>JAWRVZ010000003.1:2770000-3400000 GCA_037043235.1 Rhodeus uyekii
ACTGTTTATGCAGCATTAGAACACAAAATGATGATTTCAGTACCAACCTTATGTTCTGGCTTTGTAGGTAGTCCGGGTCAGTAGCGTTCAGCATGGCCACAAAGCTCCCTATGGGAATATTCTCTCTCCTGATGACGACCAGAGGATCCGGGAAGAACACTGGTCCCTCATTCACATCCATAACTGTAATGTAAACTGTCGCTGTGGAGCTGTGGCCATACACGATGTCAGGAACCAGAGGGTCTTCGTTTTCCACTTTTATCAGTAGTGTGTGAAACATTGCACTTTCATAGTCCAGAGGCTGCGAAATACAAGACAAATGGAATTATAAAGTGTGATCAACTAACCAGTATGTAACTGGCTGTAAATTTCCAGTAATCCTGAAGACTTTAAATTGGTGCTAAACTCTATAACGGGGGTGTCCAATCACGTGTCACTATCCTGAGTTTAGCTGCAAACCTAATTAAGCCCAGTAGAATCAGCTAACCAAGATTAAAAACTCACAGGCAATTACGTTAGGGCCAGTTTGAGCTAGCTTTCCAAGATCTTGACCCTCCTCAAGCAGGCAAACCGTTCTAGTATTAATCTGCAGGAAGGTAGCAATTTAGGCTACCTAAATGTAGGTATCTAGACATCCCTACCCTAAAATTAAAATTGTATCACTGTAGTTCAATACAGTAATACCTTGAGATACAAGCATAACTCGAAGCGTAACTCGAATTGCTCGTATCTCAAATACTTTTTTTCCCATAAGAAATAACCGGAAAAAAATAATCCATTCCGGCCCTCTAAAATAATCTCTTATTAGCGCTAATAACAATGGAAAAAACATGTTTTAATTGCTATAGAGACACACACACACACAAATTATACTATATAAGCATTCCTGTGATACAAAATAAAATGTGGTTTTAATTATGAGTTCTTACCTTCGAGACAGACGTTACAGTAGCGGCTAATGATGACGTGTAGTGCATTTCTTCCCGTGTAGTGCATTGGATAATCTCAGAACATCATATTTATTATTATTGAATGCACATAACTTGTGCTGCTTCCAGCTTAATACTTGTGAATCACTCGTCGCCCCCGGTAACCTCCCGCTGTAAAACCAAGGTGGCCCTCTAGTGCAGATCATATGCAATTACCCCATAAATGAGGCATCTTGACCTGATGTCAGAATGCTCGACTACCTAGCGCCGGCGTCTGTAAGCTGCTCGTATATCTCAAATATTTACTCGTATCTCAAAGCAAAAAACTGAGCTTGAAGGCTTGCTCGCATCTCGTAATACTCATATGTCGGGATGCTTGTATCTCAATGTATTACTGTAGTTAAAAATCCTAAATTTTTGGCTCATGAAGGTCCCCTTCTTGGGCTTGAATTTTCAAAGTTCCAGGTACCATAAGTGGTTAAATTCTGCGTAATCTAAAAATTGGTAACAAACTTAAAAAAAAACTTTAACCTTTCTTAAAAGGTTAAAGCCAAGAAGGGGACCTTCATAAGCCTTCACCATTATAATGCAATCAATAAATTGAATCAAACACATGACTGAAAGAGGCACCACATACCTTTACCACTGACAGCATCCCTTCATTGTTGTCCAGGTTGGTCTGTATCTCAAAGTTTTGGTTGGGATCTCCATTGATGATGGAGTAAATGGCTCTCCAGGCTCCAGTGGCTGGGTCGTCTCTGTCGTCTACCGTCAGGTTCACTACCACTCCGGTTGATCCCTCATTCACAGATGCCTGGAACTACAGCACAGATTTTGTCAAATTGTGTCTCGATCTGTCAAATGTTTCAAACCAGGAAATTGAATCAAACCAAAACTTTACAATTTGTTATCACATGTACAATGACACATTATTTTAAATTGCAGACTGTAATCAATATCAATAATTATCTGTCCAATCGCTTCAACAAAGACTGAGTAAGCAGTGAAGGAATTGTGTGCTTTGGAAATGAACGTTTTGACTAGATCGCTATAATTGTGTCTCTTATGTTTACAGAGATTAAGACAGCCAGCGGGAAAGGGTCTATTGTTTTAGGCTAACCATGCACCATCTTGAGTAATAAAAGAAGCACTGATCAACAACGGCTGCAACAATTTCATCCTTCCTTGTTTGGTACACGCAGAATCTGTTACATTTACCTCCCTGACACCCTTTTCTCTGTCAAAGACAAGGCGTAGGCTAAGCCTGTATGACACAGCTCGTGTCCTGTTTTGTCACTGGATGAGAGCCACTCTATTCAGAGTGTCGCAAATTTCCATAGTCCTTGCCCATTCCAGCCCAATGTCACAGACCTGTTTGGGGATATGAAGTGTTCCTAGAAGGGCCAGATGAGTTCTGCTCCCCATCAGCTCTGCCATCAATTCTGTTTAGTGGCTTGTGAAGTGAGCACCCCTTCTATGCCTCAGGGATGTCCACCCTTTCTAAGAGCTATTCAGTGGGGAGGGTGTAGGGGGCTAGATGCAAATGTCATCAATATCCTGAAGACAATGTAGCTAGATCTGGGTGGCAGGATGAATTAGAGAAGTGAAGCTCAGCCATTTAAAACCCGGTGGGACTGAAGTATTGCCACTAAGCCTTCTCTCTAACTTAATGCTTATTGCTATTGAGTTAAGAGCCAAAGTTGTGGACCATCCAAGATTAACATTGAAACTCTTAATGTCAAGGAGGCACATCTACATTGACAAACATTCATGCTTAGTTTTTTCAATTCCCATCTGTCTCTCGATACCCTCGATACACTCACACAATTTGGCACTGGCGAAAGTGTGTCAGGCAGTAATGCCCAGCAGGTTTTACCATCAACCTGTTTCAATTCATTTTTATACTGTACAACTGTATATTCTACCCTCTATTCTATTTTCAAAAAGCATCACTTAGTATGATTAACAGTATGACTTGTTTTCTGGACAATTTATTGTTTTCTGTTTTTAATCCTATTCAAATTAACTCCACAATAGGCACTTTATCCTATTTTATAAAGTGCAATCAAAAAGCATAAGACCAAATTTTAAAATGTTCTTTTATTTAGCCCTGGAAATAAACAGATAATTTTTTTTACATGAATGAACAAATAAAGAAACAACTTTTTTATGCCATTAGGTGTGAAAAGGTACTTATACCACAATTTGCTGTAGACAGATCAGGCAATGACTATCAGCGTCAGTCATTTTATTGCACCTGTAAATATCCTTTTTTCATCTGTAAAGGCCCATCTCCAACTAAGGATAACTTCTTCAATATAAAGTATAGAGAAAGAACCCAGTGATTTTGTTCCTGAGAGAGTGAGAGTCAGCCTCACACATAAGCCATGCTTTATCCTTTCCTGAAAATAGATCTCCGTTTCATAGTTTTATTTCTGAAACACAGGCCTTAAAACCTGTATGTGCCTCAGAGGATATGAGATGGTACCTGTCTGCTGAAGGCCATGGAGCGATTACATCACTTACATATTATTTCAGCTCCAATGAGAGTCTTGTGTCCACAGTGAGCCCTGCAGGTGTATCACTGTCAAAATCACAGGGGCGGGAGATATTCTCCTGCTATCAACCAAGATTTTATCATGTGTGGAATAAACAATTAAACAAACATTGTCACAAATGTTTACAGAGGGATACAAATGCATCCACAGAGCCTAATGCTGTGCATCTTCACATCGCTGACCGGTCGTGTTCCATTTAATCAACTGGGGTAGTGAAGTGGTCAGATGGATGTATTCAATCTTTGTTGGCTGCTGATACCCTGGCCCTGCCACACCACTGATAAGACCCCAATCCCTCCGAGTTCACAAAGCAGCCAGCAGTGTGACAAACGGGGAATTTATCAACCCGAGGCTAAACCCCAAGACTTAGAGGGCGGTGTGGGTTTCTATGTGTGAGGTAGATGTCATCTAGTTAAAGCCCCCAACAACAGAGGACAGGACAAGTGAGGAGTAGAGAGAGAGAGAGAGGGAATGTGGCCGGAGCAAGATAAATAACTTCCCAAAGAGCTGCTGGTGCGGGGACACCCAGAATCCAAAAGGGACTGGGATTATTTGACATTCCATTCATTATCAGTAATGTAACATGGTGTGAAAGCATTATATGACATTCGTTTGAGCTGTGCTACTGCTTTAGTAAAAAAATAGCTCAGAAAATTCACACCTGACACTTTAACTCTACCTTCATCTTTACATCTGTTCAAGGAATCAAATCAACATTCATGACCTTTCGAGAAACTCTGTCTGACTTACCAGTATCAAATTGCACACCTTAAACCAGGAATGTGAGGAAAAAAGCTGCGTGCTATTTTCACAGCTTAACGAGATCCTAGAAAATAACACTTTCCATGTGCAGCCAAACTGGGAGAGCTTTCGAGGTGAAAGTACTCCAGAAGGCTCAAGAGTCTCTCCTGATGTGCCTGTAGATGACAATACAGGTGCCTTTTGTGCCACAGGAAACCTCACTCATTCTCTTTCTCTTCACAGCCTCTCAGAGTGACAGACTGAGGCGTTCCACAGTCTGACTGCCCTTCATCAGGAGCCAGTGGCCCCTACGGTGTCAGTTATTCCATCAGCACTTATGGTAATACTTTATAATAACTAAAATAGGACATCCAGATTTTTAGTTCTGAAGAATGGATTTAAATATGGTAAAATATAGTAAAGAAACATTTCATAGCAAAATTAAAAACTGTTGCTCCGTCGTGACAGCATTTGGAACTCACTTTCGTAGCTAGTAGCTTGGTTTCAAATTATGTTAATTATTTAAAAAAAAATATTCACAACTGAAGAATTATATTTATGTAAGTATATTGCACTGCAAACCTTCAATCTTCCTTTCTAAAACAAAGAAAATATATAGTGTAGACATTGACAAGAATATTGCACTAGCCGAGTGAGTCTCCTGCCTGTGGAGATTTTCCTTTCTTCATAGTTTACATCTAACTCTAATCAAACACACCTGAACCTGTTAATCATGTCTTGAATATTTCAGACAGGTGTGTGAGAGCAGTGATTGAACTAATTGCTAAACTAAATGAAAAACACACAAAATGAAGTGTTGCATCCTAATTTGTTTTCTTCTGCCATACACTATAATTATGTACTTTGCTGGTGACAAACTTTTGAGTATTTTAAAATATAGTACACTAGTATTGTAGCATAACTAAGTATAGTGACTTCATAAAACTGAATTTGCAAGTATATATTTTAAAATGCAGATAACATTTGTCTGAATGTCTGGCAACTTGCCATCTTGCAATTTCTATAACTGACACATTACTTCCTTAAGCACACTTTCAACTTGAAGGTGTCATATATCTATATCTCACTGCATCTCCTGAGATGTAATGAGAATCCCTGACTGTTCACAAACTGATTTTATTTACGAGGACATGTGAAACAGTTGTATGTCTCTGTAGTCCATTAATTGCCAGCTGGACTTCACTGGACAGATGGGGCTCATAAAAGTATCTTGAAGTTATGACTTGTAGTCTTTCATTTAGGGTTGCCAAACGTCCAATGTAAAATGGAACCGTGGCGTATTAAAAGAACAGGATTGCATTAAATCCATACGTGATGTAGTTTGTCACAGTCAAACAACTGAGAATGATTTAGTATTTAACAATATGAATAAGTTTGGAAAGAGTCCATGCTACAAAAAACAAAAAAACAATAATAATATAAATTCATTAAAACTGTACACATGGGAGAATGATCTAATAACCATAACTACCAAACTGCTATCCGCTTATTACATGTTTGATTGTATTATTCATTAAAATGCCATTTATTTTGGTACGTTGTGAAATAAAAAGAGAATAATTCCCACATAACTCAGTTTCACTTGATTTGTTGCTGTTAATTAAAATGACTAAACTATAAAGCATTTAAAACTGAAATTCTGTTCATCTTGAAATATTAATTTATTTGTTTAGGGTTATAATTTGACTTGGTAGAAACTAAATGTGGTGTAACGGTGTGTGACAGTACAATTTAAAAATAATTTTTTTTTTATAACAGATGCAATGAAGCTAAATGTGTCATGACTCTCACCCACCAGGACTCTTATTTTGCATTTTGTGATCTTTGGTTTCATTTCCGGGATATGTCTGTGTTACACCTGTGTTAATCTCCCATCGTGTTAGTCTTGTCACCTGTTACCAATCACGTCTTGTATAAAGCTTGTCGGTTATTGTCTCAAGACTATTTTTGTGTGGATGCCGGTCTTTCCGTGTGCTGAATAAATCTGTGTTTATTGAATTCCTGGAACTCTGTGCATAACGCATAATGCAGCTAATGCGTTACAATATGTCATCATGCCAAAATCAAAGTGAATTTATCTCAAATGCATTTTAGCACTTCAAGTTGTTTCCATTAACAATTGTTTTAGTACTTAAATATTTGAGAAGTAATGAATTAACTACCAAATAAGATAGATTCAGCAATAGATAAATGTTTACAAAAACATATTAATGACTCATTTTTGGAGCATAAATACAACAGGACTTATGTTAAACAACAATATTAAAACAAACCAATTTTCTCACAGTTAGTAAAATGTATGAAGATATTGCTAAAAAAAAGAAAAACTATTGCTCGCTGCTTCTTTGATTCTGCTGACATAGTGTTTTTGTTCAGAATATTTTTACAAAAACTTTCTTTGTGTCAATATGAGTTGAAGGTTCAATCCATAATGTTATGAGAGTTGCATATGTAACTGAAAGTTTAAAACGACAAGAGGTTTGGAACAACTATATTGATTCAAAATATTGTGTACAGTGCTTTCAGGTATAACAACTATTCAGTGCTCTCAGTGAACCAAATAATAAAAGCCATGAGATGAATGAAAGCAAACACCCACAACTTCACTTCGCAAGCTTTGAATTTGCCTCCGCAGCAGAACGGTAAACATGCTAATATACGCTAATTGAAAATTATATTTAACAAATATTTCACTCTCTTACTGTCTCAGTAGTGGATATTAAATGTGTTGCACTAGAAAAGTCAGATATAATTTCTACTCTGTATACAATGCTTACATTATGCCTGAATAATCCTGAATGTCATATCTCACAGAATCAGATGTTTCACAACCTTTAAAATACTAATTTAACCTGTTTCTAGGTTTAGGACAGTGTTCAACACTTGATCATAACTCTCTTACTAAACCGATGTATACTAGCTAATCAACTTAAGTGACAAGTGATAAGTGACAAATGATGGCATGATCAAGTCATCATCCCTCGAATGAATACATCTGTTCTTGATGGATATGAAAATGACATATAGATGGTATAACTGCAGCTCATGCTGAGTAAAATCATAAATGCATGAACATGCCAAAAGAACTAACAAGCTGGCAAAGCGATCTGGTACATTGTGAGACTAACATGTTGTTTTGTAAACAATTTAAAACGCAGAAATGCAAATTAAGAGATTCCAAAGAAAAGATTTGCATAATATGAAATATGCTTAACAACTATAATGTGGTCTGATGTATTCATTGTACAAATGGAAAAACTGCTCAGTCCTGTCATACACACTGATGAGAAACATTCATTTATATTAATGCACCCTAAATACGTTGAAATGCATTCAATTACACAGTGGTTTTCTTTTCTTGACATGCAATGTTTGCATATTCTGAGTAAATTATTTTAAGACCAAACTGAAAGGCTATCCTATTCATTTTCTTGGAAAAATTATGTATAATGGTGCTTTGACTTTAATTTTAAATAAACATCTAAAACATACATAGATTAAACTTTATAAAAACGTAAACAAAAATTATGTTGTGCGTAAAAGATCAGCAGTTGAATTATTTATAAATTTACTTGGATACATTCTATACATAAAAACTGAACTGCTAATAACACTTGAATAAATAATCTCTTAGTTTGAATAATAACATATCTAAAGAAAGGTTCGCTATTGAGGGAACTTGCGTTGCATCATATGACGACACTTCAGAGTGACAGTGCCTGAAGCACATGTGCAACTTAGTCCAATTCTGATTGGTGCTGCGTCATCCTGTGATGTGTGACGGCATAATGCAGAAATTATTAAGGGAGCTGGCAACACAGCAGCGATAGCTTTCTGATCTTCAGCAAGCGCTATATGTGTGAGCCTTATTTAGTGTTAATAATATTATTATTCAAAAATAAACATAAATGTCAATGAAACTGTTGTGGAAATTACTTCATTCAGTCCAATGAGTTTGAGATTCAATAGTCTACTGAGAAACTTGGAGCTACATAGATAAAGCAACTCTTAGAATTACATAGAGCCAGAAACAGTACAAAATCCAGAAAAAAGATTCCATGGCCACCAATAATTGCTGTTGTAGCTGTAAGAATTGAGCTGAAATTGGGTTTCTGAAATGGGGTCCAAGGACAGTAGGGAATGGGACATAAATTCACGTCATGTATAATATGAAGGCTAAAACTGACTTTGCTACTGTTGTTAATCACATTGTATTCAGCTCACAATGAAATTGACATCTGGAAATGTTATCTATCCTCTTACCGGAGAAAAAAAAAACTGTACAGGTTTTAAAGATTTATAATGAAGGATGAATATTTTCATAAACAAAAGGGCATTCATTTACTGAGAAAATCAAGTGGGAGTCAAAATGATTCAATCCATAATAATATTGAATAAGTTATGGCTCTATTTGCACACAATGGATGAAAATGTAAAAGCCAAGCAGGGAGGATTGATAGGGAACATATTGACTGCTCCTAATTTTTTCTTCTCTCTCTCTCTCTCTCTCTCTCTATATATATATATATATATATATATATATATATATTGCAAAAAAGCGTAGAGATAACCGAGGATTGAGATAACCAAAAGCCAATATGGCGATTTGTTTGATTAAGCGATCGGCATGCTATAAAAATGTACATACACTGTATATGTTTGCTAACAACAAAAGGCATATGTGCACCAACTAACAGCAGAGATTGTAACGGCTACTTTATGTTTATGTTGGGAATATACCTTTAAGATGGCGTATATGCTGTTGTGCACGCTGTTCTGGTGCGAGTGTGTGCGTGGGGAGGAGAGTGTGTGTGAGTGAGGAGAGAGATGGCCGCTCCACCGCTGACTGTTATATATCATAATCTACTGTTTCCATTTTCCTTCTTTTATATGTGATGTTTGTCAGAGTGTTTTCGTCTTCCTGGTTTGTACTTGCACAAGCTCGTGTGACCAGTTTAATCGCCTCGAGTTTTCTTTCATTTCCATTTAACATCTGGGCAGTCGTCAACCACTGACAGCCGGTGCAAGATTTACCAGTATACGATAAAAACCACCTTCGACTCTCGAAACAAACCTTTAATTATATTCTCCAACATTGCAAACACAATTTCACTCACGGGGATCAAGATAACTGATGTTAAGTGGCAACTTTGTCCCTCTTTTTGCGCTCGAGATATCAGGGTTCAGCGACATAAAAGAATCGACATAACCGATAAGAAAATGCGAAGAAAAATAGTGAGTTTGGCGAACTTCAAAAACGTCGACATAACAGTGTTGGCGAGTTAACCGAGGTCGAGATAAGTGGGTTCCACTGTATATAAGTTTGGACTGTCACACCTGTTCCTCACAACTCAGACTATTTAAACCCCCTGTGTATGATCACTCCTTGCAAAGTCCAAGCAGCCTTGAGCATCCACAACTCAAACTACTGTTACTGTCAACTCAAATATGCCTTTTCAAGAGACAAAACATGTTGCAATGTTAATACCCTCTGCCATCCTGCTGCTACCAAATCTGGTGCCACTACTCTTAAATGTTTGTCTGGAGCCTTGTTCATGCAAATTCAATTAGCTACTGAACAAATAAGAACATCCATTCGATCAGACTAGACCACCAAAGTGCACCGACTTTTGTTACAATCATGTTGCGGACTTGTAGCCATCATTGTTGATGTGATTAGCATTTTGACGGAGGCACTGTCACTGCAGGGGAGAGAGGCAGCTCAGATAAGCTGTCACTTCTCTTGAGTGACAGGCATGATAAGCTGGATCAGTGGCTGCTGCAGCACTTGGAAGGGGTTCATCGGAAATAGATGCCAGTTATCACAAAGTGCCAGTGGGTGGGCAGGCATGTACATACCACCTGCAGCAACTACCACAGCCTCTGGCCTCTCCCTCCACAGCTCCAAGATCCCAAAAAGGAAGTAGGAATCAGAGAGACCCAGGGAGACAGAGATAATAGAGGGCGCATGGATAGGTCTGCTATTATCCTAATAATACTCCCGCTGCGGGACACTGTTACGTGACCCCATACATTGACCGAGGCCTAGAATTATCTCTGGGCAGACAATAATTCTCTTGTCACACACTGCAGGAATTTTTTTTTAAAGACAAATGTTCAATGGTGGCTTGGATGCTAAATACATTAAATGAATTGAGGTCAAAGGAAAACCGAAAGCTGTGCTGCTTAGAGGAAGCCAGGCGGTTTGGAAATCTGCTACAAGAGGTGAAGATCTTTGTTGGGTTCATTTGAGGATATGATCTAAGTGGGGTAAGTTTAAATTCTTTAAACGTTCTGAATTTGGGAACGATAGATAGATAGATTTATTTGAATCAACTATGTTTATGCAAATTAAAATATTCTTAGCTTATTGAAATCTGTTAGCATTTAACAACCTAGTAAACAACCTAAACCATTTGTCAAAGATATTCTAAATAGTTAACCCGAATGAGCGTCCACATCAACGAGTGAGAAAGCCCCTTTCTCTGGCACAGCAATGCATCTTGGGAATGGGCCTGTCTCTGGGAATCTGACAACAGCCCAGGGCACTTCCTCTAAAAAACCATACAGCTCAAAATAAGTGTCTCTGCATCAGCTTGAAATAGTTGTTTGCCCTCCACTGGCTACCAAAGTGTAAGTGTAGCATTTTCTGACAAATTCATCACAGGTGGACTCTTTGGTCTGCACATAGCATAAGTGCATTTATTCACCCTCATGTTGGTCCAAACCTGTATTGCTTTCTTTCTTCCAAAGAACACAAAACAAAGCTTTCTGAACTTTTGCTAACCAAACAGTTTTGATGCCCATTGAATTCCGTTGTATTGACAAAAACATACATTTCTCAAAATCTTTTCTATGTTCTACAGAGGAAAGAAGGTCATACAGAATGAGGCTAAGTAAACGATAACAGAATTTCAATGTTTTCAGCTGAATTATCCCTTTACATCCACAGGTTTCACATGCTGATTTTATGGTCTTAGCTACAGTAGTTTAACATGTTCTCCGAGCCTGGTCAAGCTGGTGCTTGGGTGGTTTAGCCAGAAGGCCAGCAGGCTAAGACTGACAAACCAGTTTAGGCCTTTTTCAGAAATGTTCCACTTTTTCGTTAATATTTAGAACTATAAGATCACTACCACAGCTCTCTAATCCTTTTAGACTTTTGCCAAAAAAAAAATAAAAATAAAAATAAAAACACATTCACACAAAAAGCACTTGTAATGAGACAGCAGGCTTTTCTACTGCTGAATTACACAGCACAGCCAAGAGTGTTTTGAAGCTTTTGGAAAGAGGAGGTGCTGCAGTTAGCTCAGACACTTTTCAGACTGGTAAATGGAGAAAAATCATCATTGAAAGAGCTTTTTAAAAACATACTAAATACAAACACACTTCTCGTTAAGGAGAAGGGTAAAGTGACTAAGGGATTAAAGATACAGACACAGAGTTTTAAAAATCTAAATTGCTAGCTCGAATTAAAGTAGATTATATTGTTTTATCTTCTAGTCACAATTATAATGATCATTGTTCCTGTTGGCTTACCTGGTATACTCTGCTTATTTAAACTATATTTTCTTTATGCAGATGAAATTAATTAGCAGAAAAACTGATATTGTATATTATATTTTAGGTTCAGGAAAAAATGCTATAAAATGACTATATAGTAAACATATTCAATCTGTATCTATCAGATAGATGGATAGATGGATAGATAGATCTTTGCATGTATTCATCTTGTTAGTATTTACAGTAAACAACCTAAAGAAGCAGCATTTGTCAAAAGAGTAATCTGTAAATAGGTAATCTGAATGAGCGTCTACATGAACCAGTCAGAAAGCCCCTCTCCCTGGCACAGCAGTGCATCCAGCGAACGGGCCAAGTGTGGGTGGACGTGATGTCTCTGGGAATCTGACAACAAGCCTAGGGCACTTCCTCTAAAAAAAACATACTGCTCAAAATAAGTGTCTCTGAATCAGCTTAGAGTAGTTGTTTCCCCTCCGCTGGCTAGCAAAATGCAACTGTAGCATTTTCTGACAAATTCATCACAGGTGGACTCAAATGGACGTGCAGCTTAAGTCTGCACATAGCATAAGTGCAGTTTTCTTGCCCTCTGGGTTTTATATTGCTGAATAGCAGAGGTGGCCTCTATTTGTGATTGTTTAGCAGGAGACTAATGTGTATTGTATGGCCTATAGCTTAAATGTGTAGCTAAAAAAAGTTTAGAAATACCAATGACTACAACAAAAATAGACACAAAATACCACACCATACCACTCCAACCATTATTGCCAGGGCAGACCCTGAGTATTACAACACAATCATTTTAGACAGCAAACAGGAGGTCGCAGAGGATGAGCGAGTGAGAAGGACCTTTGTGTGTGAGTATTTGTGAATCACAGCTGTCACTGAAGCACAGCTGAGATTAGAGTGATTGATGCATGGGGGGCTTTTTCTCGCAAGGTCAGTGTTTCTGAGTGAATAGCTGAGGCCCTGGCTGAGCATTGAGGGGTTCTGTTTGTCTATGTGTGACTTGAGTGATTGACAATTGGAAAGGATTGGTGAAGTCCTTCTGGACTGAGAAGCTCTTGGTAGATGACTGGAGGTGTTAAGCTGCTTCAAACTGCTATGAATCATTTCAAACCAAAGTGAAAGGGACTATTGCAGCACAATAGTCAGCTGTTTGGATGAAATATTCAATTGCAAAATGAATGGTTACAATCCTGGATTCTAATTGTCAATACCGCCTCATGAATACGATCTTCAACCAGACGGAACTGGATTAAATATTTTAAGTGTTCCTTGCCACTGTCACTTCTGGGTTGCTTGGATGGGGACACTTAATATTCATCAATATTATTGATTTGGGCAACTCTTCTAGAGCTGCTGTACTGCTAAAACAAACGTTTTGAAGTTGAATTAATTTCCTGTTACCTTTGTTATCTCTATTGTAAAAAGTGATGTATGACTGCAAGTCATTCTGTGTGTGAAGAAATTAAGCTTCCGGTATCGGATAGCAGATATTCTGAATAACTGATATCGGCAGAGAAATTTAGTATCAGTGCATTCAACTGGAGTGATGCCTGCTAAAAATTCAGATTTCCCACTACAGAAATAAAACTGAAAATTATTTGGAATCTTTAGAGACCATGATGATGCTTTATGTGAAGTGTCCTTAACCAGTATGTACTTACATAAAACAATAAGTAAAACGCACTAACAGGTTTAGTGGTTAGGTTGAGTAGGTTTAAGGGTGGGTTGAGTTGTAAGTCAACAGTGTAATTATAGATGTAATTACAGAAGTTAATTACAGTTGTATATGAGTGCAATGTAAAAACATGTACAGTAATACCTCAAGATAAGAGCATAATTCATTCCAGGGCAGAGCTCGTAACTCGAATTGCTCGTATCTAGAATCATGTTTTCCCATAAGAAATAATAGAAAACAAATGAATCTTTTTATAAAACAAATTAAACAAATTTAATTAACATAAATTTTTTTTTTTTTGCTTTTGTCGATTTTTTTCTTCCCTTTTTTCACCTGACTACCCTCACTTTCACTTGGCACAGACCTTTTAACGAAATACCAATCGAGGGAGATTTGTTCTGTCTTTGTTTCACCCTCCTCCTCCTCGCCACTACTGAGCTCTTGCAACACCTGCGTATGTTCATCGTCTGCAGCTCGATCAACTCCTCAGTCCACAGTTCCTCCCGATGCTCCGTCATGCTTGATCACTCACACACTCATATTTATCGAAAATTTCATACTTAGTTTCCATGGTTATCATGCGTTTCTTCTCACTAAATAACTACCATCCTTACCACTCACTTTCTTAGAACTCATCGCTATTATGAAGAATAATGCACAAAATAGAGATAAAATGAGCTACTCGCAGGCGACATTTCCATACAGATGTCAGCGAACATGAAAGTGAAGTGAACGTGCATCGGTGTCAGTACGCATGCTTGTGTCTCGAAAATGTACTCGTATCTAGAAGCAAAAGCAAAAGCAAAAGGCTTGCTCGTATCTTGGAATACTCGTTTGTAGAGACGCTCGTATCTCGAGGTATTACTGTTGTTAGTCATATAGGCATTTAACAATTAGAACCATTCATAGAGTACAACACTCAGAGCCCTGAGTTTTGTGAGACATGTGCATCCTGTCAATTTGCAGACATCATGAGTTTCTCAGCTGATAACCATCATACATATACAAATAATGGTGTATAATCATACAGTTGAATTATATTTTGATACTTATTATTCATGCAATAAGAACTTCAACACTTTGTACAAAATAAGTGCATTGTCTCAAATTATTAATTCAAATGGTAGCACACCGTTAAAGACACCTAATATAAAGTGGGACTAAGACCACTTTCTAAAAAAGATTTTATGACAGTCATTAAAACTATTATTTACAGTTTGTAGTAGAGATTTGTAGAAGTAAAATGTTTTTGTGCCAGTGAATAACATTAATAAGAAGGGAAGAAAAAATAGCCTCAAAATAAGTTCCTCCTACCAGTGAGTGTGTAAACTCAGGTGCGTGGTCATTCCTGTCTGTGATAGTGATGGTGGCTGTTGCAGTTCCTGTCAGCCCCACCTCACTTCCTGCCATGTCCTTCGCCACAATCTCCAGCTCGTACTGTGTGGTTGGAAGAGTCTATGGACACAAAAGAACATAATTCTGAACAGTTAGTAGAGCTTCAAGACAGAGGGAGTACAGTCGTGATACAAACTTAAGTGGTTTAAATGGAGAGCAAGTCATTGCTTCTACTGCTTTAGTGCTGGTTAGTTGCTGTCAATATGTATTGAAAAGCAGATACATTTAATGAGTGCTTACATTGTAAAGTGGAGCAATTAGGATCTAATTAACCAATCATTGTATTGAATCATGGCTTCCCCTAAAAAGGGCCTCACAGTTCATCATTGACATTTCAAACGCTAAAGTCAATTGCTCATGATTGACCGGTGATCTATGAGACCAAAATATCCTTTTGTTTATTTACATTTACTTTTGTGTAAGGCCTTCTTCCGAAACAATGATAAAGCCTTCAGGCAAGAGCATTGATGTTCCCTGACAGGTGGTAGTGCAAATATAAATGTCAAGTTTCAGTCACTTTTCAATTACTGAAAGAAAAACATCTAAATGTCAATTAACACACATACCAACTTTACTTCAAGGCAATGTCCTTAACTTAAAATCTCGAGAAAGAAAGTGAGAAAATGTCCCTATGGTGGATTTATATTAAAAAAGGACTTTTTCTTCAAATTTTGAGTAAGATTTTGAGTAAGATTTGGATACTTTTTAATGGTACCAAATTTATATATAAATTCAGTCAATCCAAAAATATGAATTATTACATGATCAAAACTACGATAAACTAAGATAAAGGTAAATCTAGATCAAGTTGTCATTTTCAACTAAGCTGTAATTGTCAAATTATTTAAAATATTGTATCATTGTGTTTATTTAAGAAATGCAAAGCTAAGAGATTATGCAAGACAAATTTGTTTTAAAAACTCAGATGCTGCTATACAGTATGTTTTGATGAATATCAAATTTAAAATGATTTTATTTGCTTCAACTATGAGCCACAGGTTCTTATATTTGGGGAAACAAGTTCCAGGGTGAAAGAGAAATACCAGATACCTACATTGTGAGCATTTTTATTCAAAATTTGACTTTCTTATAAAGTTTACTTATAGTACATATTTTTCTTCATAGATTGTGAAAGACAGCAGATAAACACAAATTCCTGAAATTAAGTTTCGAGAGAAGCCAAGGTTATTTCAGAGATATTTCAGGAGAAATATCCTGCAATCACTGCATGAATAATACATAAGCTAAAGAAATGGGCACAGAAGCTTTATATAGCCATCTGATTTCTCTGACGCAAAGGAAAAGGTATAAGTGCATCAAAACAAATTTTTGGAGTGGTTGAAACAGTTTCAGCTCTATCAAACACCACCTACTCATCATATGGGAAATAAACCTTCGTCACTAGACCAAAAGCCCAATATTCATAAATCCAAGACAACAAGCATTTGTTAAAATAAGTCAACCCTACTGGAAAGCCATGATGGTACATTAGACAGGGAGGTGCTGTTAATGCTAACATTTATTTCCTTTATTGAAATCCCACTCAGCGCAGTGTTAAGTACCACATGCTTAATAAAAGTCATCCATCTGTTTCACATAATGCCCAGGAGGCCCGTGCTGCAGTCATTTACCCATGGTGCATTGCCTCTCTGTATAAATTACTCTTGCTATCTCAGGCTTCAAATAGCGGCTCAGAAGTATGTCATTCTAACAAAGCAGCAATTAATAAAGTGCAACATAACAGTAAATTGCATAAGAACAATAGGGACTTATATTTTGTTTTAGTTAAACCAAGGCATAGCACAAAAAAACAAAACAAATTTACCCAGTGATATTAAAATGCAATTATGTACATAAGCAGCCAACTGACCAAAAGTGCTTTTTTTATCCAACATCTGAAAACATGCTTGACACTTCGGAACTACGCTGTTGATGCGATTTAACACTTGAATCAACCCAAACCGCTTGTCATTCACAGGAAGTGAAATAAATAATGCTAAAAAATGCAGATGGAATTTACTGATGTGCATTGTTTATTACCACCAATGGTCCACTTTTACACTTCATCAGATGTATCATGCTGTTTTTTCTTTACACCACCATGAAGCGCAGCGCTTCCGGTTGCTGAGATCGGCTAGGACGGCTGTCACTGACAAACGACTCAGAACTTATTTACTGCTGATAAACAGATGGTACTTCACAGACCTGTGACTTGAAAAAAAGAAGAGAACCCCATCTGGATAAGAGGGAGGTGAGCGCAGATTAAAATCTTGGTGGCGTCAAAGACTCGCTCAAAGCTTTCGCGTAGCATGACAACATCTTAATGAGTCTCCCATCTCTCGCGTTCACCCGCTCAAATCTTTTGCAGTGATGGACCTGTGACCTCCCCGCGTGCTTTTGAAGGTCAAGAAAATGTCAAAACTCCCTAAAACAATCTGGAAGAGTGTTGAAACATGCCAGGTCTGACTGTGAATGTGAAAGGAGACAATGCATTAACTTCATGTTGCATAACAATTGGTGCTGCGCCCCAGTTCTGTCAATCATTTCAGCATTCTGGATCCAGTTTGTCTGTCTTTTGAGATTCTGACTATGACAGATCCATTTCATGTCGGCTGTCCAGTAACGTTCATTATGAATCAGACAAAATTCAATAAGGAGCATCTTGTATAATAGATCAAGGCTTTTCCCATGGCCAGAGTGTCTATATAGACATAAATAATATAGCCTTTGGAAGGAGGAAATATATGCACGGTACTGGCTCTGACCCGCTGAACGAGATACCACCTCGTCCGCTTCAATAGATGTGATGTCATAATTATGCTTCTGTAGCTTCTTTTTGTTCTCTCAAGCGCTTTGAAAGAAACTGTCTGCCTTTCCTAACCTCTCAGCCTATTCACCGGTCTACCTTTCATTCCCCAAGAACATAATGAACCATACAAAAGCCACAGAAGAAGCAGCTGAAATGATGAATAAAGCTGTCTAATAAAGGAATCACTCTATCTTTCTGCTGGCCATGTCTTCGTCTCCCTTACAGTATTTCACTTTTATCCCAACTCTCACACCTTTCACTAGGTGAAGCGCTGTTTCACATAGCTTTAAATAAGTTGGTGTAAGTTGTAGATATGCTAATGTCTCCAGTACGTTTCACAGGCGGTTTTAATACTTTTACGTGATTGCAATCTGGGTGCTGAATATGGGTTTGCGTTTCCACTCAATCCTTGGAATGTTATTGTAATTTCCTTTTTTTTTTAATACCAGTGCTTTTTTATAATCATTGTCATCCACTATTCTGTTCTAACCAATTGCGTAGCTTGAGCAAAGGCTTAACAGATAGCGTACGTCTTCAGAAAAGAACTCCAGAAAGCAGTCTTCGTGACTTTAGTGACTTTACTGATATTTCTTCTCAATTATTCCATCTCCTTTATCTTGTTTTTGTAAAACTACAAACAAGAAAATACAATATGTATGAACAGTATGTTTACATTCACAAACCGGTACATATAGTCTTCTTAATAATACAGTTGGATCTTGTACATGTAAACAGAAATTAACTTGTTGGTATGCCAACGCACAGCACGTTACCAATAACAGAAATTGAAAATGCTTATAACATAAATATAGCTGTAATCTCTATCTAATAATTTCTAAACACTTTAAATACTATATAGTATGAATTGCAACACTTACAGACATATATTTCCAAGGTTCAAACGAAGGAATCAACCGCTGATTAGAACCGCATGCACGTTCTACTTAACTGCGTTGAGTCAAACCGAAACTAAAAACTGCGTAAACAAAGTGCAGTACCTCAAGTGTCCAGTGGGAGGCAAGAAATTAAACATACTAACACATGCACAACAGTACACTCCCTGCCTGGTATAATAAATTATTGTACCACTATTTATCTTCCTGTGACTTCCTAGGCAAAAGTAGTACTACCTCTGAGACAGGCCTTAAGTATAACTTTACACGCCCTTCTTTAATTATCTTTACTTCAACCTTTCTCACTTTGTCATCACTGCTGGGCATGGTTTTCACGATGAGTCCAATTGGCCACTCATTGCGTTTAACATTGGAGTCCTTAAGCAAGACAACATCACCTTCCTCAAGGTTCCGTCTTTTCTCAGTCCATTTCCTCCGTACTTGTAATGTTGCAAGATAGTCTCTCCTCCATGTCCTCCAGAAAGCATCTGCCAGACACTGAACTTGTCTCCATTCTTTCTTGTAAAGGTCCTTTATGTCAAAGTTCCCAAGAGGAGCAGGTACAATACTAGCCTTTCGAGTGAGAAGCATTGCAGGAGATAAGACTTCCAATGTGTCAGGATCAGAAGAAATAGGAAGCAAAGGTCTTGCATTCATTATTGCCATCACCTCTGACATGAGAGTGGTCAAAACCTCATGGCTAAGATGGGAAAGGCCGGTTTTAAGCAACAAAGCATCCAGAATGCGCCGGGCTATGTGGATCATTCGTTCCCAAGCTCCTCCCATATGAGATGAATGAGGAACATTAAACGTCCATACACAACCTTGTTCCTGCAAGAAACCTTTCAGTTCTGGATCATTGGCATTGATGTTTAGTTCTCGACAGGCTCCGATGAAATTAGTCCCTCTGTCGGATCTGAAGTGTTTGACTGGTCCGCGAACTGCCAAGAACCGTCTGAGGGCGTTAATGAAACTTGAGGTTGACATGGACTCAATAACTTCCAGATGGACAGCCCTTGTACTTAAGCATGAGAAAATGCAAACCCATCTTTTACTTTCAGCGCTGCCCCCTCTAGTACGGCGTGATATTACGTTCCATGGCCCAAAAACATCCAGGCCCACATGAGTGAATGGTGGATCCACTTTCACTCTGTCCAAAGGTAAGTCTGACATTTTCTGATGTTCAAGCTTTCCTCTCAACTTCCTACAGATAACGCACTGATGAATCACATGGTTGATTAACTTTGTTCCTTTTACAATCCAGAGACCTGCTGAACGTAATGCACCTGCAGTTAGATGTCGTCCTTGGTGTGCCACTCGATCGTGGTAATATCTGACCAACAATGTGGCTACATGTTGACTTGCTGGAATTATCAGTGGGTGTTTTTCCTGTTCAGACAGTTCTGCTGATTGTAAGCGACCTCCCACTCTAATCAGTCCTTCGCTGTCTAGAAAGGGAGATAGTTTCTTCAGAGTGCTTTGCTGTGAGATCTGCTCACCTTTTTCCAAACACTTGATTTCATCTTTATAGTACTCTTGCTGCACACACTTAATGATGAACGTTTTTGCCTGTATGCGTTCAGTCTGGAGAGCTTTTTTGCAAACATGCCAGCCTTTACAATCTCCTGTATTCCTCTCACGAGAAAATGATTTTGCAACATGGACAAGCATGGCTATGCTTCTTACAAGAGATCTCCATTCAGAGAAGCGTTCGAATCTGTGTGATCCTAGAGAATGTTCTATCTTTGTGGTCAAGGTTACCACCTGAGGGCGAATCTCCTGATCCTTCTCTGGCTCTACAAGTTCAAACAATTTATTCTCAGGAGTATCTCCGTGCATAGCTTGATGGAGAAAATCTGGACCAGAAAACCAATTTGTGTGAGGTAGGACAGCTGCTGGAATGAATCTGGTACCGAGGTCTGCTGGATTGAGTCTTGAATCGACGTGATGCCACTGTTCTGGCCTTGTGGAACGTCTGATTTGCGCCACTCGATTAGCAACGTACACATAGAATCGTCGGGATGTGTTGTAGATGTATCCTAATACGATTCTACTGTCAGTGTAGAATTCTACTGCAGTTAAATCCAAGTCCAGCTCTTCTTTAATCATTTCTGCCAGCTCAACAGCAAGAACGGCAGCACACAGCTCTAGACGTGGCACAGTGTGAGCAGGATATGGCGCCAACTTTGATTTGGCCATAACGAACCCATTGTAATATTGACCGTCTACAGATACAACCCTGAGGTAGGCAACTGCTGCTATTGCTATTGTGGAAGCATCAGCGAAAATGATTAGCTCTCTCTTAGACGTGTAGGACATAGAGACAGGCACATAGGGTCTGTGAATTTGGACATTTCTGAGATCAGCTAAAGAGTCTGTCCATACTTTCCACTGGGCTTCTTTACCAGCTGGTAGCGGTGTGTCCCAGTCAATCTGCTCCGATGACAGCTCTCTTACCAAGGCCTTACCCTGCATGGTAACAGGTGCGACGAGTCCCAAAGGATCGTAGAGACTGTTAACTGTTGAAAGTATGCCCCGTCGTGTGAATGGTCTAACCTCTGTAGATACTTGAAACGTGAAACAGTCAGACTCTAGGTTCCAACTCAACCCTAGACTTCGCTGGAGAGGGAGAGGATCAACACTCAAATCCAGATCCTTTAGGTCATTTGCTCTTTCATATGGAGGGAATGCTTCCATAACTTGATGACTGTTCGATGAAATCTTGTGGAGCTTGATGTTTGACTCAGTCAACAAGTTTTTGGTGTTTTTCATGAGTCTAATGGCTTCTTCCTCACTAGATACAGAGATCAGGCCATCGTCCACATAAAAATGTCTGTGGACAAAGTGTTTAGCTTCTCCACCACTCTCCTCTTCTCCAAATTCAGCTGCTCGTCTCATACCAAAAATTGCCACTGCTGGAGATGGACTGTTCCCAAATACATGAACTGTCATTCGGTACTCTCTGATTTCTTTGGAGAGATCGTTATCCTCGAACCACAGAAACCTCAGAAAGTTCTGGTGATCTTCTCTGACCTTGAAGCAGTAGAACATTTGTTCTACATCAGCTGTCACTGCAATCTGCTCTTTACGAAAACGCATTAGAACACCCAGTAGTGTGTTATTTAGATCTGGTCCACGAAGAAGAGCACTATTCAACGAGATGCCTTCATATTGTGCACTAGAATCGAAGACGACCCTGATCTTCCCAGGCTTCAGGGGATGGTACACACCAAATATTGGTAAATACCAGCATTCTTCATCAGGCTGCAGTGGAGGAGCAATTTCTGCATGTTTGTTGATGAACATGTTTTGCATGAACTCCACAAAGTGTTTAGCCATGTCTGGTTTCCTCTGTAAAGTGCGCTGCAAGGCATTAAGACGCTTCAATGCTTGGTCTCGATTGTTTGGCATCGGGTTGCGAGGTAAACGGAATGGTAATGGAGCTACCCAGTGGTTGGACTCATCTATGTACATTTCTTTGTCCATAAGCTCAAGGAAGATCTCATCTTCAACTGACAGTGAAAGTTTATCATCATCAGGAGTCCTTAGAAACACCTTATCACCCAGGTGATCAGTTGAACAGCTTGTGATTGGACAGCAAGGTAGAGTGGACTGGTATTTATGATTTGAAGAGCCAAACTGTTCTTTGATCTGAATTCCTTTAGAGCAGGGTGGGAAGAAAGAGGTGCGTCCATTTTGCAAGATGTTTGTCTTGAAAACATTTGCAGTCTCGGACTTGTGTACTCTTCCCATACACACTTCTCCTACAATGACCCAGCCTAAGTCAAGACGCTGAGCATATGGCATATTACCAGGTCCATTATACTGTTCTCGAACCTTATGCACACTTAGAATGTCCCTTCCTAAAAGAAGAAGAATGGGCGCGTTAGCATCATAAGGAGGAATTTTGTCAGCCATAGGTTTGAGATGAGAAAAGTGTTTTGCTATTCCAGGTGTCGGAATTTCGTCACGATCTTCAGGCAACATATTGCACTCTAAAAGTGTGGGAAGTGACACTTGAGTTTTTCCATCAAGTGAACTAACAATGAAATTGTCTGCTTTCCTCCCCATTGTCTTTGCTGTACCCGCACAAGTACGAAGAGTATAGGGGAAAGAATCTCCGTTGATCCCAAACAGCTCGAAAAAGTCAGACCTTGCTAGAGACCGGTTACTCTGGTCGTCCAGAACTACATACATTCTCTTGGCCTTTTCAGGGCTGTTGGAAGGATAAGCGTAAACCAAACAGATTTTTGAGCAGGATCTAGGTCTGGGTGCTTTGCCACAGATTTCTGTGCATTTGGAAGTGACCTCCGATGATATATCTCCTTCATACTCTTGCCCTGTTTCCGGAACTTGCTCTGTCCAAGGAGCTGGCCCTGGGTGCATTGCTGAGACATGTCGATCGCTGAAACACTCTCTACATTTAACAATTGTCCCACATTCTTTTGCCATGTGTTTGTTGGAACTGCAACACCTGAAACAGATAGATTGATCTTTGAGGTACATTTTTCTTTCATCCAGAGACTTCCCTCGGAACCCTCTGCACTTTGACAATGGGTGTGGCTTATTGTGAATTGGGCATTGCTTATTGGGATCTAAAGTCTTTTGTTCTGGCAGTTGGTTGGCTTTGGAAACCGGAACTGTAGCTAGGACTTCAGTTTTCCTCACTGACACAGGTATTTTGTTGTTGAATCGTGAAAATTTCTCCTGTTTAGGATGACTCTGCATTGATAATAAAAAACTGGGATCGTTTCTTATTCTTGCTTGGTCACAAATGAACCGCACAAAGAAGCCAAATGGTGGAAAAGAGACATGATAATCCTCTTTATACTTAGATCCATGAGAAATCCATCGTTCTTGCAAATTAAATGGAAGCTTCTCCAAGATGGGATTGACTCCCCTTGCTGTGTCAAGAATTGCTAAACCAGATAAATGTCCGCCTGACTTTGCAGATTCCAATTCCATAAGCATGTCTCCAAGCTCCCTGAGTCTTTGTCCATCTCTGTTAGAAATCTTTGGAAACTCCTCCAGTTTTCTCAACAGTGCATTCTCAATTACTTCAGGGCACCCGTAACACTCTTCCAATCGCTGCCAAAGCATATGAACACCTGCTAAAGGATTGTGTGCATGAACTGATCTAATCCGTTTGGCTTGAATGGATGAATCTGGACCGAGCCATTTAGTCAAAAGGTCGAGCTCTTCTCTTGCTGTTAGGCCAAGGTCTTTTGTGACATCTTGAAAAGAGGATTTCCAGGCCCAGTAGTTCTCAGGGCGATCATCGAACTTCACAAGGCCTGAACTGACCATCTCTTTTCTTACCATGTAGTTAGCTAAATCAGATGTGTATGGCAAACTAACCATGGGAGCTCTAACGCTTGGTGCTGGAGATGCGTGGACAGTGGAGTGATGTTCTGGATCTTCACTTCTTCGCTGATCGATTGATTCAGATCTTATCTTTAATTCCTCCATACCATATGATTGATATACTTGTGATTCAGTGTCTCTCCTAGAGGTCTGTATAATAGGCGTATCAGGAAACTGCTGTTGATATTGTTCCACTGTATGCTTCTTAACATACTCCTTAGTACGTTGAGTGCGAATTGAGTGCGTCTCGTGGTCCAATTCGTCTATGTTTCCCTCCTCAATGTCAGCTGCTGCTTCATAAATCGCTGCCTCGGCCGACGCTGCAGTTGCTTCTTTTTGAGATTTTAGCAAAAATAGTTCTGCTTCTACCTCTGCTTTTTTCCTCATCATTGCTGCTTCTTTTTCTGCATAAGATGCTTTAGCTCGAGCTGCTTCGGCTTTAGCTCGAGCCCGAGTCGCTGCCACACTGGCCGATGATCGATTTGATCTTTGTGATGACTTGCAGCTTGAGGCTTGTGATCTAGTCTCAAAGGCTTGAGATGAGTCTTTCTCATCAACGTGTGACTCCATACTACTTGCTTCTGAAAAGATATGCAGTGCGATGTTGCAATAGCAATGTGATTCCGCTGTCTTCACCCGCTGTGTAGAATGTCTTTTTACTATTCTGTTCTAACCAATTGCGTAGCTTGAGCAAAGGCTTAACAGATAGCGTACGTCTTCAGAAAAGAACTCCAGAAAGCAGTCTTCGTGACTTTAGTGACTTTACTGATATTTCTTCTCAATTATTCCATCTCCTTTATCTTGTTTTTGTAAAACTACAAACAAGAAAATACAATATGTATGAACAGTATGTTTACATTCACAAACCGGTACATATAGTCTTCTTAATAATACAGTTGGATCTTGTACATGTAAACAGAAATTAACTTGTTGGTATGCCAACGCACAGCACGTTACCAATAACAGAAATTGAAAATGCTTATAACATAAATATAGCTGTAATCTCTATCTAATAATTTCTAAACACTTTAAATACTATATAGTATGAATTGCAACACTTACAGACATATATTTCCAAGGTTCAAACGAAGGAATCAACCGCTGATTAGAACCGCATGCACGTTCTACTTAACTGCGTTAAGTGAGTCAAACCGAAACTAAAAACTGCGTAAACAAAGTGCAGTACCTCAAGTGTCCAGTGGGAGGCAAGAAATTAAACATACTAACACATGCACAACAGTACATCCACATCTGCCATTTCCCCCTCATTTAGCATTTTATATGGTTTTTATGGGATTGTTAATATATTTTTAATAGTGGTAAGGTATTATTTTACATTTCGGATTACAGAAACGTAAAAGTCAAAAGAGTACTTTTTGTGAGCGTGATGAGTGTCAGATATTACATTAGTTCTCATCCTGATAATATCTAACAACCAGATAATTCACATTCGCACATTTTATTTCATTTAGTTTTTTTCATTTATAGTTAACATATTTGTGATAGTTGCGAGTAGTGTTGTCAATCGATTAAAAAAATTAACTAATTAATCACAAATTTTTCAATAATAATTGATTTTCTAAATCTGTATATGATGTATTTTTAAATTGTAATAATTTAATTGTAATAAACTCCAAATTCATTTTTACAACATAAAGACAAAAGTCTATATTTTTTATGTAATTATAGCCATTCAAAATTACTGAATAAAAGAAAGCTATGCATTTTAAAATGTATTAGGATTCAGCAGTGAAGTATATATGTGAAGTGAAGTCTTATCACGCTTATATGGTGTAAAAGCATTTATATAAGAATGTAATGAGGTGACGGTAAAAAACATATTTTATTTTTGACAGCATTAGTTATAAGGTATTATTTTATATTTAGAATTATAGAAATTACATTAGTTCTTGCCCTGATGATATCATAACAAACAAATAATTCACATTCGCACATGATTTCCATGTTCATCTCAGCAAAATGTTTGCATTACGGTCCGGGCCAAGTGAGACAGACATTAGCAGCCGACTGGCAGAGCAGCTTGCTCGATCATGGCATATTGCCTTTGGCTCTGTATCCCACTGAGCTCAGGGGGGAGTCACAATGCCAGTCAGCCTGAACACTGCACATCCAGGAACACATCACAAATTCGCTCCCCTGGAAATCCCCAGCTAACACCCTGTGCGTGGTGCTCGGCAACGGCTGTCTAAATGTGATGATGGCTGGGTGCTGATGCAAATAAAATGAGGATGTTTTGTGAAGTATGGGGCTGCGTATGTGTTGGATGCGTGACAGTCAGGTGGTGAGATGGAAATTGAGCCAACATCAGTAAAGTTAGTGAAGTAAACTTAAATTCAAGAAGCAATAGTGTTGCGGGTCACACCAGACTTGATAAATGATTGTGACAAGACTTAAAACAGCTAGAGGCTGTTTCTAGGACTCCTGAACCTCCTTTTGACTCACCTTTGTGCATTGTATCATTGTTAGGGTCCAACAGTAACTCTTTGCACACATACACGTTGTTTTCTTTTTTTATGGGGACGCTCTAGTTTCAGAGAAATAATGTACTGTGGGTACGGAAAGTATTCAGACCCCCTTCAATTTTTCACTCTTTGTTATATTGCAACCATTTGCTAAAATCATTTAAGTTCATTTTTCCTTATTAATATACACACAGCACCCCATATTGACAGAAAAACACAGAATTGTTGACGTATGCAGATTTATTAAAAAAGAAAAACTGAAATGTCTCATGGTCCTCAGTATTCAGACCCTTTGCTGTGACACTCATATATTTAACTCAGGTGCTGTTCATTTCTTCTGATCAATGAAATGACTTTAGCAAATGGAACAATGGAACTTTAGCAAACTAACCCTACCCATAAAATTACCCATCAGACAATTTTTTTCACATATATATATATATATATATATATAAAATTATCACAAATACATTTGCATCTTCTTTATTAAACCAATATTTACATTTGAATACAAAACAAAATAAATATTACATGAATGTCTCATATATATGTTATTTTTTGTTCTGTTCCTCTTTGCCTATGTGTCCTTAAATTTGACCCAGTTTCCTAGTGTGTTTGATTAATGATTCCGTTCATCTGTCATTTATTAATTACCTTATTTAATCTGTGTGTGTGTGTGTGTGTGTGTGTGTGTGTGTGTGTGTGCGTATATATATGTATATCCTGTCTGTGTTTTTCAGTTCTCTGTCATCTCTTCTTTGTAAAGTGAATGTTTCTGATCTGTATTCTGGGGACTTTTTGAATTAAAAGATTATTTTAATTGATAATTAATTATTAATCTTCATTGAACTCTATTTACAGCCTTATTTATTTATTATATTATATTATATTATGTTAAGATAAAATAGGCTAACCATATGTTTGATAAGTTGTAAAATGCCACCTCTAATGAAGACATTCCCTCCAGCAAAAAGTTGTTTAAAAACTTACATCCTGGAGAGATTGCATTGAACGACTCTTAGATTCAGCTTAGCTTGTTTACTGCACACTACGTTTGAATGATCACTGCTGAATGGGCTTTGTGTTTTTTTCCATTTTCCTCATAAAGCCACATGTGGAGCTACATAGTGTTTTAGAAGTCCCTACAAAACTATTTATGTGTTGGCTCCTTTAGCTTGTCTTTCATCCTTCTATTCACTGATGACTTAAAAGCAGCAAACAGCCATCATTTCTGATGAATTTCTTTGCGCTTGGTCGCTTGATTCATTGGACGTCCACTAATGGAGCTAAAAAATCTAGCAGTATTTTATAAATGAATCATGAGATGGAGACTAATTGCCATTAAAAAATGAACACTAATGCATGAACAATCCCAATGACGAACCCACTGAAACTGCAATATGCAAATATGTGTCAAATTATGATTAACGATTATCTGAGCGTTGCATGTCAATTTGGAAAGCTATTCAGTTTTCACCACACACTGGCTCACAGAAGGATGTCGCTTGGTCCTAAATCTCCAAATATACTGTTTCCTGCTAATGACATAACCCAATTTGCTATAGTTTGAGGCTGTGCTTGAATATTAATAGAAAAGTCATTGAACGTTCCTGAGTATAGAAATACTTGTCACTGCAGCAAGAGAATTATGTGTTGCTCCATGGTAATACAGTTTAAAAGGTGAGTGTGTGAAACAACCAACTGTGGCTGAATGACTCTGGTTCCAGGATCAAAGCCCCCCTCCAAAAAAACAAAAAAACCTCTTAAAAGGAAGGCTACTGGTGGCAGGGCTCCGCAAAAAGCGAGTTCTGCCTCTAATGAAAGAGGCAGAGGGGAGCCTCATTTATTTTTTCCCCTCATCTGTTGTCCTTTTGTCTCGATTTAGAGTGTGTTTTGTATGCGCATGTGACATGGGCACGGATTGATCTCTGCCGCTTTCCTGCCTCTGACATTTCAAACAGAAGTTCTGCCCTGTGGCTGTCTCGAGTCAACATCCTGGCATCCGGAGAGGCACAGAGGGGATGATGTCAACTAAAGAGCCTGGTTGCAATCACCAAATATCACACACACTGCTGTTGCTGTGAACTAAGACAGGTATTTCCATAACAGATGCAATTAAAAGCATGATTGGAAGACTTTTTAAGGGTTGTGTATAGTAATCTATTACCAGATGATTAAACCACCGTGGACTTTAAAATATAGTAACATTTTGGGGGATTTTTATAAAAAGATAATTAGAGAGTGTAGATAAGCAACATGATACAATTATATCAGGCAGGTATGAACTTACATCACCCATAAGCACCTCATGATCAACATTTAGAAGGGATAGTTAACCACAAATAAATAATCGTTTACTCATTCTCATGTCATTCCAAACTTATATGACTTTAGTAAAATTAAAGATGATGGGTTTATTTGTTTTTGTCCATACAATGAATGTCTATGAGGTCTAATGTTGTTTTGTACCTCACTGGCATTGTATGGTCAAAATAGTTAACAAAATTTCTTTATGAAAAAGAAAGTAGGCTCTGTTTATACCAGGTATTAAGAAGTGACCACTTCCAGGCGTAACTGAAAATGTATTAGACTGGATTACTTTTGCAGTGTAGACTATCATGCGGTCAGATGTATTCGAACAACCATAAAAGACCCCCTTTTCCCCACCTACTGACCTAATACATAAACATTATAGGAAGTGCATAGGATTTAATCTTTTTTGGCTGAAGACCTAAATTTGGTTTGAAGACGACAGCCTTTACATTAACACACATACACCCTACCTTTGAAGAAATCAGGACAGAAGTGGTCGAATGTGGACAAAAGGGATGGATTAAAACACAAGGTGTAAATGTCTATGTCTTTCTCATCTACTTGTGATTCAATTTACCAAAATGTATATTAATACAGTGTGACAGAAGTTTGAAGTGTACAATCTCTTCAACGTTCCTATAATTATGATGCTGTTTTAACACTACTATGATACTAGATCAAGGATTTTTTTAAACATTTAGTTTTATGTGAAATAAAGGGAGGATATTAAATAAATTGGAGAAGATGAGAAAACGGGATCAGGAAATTATTATTGAACTGACTTGAACTTGCATCACCCACATGAGCACTTCTGCCTAGTAAGCACATGCACCAACTAATGAGCCACAGCGCAGCCTACAGTCGGGATTTAATGCCCCTGTGAATATGATGCTGCTAAACTTTTTAGGGATATCTTACTCCACAACACAGATTCATAGAGACTTTGATAAAAAGTACAGGGTAATAATTCATAATACCGCATGATAAAAACTATAGCCCTTTTGTAGATTAAACAGTAGAGAGAAGAGAAGAGAATGCAAGGAGGATGCAAGCCAGACTCAACAAACCATGTGCACATTCAACCACAAGAGTTCAATCCTGTGCTTATGGCAATGATAAAAGTTTCCATTACACCTTGCAATACATGAAAGACTCATAGAAGTCTAGCAAACACCTAACTATGGCTGTATTTACAGAAACTAATCAACCAAATTAATGAGGTAATGATAAGCAGGAGATGGGTAGCATCTCCTGACGTGTGCAGGGCTAATTGGGGTCAAGGTTGGGGTTCCGAGGTTTGATGAAACGGAGCAGAAAAAAGGAGCTTGGCTAATCTAATCAAGCGCATCGTCAAACCACAAACTAATCGCTGTCAATTACATTCCAGTAATGGGGAGGAATAGTCCCTATTACACTCAGACCCGCTGAGGAGATGAAGAAGGGTAGAAAGAAGAAGAGAAAAGGGAGGGAGGTGTTTCACCATGGCCATCAAAGCCCATCTGGGAAGTGGCAGCAGCACTTATGCTGAAGAGCACAGGTGTTGCTGTTAAACCGTTAATTAGATTAACACAGATCAAAGGCAGACTGTCACCACCGGGGAGCAGTTACATTGCCGACAGGGGCCGGGGAGGTCTCTGAGGCACTAGAGGGGCATGAATTCTTCCTATGACACTGATTGAGATAGATTAAGCTGGTTTCACCCACTCTGAGTGGCATTTGAACCGAGGTCTCCGGTGTGGGAGGCGAGCACGCTTATAAAGACACAAAAGACCACAGCATCAGTCGCTGCAGTGCCTCTTGAGATCAAGTGAGGTTTACATGTGCGGCCTATGTCCATTACACTCATCCCCATCCGGGTCATGGAACCAAATGGAACCATTTCTACTTGACCCGCTCCAAGTGGGATTCAGATCATCTCTCATGTGGGAGACAGGAATGCTAACAAGACCGCAGCCTCTAGCGTCAGTCACTAGCACGTCTTTCCAATGTGGTCTGGTTCACATAGCAGATAATTCTGGCTTAAAAACACCAATCAGAAAGAGTAAGCAAAATTGAACTCCATCCAAAAAGTAATCAGTTTTGATTATTTCAGAGACATGATTTAAAAATGAACAGTCAACGAAATGCATCTGAACTATCTATCATTCCATGAAGATTCCCACTGCACAAAAGGTTCTTTATAGTGGAAAAGATTATTTAAATGTTGTTCACTTAAAAGTTCTTTGAGAAACCAAAGAAGTTTTGGAACCCCCTTTTGGACCCTTTTTAACCCTTTCACACGTAAGTTCTAAATATTCTCTCTGATCCCCCAGCGTGAGTTTTTTTAGGCGACCGTTATTTTAGAATGTTTACCTTATTGTTTCCATGGCGACGCATCATGCGTGTCACTTGACACACTGCAGCCTCAGAAGTGCTTTATGACATGTGCATCGCATTTAATTAGTGTGTCTTATTTATTCAAAATATTCACACACTTGTTGGCTATGTTTTCAACTACCTGATATTTCGATTCTCAAATATGTGGAAATTAATGTGTTTTTTTGTTTAAAAACTTTTATAATGACTATGTTAGCTGATCTATGATGCACGAAGGGCGCCACAATGTTTGTTTGCGCTGCAGTTCGGAGAATCTGATCGGTCTGATTTATAACGCAAATTCAGTCGCTTCAAGTGACCGGTGAAGTGAGAGAAGAATACAGTGAACTTTATAGTTACCTATGCAATGTGTATCTGATTTATCTGATCAATTTATAATTGAACGATTGCTATTTCTGCTTTTATGGACGTCAGTGTGTATTTTTCAAACTAGAGATGTATACTAGATACTAGAGATGTATTGTTTTACAAGTACTTATGAGTATTTAAATGTCTGAAACCAAAATGAAAGCTTATGTGGTTGAAAACACTGAGTAGTTGTGATATATGACAAGCTCTGAGTGCGCCCGTCTCTGAATCTGCGCCAGATGACGCGCAAAAACACGTTTGAATTGAGCAGTTGATGACGTGAATGTTCTAATCACACCGGTGTGATCTTACCCTCCAGGGCCCAGCCAAGACTGATCACACCGGTGTGATCGTACGTGCGAAAGGGTTAAGAGTGTACAGTATGCAACTGAATACATTATAAATCTGTTAAGGTGAGTGAAGGGAGGAAGGAGGACTCAATTTTCAGGAGAGATGAGCTTTTATTTAGTTAAACATAAACAAAACTACCCAGAGGGGGAAAAACAAACTAACTTGACTAACTTGACTAAACAGGACTTGGCACAACTAGACATCAACTCTACTCCAAAAAAAATGACGACAACGCAGCACGGGACGGCAAACACAAGCAGAATAAATAGTGAACACATGAGGCAAGATGAATGAGGAAGAACAGGTGGGGCAAATCAAACAATAACGAGGGAACAAGACGGGCAGGGTTACACAATGACAGGATACAAACACGCAGCCAATGCGAACACACACAAGCCGCATGTCGACATGAAACAAGACAGTGCGCAACTAGTGGAACACAAACTGCACGCAACACAAGACACAACATGAAAGCACGAAAGCATGCTTTACAACTATACACACGGACATGAGAGCAGGCTACCCAAGCAAAGCTCGAACCGCACCCACTCACGATATAGGGACAAACACACGGGCCCATGAATGTCCGAATGCTGACACAAAACCAGAACTGAACAAGGCCAAAGTGTCGGGATCAAACATCACGCCCTGCACACAAAACGCTTCACAGACAAGAAAGACACGACTTGTCTCCCACAAAGACATGACAATATAGGGCAGTGTCAGAGCTCTGTCACGGAAACACTAGAAAACACGACTGAAGAAACAGAACCCTGACAATATCTGCCTTTATTTTTAATTAATATTTAATAGTATTAAACTATGAATTCGAATTGATATAATAAAATAATGATTTATAATAATTAATAAATTAAATAGAAAAAAAATAGAAAAACACGTGCTACGTGTGGTCAAGTGTGTAACTTCTCGATTCCAAAAAAAAAATGTCTAAATGAATGACTGAGCCCACAAATCCCCATTAACAAATAGGCATAAAAACTTTTAACATACAACATGCCATAAACAATAATTTCCCTCTGATTGCATGTTGTTCCAAGACCAACAAAGATGTTTAAACTTCCTATTTCCTACAGAAATCACATTTATACTATATACAATTCAAATTGTGCATTTTATCTTTGATTCAGAACTTGCAGCAGGCCGCTGTCAAACCCTATAACACAAAGGACACACACTTGAAACCCCTGGCACGTTCTTCTCTCTTTGTGTGAATGAGAATGCCGTGGGCTTTCTGCAGCTATGATATTGATCGCATGCGACTACACATCTCCTCTGTGACATAAGTACTGTCAACTATTGGAAAGGACTACCTCAGCTCCTCAGTATCCAGGAAGGCGTGTGTCTTCCTGAGCCGAGAGAGAATCCCCCATGCCTGATAAATGCACATGTGTAACACATCCGACTGGGGCTACCACATAGACCCAACTTGTAACTTGTTATTACAAGTGACACAAGTAGAACTATGCTTTGATGCGGAAAGCAATGATTTTCCATGCGCTGTGGTATGCTTTTGCTTGTATTGTTTCTTCCTTTATTTTTCTAGGTTCTTGGGATCATTTCTATTGCAACGAGTCAGCAGGTTGCAGCTTCAATCTCCCTGGACAGCAATGAACGTGTCTGTGTGTGTGTGCAGGAGGGAGGGAGCTTAGTGTAGATTTACACCGTGCTGTGCAGTAGACAGGCTGGGCTTTGGCACATTAGCTTTCATGCGGTATCTATGTCTGTTCACCTGGCCTAGCGTGTGACTGTATGCCACTAAAGACCCTCGCTCTTGACTCTAAAGTGAGGTGGTAAGCAAGTTCCTCACTCCACGGATTCATGTAGCTGCCATTAATCTCTTAAATACTGTATGTGATCTGTGCACTAAATTAATTTACATATAAATGCACATGTATAGTCATACACATATTCATACAATGCTCTTTTTGGGATATTTAACCATATAAGATATGATATTAGATATGACAGAATGTGTCTGCTTATCTAGAAAAAAGAGGAGGGGCGCAAAATTGTTTTGTGAATGCGTTCAGTTGTTTTTTAGCTATTGCACTTTGTCTTTCAGAAATTAAGTTTGACAGAGAAATTAAAAAACAAAAAACATATGGAGCCAGATCATTTCCATAATGACCAATGCAATATAGAGCAGTGGAAATAGTGGGTGGTTTAAGAGTAAATTTACTAGTGCAAATTTTGCTGGTGCAAATTGCAAGTACTGTACTTTATGTTTCTTTTTAATGGTGTTACTTAAGCATGCTACGGGATTTCCTTGCATGTTTATCCATAGGTTATGATGGTGATTGTTATGTATTCATTTATTTATGTTCTGTCTGTTGAAAGATAATAGAACTGAAAATTAAGTGCAGATTATCCTACTTGTTCTTTAGATTTTTGTAACGTTTGTATTCTAGTATTTCTAGTATTACCAAAATTTCGGTATTTCTAGTATTCTGATTTTTTTTTTCCCAATAGAAATTGTTTATTGTGCTGTATAATGTATTAAGCCTTTATTTTGTAGGTTTTAAATCAAAATTATTGTGAAGAGATACATTATTTTTGGTAGCACAGACATTTTGATTGTGGCTATTTATCCAATAAGTGGCAGGCTCATCCATTGCTTTAGGTCGTTTTCTGTTGTGTTTAGTGCCGGAGTGAAGTCGAGATCAAACATCTGATATATTTGGAGATAAGTGTTTTACTGTATTCCTACATACATAATGTTGCCTGTTATGGCCTGTTTATCCTTTATCCTGCTGATTTCAAAGTCTTTGTATAATTGGAGTTTGTCTGATAGCTGTTGCAAAGGGTTCTATAAATAGTGCAAAGAGTAATGGAGATTGTGTCTTGATGCAGTTTAAATGGTGATGACTAAATGGCAAAAACTGATGGTGATAACTGACGCTGTCAGAGTGTTGTATAGAAACTTTATCTAGTGTATAAAACAATTCCCAAAGCCATATTTTTCTAATGTTGTGTAGAGAAATTGCCAGTTTACCTTCAGCCTCCAATGAGACTATAACTGTATGCGTTTTTTGTTTAGTGGAGTTATTTATTAAGCTGAATAACCAATATTTAATGTTAGATGAATGGCATTCTTTAATTAACCCTGTTTGGTCTGGATGAATTCTAAACATATTACTAATACTTTACTGATTATATTAATGTCTGTGATTATAAGACAGTGGGCAATAACTGGAGCATAAGGTCGCCTCTTTATTTGGTTTTAGCAAGACTGTAATTAACATAGGATTCATATTTTGTGGTATGGTAGATTGAAGTTTGATATCCGTAGTCATTCTTTGGAATAATTGAAATTATTGGCCAAAAGTGTGTGATTGAATCTCATGATAAAATTGACAATTTGAAAGCTTTGAAAATCTTTGTTTTTATCAAAAATAACAAAACAAAACATTCAAGACTCATTGTAACCACTGTTACCCGTCAGTCTTGTCCTTCGTATACTTCCTGTCTGGTGTGTAATTTGTGCACTTCCTATCTGTTGTGTCATTCGTGAACTATTATTAAAAATGTTAGTAAGTCACCATAAGGACACGTTTAGAGGCCAGAGATGAAAGTTAATGATACAAATAGTAGAAGAGAGAGTGCTGTGTATGTGCACATAATTTTAATCCATTAAATTGCACGAGAGGTTTTACAAGTGTTCCACCCAAATACATGGGCTTGGATATGCTAGTGGACATAACCATAACTTGTGCAAAACTAATAATTAGATTCATAATTATGACTATAAATATGCAGAACAGGCTTTTAAATGCTTAAATAACACTGCTTAAATAATCAAAGTTATGACCTGAATTAAACAATTTAAATCCCTGTAGGTGGAACAGGAAAAGAGTTTTCATCTCTCCCGGAGATCAGTGAGAAAAGCCTTTAGGATTTTTTGGCCCAAAAAAAAACAAACACATTTTTTTGGCAGTGCTTCCACAGATAAAAGGGTCAGAGAGAAGCCTACTCTTCTCTGACAGTTCTCCAGCAGCAGATAGGAGCTACCGAGAGTGGAGCCAAGACCCCACACTGAGTATTAAAGTGGGCCCGCCGTCTGCGGTCTATTCCAGGCTGAGTCTCTAAGTGCAAGAACTATTCCTCCGGAGAAGAGCACACATGCTGGAAATGCTCAATCTGCCTAGGAGAGCGAGTAAACAAATGCCGAGAGAAAGGGAGTGAGAGAAAGTGAGGCAGTGAGACGGGATGGATGGAGCTTGAGGGGATGAGAGATTTAGCCCATCATCTGGGATAAATCCATCTCTCTCAAAATTCGCATATGGTGTACTTAGAAGAGGCTTTTTATCTCCGAGTGTGAGTGTGATTCAACAAAAGTGTCCATCATGGGCCAATTCTAGTAATATAGCTCATAAAAAGAGGCTTGTACACACAAATAATTACGCCCAGACGCAAATTAAAATGCAAACGCACACCTGAATAATGTGTAATCGGTACAGGTGACTGAATGAGGAGAATAAAGAGCTGATTAATGGTAAACCTTTGATTTAAAATGTCTGCTGCCACCACCAATGCAAAAGTTTTCAAATGACATAATTTGTCTAAAAAAACTCCTCAGGAAAGTGTAAACAGCAAGGGTGTAATTGCTGCAAAATGTCACCATGGCTGATTATAAGCGAAAAAGAATCTGAATTTAAAAAAAGAGCTCACCTTGATGAGGGAATATTTAATGGAGCACAACATGCTAATGCCACGTGAACACACTGTGAACTTTATGCATCCAAATACATGCAAATTTCCAGCAGGGGCTTGCACAATTTTAAAGAATCACAAATTAGAATAATTTAGATGAATATGACCCACTCTTGATTGCCACTGGTAAATACCAAATACGACATTAATAATATTCCACACAGGGGGGAAAGGGAATATACAAACTCATGCTAGTATCTGTAATGTGACAGGATGGTTAAAATATATAATAAATATATTTAACAATATTTAATAATATACATATTTTTTGTTAAATATATTTTATATAATAAATATATATATTTATATATATCGAGACCAAGACCAGTCTCACAAACTACAACACTACTGTTTGTGTTCCAAAACATATCACACTATCTTCCATCTAGACCAGTGGTTCCCAACCTTTTCTTGTTCGAGGCACCCTTGGAAAGCCTTTCAAAAGTTCCCGGCACCCTTATAAGGAAATATATATTTTAATAGAGAGAGATACCTCGCGCGATTGTTGACGGGGGGGGTGGGGGGGGGAGAGACCGGAGAGAGACCTCGCGCGATTGTTGACCGGGGGGGGGGGGGGGGTTATCTCCGCTATCTCCGCTATCTCGGTAGTCCCCTCCCTCCCTCTCCCTCTCCCGCCAAGAGAGAATGACGTTTGTACAATTTTTTCTCCGAAATTTTGGCGGGACCCTCAAAAGATCTCACGGCACCCCTTAGTGCCGCGGCACACCGGTTGGGAACCACTGATCTAGACAATAAAAAAAAAAATGTAGTAGCATATATGCTAGGCTATCAGGCTAATCAGCATGTAGTATGCAATGCTAGTAGGCTAACTGGTTTATTTGACCATATACAGCTTTGATTATATAATGTGATGTAATGCATATAACTTAAAACTATGTTGTTTTAGCAAACATAATTATTTTGGGATCAAATTTGAATCTGTGAGGGACAGAATCTTCCATGTAGCTACCAGGCTTATGCTAATATTAGTGCTGTAGGCCTAGCTGATTTAGCTCAGCTGGATGTGAACTGCGTGTGATTTGAGGGACAAAACCTCCCTCTGCGCATCTAGCGAAGCAGTCAATAATGCTGCACTGAACTACCTCTGGACATGACCCCGGCTCTTCTGTGCTGTGTATTGTTCTCACACAAGAATTCGGTTTACACAGACCAACAGTCACACGCCCACAATATAAACAGACAGTAATATAGGGAGCACCTCGGCATGAGTCAGTCATAAACACGGTCATAAATGCATGCTGAAAGCATATAAATAACAGCTGCTATGTCTTAAACTTTCTGTCATGTGCCTGGATGTTGTTTAAAATCAGTAATTTTACTCTTTTTAAGATTTTAAGATTTTAGTTAGATTTTTAAACATAGACTTATAGGCTGTCATTAAGAAGGTTGTCTAGGTAGGAATTTGATAATTTCATTACGAAAACTCTACCTGACTCTTCATAGATAAGGAAAACGAAGATAAGATAAGGTAGCAATTTTTCACTACCATCCTATATTTAGAGAATATATCCCAGGCATTTAGGTATAGCCTACTTACAGGTACCCACCTAAAATAAATAAGAAAACAAACAATGTATAAATAAAAAAATAAATGAATGACTGGAATGCATTTAATACATTTACCTGTATATAGTAATATGCACACATATATAAATGCTCAAATCTTGTACATTCAGTTAAAATGTATAATCTAGTAAAAACAGTTATGTATTGTGCATTAAGGCAAAACAAAAAAGATTATTTTATCATGTTTTCCATAGAGCAGTTTTTAAAATGCATTTTTAAAACAATTCAAATGTACTTTAGAAGTAACTGTTTTTTAAGCATATACAGTATATTGTATTATGTTTACTTTTCTTATTCCAGTCATACAGGAGAATGCTTAAAAAGAACAATTGTATTTCTCTGAAAACAAATTTCTTGTTCGAAGATTGTTTAAATATTTTATACTGGGCAACAAGCCAAATAAAACATAATGGACTCTATCCAAATGAAAACTCAATGTACAGCACATGATCATACAGTGACAAATGTGCTTTTTGTCGTTAAATGCCAGCCAGGAAAATTTCATAATTGTCTACCAATTAGATTAGATCTAAGGCCAGATAACTAATTAGACACATTTTCCATTTTAGCTCTTGTACTTGGCCTCACCTCCTTCTCCTCAGATGAAAGGAGACGAGACGAACAGATGGACGTAACTTCAAATAATTGCCCTTGGCTTATATTTTTATCCTCTTATCCCATGCCTTTTTTTTTTTTTGTTACTTCAGTGAAAAGGGCAGAATCACTTTCATTTTCTTTGTCTTGAAGGACTTTGAGAACACTTAATGTAATGCTACTGGGGTCGTAGAAAGCTATTTACTCAGTCCTAATAAAGAAATCTGAAACAGCTGTACGTTATTAATATATCCACTCTAATCATCACAAGTTGAATGTGTAATTATGGGCAACACTTTCATATTGTAGCAGTCACAAGGCCACTGTCAGATAAGTTATACTGTAAGCAATATAGCACTGTTAATTCAGCTGTTTACAGACAGTGACTCCATAAGAGAGTCAATTGTTAAATTTTTTAAAAACTTTCCCATCTGTTTACCACAATTCTTAGTAGTAATCATAATTATTTATTCAGGGATCAATTTCTGACTGCAGTCTTTTAAAACCATTTGTAGGCCTTCTGCAAATGCTCTTACATGAACTTTTGGAAATATCATATTAGTTTTGGCAATAGAGTCTCATTTGGCTAGCGTTTCTCTTCCACTGGTAATTCTCAAGAGTTAAACCACCCTTTAATTAAAAAGAGAGAGAAAAAAATAATAAATGAAATAATTCATTAAGAGGTATTAGCGAAATCAAACATGTAAATTCGACATGCTTGATTTTAGGTAAACAATGCCTGTTTTAAGCTCTTTATGGGTACTTATGTGACTTAATACGTTCAAAATATATTAGGTGAGGGGGATGAGAAAGAGTGCTTTTGGCACGACCACAAGGCAAAGCTGATGATAGTTCAATAAATGGGGAAGCAGAATAATAAGCCCTTTTCACAACAGTAGATATTCAACAGCTGTTGTTCATTGTAAATGCTAATGCTTCACACATTGTTAACATAAGCACAGGGTTTCTGGACCTTTGGCCTTAAATTGGCTTGTTAAATATACAGTTTATGTAATTCATAACATTATAGCAAAAGGAATGTTCCAGGCTCAATACAAATCAAGGTCTATTAACAGCATCTGTGGCATGATGTCAAATGTACCATAGAAAATAATACTCACAGAAAACCAAAGCAGTAGTGCCTTTAAAATGGACGTCTTGGGGACAAGGCATTGTATAACAAGCATAGAAATACTATTTTGAAAATAGAACCACAGAAGTTATACATAAATGTAGTGTGGGACAATGTGGTTTGTGCAAAGTTATATTAAAGTGTATATACAGTAATACCTTGGTTTACGAGTGACTTAGTATACGAGCAAATCGGTGTACGAGCATGGAAAGTCAAATCGGTGTACGAACATTGTATTGGTGTGCGAGAAAAATATTCTCGCCCACGCGCATTTTTACAGGAAATATCCTAACGACAGCCTCTCATAAAACAGTCACGCGGTTCCAACCCCTTTATCACCCCTTAACTCATTCCTTCTCTCAGCTTCAATTGGTTTGGTTGCATCATTCACCACAGTTATACTTTTATGAGTGATTTACAGCGGTTTTACCTTGTGTTGTCAACATTAATTGTGATCGCTATTCTTCACGTAGTGAAATATATATGTACAGTACAGCATATAGAATGAAGGTAGGAAATTCTCCCTCTAAGCAGTAACACCCTGCCCCGTCCTCTTGTCTCCATCACGCCAGCAGCGACACAACTAAAAGGTAAAGTGCGCGTTACAGTAAATTGTCAAGTATTTTTAGAGTTTAATTGTCAATTATTAATTAGTATTTATATGAGTTCTTAATGGTTATAATTTTAACTGTAATCAATAAGGTAAAACCAAAACCAAAATTTATGGACGTGTGGAACGAATCAAGTGATTTTTAGTGCATTCTTATGGGGAAAATTGTTTTGGTATACAAGCATTTTGGGTTACGAGCTCACTCTTGGAACGAATTAAACTTGTAAACTGAGGTATTACTGTACTGTCATGACCATATAAAACTGATACAGCCAGTGACTTTCGCTTAATATGTAAACATAAATTTGTGAAAGAAAATCGTAAATCGTTGTTAAAAGAACTTAACTTATCTAGAACTTAGGACAGTGCTCCTCAAATCTGGTCCTGGAGGGCCACTACCATGCGAGTTTAGTTCCAACCCAAAACAAACATACCTGAACAAGCTAATCAAGGTCTGCAGAATTACTAGAAAATTGCAGCTAGGTTTGGTTTGAGTTAAAATCTGCAGAACACTGGCCCTCCAGGGCTGGATTTTCAGAAACCCTGCTTTTAATCCTCAGAAGTGCATCAAACCTCTACAGATAAAAGTCACATGAACATCAGAAGCACAAAATGACACATGATTCATCTATGGTTTACTGGGTTTTCTCACAGTTAAGCTCCATTTCGTTTCTGGATTTGATGAACACAGAATTAGACCTTTATGATGTTTTGCTAGGGGAATGTAGCAGATGTATATCGACTTCTCCCTGTCAGACCAGAGACAGACTAGCAGAATCCAAATACAAGCCATGTTTTACAAAGCAATGCCAAGTTCATTCATAATGCTACAGACAGACAATAGATAGAACAATAGATAGAATTATAGAACGAAAAATAGAACAATATAACCGTAGAAAGAAAGAAGATAGATTTATAGACTGCTCAAACAACTAGTGACTTAAATTATGAATTGCAATGAAGAACTTCATGGAATTGGATTAGATTAACTTCAGATTTTTACATTGATTTTTGGTATGATTTTGAATCCAGCCCTCAGCTTGTCGATGATTTTGGTTTCCATTGATTTCTGTCACATAGTTTTGTTCTTAAATTATGGAATGCATATAAATAATGACATTCGAATTTAATTTTTCATTCATTATGATCCAATGACTGATTTAAGTGTTCCCACCATTGTTTAAGCAGTGTAGGTTGTAGATAGATTAACTTATAATATGTGCTGTATATTAAAATGCTGCATCAACTTCTTCAACTTTTGCAGCAGTCATTCATATTACTTATAAACCTTATTTTACAGCACAACAAGAAATCGATCAAGGTCAGAAGTCAATAAAGTGCTTGTGTATGAGGGGGCGCTGGGAGATCACTGCCATTGTACTTGCACTATTCAAGCATGTATATACATTAATCTTGCTCACTGAGAAAGGGCACAAGGAAAGTGAGCATAACTGCTCGAACACAGTCACATCTGTCACTTTCATCTTCATTTGGACCCACTTTAACCCCCGGGTGTTCAACTAAAGTAAACAGAGTCAATTTAGATTTCTTGTTGACTTCAAAGTCCATAATGTCACACATTCACTCATGCTTGGGGGGGAATTGTTCGTTAACACTGCTCTGCGATCATCAATCAGTATTCTATCATTATGAAGACACATATTGGGAGATTAAGTCATAATAGGGGTTACCCTTCTTCAACATCACCTCTGCAACCCCTGCGGAGAGGCCCCAGGCAACAGCTCCTGAGTTAACAGGATAACTGATGTCTTTAGAGACAGAGAAAACATGGAAATGTACTCGCCAGGAAGCAATCTGCTCGTGCCTGCCCTGTACTTGCCCTTTGAACCGTCAAAATTATAAGGAACACTTTCTGTATTGTGAATATTTTGGACAGCCTTATAATGGGCCTTAGATCCCTGCGGTGACACTAATGGGTAGAAGCATTGCTCCCTTCATTTGAATGAGACGGGTGCCGGAACAGTTGTGCAGATTCAGCTAATTTCTGCCCTATTTTTTTAGGCAATTATGCAGTGACAGGTCTGTGATTATCTATGAACTTGAACAGCATGAGCATGAGAGATTTTAATGTTGATTTATGCTGAAAATTATAAATGCAGTAAATATTAATGCTCACCATACATTTTCAAACTTCCTTCGGTATACAAGTATGAAGTTCCTGTTCATGTGAAGAAGAGAAAAAGTATTGTGAGGTGTCTTTTTCATACTATTTTAAATTGTGTTAAAGTTAAGAATGTTTTGAGCCTTGCAGGGTGAACCTGTCAGAGTTCTGTCTAGTTTGCTCATGTTTTGGGGCAGAGCCCTGGCACTACTACTTTGCCGTGTCTTTGTGCGGGCACGCGGCTTTTAGTGTTCTCAAATCGCGCACCCTCCCCGTCTGTGTCTTGTGTGTGGGGCATGGTGTTCGATCTCGACACTTCGGTTTTGTGCCGGGATTCAGACAGTTGTGCTCCGTGTATTTGTCGTATGTGGTAATCGCACAAGATTACTCTTGCTCGCGTGCGTGCGCTTTTGTCACATCATGTGAGTGCACGCAGTCTCAAGCTGTACTCTCTTGTCCGAGTGTGTTGTTGTATAGCACGCGGTTCATGTTTACATCAACCACGTGCTTTCATGTTCTGCCTTGTGTTGTACACAGTTTCTGTTCTCACTAGTTTTGCGCTGTCTTGTTAACTTGTTTCATGTGAACACGCAACATTAAATTTTATGCACGTTTGCATTGGTTGCGTGTTCATATCCTGTCATTGTGTAACCCTGCCCGTCTTGTTCCCTTGTTATTATTTGATTTGCCCCACCTGTTCTCCCTTATTCATCTTGCCTGTGTGTGTGCTGTTCTGTGCTGCTTTGTTATCTAATGTCTTTACATCGTCGCCCGTGTGTTGAGAGTCATCGCAAGTCCTTTCCTGTGAGTCTAGTCTAGTCCAGTCAGTTGAAGTCAAGTTTAGTTGTGTATTCCCCCACAAGGTAGTTTTTGATTGTGTTGTTTTATTCTATTATTAAATAAAGAACCCTTTACTTCTGCACATGAGTCCTCACTCATCCCTCCACCCTAACCTGACAAAACCAAGGAAAATGGCTAGTGACACATTTTCTCATGTTCAACTCAACAACAACCTGAGAGAAAATCTGTATTTGGGAGAGTAGAGAATGAGTAATTAACCAAATACCAGTTGTGTCCCTCATATAACCACAAATAGAACAATAACCTAAGAAAAAGCATGCATGCACTTGCGTGTGTGTGTGTGTGTGTGTGCACGCATATGTGCGTGTAGGTGAGTGTGTGTATGTGTGTGTGCGTCTGTGTAAGAAAAAGAAAATGCAACGATAGAGAGATGATTATAACTGATTCTAACTTCTAACTGTTGAAATAGTCTGAAATATTAAATTTTTCCTAATTTATCCTTGCTGTCTTGTCATTACCAAGTTTATCTCTGATGCTGGTTAGTGTAGCCTTAGCAAGATCCCTTTGTCCAAACATCTTCCCCCTCTCTCTCTCTCTCTCCTTTACAATCACTCCTCTGTGCCCTTTCAAAATGCTCCTTTGTATAGACTGATAAAGTCTGTTTGCCCAAGCCAATAGATTGTTTTTTGCAGTTTAGAATTTTGAAAAGGTCTCCATGGTATTTTTGCAAGTGTCATACCATCAGTCATCCATAAGCACTCATAGTTCAAGAGTCTCTCCTTCCATCTGGACTTACTTAACACCTTTATTTTTATGGTGTGCCACATTAGTGTGTAACCATCTGATGCATTTGTCCTTATTTGTGACTATGATCAATGAAATGCCTGGAAACAAAATCTATACCGAATACTTCAAACAATGCATTTCATCAAAGAGTTTGCGGAAAGGTATTTTGTATTTTGCAGGTCTCTGACCCCAGTATAAGAGCAGATGCTGTGTTTATGGAGTCACAAATGTGATTTTTTACATAGTGTTGTTGTCAAATACAGTATCAAAAACATATACATCTTGTCATCTGTCATCTTGTCTTAGCAGCGCTCACACCACACAACATAATGGCAATACCGTGCACAAACTATAAGATCTTTGGCCAAGTGGAAACCCTAGAAAATCCTAAAAAAAATTCTCACATGAATTCACACAAGACATTAGAAAGTTGCTCATGCTCGTTGCTCAGGTCATTGTGCATAAAAATGAGGAGACAAGACAAGAAAAAAAGACAAGAAAGTTGGGCAGAAATACATGCTTGTCCACGTCTTTTCAGCAAAAACGGATGGTAATTATATTATATCGTAATGTTAAGTATAAAGACAACTTTTTTACATTTTTAAAATATATTTCTTGTTAAATTAATAGTTTAAAATAATAATTATCAAATTGTCGCCTTGCATTCATAGCATTAAGATCCACAAAAACTTTACCATGTTGTTTCATCGCTAACACTACAAGATCATCTGTGACTGCTCAAGACAGGTTCAGATCACGATGCTGAGCTGCTCATACTTAATGAGCATCATGCAACCGTAACGAGCACCATTTTGCAGCCATCTGGGGTTCGGAAACTTTGAAATCTGTCTGACAGCAATGTCCAGTCAAAAGTCTTGTTTTTAACTCTGTTTTGTCAAATGGCCAACACAGCATAATCAGAAAGTGCTTTATTTGTAGTGACAGTAATACAGCTGTCTGACTAGACAACATAACATATATTTTAGCAACATGCAATATATTTTAAAATGAACAGCATTCAATTTAGCAACACAAATCATCCAGCTTTTATTAATACAATATTCTGATATCGATCTAGCATACTGAAATGTGCAACAAGTGTCTCATATCAGCCACAGAGCTAATGCACAGAGTAACGCTATAACTTTCAACACTCTCTAATGTATTTTTAGTATGGTTGTTTTGACCAAGTAAAACAGTGCTGCACTAACCCACAATTTGAATTCATCAAGTAAGGTGATGTTTTTTTAATAGTAATTCTGCACTACAATTAAATAAAATACTGTGAATTTAAGAAAAACATCAAATTTCAAGGTTAGAGATGAAGGAGGTGGATGTTATATATAATTTTAAAAAACAACAAAACATCAACATCCGACTATGGCAAATAAGCATAATAAAAACAGCTAAGTAAAATGGCCCAGTCTCTCTCCTGTCCTGTTTTCCATCAGCTGTGGAGGAGAAGATGACAACTCCCATGACTCTACGCGCACATCAAAGCTAGGTCTGTTTTGAATAAGCAACCTCTAGTGGTGAAACTCATATACTGTGCCTTTAATGGTGTAAACACAGATAGATTCATTTATCAATTTACAGTTCAAGGCTCATTGCGTAAACCACACTATTCCTGTTGCATGTGCTCAATCTAGCAACCGCATGAGCAACAGGTTTGAGGAGGAGGGGTGTAGCATATTGTGCTGGATCACATGACAGAAACACCCTTAGTAACCCTTTGATATTCCACACTTCATGAAGTCAGAACCGGTGCCACTGAGGCTGTTTAACTGTCTGTTGTATCTGGGTAATTGCCTGACAAACAATAAGCCCCACCCACTGAGCACCAAAAGGGCTATCTGAAATGGAAAGTCGAAATATACACACAAATACCAAAAACTATATACATTTAATTAATAGATATCTATGTATATCTAATTCACAGATTTTACAAGACATGTTCTTATGTACGAATGCATATCGCCATGTTGTAATTATCTTTAGTTATGTTTTGTAGTTGTAACCTTGAGTAAGAAAGACATTCCTCTTTGTCTTTGTCTTTTGTCCTGCCATGTTTTGTCTTTAAATGTTCCTCTATGGTTTAAAAGATGATGTATTTTATGTTACACTAAAATGCATCATATTATTAAGTCTGTTCCAAATCTGACACCATCATAAAATATGCTAAATAGTCTGAAAAGACACCAAGAAACTTTCCCGCCTGACGTTTCCACCGCTGTGATTGACATTCCAGCCAAGAGTGGGTGTGTTCAGGTGACCTAAAAAAGTCACTGACACCAAGAATCTTTGTTCGATCTTTTAGCGCTCGCTTCTGGTTCTGTCCAGAGTGCCTTTGGGCATTCCTGTCCTCTCTTCACTCTTCTTTTTGTTCCATACTTCCTACTCCATATGGACATTCTACTCATCTCTCCTCATTCTGGCAAACCTTAACTTCAGAGTTAACTCCATTCAAACTTCCAAAAGAAGGAATCATCAGAGAACATCCCCAGCAACAAAGAAACTCTCTGAACACACACATCCCAAAACACACTCGGCACCCAAAAATACCAGTGCAGGTATTATTAATCGATCTTTAGATGCATTTTAAGCTTATGTGCCCCTAATTAAGGTGTCACTTGATTTATTGCTGGCTCTCATAAATTAGCTGTCTATAAGTTGCCATTGTTTTACTTTTTCTCTCCCCTTTCTTTATCTTTGTTAATCTGTGCATGTATTCTTTGTTTAGATTTAATGGTCTGTATTCATATTGTTGTGTATTAAAGTCCATGTTATCCACACTCTGAAAATCTCTATTACAACAGCTTTTTGAATCAATGATGGTTTATTGAAGCCTGCCAACTGATGGTCCCTTCTACTGGCCGGAACAGGTAGTGTTCAACTGTGGTTACATAAAGTCAGGCTAAATAAAATCTGCTGTTAACTAAATTAACAAACCATGCACACAGAATGTTTGTGTTTTAAAATCGTGAACAAAATGGGAAAAGGGCATTATTGCTATGCAAATTTCTGACAAGCCCTGCCCTAGTACCGCCACTGCTCTACACATAGCACACACGAAAACAATTTGGTGACATGACATTCGATCTCTATTAAATGTGAATGCGTGCATGTGTGTGTGCTTGTGTGTGTGTGTGTCTGTCTGTGTGTATGTGAGTGTACAGCCTGTGATTCCAGCCCAATGGATCCACTGTTTGGAAAAGCGCTCTAGACTCTGGCAGAGAAACAAAATAGCCCATAGCTACTGATGCCTCAGCCTCCAGCTGTCACCACTGTCATCAACAGGGGAAATGTACTGAGAACTTTCAAATTGCAGTTTTATACCAGAACAAGGTAGTACATTGCGGTCATACAAAAAGTGCATTACAACATAAGCTGAATTATTGCACTGCTATTATCATTACACCACTGGTGACATCCTCAGAATTGTCCTCTAACTACCCATGTTGGCTCAAAACAGACAATGCATTCAAACACACAAACAAACAAAAAATACCTTTTGTTGGCTCACAAAACGCATTGGAATTATATGTAAAGGAAATTTTAAAATAAGCTAAATTATTTCATCACGTTATCAATGATATCAACATGATCCACTACCTGTTTTGATAAAATACATTGAATTCAAAAAAACAAATTACATCAGGTTATTAAAATTCATTGTTTTTCTACAAACAGTACATTGTAAAAAAAATATGATTTATTATATCACCATGAACATCATCATTTGTACTTTACTAAGGACATCATCAGCTCAGAAATATTTCAACCACACACACACACACGCACGCACGCACGCATACACACACATATACAGTGGAATTCACTTATCTCGAGTCATGGTTAACAACAATATGTTGTTATATAATACAATATGTTATATATACAATATGTTGTTGAATGAGTCATGGTTAACTCGCCAATCCTATTATGTTGATGTTTTTGAAGTGGAACCGCCAATTAGTTTTAGCTATTTATCTTAGCATTTTCTTGTGGGTTATGTCGATTCTTTTATGTCGCCGAAATCGAATATCTCGAGCACAAAAGGGGGAAAAATTCGCCACTTAACATGGGATATCTCGATTCCGTGACTCAAGCGAACCAAGTTCACTGGGTAGGTGCTGAGTTTGCACGTGCATCGCGGTCCGCTCACTCCAATGATGGTTCACTCACTGTCGTTGATCTTGTCAGAGGGATAACAATTAAACTCCTCCTTTGTTGTTAGCAAACATCAACACAGTACAGTGTATGGAATTTTTTTTAGATGAATGCCGATCGCTTCATCAAACAAATCACGGCAACACTGTTGTGTAAAAAGACACCAAAAATATAAGCATCTTCTCATCTCATCCGACACGCTTCTTAAAGGGACGAGCTGCTGCACAGCTTGTGTTTGTTTTCTTATTGTGTGAATTTCGCGCACAAACACTGTGTACCGAGCCTGAACAGTTATGGATAGAGCAACATTTAAAATTCGAAATGTGATCTTACACAAAAAAGTTCATCAATCTATGGGTGCGGGTTAGACCAACGATTTTTCTGGCTATATGAATGTGCGGATTACCTGCGTCTGCGGGTTATATGTGGGAAAATAGGTAATATATGTTAACTCGATCATCGGTTATCTTGATGCTTTTTTGCAACCCCCGAGGCCATCGACATAACCAAACTCCACTGTGTATATATATATAGTACAACACAGCCTGAACAAAATCACTGGTTTTGGCATGAGGAAAGCATTTCTCTAGGAGCTTATTACTTTTGTGAACCGTGCCCAGTGACCCGTTCAGGACGATCAGATCTGACCAAATCCTCCTCTCCACCTCCTCATGTGTCAACCAGTCAGATTGATAAATGAAAAAAAAGAATGATTCCTCTTTCTCATCTGCTGTAACTCACTCTCTTGCTGTCTATGGACACCGAGTGATCTCTGACTCAAAGCTCAGTCAGGAAGAGGAGAAACTCATCACTCACTTCATTACCCCTTCGTCCTCCTGTTTCCACACACAACCAGCTCTGTTCTTATCTCAACCTACACAACCATCTGAGACGCATGAATCTGAATGCCTGCACCTAGAGATCAGGGCATTGGCTGGGAGGTGAGGGTTTCTTAGGATGGGATTAGCAGGAAGAGCGGTCAAGCCGACAGGCATGTCCAGGAATTAAAGGCTGACCTTGATGCGTGATACTCTATTTCCACAGTTTGATGAAAGTGCGACCAACTTAGTTATAGTTTTCTGATCTGAAACAGAGCTGGAATCAGAAGTCTAGCAGACTTTTCTCCATCTACACTCACACAATCTGACCTAATTCAGCACATAGTTTTGTCCACCTCTCTTCAGGCATGACCTGGCTTTACAGTTCCCAATAAAACACCAATACACTTTTACAAGCCAGACGGAGATATTTATAACACCCACTCATCATTTCCTTCGAGAACATAAGGGTTGTGGTAATTGGAGACATTTGGAACTTCTTGGGATACAGAGAGGCGAACACTTACCTGCTCGTTCCTTATAAATGCAGACAATTGCCCATTATATTATGCCATTCTGGGGACAGATTGTGCCAAGATCGCTCCCAACACTTTGCCAGTAAAATAAAAGATGCATATTTTACACTTATAGTGTTACTGCCAAGTCCAGGAGAGTTCAATAGTGCTAAGTCTGTGCATTTGTAAGAGACGCCTGGATGTGGGCCTGCCTGTGAGAACATGAGGAATTTGGCACTTTTATGACACAGAATGGGAGTTTAGAGCTGATTCCAGAGCTAAACAAGAGAGTTAAAGGGTACTTGAGCTCTACTTTTGTGGCAAATAACTCTTTAGGGAAGGGGCATCATAGCAGGCAAAATTACCACTTTTATTCATATTTTCTGTTTGGTTTTTGCTAATGGACATTCAGTGTGTACTAAAGTTGTTTGTTTAGTTCATCGAGGTGAATCATAGACAATATGCACATTATTAATTACCATCAGTGTGTCTCAGAAAGGTCTTGTTAGTAAAACGGACAACAGAAAAGTCTTACCCAAAATAAAAATTCTGTTATAATTCCAGACCTAATTACTATTCTAATATATATTGCTCTACAGAAGAAATAAAGTCATACAGGTTTGGAACAATATGAGGGCAAGAAATTATGACTTATGATGATGAAGTATAAAAATGTGAATTATCCTTTCGATACACCCCATTCTTGTACTCCACAAAATTTCAACAGTACTCATCTCACATTTTCTTTTTATTTCTGATGTTCCACAACTTTATTGACTGAGTAGATCAGCAAGGCTCAATTAATAACGGAGAAGGATTAACGGCCTGACCTTTTTTTTCTTCTGCCCACAACTCTCATGGGTCTCAATTTATCTTCAGGAATCCACAGCTAGTGAAAAAACTGTGATTGACACTTCTAACCTTCATTGGGATGTAATCTTCATCTTTAGCACTCGGAGATCTAATTAATTAGTGGAATCTCATTTCCGCGCTAATGCAAGTAGACAGAGGCATGATAGAGGAGAAAGGGGAGAGAGGGAGTGCCATTTTTAATCACTCAAGATGGACTCCACCTGCTTTATGCACTTTGGGACCACAACTGAACTTTCTGGCTTGCAGTCAAGTAGCTCTCTGGTTAAACCAAATAAATGTCTAGATGTTAACTCTTGTGCTGGTCAAAATCCTTGTGAGAGTGCTTTGTTTGTTCACTGCCACAAAGGGGCAGATTAGGGTGAATCTCACAAGAGTTTCACAGCACACAGACACTACCACTGAGATACAGGGCTTTCCTTTAAAGCATGGCGCTTGCAACACCAAGGTCATGGGTTCGATTCCTATGGAAACTGATTAGAATGTCAATGTGTATCTTGAATGCAATGCAAGTCGTTTTGGATAAAAGCGTCTGCCAAATACATAAATGTGAATGCACCATCTAGACATTTGCTTCAGAACACTGGTTTTACACTGAACATCATATTGATCCAAAACGGTGCTAACATTTTTTTTGTACAAAAGCAAAATGTCCTTAAAGTTGGCAGGAAGTGGCGATAATCTTTTCTGCCCTGTTGTGACTTATATCTGAGTGAAATGGCTTCACAAACAAATACAAATTTAGGGCAGGACTTGATAAAATAAGGCAATTGGCCATGTTGTGTGTGTGTGTGTGTGTAATTTCTGTTTACAGGTTTTACTTGAAAGTGAAGTTCTTCTCTTGTTTGGTAACACTTTAAAATTTGTTAATGCATGCATTAGTAATAAAAAAACACTTATTAGGTTAATGTGCATTTATAAATAACACTTTTCACTGTTAAGTCATGCTTATTCGTCATCTAATGTTAATTTTTTCAACTTACCATAAACTGACCATTAGTCAACAATAACAAAAAAATGTCAAAGTATTTAACATTTTGAGTTCATGATTTGAGCTCTAATGCATTAATGATGCATTAGAAATGCATTAAACAAATAACAGTGTAAAGTGTTACCTTAACGCTAAATCCTTCTTTTTGTCCACTACCGAGCACAAATATGGGCATTGTAGAAAATGACAGACAGGGGAGAAATTGACAAAGTTTAGAGTCTATCATAAGATTGAGTTTCTCTTGTTCAACAGACCCCTGGGCTTGATGGAATGGGTGAAGTTTTCACGAGTATAACGTCAAAGATCCAGCACTGACATTTGGTGACTGGTATCATGTGTCTAATGACAATGTGTCACAATGAGAATGACAAATGTATCTGACAGAGCCTCCCAGTATAGAGACCAAAGAGCAAAAAAAAAAGAAGTTTGAATGGTATATATAGAAAAATCTTTTCATAACTATATATGAACTATTCATTTTTTTAATTAGATTAAAAAAATTATAAATAAAAGAGAGAGGAGAAATTCCTGAATAAAATATATTTAATAGCAATCCTGAGGCAAGCCTAGAGTATTCTACATCCTGCAAAAAATTACAAGTCTATTTCCTATCTCAATCTTTACATAATAATGACTGAATAATTGACAGTTTATATCTTTTATGCAGTGAAGTGCACATCAAATCATGCAATAATGCAGTGTTTTCAATCGCGCCCGCACCCCTCCTGCGCTCACTGTAATATTTGCATTTAGATGAAATAACATAATAACTTAGGAACCACCTACAGGAGTAAATATTTTGCTGTCTGTTTTGTCTAGCCGTACTGCCAAACACAATGATTCATTAATTGAGAGCGGGGAAGAATCTTCATATGGCGACTGACATTCAATTATGCGAGAGAGATCAGATTAAAAGGAAGTCCAAAAAGCATGTCTGAAAGGCCTATTTTGCGGGTGAATATGGAGGGGGGGCTGGAGCTGTAATTTGAACGATCGTTTGGGTACTGGCTGAACTTGGCGACAGTAAGGGAAATAACAACGCTACGACCTCACAGTAATTGGATGTCCATTGTGCGTCTGTGCATGTGCCCACACAAGGAATGCATGCAGATGTGTTTATATGCAGTTTATTTTCAGTTGATGAAGCTTGTAAAATGGGCTTTCATTTTGCAAAGTCTATCCATAATCATTGCAGAAAATTTTTATACTATTACAAAACCGACAAGCGTTAAAATTCACACTTTGATCATAAACCCTGCAATATTATGTGATGTTAAAGGGCTGTAAGAGCTTGAAACAATATTCACACAATTGCTGCTAAATGTGCCATTGAGAGGAAACACATACGCACACACACGTCTTTAGCGCTGCTCCAAAACCTGACCGAGACAACATTTTAAGGCAATATAGTTGTATCTTTAATGTGTGGTCTGAAAAATACCATCTTTTGGGCAAAATCTGAGGCAACACTGCATGTAGAAAAGGCAACAAATTTCTATTGAGATGAGTGTCATTTTGGAAAAAAGTGTGTGCCAAATGCCTAAGGAAATACAGTGGAGTTCACTTATCTCGACCTCGGTTAACTCGTCGACGTTTTTGAAGTGGAACCGCCAAACTCCCAATTTGTCTTAGCATTTTCATACGGGTTATGTCGATTATTTTATGTCGCTGAACCCTAATATCTCGATCACAAAAGAGGAACAAATTCACCACTTCACATGGTGATGGTACCTAGTTCACTGCGTACGCGCTGAGTTTGCGTTGCACGTGGATCGCGGTCCATGTGGTCGCTCTGTCAGTGACGCTTCTCTCACAGCGCCGCACAGAACTCTCTCTGAAGTGAAAGAACATATCGTTCTTCCGCTTCTCAACGAGCAGTATTGTAACGCGGAGACTTGGGGAAATACCTGGCAACCTACCCCGGAAAAATCATTGAAAAGAAATTCATGGACAGTCAAACTCTGCTATATAGGAAAGGTGACAGCAAGGCAGCTCACTAGGATTCAGAACAGAGCTCTTATCTGACCACAGACTGGCCGTCAGAAGCAGGACTGTAATGATTAGACATACTCTATCAGAGTACTGCCAGAACCTTGTCACTGGGTATTGATTTTAAAATGTCTATTTTGCCACTGTGTCATTAGTTCTTAAGAAACAAAGGTGGGGCTCCTCTGCCTGTCAATCGGCTGTCAGATGTAGTGGCAGGCCTCTGACTGCTAGGACCCGGAGCAGATGCACTGTGGGTAGCCAACGTTAGCGGACTCAACACAGAAATTAGTTTGAGGAGGTCCTGCGGTGACCACCCCCCAAAGAGAGTCTGCAATCTGTCAGCCTGTCTAAATTAAACTGAAAGCTAAGCTTCAAAAAGAATTGCAGACCTCTGATATGGAACTCAGACAACTTTAATGATAATAAATATTTATATGTATGCATTTGGCAGGCACTTATATTGCATTCAAGATACACATTCTAACTTTCCCTGGGAACTGAACCCATGACCTTGGTGTTGCAAGCGCCACACTCATTCATACGGAATATAATTATTTGTTTAGTGTCCTAAAAATACACTCATCGATTTTGATACAATTAAACAATAACGTAAAATAATGAATGATTCTGTCCATTGAGAGTATTTCTACTATTTTTGGTTACCGTATTTATTCGAGTATAACGCGCAACATTTTCTATCAAAAAAATAAATCAAAGTTAGGGATGCGCGTTATGCACGAGGGCTGGGCTGGGGTTTGTTTTGACGGCCGGTCCTTTGAGGGCGCCGGCGAATTGTGAGTTCGCGCTGCGCATTTTACAGGCTGTTTAAGTAGCAATATATGCATAAAATAAAAGGCAGACTCGTGAGTGCAATTCAGCAACTGTATTCAAACATAAACTGCGGCAACAACCGCAACATAGCCCAAAGCAATCGATTGCCGATTGCATGATACATTACATCCCGTAACACAGGCTGCAGCCTCTCACTGTACGTGAGGGCGAAGAAAAAAAACGTCCCCTCGCGCCGCTTCATTTCCTCACCCACACGTTACGGAGAAGACAGGCATCAGCAATAAAATGGACGGCACAGAAGACGACCTGCTGTGGAATTCAGACGCAGAAGAAAGCGAAGAAAGCGGAGAAATAGATGTTCCTGCCAACTGGGACACTGATGAAAAATTAACTCCAGAAGAATGGGAGCAACTCTTTAGTGTCTCTGATGAGGAATCTGACGTCGAAGGATTTTAAATAAATATTTTTTACCGGTAATTCTCTTTCGGTATTGTGTTCATTAGTTTATGTTGTCAATAAATATATGTTATATAAGTTATACATGTTATATAAGTATATGTTATACAATAAATAAATGTTTTTTTTTATCATGGTTGCACGTGTTCAACAACGTTTTTTGTCAATTACAATGCTTGGTGTGAAACAAAATTTTATACCGATTTTTAATCGAAAATTAGGGGTGCGCGTTATACACGTGTGCGCGATATACTCGAATAAATACGCTAAGTGCTCACACCTATAGACCTACTGGCCTATTAATGATCAGAAAGGGATGTAACAGAAACAATGTGTGATCATTTACATTACTGGGTGTTCCTCACCAACTATGTCTGTAGGAGGATCAGTGTTGCAAGCTTCTGAACCAATCAATTCAGAGGCAAAGATCAATCAATGACAGGTGCATGTGATCATACTTTGAATCTTTTTGAAAGGGTGTCTGCTGTTTGTCTGCACATGAACAGAAGAAGATTTGAGAACTGGATCTGGACTTATATAGGAGCTTTTGGTTTCCATTTAGCTGTAAATTATATTCCACACAGTTGACAGCTACTATGACATACGATTAAGGAATGTAATATAACCAAGTTGTGATGTTCCTATTTCTGACATAACAGGGTTCTACCTGATTAATCTTACATTGGGAACATCAGGTACTGTACCAGAAGCTTAGAACAGCACTCTACAAACATTATTAGTCACGCAAGCTGATCTGAAAGATAACGTAAAGGATGGCCACTTTTGACCTGTCAAAAGAAATGAGTGCACTGAGAAAACTCTCTTCGTCAAGTTGTCGACAAGCCATTAGCTGAACTAGCCGAACTGACATTATTGCTGAATAGGTATATATGAGTATGCTTTAAATTAATTAGATCAACCAGTCTGATTCTTGCACATGGAACATCAAGTCTATTCTATTCCTTCTTTCTATTCACAAGCTCGTAAGTCGTTAAATACAATGTGATATGCATTCAAATGACCTTGCTAGTAATTTACAGATCTTCTGATTCTGCTTTAGATACTTAAAGGTATGGTAGGCAACTTTGGAGAGGCTAGCAATAGCAAGTTAGTTTGAAAGCATAAGATACACACTACAAAACACATGAACGTGTACAGCCAGAGCAGAGTCTGCAAAGTGCCACGAGAGACAGCGCTAAATTACCTCAACAAAGGTACCACAACAGAGCTCTAGTTGCATCACCTGACTGCTGCAGATTCATTTTGGGATTGAAACTTGCCACAGAATCACATAAATCGAAGTCTGAGGATGGTCAGAGTAGGGCATTATGGGTTGCCATGTCTTAATTACGGTAGTTATGGCATAAACGCAGCATAAGCCTTGTAAATGCCGTGCAATTTCTTACCATTCAAATATTTTCTGCCATCTTTGCTTATAAGCACTTAATTCCTGATTCAAGTCGTTTTAAGCCAATCAAATGATGCACAAGTTGGTTTAAACCAATAAACTAATCACTTTGTAAGTGCAAAAAAGTCCTCACAATAAGACTTAAAAGGAGAATTGATCCACTTTTCTCATTCTAGACTTACTGTTCTCTCTCCCTCTCTGATGACTGATAAAAAAGCAGTTCTTTTCTCAACCTATTAGGTGCCAGAATTTAACTTCAACCACAGCTTCCAGGAACAAAACGGGAGGAATCGGTGAGGAATAAATATGCACATGCTGACTAGATTTTTAAAAGACTTTTAAGACTAGATTTGGCATGAATTTGTCGGGCAACATGGTTGGTGGAGAGGGGTAATTTGGGAACTTTAAAAATACAAAAAAATGTCTGGCAATGAAACTCCTTTACTTGCAATTATAGCAGAAACCGTACACATCGCAGTCCCATCACACACCTGTCTCCTTAAAACACCTAAAATCCCCTGGAGCTCTTTGTGCAAAACATCTGTCACACATATGAGATCAACTGCGACGAAGCACAGACTCATGGGAATCATGCAGAGGAAACATGGTGTCAGTAAGATGTAGCGGTGACAGTGAAAGTTAGCAGAGTTTGTCAACATCCAGTGTTTCAGAATAAACGGCTACATTCAGACACCTTTAATGTAACATTTCAATTATGATGTCAACTCGACTATCAAACGTGCTCTCGACTGCACACAAACATGCATTTAATGATGGCTTCGCTCTGTTCCAGCTGAGGGGTTTTCTACTGGCCTTGTCGGACACAGCCGATGCTGGTGGATAAGTGTGTATAACCTCAATTAAAGCATGCTCTAAATGTCTGACAACAGCTAATATTCCTCTTCCAGCAGCGGGCCGAATTGATGTTCCTTCATTCGTCACCCCGCAGAAAAAGCAATCATGCTGTTGTCTCGCTCTGCTTAGGAGCTGGAAAGAGCTGCCTCCAGTTTCTCATTAGCATGCACCGCTAAACCCCCCTGTCCTCAAGACACCGTAGCATCTTCCTTGCATTCACCTCCCGTCTCTTAACAACATTAAAAACCCTACTTTAATATGCCGAAGAATTTGCTCTAATATACTTGCTCTAAAGGTGTCTTGAGGATGGTTAAACATTAAAAAACACCAAAGTTATCCCCCCCCCAGATTTCCCCCTCATGTTTGCTGGTGTTAAGCTTGCTTATTTGCACAGCTCGGTTTGAACAGAAAGCCTCCATTCTGTCGGGCCTCCTGTTAGAGGTTCTTCTCATAAAGCTTTAAGGAAAAAGTCTTTAAAACATTCAAACAGGTATTTTCGAAATATCTCTTGTACACAAGACATGTGCCTGAACTGATTGACATATTCCAGAATTACTGAAATGGTCAGATTGCTTCCCTCCTCCCTTATGTTTGCATATGTTTCCTCACTGAGCATCAGCCAAATAAGAGACTTAAAGTTAAGTCTGTTAAACTGGTTGGCAGCAAAAGAATATGCTTGAGTGTGATAAGAAGATAGACATTAACTTATTTAAATGGAAGAGGAATTACAACAACGTGAATCGAATTAGAACTACGACTAACAATTAATAGTAATATGTTAGATTTATATAGTACTTTCTAGAGCTCAAAGCGCTTCACATAGTAGGGGAGAATCTCCTCAACCACCACCAATGTGCAGCATCCACCTGGATGATCCGACGGCAGCCATATTGCGCCAGAACGTTCACCACACACCAGCTTATTGGTGGAGAGGAGACAGAGTGATGAAGCCAATAAGAGTATGGGGGGGATTAGGAGGCCATGATGGACCAAGGCCAGTGGGCAAATTTGGCCAGGGTGCCGGGGTTAAACCCCTACTCTTGCGAAAGACATCCAGGGATTTTTAATGACCACAGAGAGTCAGGACCTCGGTTTAACGTCTCATCCAAAAGACGGTGCTTGTTGCAATACAGTTTCCCCGTCACTATACTGGGGCATCAGGAGCCACACATCCTAACACCACTTCCAGGAGCAACCTGGTCGTTCCCAGGAGTCTCCCATCCAGGTACTAACCAGGCTCAACCCTGCTTAGCTTCAGTGGGCAACTAGTCTTAGGCTACAGCGTGATATGGCTGCTGACAATTGTTTTTACAGTATGACTATAAAAGGTTTGTTTTTCATTCTCTATATGAAGATATTGCCTCAGAATCCACTCAAAAGAGTCGGTAGAGTGTGTCTTCTCATTAAGTGTAACAACTGGATAATCTCTATTAACGAGCCTTCTGCCCCATTTATTGTTTTGGGCCACTGCCCCTCAAAAAGTGTGTGCATGGCCCTGATCACCAGCTGTGGAGGAGGCCTTGTCTTATGGTACATATGGAGGTCCCAAAATTCACAGTGCGCCACTGATTGAAAACATCTTACGATAACGTACAGCATATTATTTACCAATCTGATATTGTATAGCTTAGGTCTATCCAACAATAAAAAAAGAGCACATACCTCTCTATCGAGCTGGTGGGGTGATATAACAGTGACAATGTCGCCTCTTTCCGGGTCAATGTAGAACATATTGGGTGAAGGTTTATCAGGCAGCTGTCTCACGATGATGTAGCGCAGCACAGCGTTGTCCGTGTTGGGATCGTCTGCATCATAAGCCGTCATGGTCATCACTGTAGTACCTGCCAAAAACAGTTTGAAAACCAATGAGTTGCAATGGAGACAAATGAACAGGAATCTACTGTTTGGTGGCAACTATATCCTTAAGGTTTTATCTGTACACTGACACGACTTGTATTGCCATTTTTCATTAAACTGCACAGCCAAACGAAACAGTAATCGATCGAAATCAGCGAGGCGAGCAAGAGAAGACACTTTTTGGGGCTTGAGGGCAAGCAGAAAATACAGAAGAGCACAACTCCACTTCCAAGAGGCTGTGCTATGATTCTCCCTGTGCAGTCGAGTTTTATATTGTACTGCATCTACAATAAGGATGCTGTTCTTGGCAGATGAACTGTAATCCTAGTCAATCCTTGACATATCTGCTCGCCTCCTCTCTTAGACGTGGACCCTGGAATGAACAGCGGCTCGAAGGTATCCGGAGAGAGGCTGATATCTCAGTTCAGGCAGCGGCGTTCATCTATTTCATTTTCCTTCCATTTCATCTGAATGTGCTCAGCCGCAATAGTGGGCCGCAAATGGAGCCGGAGCCTCTCAAAGTCACAGTGACCAGACAGTGACATGAAGCTAAGTCATAGCTATCTCCTGAAGTTAATGGCCTCTATCACTGACATTAACCTCTGCTATCATCCTTTACGAGCATCCCGCACTGTAAGGCAGAAATCTAGCAGCCACCAAAAAGACAAAAAAAAAAAAAACTGGGCGGTGGGGGAAGTGCTGAACACCCTCCAAAAGGAATATTAGCATCTTAGAGTGAATGAGTAAAAGGCAATTATAAGTAATTAAGGGAGAAGTGGATATCTGCGAGGGGAGAGAGATGGTATTAGGCTGTGGTTAAGCAGTACACCTCTAATGATTAATTACACATGCTGAAGCGCATAGCGGGGCTGTCTCGTGACACCGCTAGTCAGAGCGAGCGGTTCCACTTCACTGTTCGGTTACACCAAGTTATACGACCTCTGTGATCACAGATACACACACACACACATGTATGCGCACACACTGACACGTATAACCTCTTTCTTTCTCTCTCACACACACAGAAAGACAAGCACCCAGACGAGAGCACTCATGCTCGGTTTTCTGAAGGGCAACTTTGTTTCGAAATGTTTAAAAACCATGTTAGTTACAATGATAATAATGTTTTATTTATATAGCACCTTTTAAGAACCCAAGGACTCTTTGCATAATTATATATGTACATAATAATAAATATACAAGCAGGATACAACAACATGAACAAGCAAACAGACAATGATCATATGTGCATATATGATATATAATCCCCCATAGCATATGTGACAAAACCAAAACAAGCATGGATCTGAAATTTAAAATATATAATCAGTTAACGTAACATAATGTAAATAAATGACTTGTGAGATTAGTTTTAAAGGTCTGGGGTGAGGAGACAAAGTGGAGGTGTTGTAGTAGTTTGATCCTAAGCTTAGGAGCCAAAATACTGAATGCATAACTGTCAAGACTAGATAGTTTGAATTTAGGTACGGCACGCAAGTTCTCGTACAGGCAGAGACATAAGAGTGTATTCACTCTGAAAGGTAAAAAGGTGCTATATCATGACAAGTCTTGAAAACTAGTATTTAAGTCATTTAAACTGAATGGATAACAGGGAGTCGATGCAATTGCTCTAGTGTGGGAGTGATGTGAGATTTTTTGTTAAATCGTAGGGTATGAGCAGCAGGGTTTTAAATTAGTTGCAGGTGACCAATGGTTTTAGAAGGTAGACCGTAAAACAAAGAGTCACCATAGTCCAGACTTGAAGTTATAAAAGCATGGACAACAGTTTCAGCCTCTTTGAGATTTAATAAAGGTTTTATATGTGCAACAAGACTTAAGCCGATTTATGTGGGGTTCAAAGCATAGTTTGGAAAAAAAGCAGTACCCCAAGATTGCATATAGTAGAAGGATAAGCTATAACTCTGTCAACATGAATTGAGAATTCATGTTGGGATGAGACAAGGAATTTAGGGTCAACTTTCTGTTTTATCAGTTTCAGTTTTAAGACATTTTGGGCCAGCCACGCTTTAAGATCATGTAAGCAAGGCCTGAGTAGAAAGATAGATTTGAATATCATCAGCACAACTGTGGATATTGAGACCATGATCAGATGATCTGACCCAGAAGAAGCATGTAGATTAAAAATAAAAGTGGACCAAGATGTCCACTGAAAATACTGAGAGAATGAGATTTGTGTTTATTAATGCTGATGAATTGTTGCCTGTCTGAGAGATGGGAGCTTAGCTACTGAAGGACAGTTTCAGTCATATGTATTAGATCAGATGGTTTTGTTTTTGTCATTTGTTTGTTGTACTTGTCAGCTTGGCAGTTGTATGCTAGAAAAATTTAAACAAATTGCAATTAATCACATTAATTGAAACACTGGCATTCAAAAGTTAGATGTATTGTATAAAGAAATTCATGTTTATTAAACAAGGATGCACTAAATTGTTTAAAAGTGACAGTAATGTTATTCCTCAAAGAATCGTGAAAATATATATACTACCATTTATACAAAATACTAGGCACCTATTTTCAACATTGATAATAAAAATCTTTCATAAACTCAAAACAGCTGAAATCTGTTGAAATGAAATATGAGGGATCATGTGACACTGAAGACAGCTTTGTTTCAACAAGAATAAATTACATTTAAAAATATATTCATATAGAGAACAGTGTAATAATATTTCACAATATTAGAGATCAAATAAATGCAGCCTGAATGGTATCAAAATGTACTAAGAAAAGCCCCCAAATGCATGCCTAATGGATTGTAAATAAAGGTAAGAGGCTGCATTTAATTGCATATTTTCATTTTATCACATTATATTTTTTTTATATACTGTAGATTTACTATATGAACATCTACAACAAAAGAACATGTAAAATAGCTCAAGCAAACTTTTTTCAACCTGTATTTGTTATTCAGTTATGTCTAAACACCAGATAAAAAGTTTCTTTAAAAAGATAAAGAGTTTCTTTTGTCTTTTCATTAGAGCTCAGTTAAATAAGTGATTGTAAATCATGTCAAAATTTATTACAGCAGCACTGTGCATCATTTCTCAGGTGAAAGAAAATGATTTTAGCAATATCGAACAGGTTTCAAAGACATTTGAGTTAAAATTGAGACGCAATTACTTCATATTGATCTGGACAAGATTGGAAACTCTGTAAACCAAACACAGCTAAGGACGTGGCATTGAATCAAAAAGTAAGTCTAGTATTCACTGTCACTGAAAACTAGTCTTGTACAAATAGGAATTTTGGTTTATATATAGAATATATTCATTATTAACTTTTTCTTCTTTTTTTTTACAACTGAACAAATATTTGTGAAATAATAGCACAATGAACCTCATCACCACGCGGACGCTTGATTCTGAATCACTGTTCAATCCGGTTCCTGTTTTTCTATTTACCTGTTCTCCTCCTACACCCTCGTAATGATAAAAAAGCCTTGAAGTATTTAGCGCTCATCAATATGAACCATGACAAAAGCCATCAGCTCCCATCATCACACACATAAATCAACAAGCAGATCTAATTGGCTGATGGAAAGGGCCAGAAAGTGAATGCAAATCACTGCGACGCAATTATGAGGCAATTATGTCAAAGCTGAGCCCAATTCAGGAGCTATTGTCTTCCTTTATGAAGTCCATACTCTCCCCAGCGCCAAGCCGGAATCAATGTTAACCACATTGGAAGGTTTAATGGGAGGACCTGAAATGGCTAGACTTGAATCTGCGGGTCTTCATTATTATATTATCAACTCTGTTCATCTAATTGGGGCTATGGGATCAGTCAGAGTGAGGACTTTTTCATTCTGGATCCTTCTTTCTCCTTTTTAATTCCACCATATTGTCACACTGAACAAGAGGCAGAACATTGAAATGAATAATGTCTCATAAAATGCCTGACTTGAGCGCTTAATTTGATATCAGGCTTGGTGTCTAACTCTGCATTAAATAAAGCTTCAAACACAAATTGTTGGCATGCTGAAATGAACTGCAGTATGAACAGGTGAGAAAGAGGTGTGCTGCATGGATGTTGCCATATAGCAACATATCGACATAAAAAAATTCTTATATCCAAAATGGTTCCCCCCCTCCACCCTTTCTTATGCCAAACGTTCAGACTGTGTCTATACCTGCAGCAATGTCTTTATCTGTTGCACACACTCTTCTCGTCCTCTCATTCTGTCGCTCTCGAATGTAGCAGAAGAATGTGTTGTTTGGAAGATCGAGGCATTTTACTGGGCATCTCTGCCATCTGACAACAGCTGAAGCCCGGTGGGTGCCAATCACAGAGCCCCACTCCAGAACCAAAGGCAGTGGTGTACCATCCAAAACCGTGGGCTTCACCACAGGGTGCCTTCCACTTCGACATGGCCCCAGCTGCTTAAAATCAAGCGCTAGCTAAAAAGCTGGGCCCTTCAGCTTTTGTGGAGGAAGGGTTTTACATAATAACAACTGAAAGTGTGTCATGGCATTAAAAGGGCATATTTATATCTGGATATCGACGGTTCAGGCAAGAAGGAAAAAAAACAGAACCGTTTCTTTCTTATTTTCAATCTTTTTTCTCTTGTACCCTCTTTTTTCTCAAAGGCACTGTTATTTAAGTTATCTTGTTTGCACAATTTATAATTCAACGAGTCACTAAACATCTTGAAATTGGGATTTTAAAATTATATTTAAATTAAGTCAATGGCTGTTTAAATCGAAATCCAATTCCACTATTTCTCTATAACTTTTTCTTCTCTGAGCAACTTCAGTCAGATATGCTGAGGCAAAATCAGTTGATTTGTCTTACAAGTGCATTTAGGAATTTGAACAGTAAGCATTTAAAAAAAAAAAAAAAAAAATTATATATATTTATCATAGAGTGAAAGTAAGTGTTTTTTGTTGTTTTTTAACGGTGGAAATCTATCTATTGCAGCTATTGTATTTCCTTCAATAACAAAAATAAATTAAGCCACCTCTGTGAATTGGTCTTATTTGCATGGCACAATTAGGCATAGTTTAAGCAAAAATGAAAAAGACCATTGTATGGAAAAGCTGATTTATTCACAATTTGTTGTGTTATGTTCTGAGTTTGTGTGTGTGAGTGTGTGCATGAACAAAAAAACTAAACAAAAACAAAAAAAACGTTTTTCTTCTTTTTTCATTTTTTTTAGGCAAGCTATTTCTTTAAAAAATATTACTACCATTTAAGCAGTGCATATAATTGTATTTAAGGCTAATAAAACACTGATTAAATACTTGATATTTGGCACGCTGTAGTCTAGCAAAGTTTTGGCTTTTTAAAGAGCCGATTCAGGTGCGTGAATCTCAGTGGTGGAGCGATACATTACCATCCTAGTGTGCTAGATCAGTGACAACCTAGCACATACACTGAATACAATTTGCAGTTCTAATTTTGCAGCCACATTTGAATTGTTAACAGTTAAATAATTCCTTTAGGTGCTAAAACAATGCAAACAACATGTGCAAACATTTGCAGCAACAATTCTAAATTGAACAAAAACAGTGTACAAAAAGAGTTGAAAAAGAAAGTAAGGGCTACAGTGTGCTAACACAAGGCCGGTGTTACACATGGCACATCCTCTATTATAGACATCCAGGGAAATCAATATGACTTCAGGATCTCATTCACACCGGAGAAGCCAGCGCACTGTGTGATGGGCTTTATAATAGGAAGAACGGGGGAGAGATTGAGACAGGATGAAATAATGATGGAGCAGGTGTGTGTGAGCGAGTGATCAGACTAGATACCAGGACGAGAGAGAAAGAGAGGAAGGGCAAGCTGTCTGCAGGGAAAACAGACAATGAAGCTTCTGGACATGGGATCACAGAGCTATCTTTGGACTCCGGCTAAGTTAAAAGAGTACAAATAATGAGGCTAATCGTCTACCCAAAATGTACTGAAATACAATTGCTTTTTTGTTCAAAGACGGACAAAAAATTATTCTAAAGAAACGTTTGAAACTTTTTGGCACATAAATTGTTTATTGCATTGGCTGGGGTGCAAAACTTCAAAAAGCACAAAATTCTACAAGGAATTGAAGAAATGTGCCACCTTTTTTGGCCTGGCCCAGCTAACTTATTCTCCCTTGGCTAAAGGCACTCAAGTAAATTTCATGCGGTCTCTCTCCGCAGGCAAAGTCTGACTATTCAACATTCTCATTGTTTCATTACACCATGGCGACTAAGCACCATTTTTATGGAAACCTCTGAACCACTGGGCATTCTGCAATTTACTCATTCCCTCAAAATGTAATCCCAGGCAGAGACCCTGCTGAAAAAAGAAGAAAAAAATTGAAACTCTGCATTTACACACTCACACTGGTAGAATGCTGAACTTAACAGAAGGGGTACACAAAACTTAATGTTTTAAAGGGATATGTAGCAGGCTACAGATTTATTTGTCAGTCTACAATGTATAAAGCTCATAATTAACTACTTAAGACTAACTACTTAAGACTAAAAGACTACTTTTTTATACTTTTATGGTGCTTCGCCTAGAAAACGCAAACCTAGTTTCTCAGAATTGAAGCTAAAACTGTTAAGAAAGTAAAAAGCGACGCTTACATTGAAAGAATCAATCTCATTTTAACAAGATTCAGCTTTATAATGCCCTACTATGCAACCTTTTGTTATGGAATAACTATTTTCACATTGGATGTCAAGTGGCGACCCAACACAGTACCAAAATTGACTTTCAGAACAAAGAAAAATGTTTTAAAATCAAATCCCAACCTTGCACTCCCACATTTTTATGTTTCATTAAGCCTCTGAAGCTCTGGTACCTCACATAAACTCACACAATGCACACAGGCAAGTAAACACAGAAATGTAATCTGTGTGTCCAGTTTGATCCCAGGCCTGCAGTGGAAAGTGCTACAGCATAAAGCCCCACATCATTCTCCCATCTCGTCCTTGTCTTCAGCTTTTCCATTATTGATATGAGAGCAAGAGATAGCACTTATTAACACAGCCTGTGTCTACGTGTGTGTGTGTGTGTGTGTGTGATGAGTGAGAGAGGATGAGAAAGCAAATTACAGAGAAAGAGAAACTAATATAAAAGTGTCTGGAGAAAAATAAAATAGGTATCTTTACACTGCATGCAAACAACACCTCAAGCGGCTGTATTTACACAAGAACCATGGTAAATTTGCACACTGCAAAGCTTGTTTACAGTTTATTTTAAGGTGATGTAGTTGCATCGTACTTACTCAAATAAGTGCTGAGTAATATTTTTTTAAATATTAATTACATGTACTTACAATAGAGATATGGTTAGGAATAGGGTTTGGTTTAGGGTTAGTTGTAATTATGCATAATTTACTGTTATTACAAGAGTAAGTGCACATAGTAACGTGTAACTAAGCTACATCAGCTTAAAATAAAGTGGTACCCAAAATGTTAGTTGTGACAATCGCATACAGTACATTTTTTAATGTGAATCCTCTATTTTCAGGTTGAAATGTTTTATAATAAGCTTTGACTGTGTGAAGGTGGTCTGGTGTCCTGTGGCAGAGTGACAGTAACACGGCACTCTTCCTATCCACCTCTTCACACCCTACAGCCGACAAATTAACTTCTACCTGCACCACTGTTCCTATCACTAAAACATGCTGTTCTCTCATTCTACCGGTTTCCAGTGCAGAACCACATGTTCCTGTAAACACACATTATTTAAACAATCTATATCTTTCCAAGCTACAAGGCCAGACCTATGGGAATTTGCCACTTAAGGAGATATCATTTAAACATGAGTTATAAGTCACTTTGGGTATATCGAATGGGCAATATTTGGACTTACTCATCTATTACTTATTCAAATTGGCCAAGGGGAGTTTCACAACTTTATATTTTTAAGTAACTGAAGTTCTCTAGGCTAACATAACTAGCTAGCGAGCAGTTTGCTTGTGTTTATTTACAATTGTACAAACTTTTGTAATGGATAATATTATTATTTAAAATAAGTCACTTTTTATATAAATAACATGAAGTATTTGGTATTAAGGGTCTGTTTGTGATTGTGATTTTGACGTCAATGAATGTTACATTAATAATAGATGGCAGCAAAGACTGTTTAAAAGAGTCAGTAACAGACTTTTTATATTGAAAGTATGAAACAAGGTTGTAAACCATAAGAAAATCCCATTACAGTAATCCCTCGCCACTTCGCGGTTCAAGTTTCGCGGCCTCAGTGCATCGCAGATTTTTCAAAAATATTTATCGAAAAAAATAAAAAATAAAATACTGTCATATCGGCAGCCTTATTTCAAGGCTGAAAGCCGCGTTGTTTTATCGTGACGCGAGAGAAGCGGTTTCCCAGGATGCCAGACAAAGAGAAACTCGCCAATGAAGCTTTGTACACACCCACGTGATTGGTTCCCGGCGTGAGATCAACGAATTAGATTACCAGTGGATGTATCCCGTGAGCTGATTGGCTGATCCTACTTTGCGGATTTTCACCTATCGCGGGGGGTTCCGGTCTACATTAACCGCAATAAACGAGGGAACACTGTAACCATTAAAAGGACTTTCCTCAGCAGGCATTCAAACTGATTTTGTAATTATGACTCTAAGATTGACCTAAAGAATATCAGCTAGCTGCATATAATGCACTCTTTTTTTGTCATTCTCTCTTTCATAATACTGCACACTACACAACACAACAAGCTTCAATGAACCGACTCAGCATTCATTCATTACTAGTTCTAAAGTCATGTTTTAGAATTAGTAATTTAGGCTTAGGTTCAACTGTCAAACTGTCAACTAAAGAAAGTAGGTCCACACCATTGTTGTTTCTTATTTATTTACACACTTGTGCCATCAAACTATTGTATAACTGCAATATCACACTCGTAGCCTGCGGCCTCATGCCTACAGCCGAATCACAGCTGTGCTTGGATTTACAGCCATATCGCCCATATTGACACCAGTCACAGGAACATGGATGGCAAATGATTAGAGAGCAGAATGTTATACCAACGCCTATTAGCAACACATTGTGTATTCATTTATTAATAAGTGCCCCTACATAACATGCTCTGGTAATGCAAACAAGGCCAATAAGTTGGACGAGTGTGTTTACATGCAATGGAAATGGATTGGAATGAATATCATCAAACGAAATTGTGTTCAATTAGATAACAAATTTGTTTGTGTCTGTGCGTGTATATCTGAGGGGGAGTGCAAGAGTATGTGTGCAGTCATGTTCGGATGAAAAAATCTAATTAACACCTCTGTGGGGGCTTGCTGCATTAGCTAGCTCTTTCACAGTGTATTCGGAAAGCAGCAGGAATCCGTTTGAATCCTGGCAGTGCGCAGCATATGTATGTTTAATGCATACATACAAAACATAGTGTGTATCCTACTATGGCAGCGCTCATCAAAACTAAACATAGAACACGAGTCCTCAGAGGAGCAAATTATTGTATAAGGAGATATTAAACTTGACCGAAACAATATTTTGCACAGTAATCAAGTCTTCTAGCAATGGAAACAAACTGCTCAGACTATATCATTCAGGTCGAATGTTTGCCTGACTTAATATGAACGTGAACCTAATACTGTCCAATTCAATATGGGCAAGGCAGAGTGGAATAAACTGTGCCGTGCTTTATTTACATTGTCCTCTAGACTCTAAGTAAATCATATTTAAGATTTCATTTGAATTTTAGGATGGCTGCTAACTGAAGTTACAAGACTGCATCTATAACACAAGGCCAAATGCATAAGCAAGCAAGCAAGTAAATAAATAAATACGTTTTATATTAATAATAATACCCAATGTCATGCTTCCTTTTACTTAATGTACATTTTTTATAATACAACCAGTATTGGGGAAAGTTACTTTTAAAAGTAAAGGGCCAGTCACACACCCGACGCATGAATCACTGAAGGAGCGTGTCAAAACAAGCACGCTTCGCGAATGTTCCACGTACAAGCACTTTCAGAATCCACAGTTTCAGTGGAATGAACGTGATACGTGTGCGGTTCAAGCATGGTTCATGAGTGATATGAAGGTGGGACGTCGGTGGATGTGCGCGGTTTCGAACCAGTTCCGACGCATAAGCACTGACAGCCGACGCGTGTCCCGCAGACTCGACGCATAAACTACGCACGCCGACTCATGAACTGTGCGTCTGAAAATTTTTGAACCGTTCAAAATTCAAATTCATGCACAAAACGCCTTCGACGCACATCCACTTACAATCACTGACGGTCCACATTCGTTCCACCAACGAAATACGCAAACGACGCACGCCCCGCGCAGAAACGAAAATCTCTGCGTGATTCATGCGTTTTCGCTGTGTGACTGGCCCTTAATGTTTAAAATACTGATTGGCAATTACAAAATTGCATCACTTTTTCCTCACCTGGGCTGGGTTTGCCTGTTTGGCCTTTACATTTGGAAACTAAAAGTGAAATGAATTCGCCTCAGGATAAAGGACTTGCAAATTCATGCCTGCTCAAACAAACATTTAGCTGTGCTTTCATTCTGGAACGCAGAAGAATAGGTCACAGGAGAAGAGAGTTAAACACACTTACATAAAAAAAATTAAAAATATATATAAAATAAAATAATATATAGTTGGGGCAATAGTGGGCAGCTGGTCACATATCGTCTTTTTTAGGCAGCTGAAACATTTGCTAGATTGAAAATGGAAATTAAAATGTTGTCATTACTTACTCACTCTTACGTTGTTTCTAACCTAACCTGTAATAGTTTATTTCTTGTATTGAACACATCAGAAAATATTTTAAAGTATGTTGATAACCAGCCAGTTGACAGTAGCCATTGACTTCCATAGTTTGTTTTTCCTGCCATGGAAATCAGTGGTTACTGTCAACTGTTGGATTACCAACATTCTTTAAAATATCTTCTTTTGTGTTAGAATAGAAGAAAAAAATTATTACAACTACAGTGGACTTCACTTATCTCAACCTCGGTTAACTCGCCAACCCGGTTATGACAACGTTTTGTCGTACGTTTGTTTAGAGCGCAAAAAGAGGGACAAAGTCGCCATTTTACATCGGTTATATCGATCCCCCCTTACTGTGCATACGCTGAGTTCGCGTTGCACGTGCATCACCATCTAAACGGTCGCTCACTCCAATGACACTTCACTCACTCTTGCGATGAAATTGTGTTTGCAATGTTGGAGAAAATAATTAAAGGTTTATGTCGAGAATCAAAGGTGGTTTTTATTGTATACTAGTAAATCTTGCACCGGCTGTCAGCGGTTGACGACTGCCCAGATGTTAAATGGAAAAGAATGAAAACTTGAGGCAATTAAACTGGTCACACGAGCTTGTGTAAGTACAAACCAGAAAAACGAAAACACTCTGACAAACATCACAAATAAAAGAAGGAAAATAGAAACAGTAGATTATGATATACAACAGTCAGCGGTAGAGCGGCCATCTCTCTCCTCACTCACACACACTCTCCTCCACTCGCACCAGAACAGCGTGCACAACCGCATACGCCATCTTAAAGGTATATTCCCAACATAAACACAAAGTAGCCGTTACAATCTCTGCTGTTAGTTGGTGCACATATGCCTTTTGTTGTTAGCAAACATATACAGTGTATGTACATTTTTATAGCATGCTGATCGCTTAATCAAACAAATCGCCATATTGGCTTTTGGTTATCTCAATCCTCAGTTATCGCAACACTTTTTTGCAACCCCCGAGGCCGTCGACATAACTGGGTTCCACTGTATTACCATTAGGGTAAGTAAATGATGACAATTTTTTCAACTACCCCTTTAAATAGATTTTCTTTTTTCTTCTGACCCACAGCTTGGAGCTGCAATAGTGGACAGTCTCTGACACCTCATCAGTTGTGTGTGGTCACACACTGTGCTCAATAACCTGACAGCAGGCAGAAGCCTTATGACACCTTTCTGACAAACACACTCACACAATCAGTACAGAGGTAACACTTAACACTGACAGCAAGATGCATGCTAACAACCACATGTGGGGGAACTCATCGAACACCAATCGGAGAGTGTAGCAAATGGACCACAGCATGCGAAGACACCGGCAAAATTCTTTCTTCACAGAGTCCTCTATGCCACTGGCCAAAAAAGGCCTGAGGATATTATTTCCCCCCTTTTTTTCCCGAACAAAAATTGCTCTCTGTTTCCCTTTGTGAACTTAAAAGTCAAAGTCTTTCCCCACAGCATCCACAGGAACTTAAAGGGAAAATAAATAATAATCTCTGTGAACATCATGGCTGACGAAACTCTAAAAATGGAGTCTCTGGATAAAAGAGCTTTGACAACACCCAAAAAAGTCCTGCTTTCTGAACAAGAACATTTCATGAGACCAGGGTCATTTTGGCTAACAGAACCACCTTCAGGACAGAACCATTGAGAATTACTGGGTCTGTCAACACTTAATTGCACTTTCAAAAGCAAGATCCCGTCACTAGAGGCATGTAAAACAAGACAGAACAAAGTTACGGAAATACCACTTTTTTACCTGATGCTTCACTCTCCAAAACTGTTTACAGAGAGCTTGACAGCTCAGGGTCATAACCAATCCGCCTCGGTTACTTCCTCTGGGTCCCGTTCTATAAAAATTGCTGTCCATGTGGCTTACAGAGCTCAGTCGTAGTTCAGGTCCCAGGGCTCTTGGAGCTGTCTCCATGAACCTTTGTTGGCCCAGTGAGGTTTAAGGTGATGTCTCAGCATACATAGAATTGCTCTGAGGATTGCCTGGAAAACTGTTTTACCTGGATATAAAACTGATTCTGGAAAAAGAAGACACATTTGAAGTAATATAGTTTCAGCTTCAGACCTTCCACGGCCCAACCTTAATAGCAAGTAAAAAGACTTATGAAACTACATTATATCCCTAGAATTGAATTGAGTAGAATTGAATATTTTTCTGTGCATAATTTAATAAGAAAAGAATAGTATGTCACTTCACTTGATACTTTGCACTACTTTGATCGGTATTGGACCAAATGAAAGGCAATGCAGTAATCCCTCGCCACTTTTCGATTCAAGTTTCGCGGCCTCAGTGCATTGTGGATTTTTCAAAAATATTCATCGAAAAATAAAAGTTCAAAAATACCGCCATATCGGTAGCTGTGTTGAGGAAAGCAGCGTTGCTTCCCAGGATGCCAGACAAAGAGAAACTCTCTCAGAGGCTTTGTACACACCCACGGCACTCAGACAAGACACGTGATTGGTTCCCAGCGCAAGATCGACCAATGAGAGCACCAGTGGATGTATCCCGTGAGCTGATTGGCCGATCCTACTTCGCAGATTTTCATTTATCGCGGAGGTTCTGGTCCACATTAACCACAATAAACGAGGGATTACTGTACCAATCAAAATACTAGGGTCTGTATGATTTTTTCCATATTGATCTTTTTTTGTTGTTATTTTGTTATCAAGCAATGACCGATTCATAGTACACATTAATTTTGATATTCAAAATTGTATACTTGAAGATTTCCACAAAACATATTAAACAGCATTAATAATAATAGTAATAATCATCTGAAATGTTTCTTTTGCATCAAACCAGTATATTAGAATTATTTTTGAAGGATCATGTGAGACTGAAGACTGGCGTAATGAGTGCTGAAAATGTAGTCATGAATAATTATGAATAAATTACTTTTTAAAATATATTAAAACAGCAGTCATGTCAAACTGTTATAATATTTCCAGTATTACTGTATTTTTAATAAAATAAAGGCTACCTTATTGTGCATAAGGGAATTCTTTCAAATATCTTGCAGACATTACACATATGCACCTAAGTACATATATATATATATTTTTTTTTGTTGTAAATATTGGAAATTCTTACTCAACAATTAATTAAATCTGTACATGATCTATGATACACTTCATGAAAAAAGTACTAAACCAAGTAGTCACATTTTACAACAAGACCATTAATCTACTGAGGGATGTGATGGAATTATTCTTTACTCTCACAAAGTTTAATTAATCATTCTGGACCGTATTAGCAGAGATTAAATCACAAACCACTGCTTGTCCTCCGCTGTATTTTAAAGTCTATATAGTGGTATTTCAGTGATATTCTTTAATGTTTCAAAAATCTTGATCTTTGTTTACAATGAGATTTTATATCAGTCTAGCAGTGGAAAATGTATTATGGACTTAAACTGTATTAAAATCTTTGTCCACCACACATCTTGTCCTGTCTATCAAGTTTACAGTACATTCACAATGATTTTACATAACATGGACTATTGTCTACTGACATTTTGAGCATTAAAATTCAGGAGAGGAAGATCACACTCTGTACACAGTCATATGCCAGGCCATGATTTGTGCATGGAAACTGGAGATCTATCGAAACAAGCCGCTTTGAAGTGGCATAATACCATGTTGAGGAAAATCCATACTAAGATTTGACATGGTTCCATCACCAAAGCCTTGTGATGAGCAACACTTTATCTGATAACACCCTGAGGACAGGTATTTTACACTGACTCCAACTACACACACTAGTTGAGCTAGGATGGATAAGAAAAACCAACTATGAAAAAAGGAAAACAATATCAGGGCTGTCAAGCAATTAAAATGTGTAATCGCAAATATAAGTTCAATTAATTAAACAGAAATTAACTGTACATCAAATTTGGGAAATAAATTACTTTTAGAAAGACAAATCACTTTTAGAAAAAAACGATACCTTTTAATGATTTTTCTTTTATTAATATGGAAATTAAACCATTGAAATTATACTTTAAATAAGAAACTAAAGCTGCCAGAAGGTGGCAGTAATTGTCTAAATGAGTTCATTCATTCATTCATTCATTCATTCATTCATTCATTCATTCATTCATTCAATTTGTTCAAATGGATGATTCATCCAGGAATTAAGTAAATGGCTTTTTAAATGAACTATTGAATCACTGGTTCACCCAATTGTTTAGCTAAAAATATCACACAAAATATCACACAATATTAACTTCTTATTTACTGAACTGTTGTATACAATCGATATCATGTTTGCACTAATGCTATACAGGACAAAAACTGAGCTTGTGTGATATTGCTAATCTACGGCATGATATAAATGAATTTTTGCTGTGATATCTTGATTTTTAGGGACATTCCAAGTGCATTCTATAGGCTTCATCACACAATGAGTTGTTTCTATATGAAATGTAAGATATTTATTTTCTATTTATCTATCTATATAGGCTACCAGCAGTCACTAGTGCACCTCTTGAGGTCAGGAGAGTGAGATTTACTCTCACTAGCTGGCCTCTTTTACACTCACCACCTAAATCTCATTCCCATCCAGGACACATTGATGCCAACACACACATGGCACACATCTTCCTGTCTCTGCTGCCACTCACTTCTACTTGTTAGTGGGCCTGCCTCCTATGTTGGCGACCCCAGTTCATGACCCGCACATCATGGGGTGAGTAGGACCTGAGGGGTGACTATATATAAATATATATATATATATATATATTCGAGTGGCAGCAGAGACAGGAAGATGTGTGCCATGTGCATGTGTGTATTCAGGCTTTCCACTCAGCTCAAGCTGTATTGAGAGACAGTAGCTGATGGTGCAAAACTGACGGCCTTTCAGCGCAACATCTGCTAGCGAGCTAAACATCATTAAGGCGACTCACACAGATCTGACATCTCCACAGTATTTTCTGCTTTGATGGGTGGCAGCCAGCCAAAAGGACAGTCGAAAACAATACAAAGAGCTTTGAATTTGACATTTCAAGTCTCAAACATTTGCATTTAGGAAAATGCCACTCAAAACTAAAGCAGGAGATATAAACAGGTTTAGCTGAATGAATTTCTTGGGGACAACGTTATACAACGTATTGCCATTTAAAACGACTCGTTATTTAGCAAAACATGAGCCATGTGCAAGGCATTCTCATCAATAAGAGAAAAATACAACACTTTTCTTCTTGATCTGAATCAACTCAAAACAGGCGACTCCTTTCAACCGACGGGTCTATTAATTATTACATCTATTTCAGAAGACGGCAAATGAAACAGAAAATGTATTAACTCGTATTTATTAAAACATACTCAAAGCAACCAATGGACCAAAAATATGAGAAAAGAGATGAAAACAGAAAATGAGGAAAGAAAGGAAGGGATGAAGGATGATGAATGTCAAAAAAGAACATATAAAAAAGTAAAAAGAAGGAAGGTGTTGATGAACAGAGTTTGAGGCAGGTGGTGCTAAATTAGATATGCAAAAAACAGGGGGGGGGGGGGGAATATTGAGAGGGAGAATTTGATTAAGGGCGTTAAACACGCAAAAGCATCATAAACTGTGTTGTGTTTATCTCAATCGCATTCTCCATGCGTACACCAGGCGATGAGTGCCTTGGGTCAGTAATTGAGAAACCAATATGGTCCCTCAGAGATCCGAGCTGTAGCTGACACCCAGCATTCAGTGTGCGGTCCAGCTTACATTTAAGATTGAATTCTATCTGTAAACAAGAAATTATGGGAGATTTCTTATATGACAGAGATGGGGGGAAAACTCATTAACATGAAGCCATGAGAAGAAGTGTTTAATTGGAGAGAAAACAGAAAACTTTCCAAACAATGTGCAAAAACTCTGCTGTCAATCAACACAATATAGACTGATACGATACTGAAAACTGTTGTGCGGCTTACTATTTCTGTTCAAATTTATATCATTAGAAAATTCAAAACCAGCCTTTGTTTGAAGAAGGTACTTTCTGACCAATTTAATGCATAGTTGCTGAATAAAATAATGAATTAGTATTGAAGTATAGTGTAAATCTTTTCCTCACACAAATCTGTTAATACAGGAAAATATGATTTGATTTGAATGGACAATTTTAATTTTACATTTTGCCCTTTTGAAGCTTTACAGGCCACTGTATGCTTTCATTGTATAGAAAAGAGCGCCATGAACGTCTCCTGCTGTGTTTCACTGAAGAAAAAAAGTTGTAGGTGTGAGCGAATGATGACAAAATGTTCATTTTTAGGAACTATTCCTTCAAATGTCTGGTCTTGTATGATTACGGTATTTTCTGAGGAGACCTGGGGAGTTTAAGACAGAAGTAATCTTGCTGTTATTGCCTCTGAAGCTTAGCTCTAAATCTTTATTGCTTCTACAGTCATCAGGTCTCAGCTAGACTGTTTCCTCTGATAGCAATGCAAATGTTGAGTATAAATGAAATGTTTTTTTCTTGTCGAGCTCCTAAGAATCATTTTTTCCCTCTTGCAGTACATACAAGGAGAGACAGTTTGTACATACATTAAGGATGAGTACTTCATGAATGCGAAATGGACTCAGGCGTTGACATAAATGAAGCACAAAGATGAAATAAAAAGTTCTCTCTCCGCATTTCACCCTGTCCCTGTTGAGCTATTGGCTTTATTGTAGCTCTCAAAGAAGAAATGACTATGTTTTACATGAAAGTCATCTTTTGCTCTGGTTTACAGCCTACGGCAAGCCATGAAGTCCACACAACTCCAGCTGAGAGACAAAAAAGATACGACTATATCAGAAGCAGAGGGACAGAAACCAAGCGCTCATCTCTAATGAATGCCTTTATGATGCTTCTTCATTCTCCAACTCATTCTCTAACTGCATATCGTATATACGCATAAACAGACACCATCATGTTGCTTTTACATCCAATTTTAAGTGTTTCGCAGACTTATGCCATAGAAGAACCATTATAAAATCCACAAAGCCTTGTTTTTTACTCTTTGTTCTTTCAAAAACTGACTGTAAGGATGCTTGACATCAGTCTTTCCAAATTTCAAGATGATTCCCAATAAAATACCTGAGCTTGCTTGCCTTGCACAAACAATTCTATCTATCTATCTATCTATCTATCTATCTATCTATCTATCTATCTATCTATCTATCTATCTATCTATCTATCTATCTATCTATCTAGAAAAGGCTTGTACTACTATTGTAAGCACTCTTGTGTGCTTTTGCATCTTCAGGATTAATCACTTTCTGTGTTCTCAAATTGTAAGTCACTTTGGATAAAATCGTCTGCTAAATGAATAAATGTAAATATAATTTAATGATAAATGAATCATCAAAGTCATTATCACTTTTTTAAATCATGGATGCTTAACCAGTATGACATATCACTCAGATGTGAATTTGCTGTACTTTGTATAACTTTTAATGAGAGGTTATGACTTACAATTAATGCAATTAATAAAGACTTACAGGTTTACTAAAGTACAATAGAAATCTTGCTCTGAAGTACCTTCTGGGGTATACAAACCATGCTTAACTAATACACGTTAATACATTAATCTGAACCTATAGTGTAATATAAAGAAATTTTACACTAAAGATCTACGGCAGCCAGCTATAGTATTTATTTTTATTTTTTTTATAAGATGATATTTTTATCATGCCCTTTTTACACCTGTTATTACAGTCTTCCTCAGGTAATCCGATTATGAAGAGTAAAAAAAAATTAAAATGTAATAGTGCCCCTGAAAAAAAAAGTTTTTTTATTCATTAACATGCTTTAATATACTTATAGTAAGTGACTTCAGTGAATATGATCAATTCCAATTGTGATTAGATCCCAAAGATGGAGGTCAATATGGACATACAGAGTTTGTTTATCTCTATAAGCAGTGTGAAGAAAATAAGAAATCAATTTCTTTGACAAGCACAGCACATTTACATTGTTTACATGGAGCATGTCATTTATGTAACACTGGCCTCACCATACATTATTGATACTTGGTCATTGATACTTTGTCTATGATGAGATACTTCAAGGACCTTTTCTCTTCTTTACTATATGTATATGGAACAAGACACAAAAAGGCATCAGGTATGAGTGATCATTTTCAAATGAAGCGCTTTTGAACTCCCATGACAGACATCTTCACATTCAAAGACACCTACTCACCTACCCACACATTACAGCTCTTAGAAGTTTGTTCCATAAACTTGGGATATTTATACACACAAGGAGCACATCAAAGTAATAACATTCCAGGTTTCCCTGACGACAGATGCCATGGAAACAAGGTCTAATATGACATAATGTCATATTAGTCTCAAAAGAATATGTAATACAAGCAATTGAACTCTCTGATCTTGGACAAGGTTTCATTTGATGTAAAATAAATGTTCCTTTAGAGAGTTAAAATTGTGCACAATCGAAATATGACAAAAAGCATCTTCGCAAGTTCATTAGGAATTTGATATAATCTAAAATGAAAATAAAAACTGTTTCATAACAAACTTCACTCACCATACACGGCAGGTAAACAACAGAAAACTCTTATTCAAGCACTATCTTCAATCCCTTTCAAAACTGAATAGAACAAACTGGTCATCGCTGCATTTAAAAATGGAGTTGTAATCTGTATCGGCCTCTTTGCTTTTCTGTCTTTTTCTCTCCTACAAAATGCAACAATTTCTCCCCAAGTGATGCAATCAGCAGAAAGTCTAAAATGCACAGAAAAGTGGGGCAGGGCTTTGTATTCTTGCTAACATGGCATTTAGAGGCTTGGTAAAAGTGTTTTTTGTTGTGTCTGCGCATCTCACAAGTCTGAATGGTGGGATCAGAGCTTTAAGCACAAGGAACCCTGAGGATTGAACAGCTTGTGATCCCTGTTTCACCTTGAGTGTTAAAGCTGTGATCTCACACATTAAAGAAGTAGTGGTTGAAAGATGCACATACATGCGGCTAAGATCTGGATAATTTGGAAACGGAAGCAGCAGTTACTCTTCAGTCAGAGCCAAAAAATAATTATTATTTTCACTGGCTGACAGATATCTGACAGATTTCAAATTTGCATCTCAACTGAAATTATTAAAGGGAAAGGGGAAAAAAATCACATTCCCCCTCATTGAAGTTATCATCAAAAAACATGTTGTTCTTTTTTCATACAAAGAAAAGAGTAAAATGTTTGTTAAATAAATTCGTCCAAAAAAATCTCAAATAATTTGATGTAATGAAACAATCATAAAGTTCACAGTGGACTACCTTAGTCCTGATGTCTGGAATATGCCTTGCTCACAAGTTCACAGAAGTCATGGCTGAGTCAGCACTGAGCTGAAATCCTCTCAAGTTGCTGACACTTGACTATGTATTATATTCTATCTCTTTTATCAAATCCTGAGCAAAATGGTACAGGTTGAGAGTTCAAAACCCCAGGAGCTCACAAAGCCCTTAAGTAGAGCTCTGGAGGACAAAGCAGTTACCTGCTTTTGTAGACCATATTCAAAAAAAGTTTAGCTAGCGACCCTAAACGAAGGTGCAAACATCAACCTATGAAAAGATTTAAGATGGAATGGAAAAAAATATTTTAACTAGACCTGGGAAATCAGCATGCTAATTTCTGTGATTAATGTGGACTGTTGTACACTGTAAAAAACATCAATGCGATTAATTAATCTTTTTTGAAAATTTCCTGAGGCTATGCTAATATTTTAACCCATTTCCTGTGATTAACATTATGTACTTATGTTAATTTGTGCACACATTACAAAATAAAATAAAAATAAATATGCAGAAGATAATAAATAATAAAATAATAAAAATATAGAAAGAAAAGGTTTGAAGAAAAGAAGAAGTTATAGATGTAATATTGAAAAGTTTTCTTTCATCTCATTAAAGTCCTGTTCACACTAGACTATAGCAATAACTATAACAAAACAATTTTAAAAAATAATTCTAAATTCATGGAAAAAATAGCTCACCCCACACATTATAAAATAGTTAGGACCACTAGCCTCCACTCCCCCTCTCTGTACTGGGGAATTGCAGAGCTGAGGCCTCCTCTCGCTTCAGAGAGTTGTTAGGCCTCCGCTCTCTGAGCCAACCATGCTGCAATTAGATGAGCACTAGTAGGCCTCCCCTCATTTAGAGTTTTCCCCTTTTTGGAGGCCTTGCTGCAAGGGTCCCCAAGTTTACAAGCTATAGAGAACTAACAAACTAAGTAGTAGAGAGTGCCTTTACACTCCTTAGGGTTCCATAGATGTAGTAGCCCAGTGGTTCCCAAGGGACATCTTTCTGCCATTATAGTCTCCTTCACTCACTCAGCGCCCCTTTTGGCCTGGTCACCACAGCAGCAGATGTGGCCGAGGCAACATCTAAATGCTTCCCGGAGCATCGTCAGGCCTCCTCTCTGAGGAGAGTCGTTGGCCTCTGCTCGTGGTTTTCAGGAGTTATAGTCCTTGTCTGTGTAGGCGCCTGCTAGCTCCACTTGGGTGGCACCCCAAGAGTTGGCCCCCTCTGGCCTCCTTAGAGGGTCTCGAGCATGGTAAGGCCGTTGCGCTTGGCCTTCACCCCCAGGGCTTCGTAAGCGCAGGGAGTGTTGTCAGGCCTCCTCTTAATAGTAGAGTCTGCCTTCTTTCGTTCCCCTGAGCTCCACCGGGTTACACGAGAGAGAGAGAGAGAGCTAGAGAACCGGCTCCAGTCGAGCCCCCTCACTTAAGCCTGTGGGTAAAAAGCAGTGTTTTTTTGGCAGAAGCCTTCGCTTCTGAGCTCAACCTGCTAGGTCTGCAAGATGAAAAGTCTTCCCGTAGTCCAGTACCTATTGTACCATTTGCTCCGCTGAGTTGTGGCTGGGGTATGACTGCCTCAGAGTTTCCTCGCAAGCAGCCTGGAGTACAGAATGGTCAGCACACTGGCACATCCCTCAAGAGGACTGTTGGCAATACATTACTCGTAATGTGCATTGTCCCAGTTCACGAGTGAATCAGGGCAGCCACCCAGAATCTTCTGTTTCCTGTATTTGGTGCACCTTGCCGTTTCCGAGAGTGTACCCTTTGGGAGGTTAGGCTCCACTTCCTTCAGCAAAGCAGCACTGCACCTCAGTCCACTGCAAGGGCAGTGGAATCACCTCGTGACTCCCAAACTAGACTTGGCTGTACTAGCATCGTCAGACTGAGAGATATGGCCTCTGCTTCGGTGAGCTCCGACTGTAAGAAAAGTGGTTCCTCTGAACCACCTTGCTGTGCCACAAATGAGTGTGGTTCCCCTCTATGGACTAGAAGATCAGCAGCGAAGTGCTAGCCATTAGTCCAGCCACTCTTAGAGCTCAGCATTGTAGTCATCCAAGTATTGTAGGCCAAGCAGTTGCGGCTCTAGGTCTCCACTTCGCTGGCTCAGCCCTGAGCTGGAGGGGCTCTTGTACTCCCTCGGACTCTAGATCAAGCGTGGTTAGGCCTCGGCCTCTGCGCCTTGAGGCTTTCACTTATTAAGAGCAGTCACGCCCTTCAGCATGGCGGCGTTGGTATTCCGTTCCCCAAAGCGACTCCTAGAGGATGCAGCGTTGAGCTCCCTTTCGGATGGGTCTCTGGTTACCATTGTAACAATGTGCAATGTTTCGGGCATTCCAGCAGACGTCTTCTTCAGATAAAAAGTGGATGATGTACTGTTCAGATCCCTCTTTTATACCTGCAGTCACAACTGTGGTGACATCATAGGTGGCTGCCGACCAATTTCAAGTTCATTGTCGTGGTTGGTTTAATGCTTCAGACACCTGTCATACTGGTAACCTGAGAACGCTACGACTACAGGCACAATATCTTCAAGCCCAAAAGTAATCACAGTCTCTCCATCCACCGTAGATCTTATTCACAAAATTGCCGCCTCAAAAAGCATTACATCAGATTTTATAGTGAAATGACATTGGCTCTCGTATGTCTAGTGATCAATTGCATCATAATGACAGCACTGATTGTGAAATGGCATAGGTTCTCTTGTGTCTTCTGACTGACTGCAACATGCGAAAGAGTCAAGGATATCTTCTGAATGAGGTATGACTAAAAGAAAATAAGGTTCTATTCCTCCAGTAGAACCCTAATATAATTAATAGTTGACAAAAAATACCCCAAATACTAACAACTATCGACACATTCATTTTTCGTTCCTTGAGAGTGTAAAATATTAGGGAGATTGAAGTGTAAAGCTTTGAAGATTGAAAACATTAATTTACACATTGCACAGCATTGCGTATTGCGGACCTTACAAAGACATCAGTAGAGTAAGGCAACCATTTGTCCACAGATAACCAGCTACTTAGAAAGAATTACAGTCATTCTCTCTTGTCAGCTGAGAAGAGAACAGCTTGTCAGAGAACAGCTTGTCAGTTTCCTGTTTCCTGTTTGCTCGAGTGGATTGCGTCTGTTTGCGTCGTTTAAACTTGTTTTTGTTTTTAGATTTTAAACTCGACGTTCGTTCATATTGCTAAATACAATACTAGATTATTTAATAAATTATAATCGTTAGCTTTAATCTAGTCGCTAAACGCGCTAGCATTGTGCTATACTGTCTGTGCATACAGCGTTTTTCTCGCTCGCGTCTTTTTCCCGACTTCATCAAACAACTGGTCAACAAGTTGGATCAACACACGCGGTGAGTCATGTCATCTTCTTTAGCAATTGTTACATGCACTGCCTGCTTCATGCATAGTTTGTCCGTCTCTGTCAGCTGTGAAGGGTTCACATGTGATAAATGTAGGGACATAATTAGGCTGACAGAGAAGGTTTCAGAATTAGAGACACGCATCCAAACTTTAATTGAGGATAGTAAGAATGCAAGGGTTTTAGATACTGCTTTGGATGCGGCTAGCTTAGCAAACCCTGTACATTGTTCGGTTCCGGCTGTAGAGCCCGTGCAGCAGGGCAACTGGGTGACTGTGAGACGGCATAATCGCGGGTCAAAAAACCACTGTTCCATTCCGATTAGAACATCAAACAGGTTCTCCCCACTCAGTGACGCACCCACTGAGAAACCTGTTGAAAGTGCCCTAGTGATTGGCGATTCTATTACTCGGAATGTGAAAATAGAGACTCCAGCCACCATAGTCACATGTTTGCCGGGAGCCAGAGCGCCTGACGTCAAAGCAAATTTAAAAGTGCTGGCTAAGGCTAATCGTAAATATTCTAAGATTGTTATTCACGTCGGCGCTAATGATGTCCGACTTCGCCAGTCGGAGATCACTAAAACTAATATTAAAGAGGTGTGTGAACTCGCAAGTACGATGTCAGGCACTGTAATTTGCTCTGGACCTCTCCCTATGCGCAGGAGTGATGAGATGCTTAGCAGATTATCCTCACTCAATGGCTGGATGTCTAAGTGGTGCCCGCAGAATAACATAGGGTTTATAGACAATTGGAAAAGTTTTTGGGGCAGACCTGACCTGTTGAAAAGAGATGGTATTCATCCCACCTGGGATGGTGCCGCTCTTCTCTCTAGTAATTTGGCATATAGTCTTAGAGCTAAACCTTGACTAACTGGGGTCCAGGTCAGGAAGCAGACAAACTGGCTAAACCGACCGTCTGCTAGCTGTCTCACGTCACAGAGGTCAGATAAATTCCAACACATAGAAACTCTTTCTCCTAGATATCCTATAGAGACTGTGTCTGTTCCACGAATTAGCAAATACAAAAAACTCTCAAAACCGTTCAAGGGTAAAAATTTAATTGATTTACAAACAACTAAGAACGGATATAACACAAATGAACAAATGATAAGGCTTGGGTTGCTGAATATACGATCCCTTTCCTCAAAAGCACTTATTGTAAATGATATAATTACAGATCATAAACTAGATGTGCTGTGTTTGACAGAAACCTGGCTAAAACCAGACGATTATATCACTTTAAATGAGTCCACCCCTCAAGATTACTATTATAAACATGAGCCTCGTCTGAAAGGTAAAGGAGGAGGTGTTGCTGTAATTTATAGTAACACGATCAGTACTGCTCAAAGGTCTAATTTGAAATATAATTCTTTTGAAGCGATGGTCCTTAATGTAAAATTATCTAGTGCAAGTAATAATTCCTGTTTAACTTTTGTGCTGGCTATTCTATACAGGCCACCAGGGCACCATACAGACTTTATCAAAGAATTTGCTGATTTTCTCTCAGAACTAGTAATGTCTGCAGATAAAGTCATAATTGTCGGTGATTTTAATATCCATGTAGATAATGAAAAAGACGCATTGGGATTGGCATTTAGAGACATCTTAAACTCTATTGGAGTTACACAACATGTATCAGGACCCACTCATTCTCATAATCATACTTTAGATCTAATATTGTCGCATGGGATCAATGTTGATACTGTTCAAATTCTACAGCAGAGCGATGACATCTCAGATCATTACTTAGTTGCGTGTAGACTACCTTTAGCCAAAGTCGAAAAACTAACTCCGTGTTATAAATATAGTAGAACTATCACTCCTAACACAAAAGATAGCTTTATAAATAATCTTCCTGATCAGTTTGATCTACTTAACATCCCAGATAGCCTAGAAGAACTTGATGTTGCAACAGAAACTATTAACTCTCTCTTTTCCAGCACTTTAGACACTGTTGCTCCGTTGCGCTTAAAGAAGATTAAAGAAAATAGTCCAACACCGTGGTACAACGAGCACACCCGGGCCCTCAAGAGAGCAGCCAGAAAAATGGAGCGGAGCTGGAAAAAAACTAAGCTAGAGGTTTTTCGCATTTCATGGAAAGACAGCTCTATTGCATTCAGAAAAGCCTTAAAATCAGCTAGATCTGCTTACTTTTCTACCCTCTTAGAAGAAAACAAATACAACCCTAGGTATTTATTTGAGACAGTGACTAAATTAACAAGAAAAAAAGCCTCAACCCCAGATGCTTTAAAACAGCACAGCAGTATTGACTTCATGGACTTCTTTACTTGCAAAATTCATAATATTAGAGAGAAAATTATAACCATGCAACCGTCTACTACAATATCACAAAATACAGTAAATTTTAGTGTCCCCGAAGAAAAATTCCACTCCTTCATTGCTATTGGGGAGGAAGAATTGTCTAAACTCGTTAAATCATCAAAATCAACAACATGTATGCTAGACCCAATACCAACTAAGCTACTGAAAGAGTTGCTTCCAGAGATCATAGATCCTCTCCTTAATATTATTAATTCATCTTTGTCATTAGGATACGTACCAAAAACCTTTAAGCTGGCCGTAATTAAACCGCTTATTAAAAAACCACAACTTGATCCTACAGAATTAGTTAATTACAGGCCGATATCGAATCTACCTTTTTTGTCAAAGATTCTAGAAAAGGCAATATCTTCACAACTATGTTCCTTTCTAGAAAGAAACAGCATCTACGAGGATTTCCAGTCAGGATTTAGACCATATCATAGTACTGAGACTGCTCTTATTAGAGTTACTAATGATTTGCTCTTATCGTCCGATCGTGGTTGTATCTCTCTGTTAGTGTTACTGGACCTTAGTGCTGCATTTGATACAATTGACCACAAAATCCTTCTGAATAGACTTGAAAATTATGTTGGCATTAGTGGAGTTGCATTAGCCTGGTTCAAATCATACTTATCTGACCGTTATCAGTTTGTAGCAGTAAATGAGGAGATGTCATATCGGTCACAAGTTCAGTATGGAGTTCCTCAAGGTTCAGTGTTAGGACCATTGCTTTTCACCCTGTACATGCTTCCTTTGGGTGCAGTTATTAGGAAGCATGGCATTAGCTTTCATTGTTACGCTGATGATACTCAGCTCTATATTTCTTCTCATCCGGATGAAACAAACAAATTCACTAAATTAACAGAATGCATAACAGATATAAAAAATTGGATGACTAATAACTTTCTACTGCTTAATTCTGAAAAAACAGAGATTCTAATTATTAGACCAAAAAGTTCAGCGCGTAATAATCTAGACTACCGCCTAACACTCAATGGCTGTTCTGTCAAGTCTTCGTCGTCAGTTAGAAACCTGGGTGTGCTCTTTGATACCAATCTTTCATTTGAAAGCCATGTTTCTAGCATCTGTAAAACGGCATTCTTCCATCTTAAAAATATATCTAAATTACGACATATGCTCTCTAAGACAAATGCGGAAAAGTTAGTTCATGCGTTCATGAGTTCAAGGCTAGATTATTGTAATGCTCTACTAGGTGGTTGCCCTGCACGCTTAATAAACAAATTCCAGCTGGTCCAAAATGCAGCAGCTCGAGTTCTTACTAGAACCAGGAAATATGAGCATATTAGCCCAGTTCTGTCAAACCTGCACTGGCTTCCTATTAATCACCGAATACATTTTAAAATCTTGCTAATTACTTACAAAGCATTAAATGGTTTAGCTCCACAGTACTTGAGCGATCTCCTAACACATTATAGTCCTTCACGTCTATTGCGATCCCAAAATACTGACCAGCTTATAATACCTAGAATATCAAAGTTAACTGCTGGCGGTCGATCCTTTTCCTATTTAGCTCCTAAACTCTGGAACAGTCTTCCTAATACAGTTCGGGAAGCAGACACACTCTGTCAGTTTAAATCTAGACTAAAAACACATCTTTTCAACCTGGCATACACATAACACATTATACATACATTTTAATCCAAATCATGTAAAATGATTGTTAGGCTGCCTAATTTAGATAAGCCGGAACCGAGAACATTCCCATAACACCTGATGTACTCGATACATCAGAAGAAGAATGGCATCTACGCTGATATTGTTCTCTGTTTATTCCGAGGTTACCGTGGTCAGCCGGATCCGGGCCGTATCCAGATCAGATGAAGGACCTGGACACGAGCACAGCACTGCCCTGAAGTGTCTGCGGAGACCGTGACTCTACTAGACCCTCCCCTGTGACGATCATGAACCCATCTCCAACCGGACCAAATTGGACTTCATATTGGACTTGAACTGTTGTATAATAATCATGCACTGTTTGGCTTTGGCCAGAGGAGAACTGGTCCCCCGACTGAGCCTGGTTTCTCCCAAGGTTTTCTCCATTCTATTCTTCATTCGTTACGTCACCTGCCGGAGTTTTTTCCTTGCCGCTGTCGCCTATGGCTTGCTCAGTTGGGGAAACTTAACATTTAAAATTCATCAATTGTATTGATTCGCCTGCTCTTTTGGGGCTTCTGTTCAGCCAAACAAACTTTGTTTATATTGTTTTTCCTGTAAAGCTGCTTTGAAACAATCTACATTGTAAAAAGCGCTATATAAATAAAGGTGACTTGACTTGACTTGACTGAGCTGATACAGTTGCTGTTCCTCCTCCCACTGCATAATACTTTCTGCAGTTGCTCTGTGGCGCGAGCTAAGCCATCCAGATCTCTTGAGTGCTGTCTGAAAATCACTTTTGATGATCAAAACCATGATGCGTAAAACTATAAAAGGCCTACGAAGTAATTAAGGAGCTTTTTCACTTGTGGAGCTATAAATGCCACGCTTGTGTTTACCCCAGGGGACTGAGTAAACCTGAATGCATCTTGACAAATGCAAGAGCGGAAAGCAATTCAAAGTCATTTGATGAAAAACGTCAGGGAAATATAACCAGCCTTCCGCTTTTATTTTGCCTGCTTTATTAGTTTCATAGCGCTTTTTGAAAATCTATTCCGATGTCTGCCAAAGCGGTTGGGAAGTTGTGATGAAAATAAGACAATGAAGCACATTTAATTTACAATACATTTAGACTCGGCTTTCTTTGAATATCTAAATCTAAGAGATTGAGGTTGCCCCGGTTGGACTGAGAGGCCTATTGATTATGTTGTATGGTGGTCTGTATGTGCACAGTTTGTTCTTGTTGTTCCCTCCTTTTATATGGCACCTCTACACCTGCCACCTCATAAATGTCAAACCCTCTCCATTCGCCTCTAAGACATTCTGCTATTGATTTCTTTCCTTCATTTCTCAACTCAAAAGAGGCTGCCATGACCTCATTCCATCTTCTATTAATGCAACACACGTATGCCTCTATAAAACCTCTTTTACTGAGCGGGAATGTTGTGAGATTTTACCAGATGTCTTATGGACTTCCACTCTTGGCTTTACACTGATTTTTACTGGCAGAGGGGAAAAAAAGGCAATTTTAAAATACAGGAATTATGTGAAAGGGAAAGTACAGACAACATTTACAAACATTTCACAAATAATTCTGAAAGTGTTTTTTTTTTTTTGGGGGGGGGGGGGGGGGGGGGCTCTCTAACCCTTGGTCAATAAATACATTTTTAATGTAACAAAATACTTTTGTTTTATTTTTAACATAATATCGATCGAAGAACTGGAATGATTTGAATGAAGGTTCCATTGCAGACTGAAAAAAAGCTACTAAAAATCCAGCTTTGCCATCCTTTTAAAATGAATTACAATAGAAAACTGTTGTTTTGAGTTGCAATCGTATTAAGATTTTATTGTATTTTTGATTTTAGTTACTACTCCACAGTAGACAGCAAGTAATGGAACTGCCTCTTTTTTATGTTTATTTTGTGTGTGTGTGTGTGTGGGGGGGGGGGGGGGGGGCTTTCACTGAATACTATATCATATGTCAAAAAGTATTTTTGAAAAGCATCAGAAAATAAATTTCCTCTATGGTTTTGAACTTCAGAATATTTCAGAATATGTAATAATAAACATAATTGTTAAACCCCAATGGGTTGTAATCAGTTAATCAAATTGTGACACAATTTTACCATGCCAAATTTGTAGAGCAATTGGTCAGAAAAGTGCCCTCTGCCATCCCACAAACCCAGGTGGTGCCATGCTCCCCAAACCTGCTGAGATCTGAGATCAATATCCAATCAAAACATTCAGGATCTAAAGCTAATTTGCACTCAGGCAGCAATCTTCCCAGCTACGCACATACGCAGCTAAAGTGGGACACAAATAATAATAATAAAAATGATTATGAGACAGGAACACATAAGGCAAAAAAAAAAGAGCACTCGATTGGGACATTGATATCCACCTTTTTGTTCAGACAAAATAATCAAGAATAGGAGGCAGCTGGTCCCTGACACTAAACAAACTCAAGTCATTATCTTCACATGGCTCATCACACTGATAGTGAATTGTAATAGATAAAAAGAAGGGAGGCACCTGCAGGAAGACTTGGTTGTGATACAGCGATCATGGACTAGAGGATTAGAAGCGTCAAAAGCTGTTCTCTCCGCTGTGTTTTGTAAATAGCATCTGAAATGGCACTTGAAGAATGTGTCACTTCTTCTGCTTCTTAGACAACAGCATATCACTGACAGCTAAGCTTGCTTCAGAAAGACACTTGGTCCTTAATCCTGAGACTTAACATTCACCCATCTACACTTAAACAAGCACCCACAGTCTTCTGCATGTGATTCAGCTAACATTTTCAATAATAAAAGGGGGGACAAGAAATAGAAATTTAGCAGCATACCTTTTTTTTTTATTATATTAGCAGTTTATTTATTATATTATTTTTATAAACATAAACCATATTTAATTAGGGATCTGACATAGATAATAGTAATTACTTAATGACAATAATTTATATTTGTGTGGTAGGATGCTACAATTCCATTTCTTCCAGTAATATTTATATATTTAGCTTTATTATAGAATTTAAAGTCATTTTAACATTAAATTAACAATTTTCAATTTCTGAACAACAGTCTCATAGTATTTGCATTTTTTATCTATCTATTTGCAGGTTGTATCATAATTAGACTTCCCTTTCATGTATTTATTACTATGGCCATTTTTTTACACAAAGATATTGTATTGTCTGTTGATTGTTATGAAGAAGAAGAAGAAGATACTGATTTTTAATTTTGTTATTTTCCAAGCCAATATTCCATGGTTCTCCTATCTTAGCTAATTCCTCTGGTAGATCCTGTTTTAATACAAATAAATAAACAAACAAAAAAAAAATGTTTCAAGTTGTACACTTTTTTTAGAGAGTTTTTAGTGGGCAAACTCAAACTTAAAATAAATACAGTTCATGAAGTCTTATTGTAAGAGCATACTGTAAGTGTGGTCTCATTTGGAAGTCGTCACTTGGAAGTATGTTGTTAAGTGTTAAATTTTGTTTTTATAAACGCACTGTGAAGTAATTAGAAATGTATTTATATGAAATATATTTATGAAATTAGTTTTTTTATATACTACATAAAATTCCTATTCAGCAAAGACTATATGTAACTCAAATTTCTGAGCTCCCTTTCAAGGGAACGCTTTAGCATGATTGCCTCGTGAAACACAATCACGTGAATGCATGCCGCAGGATGATGATGTCATGAACCAGGAGGATGAAGGTGCCGGAAGCTGGAAGCAGCAGCTTTAGTGTCTTCAGCAAGAACTGTGAAATGGTTGAAGAAAAGCCAATGTCACTGGCAGTTTTTGAGAGTTTAAAAGATACCCAGCTAGTTTAAAAATAACAGAGGATCCCACACCATGCTAGAAAAAACTGCTATAGCGAGCGAACAGCATTTTAGATTGTGTTTCTGCCTGCCCTCGCTACACACAGTCTTTCTGTTATTTGTTTGGGACCTGAGCATGCTTGGTGAACGTTGGATGCTGAAACTTTTTTGGTTCCGAAGTTAGAAGCTGTGAGCCACCCGCAGCCTCATAGCCCAATCCCGTGTCACTAGTACAAAGAAGGATGGAATTTTGATTCTGGACCGGAGAGGAGCACGCACGATCAGCGCTCGAGGGTGCTGGCTGTGCTCACTCTGCTCCTGCCTGGCAGTCTACGAGATGGCTGGCCCGGCTCACAGTGTTCACAGTGACTTCTTTGTCCTGGAGATCGCAAACGGACTTATCAGTGGGGCTAGAGACGGGGCTAGGCCTTATCCCTGCCCTCATCTGACGGTCTAATTTCATCTTTTCCGGAGCTGGAACTACGCATTGCGGTTACTTCCACTCCAGCAGAAGCATTTGTACTATGGCTATCCAGATCCCAAGGAACCGGACACCGTTAGTACTGACACTGGAAAGGAAGTCTCTTGCGAGAGATTTCACTCTTTAACAAAATCCAGTTAAAAACCTTCAATAACATAACCAATCACTGAGCAGCTGAAACTGCTGGGCCTCATGGCAACAGCTTCCAATGTTATTTATTCAGTCATCTGTACATGTGGTCTCTTCGATAGGGGCTCAAAACCAGGGATTGTGCCCCTATACGGACCACAGGTTCAAGAACACAGGTTCAAAGCAGCATTTCCCAGCTGCCGCCCGTGCATTGGGTTGCACTTGGGAGATCCATAATGGCTTCCATAGTGCTTACTACGCACCTCTGTGTGGCATTTAAAATTTGGAAACTCCATATTATTTACACGTTTGCATCGTTGCAAACTAAGGCTGAGGCCAGCAGTATGCAATAAGGTTTGACATGGGATTGGTCTCTGGTGCTCCAGGGCTTGTCCCAGGCCCCTCTTTTGAACCTTCAAGGAGGTCCTGTCAAGTTTCTGACTTTAAAGCTATGTTGAAGACCTTCCTTTTCCTTACATCCACCTAAGCTTAGGAGGTATTCAATTCCACTAACGTGGCACACCCTTCGTACTGCAGGCATTCTGTCCTCCTTCATGACCAGGAAAGGATCTGCTGTATCCAGAGCTTAGGCCCTGTGGGGCAAGCCATAATACTCTGTTTTGCTACCTCGGGGGACCCCGAGGGATCTCCAGCAACTAAAAGATTTTGATCAAGTGGTTAGTTGAGGCTATATCACTTGCCCATGAGTTGGTCGGACAACCTTCCAATATGGTGGTCCGTGCCCACTCTACTAGGAGCGTGGCTGCCTCTATGGCTCTATTAGCAAGAGTATCTCTTGCAGACATTTGTGATGTGGCAGACTGGTCCTCCCCGCATACTCTCTCGAGGTTCTATCAGTCAGACCTCAACTCTACTCTAGGAACACGGTGCTCATGTAGTGAGCTACGTTTCACTCAACAGACCCTCGTCACTGTGGTGGCGTTGGTATACTCGTTTCCATAACGTTTTGACAAAGAGCGAGTTCCTTTGAAAGTAAACATCTCAGGTTATGTATGTAACTCTAGTTCCCTGAAGAGGTTAGAGATTTATTATATTTACTGATGCCATTTACACTCTTTTAATTTCTAATTTCATAGTGCTCTCTTTTTTGACTTTGTATCAAATTAGGGTTGGCTAGAATGTTAGCTTAGCACACTGTTTATGAGTAAACAGGTTTAATACATTAGACATAACATAATTAGAAGCTACTAGTGTTTCAGATAAAACTAAGGAAAGCAAAGTGGATGTCAATCCTTCCTACACTGAACAAACTGCTGTTGTACTTCAGTAACTGGCTTCAGAGGATGCTACATTTACCTTATTACCGCCCTGCCATGATAACAAGATTACTCCCTGCTATAGATCAAACAATCTAGAAATGAAAAAAACTGGCTAAGTTATTTACGAACGCTTTGTTCTCACAACCTGCTGTTCACCTTAAAAAAAATAAAAATAATCCAAAGCACTAAAAAAGCCAGTGCATCTAAAACAATTATCTCATCTGGAAATGTACCAGCAGAAGAGTGAAAGGAAGATAACCAGGCCTGGAGCTCTGGGAGTCCCGGGGCTTTAAAATAGCATCGGCCTTCAAAGACAAGGGACAACTAGACAGGGAGATGGGCTGAGATTGGTTTTCTTGTGTCTTGCACGCTCTGTCTGCTTCTATTCCTCACTGGGAGAAGTAACAGAAAGAGTGAGGGACAGATAATCAAGTGTGGGCCTGCAGAGAGATGGTGGATTGTGGGTAGAGGAAAGAGCAGAAGCTCTTTAATAGATTAGAAGCGCTTGTGTAGCGGAACCCCCACAGGGAGCCCATGGCCAACCCGCCACTCATGTCAGGGGCAGCTCCCTGTCCTTTCACAGGGCCATGAAACTCTAAGAGTGTCTTTGCCATTTGCATCGCCACCCCCAGGACTATAAACAAGCAAAGAAGCGAGTGTGAATGAGAGAATAAAGGGAAAAAAATCCATTTGAATGCCACGTAATGATGCAATTTAGCTTTGAAATGATGCAGGCTTGCACACTGAGTTCAAGTGCGCTGACGTGATTTACACTCAATTCATGAAATATATTCAAATGATGTTTGGAGGGTATCGAATCATAAATTCAAGGAGACTCTTCAGGAAAATCCAGTTTAAGTTAGTAGTTGTGTTTCGAAACTTGCTAACTGGTTTCTTGCTGGTCCAAGTCCTCAGTATCTGTTTTTTGGAAGATGATACCCTTGTCGACCACTCAGTAACAAGCTTGCCCCGTCTCTTTTGTTGTATGGAAAATTGGACATGCAATATATCAAAAGAAAGACCAAAGACTCAAAGCCCTTGTGTTATCAAACACAAAAATATGGGTACGTTTCATAAAAATAAAAAAATAAAATAAAAAAAATAATATGAACAAAAAGCTGAGAAAATCTTGTTTTTGCCACAAGATGTCTGGATAGGATTCAAAATAAAAAAAACAGTCCATCAAAGCTTCTTATACCTCGTTCTGGGTCAACATTTAATTGTTAGGCCTGATCTTAGATGTTAGGCCATTTTAATGTATATCCTGTTTACTATTTGATGATTGCATTATTTTATATGTGCATAGGCAAAGCTATTATTGTTTGTTTCCTCTTCACCTGACTTTTGATCTGAAGATGCTGTATTCTTTCAGAAGATGCTTAATAGCATCTCCCTACTGTGTAACAGTGAAAACAGAGTCTCAGAATTTCGTGAATGGCAAGGTAAGTTAAATGAAGAAAATAATAATATAATAATGCATGATTTTCATCAACAGTCTAGAATGCAAGAGCACACAATCACAAATTAAGAAAGGCTGAGCTTCAAATTAGCTTGGACCCGTTTGAAACCTTCATATTTGCAGGAGGAGAGAGAGAACGTAAAACACTTGTGTATTTGGAAAAGCTATTCTTTTAAAGGAATACAATTTAATTAAAGTGAATCGTAGACTAAAAATAGATGAAACATTAAAATAGATGTATAGTTCAGTGGTAATTTCCAAATTTTGCATTTGAGAGCGCAGCAGTGAAGCGTTAACTAAATAAACTCTCGCTCTGACTGACAGCTAATCCAGCTGTGATTGTGTAGGATGCAGATGTTGTCCTGAACACCTGTGTCAATCCTCATGGGATATATCTGTGTGAAACAGACAGAAAGGAACTCTCATGTGAAAGACACAGCTGCAACCTGGGATAAAACCAGCAGCAGGTGAGAGCGAATAAACAAGTCAGGTTACAAGCAGTATTACTTGCATTCATGCAAATGTACTGTATCCATTTAAACGTTATTGTAATTGAATAATGTAATTGAATGTTAGTGCAATTTAAAACAACAGTTCAAATAATATATATTAAATGTACTTAATAGCCAGTCGGGAACAGCATGTATGAGTGGGACAGAATGACAATATAATGTTATTCTAAATAACTTTTGGAATCCTTCTCAACAAATCAAATTCAGGGACCAGCACTAAACATCGCATAAAAGCCCCAAAAATGTTCAGTAAGTGATTTATCTGCTTCTTTCTTGGTCTAAAACTATAGTTTCACTTCAACACAAACAATTCAGAGCATAGTTCAGTATTAGTCCATAATATGGCAGTCAGCATGGGATTGATCGACAGATAATGAGGCATTGTGGGATTGAAAAGCCGCTCTGCAGCAGGGAGCAGGGGTCATCCTGTGAGAGCTCTGTGAGGGAGACATTGGCGCTGGGAAATCCTAATGGCACAGACATCATGCCATTATGCTACAAATTACCTGCCGGCATTAGTGTCACCCTCAGCCCAATCATTTTCTAGCCAAGATCAATCCGAGCTGGGTTCTAGCTGACCCTCCTCAGGGGCCTGTACTGGCAATTAGCTATTGATTTTTTTAGCCTTTTATTTTCTGAGGCAGACGCTCTGCCAGCCCCACGCCACTTTCTCAGAGCTGCCACATCAGGCCAGAGGCTACGACATGGCTGGGATGGCAAACAGTCCTGTCAGAAGGTGAGGATATACAGGCAGAACCGCAGGTAGTCACCAACCTCTGCCACAGAGCTGAACATCACTGATTACCGTGTGCTGAATGGGTCAGTGGTGTTGATAGACCACCTTGAGCTATGGTTATGTATTCAATGCGTTGCAACTCAAAAAATGGACACATGCCAATAGAAAAAGCGCCAGCAAATTTAAGAAAACATCTTCATCAGTTTGACAACACACATGCTGAAAATACTCACAATACAACTAAATACAGATACACGCGGCAAATACCGTATTTTCCCGCATATAGCCCGCGGGTTTTGGGGCTTTGTGTAAAAAATCGTTGGTATAACCCACACCCATAGATTGATGAACTTTTTTATGCAAGTTCACATTTCGAAAGTTGCTCGCATGACGTCAATTATCATAACTGTTCAGGCTCGGTACACAGTGCTTGTGCGCGAAATTCAAACAATAAGAAAACAAACACAAGTCAGAATCAGAACAAAAAGAAAAAGCAGTTTCTCCCGCTGTGCAGCAGCACGTACCATGGTACCGGGTCGCGGAGCGCATTCGCGGACTGGTCCATGAGCTGCTGCAAACAGCTGTAAGCGGCTGTGACGCTGTGCCTGTGGAGGCGTTTGAACAGTCTCGATTGCGCTCGCACCCCCCCCCCCCCCGTCAACAATCTCGCACGCACCCATCATCCATCTCACTCGCATCATCCATCTCACTCACCCCCCCCCCCCCACCCCCCGTCTCGAGCGGGGCACCGGTCCGCAGGAAAATTATCAACCGTTTACCGGTCCGCAGCACAAAAAAGGTTGGGGACCACTGTTCTACAGGTGTTGATCATCGGATGAGATGAGAAGAGCCCGCCCTCATGCAGCACAGCCAATCATGTCTTCTTGCATGATTGACAGTTCAGACAGCCTATCAGCGCTAGCTGTCAGAGCGACAGTACAAGCACCAGAGGCAACAACCCATGCAAGAAAGAAAACACCGCAAAAAATATTATTACGTGTAAAAAATTTTTTTTGATATAGCCCACACCCTTATATAACCCGCACCCCCTCTGCAGGGTTTGTAAAATCTGGTATAACCTGCAGGTTATATGAGGGAACATACTGTACTCACAATGAACAAACGATTAGGATGTAAAAAAAAAAAACACCACTGAAGAGTAGACATTAAACAATAAGTGGTCCGATCCAAGTTCGACACTTGCTGGCATCCCCTTGAAACATTTCGGTGCTATTTGCACCGGGTTATTGTATTTGGTTGCATTGTGAGCATTTGCAGAACATGTGCTGTCAGACTAATGAAAATGTTTTCTTAATTTGATTTTCCAATTTGCATGTGTTTTCTTCAATTGCAGCACCTTGAGATCTCTCGGCCACAGAACATGGCACAGCCCACACAATTACACCTGAGTACTAGTTAAGCTGTTTCTTTAAGCAAAAAAATATTGTAGCATTAAATATAAAACAATAAATCATAAAAAAAATAGATACATTTAAACAGCCTAACTTGTATTGAACCTGGAACACTCCTTTAAGCTGTTGAAATCACAGGTGCAATGAAGTCAGGAAGCCTTTTATACTGTACTTCAAAAATAGAGGAAAAGAAAAAGCAGACAAGAGGAAAGGCAACTGAGAAATGAAGATATTTTCCCCAACAAAAATAGCCTGTAGAAACAGAGAGAGGGAAAAAAGAGAAAGCGAGAGAGGGAGAGAGAACGAGAGAGAGAGAGTGAATAAAAGCCTGCCAGAAATCTAACTGTTTGCTCAGTTATCACCACACACAGAAATGTCAGAGTGCTGCTGTGTTTCCCCTATAGGCAACTGTCCCCCCAATTCAGAACAAAATAAACATTTCAAATGACATGGACAAAAGAGTGAGAAGGGAGGTGGGGAGGAACCTGCGGAGAAAGAAATAATTATATGTACAAACCATATGTTCATTACTATTGCCATCAACATTGGCCCAGTTTACTTTCCTAATGCACGTTCCTGGTCGTTTTGGCTACATTTTCATAGGCAGTGTTTATAATTGACTAACACATTTACAAACATGATTGGGACTAATCGAATGTCTGTATAAAATGGCAGAAGTCAAGTACCTATACTAATTGTACACTCTAAAAAAAAAGGTGCTATATAGCACTAAAAGTGGTTATTTGGCTCGTAATCATAGGGGAACCATTTTTAGTGCGATATACCACCAAATGGTGCTACAAAGAACCATTATGAGGTGCCATATAGTACCTGGTGCCAAAGAACCACTTTTAATGCTATATAGCACCATTTTTTTAGAGTGTATGTCAACCACAGTAAATGTTAAAACAGTTACAGTGACTGGAGTAAAGAAAATGATGACTGGGAAATTAAATAAATACATAGACATACACATACTCTTGTTCATGATTCCCCTTGGATGATGTGACCAATCGCTCTTGTTTTTCAACACCTCCCTTCCAACCATCTGTTATATAGAGACCACTGTTCATGATCCAAACGTATCCCAATGATTACAATTCTTGATAAACATCTTGACTCTGCACTTCATAAGACTGCCAGAAGTAAACACGTGCACAGATATGCATATAGTTGCACAGCCTCGCAACTTGTTGAAAAGGCAGATTGCAGAAACCTTCACTAATCAGGGACTGTGCTGAGCCCTTTAATTTCTAACCTGTGCCAGCAGTCATGCTGATTAAAGCAGGCGGGGGGTAGGGGCAGAATATCTTAAACCCAAGACCCGAGTGGGAGGCCCTTGACTGTTGATTTCAGTGCTGATATATGTAGGCTTCTTTAAAAAGCTCTCAATTCCCATTTTTCATTTCCTCTCCGGACACACACTGGCATACTCTTCTGCTAAACGGGGCCTTTGAAAAGAGCCGTTAAAAAGCAATACAGATTCATCCTCCCTTAGCCAGGCGCTCAGGAGACATAGCAGAGGACGCACGCTGTGCACATCTGCACCCGTACATAGACAAGCCCAAAGAGGATAGAGGAAGTCACTGAAAAAACAAAAGCCGGCCCCTGCCGCGCACACCTGCACCCACAATGCACTGCACACATGCTCCTTGAGTAGAGCGGTGACAATGGCAATCTGACCTAACAGGAACTCTGCACCTCTGAACAATTTGTCAAGACAAGCACTATGAAAATAATAAAATAAATTAGTTTGATTAATATGAAAGATGATAAAAAGCACCTCTTTTATTGGTGAATAGTGTGAGGCTTTTAAAATGATCAACTTAAAATTCATTCCATGGAAAAGGGTTGTAATTGAGAGGCAATAGACATTAAAATGGATCTACTCTCCATTTATCATGGATCTTCTCCATTAAGGTATCTTAAATGAAGAGAAACATGTCAATGAAAATGTTGCAAAGAATAAGAGCCAAAATATGAAGTAATTTAAAAGAAGCACTTAGTCCTGATGGTAATAAAGAGTATTTATAAAAGACCGTGAAATACATTTCTTTCTTTTTTTCTTTTTTTATAGCAAGTAAGCTCTCTTCGGTTCTTTAGATGCATGTTTATATGTTAATTCTTTAGTTTCACAACCCCCCTTTAGGGGTCAAGCCTAATTGATTTTAGAGGAACTAATCGTTTTCACACAATAAAAAAGTAAATATACATAATTAGACCTACAAAGAATAGAACATATTAATATACATTTACTATAAATTACTATACATCTTGCTAGCAATGGTATATCTATATATGTGTGGAGAAAAAAAAATTATAAAATAAAAAAAATTAACATATTAATTTATTGATATAATAAATATAGTTTACAATTATTAGTGATATCAAAATTGATTAGTCACAATTAATCACAACTAACATGAAAAGTTTGTTTACATAATATGTGCATGTGTGTGTATATTGTAATACATGCATAAATATAATACCCTTTACACACATATATAATGTAAGCACAAACTTTTATTTTAGATCTGATTAATAACACTTAATTGATTTGACAGCACTGATACTTATACAAAAATAATTACAAAAATAAGAAAAGGGTTTAAAACATTAATTTTATCTAATTTATTATAATATTTATTAATATTACTATTATACAAGATAAAACATAGCTTTTCTATATATAGAAACAACTTCTGACTGAACAGATCTTGGCCTGTGGGTGTTTATGTTCTCTCTGGTTTCATGAAGTCGTTCAGCCAAATTCCATTCCTCTTTTGACGATTAGATAAACCCACTTTGTTTAAATAAGTTACAGCAAATCTGGGAGCTGGCATAAAGTTTTCCCACTGTTAGGGACTCTCATCTCCTTTCGCCCTAACTCACTCCTGACTGAGCGCACATTACCATTCATTGGGCTAAATGTATCTACAAGCAGGCACATTGTATCCGCCTACTCTACCTGGATCCGTTCTCCCTGCCCTTTTCACTGGTGTTTGAGGCTGACGTCTGTTTGTTTATGCTGAAATGAAAGCAGCGCAGCCCACTCTTGACAGAGAAAAGGATTTGACATGATCTTTCCTATCCCATTGTGCTCACCGTGCTCATTCAGGTAGAGTTCACATGCACGATAGAAGCTACAAGAGTATGTTTAATTGGTTGGTGTGTATTTTTGGTGAGTGAGTGGGTGATGAAGGTTTACGAAATCCCTCTTTTTTAACACACTAAAAACATTTTCCTTGTGTTTTGAGGTTTCCATGGCGACAGGCCACAAAAACAGCATAAAAACAGAGCACCGGTAAGTAAGGAAAAGATGCACAATGCAGGGATGGAATTGCTGAAGAATTGTGGGAAAAATGATGGAAGGGTTGTGAAATGGAAGTGCAGAATTGGGGCCTCTGAGGACGTGGTTGTGTCTCCATGAATTTCATATTTCTGGAGGGCAAGGGACTAAAGAAAGTGGCACGCAGTTTGTAAATGGTCCAATTCTTTTATGATGTATCATGGAAACAATGTAGCATTCTCTGGTGGAGAGATAAATGCAGGGTGCCATTTGTGAGGGATGCTCACGATTAGTTTGTTAAAGCTATCTCTGCGGTGTGAACATGCACACTCGGAGATAATGTGTTTGCTCATTAGGGATGACTTGGAAAGTGTACTTTTTTAACTAAAACATCTTTGCTTTATAGCTATGCTGAGAGGAAACAAAAGAGATCATGTGCAACCCTTTGCAAACACTTTAGACACTATGATATAAAATACATTATATCATTGCAGTAAGATGATGAAATTGGGAAATCTGTAAGAATGAATTGTTTTTTTATATGTTTACATTTTCTGAAGAAAAATGATGATAGTTATATATTTTTCCTCAAAACTATATTTTTTTTTGTGTGAACCATAACACAACTGTATTTATTTGAAGTATCATTTTTTGTAGCAATATAAAAGTCTTTACTGTCACTTTTGATTAATTTAATGCATCCTTACTGAATAAAAATGTTAATGTTATTCATTTTTTTTCCGCACAGACACACACACAAATAAAGGTTTGTAGTGTAAACAATATAGTGGCAACAGTTTAAAACTTTTTTAAGGATAGGGCGAAATTGATAAGCACAATTATTAACATGACATAAGCTAGAAGAGATAAAGAAAGCTTTTTCTATTGTTTTTCCTTGCGCAGCATTGTGGTCAACACAAACCACGTTTGTCTTTCTTGCAAATGAAACCTTGTTAAGAACCACTGCATAATTTGATAATGTCGGGGTCTCTACTTCAATAACTCTTTTTCTATCAGCTAGGGAAAAGCCATGAGTTCACTTAGTCACCAAGAAACAGCACACACTACTCAACAAGCCACACGATTTCAGGTATCATTCAAGTCCATAGCCCAAAAGTGGGATGAGAATCTCCAAGCTATTTTAGTATGCACCACAATAACAGATCACAACTGATGAAAAACAACAACCTTGCACAGGCTGTGTTCCATCAAACTGAAGCACTGTCTTGTCACTATTATCAAAGACTTTTGGACCCTTGGCCAACTCTGATCTTGACTTCTTCTTCCATTTCAACCACAAGAACATGAACACTGTCGGGTCAGGGTAGAGTACCTGTGGGGGAGCCCTCCAGGACCTCCCCAGAGTAGCGTGGCTCCTTGAAGACTGGTCTGTTGTCATTCTGGTCAATAACAGACACGTCCAAGTCTACTGGTCCCTCTACCAACTTGCCACTTAGGTCAGTGGTGGATACCTGGAGCTGTGGGAGAGAGAAAGACAAAAAATGGAAAAACTCAGCTGTTTCTGGTAGTAACTGACAGAGTAAATTAAATGTTTATCTGGTTGCTTTCTGTGACAGGCAGTTGAGATTTCACATATGTCATGTGAGACAGTTCACATCATAAAGAGAAACCTGAAAAGAAAAAAAACTTTAGATGGATGATAGGATCTTTGCAAAAAGGATCATCTTGTGTTCTCAGCTGGAGAAATGCAATTTTTTCATATTTAAGAATAATTATCTATACAGAAAACAGAAATGATCTATAGAGAAATAATATTCAGAATGTTTTAAATTTCACGTTGTTCCTTCTTTAAACATTTGCTGACCAATATGACACAGAAAGGCATTTCTTTCAAAATGGACACTTTTGGCCTTAGCTCTAGCTCATATAATTTGCATACTATCAATATTCCCAGAACCACCATGAACAAATATCATTTCCACGTCAACTCAAATCATACACTTGTGGTAGGAACTAAATGCAAACAATTTTCGAACAAAATCTTTGTTTAATCATTAATTTCACACCTAGCTTTGCATTTAACACAAAATACAGGCAATTAACTAATATTTAAAAGCCCACTCAAGTTCCTTGAAATTTGCGGTTTTATTTAGTGTTATTCATTTTGTTTATGAGCCATTGAGCTTGGCAAAGTCGCATTTGACAGTTGATGACAGCCCCAGTCTAACAGATTCGCTTATAGATTTAATATGAAACTGTTACTAAAACACTGATCATAGTTCATACTTCATTCGCCCCAATGGAAAGCATATTTACACTCTGAACGTTTCCTATGCTGTGTTTAATGCACTTTGGTGTGATATCCACCAAAGAGAAAATAGTATTTGTATGAACAAGTGATCGTTTTTAATTGCAGCTTCAGCGTGTATTTATAGTGTAGGGGTGGGACATTTCAGATTCTATCGAGCATTTGATTGGACAGAAAATCTGTTGAGAAGTGCAGAGTGATGCGATCTATGAGGAAGTCTATAAGACTGAATTGTTTATCTGATCAAATGTATAGAAATAGTATCTACTGAAATCGCTTACGATAATTGCTCTGGTGTTTTCACACTGGGACTGTTTGTGTTGGCCCAAATGAGCTTTTGGCCCGAGAATTGAACACAAAAGCCACACTCTGGTTTGCACTAAACAGCCATACCAAGACTGCTCGAAATGGGTTATCTCAGTACGGCTGTCGCGAACTCTGGTGCGATCCATCTGTGGTGTTAAAGCTGCCCGACCTCGAGCCGAATCGATTACAGGAAGTTCTCCTCTGTTTTAGTAGTGCCAAATAGTGCTAACAGTGCAAAAATCTCAGTGAGAAGAGCTTTAATAGAACAGTTACTCAGTGTCACGTTAAAGCAAAGAAACTTTGTGTGGAGTACATACAATTGTACGTTCAAATTGAACAATTAGTCATGAGTTAAATAAACAAAAAATATAAAAACAAATGGCGAGCACCAGACATGGTAAAAACATGGTAAAAACAACATACATTTGTGAACATGAAGTCGTTAACAATACTTTTTAGAGGATTTTTATATTTCATGTTAAAGTGTGTTGAAATGAAATATGCACGACAAAAAAGTAGAAAAGCCTTTTGAAAAGTAGAAAAAACTTAGTTAAAATATTCATATAAACAAAAGCTACATTTAAATCCATAAATAAAATATGTTAATGCAATCAACCCCTGCGACATGAAGTTGACTAAAACTGAAGAAACCCGTACACATGTACAGAACAAACAACTGTAATTTCTTCTAAAGTAGATTCATGGTTATTACTAATCCTACTGTTCAGTAGCCTGTGTCTATCATAGTTTGTGATGAAAATAGTTTGGATGATTGTGCAAAAAAAACACGGATTGCTCATGGGTAATAGCTACCTGTGCTGCCTGTGGTCAGCAATTATTGAAAGACTGAGTGGAGATGAGTGTTTGTCTGTGATCTGCATTATGAGAGCCTGTCTGCTCTAATGGTGCTGAGGAGAAGAGATAAAGAGATAGAACAGATTAACAGCTTTCAGAAGTACACAAATAATTTGTTTAAGACACAGCACAATTTGATTAAATTACACTGCTTCTTGCTTGTCTCATAAAACAATAGAATATTCATGCAATCTTAGTGATGATAAATAATGTTTGATTAAGTTTGACGTCAATCTACTTTTGATTTCACCATTAAAACTGTGACATTAGCCCTCTATGTATGGGACTTATTATGAAATCACTGCTAGAAAAAAATAAACAACTAGATTTTTATATGTATATTTAAAGCTAAAATCATTTTCAACATCTGATCTTTGACCCATTTTGGGTTTTTTTTTTAGGCCTTCATTTAAAACTGACTATAACTGACTGACTGGTAAGTTATATTTGGTTAAATGTCTGAAACTTCACACACATCTGAGAAGCAGTGAACAGATCTGTGCTTTATTAAACAGCTTTTGTCACGACTGAAGACGAGGACGAAGACGATGATGAGAATCCAAACAAACTTCAATAATAAATGCAGGATGAACGTAACAGTAGTGCAAACACATATGAAAACAACCAACGTGAAATGCACAAACAACAACCGACAACTGAAAGGTGGAGAAGGAAAACTAAATATACTAGTGATAATGAACAAAAGACAAACACCTGTGATGATTTGTGACCATGACAACTGATGAGTGACGGAAAGTTCTGGAACAAAACAATAACGTCAGCAAAACAACAAAATAAGAGTCCTGGAAGATATTGATACGTGACAGCTTTATTACCATTCCATTTCATCTTGTGTGCTATGTTTCATTTAGAACTAGGGACAGGGGATACATGATTAACGGTGGAAATTTGTCAACAGCTGGAGAATTTGGACTATCTTGAAATGTGCCATCTTGAAATCTTATACAAAATCTTACGTGTTTATTGTGAACAATAGCGATCACAATTAATGTTAACAACAGGAGGTAAAACCGCTGTAAATCACTTCAAACAAATCCAATCCAAGCGACGCTGAGAGAATGAATGAGTTAAGGGGTGATAAAGGGGTCCGAACCTTATGACTGTGTTATGAGAAGCTGTGTTTAGGATATTTCCAGTAAAATGCGCGCGATGATGCGGAGCGTTAGGACTTTTTCCACACAAAAATGCGCGTGGGCGAGGAAAAAATTTTCTCGCACACTGATACAATGCTTGTACACCGATACAATGATTTGATCCCTCCATGCTCGTACACCAATTTGCTCGTATACTAAGTCGCTCGTGAACCGAGGTATTACTGTATTGACTTTGTACAACTTTCTCCCATCTCCCGACTGCATCTCTGGAGCTCAGCCACAGTGATTTTTGGGTTCTTCTTTACCTCTCTCACCAAAGCTCTTCTCCCCCGATAGCTCAGTTTGGACTGACGGCCAGCTCTAGGAAGGGTTCTGGTCGTGCCAAACGGCTTACATTTAAGGATTATGGAGGCCACTGTGCTCTTAGGAACCTTAAGTGTAGCAGAAATGTTTTTGTAATCTTGGCCAGATCTGTGCCTTGCCACAGTTCTGTCTCTGAGCTCTTCAGACAGTTCCTTTGACCTCATGGTTCTAATTTGCTCTGACATGCACTGTGAGCTGTAAGGTCTTATATAGACAGCTGTGTGGCTCAAATGAAGGTGTAGAATCATCTCAAGGATGATCAGAACAAATGAACAGCACCTGAGTTAAATATATGAGTGCCACAGGAAAGGGTCTGAATACTTAGGACCATGAGACATTTCAGTTTTTTTTTTTTATAAATCTGTAAAAATGTCAACAATTTCTCAGTTTTTCTGTGTGTACATTAATGAGGAAAAAATTATTTTAGCAAATGGCTGCAATATAACAAAATTTAAGGGAGTCTGAATACTTTCCGTACCCACTGTGTATATATATATATATATATATATACACACACACACACACACACACACACACACACACAGTAGCAGTATGTATTTCTTAGTCTAAAACACAATGGAGCCTTGAAAGCATGTGACCTAACATGCTCTAATGTCTCCTTCAATTCCTTGCCAAAATGTAAAGCACATGGCACAAAGATTAAAATTGTATTGGCTGAAGGGGATTAAGATAATACTTTAGCATTAAGATAATACTAAATTGTGTTGTTTTTTTGTTTTTTTTGTTGCTGAATATTATTATTATTTTAAATGCAATTTTTTCTGCTTCACTTATACATAGTGATACACCAGGGTCAGACTGTTTTTTCAATCCCTCTCTGTATTAGAGCAACAGGCAGAAACATTTAACTGACATTTGGTGATGCTATTGTCACAGAAATTAAGTTTGATTCTTTACAGAATCAGATTAAACTGCTAGTTTAAATAATATTTAATTCGGGTTTGAATCAGAGTTTTTAATTTTTTGCATCATCACTAAAAATAATTAATAATAATTAATAATAATAAAATGTTCAATATTATATATTAACTAATCCAATGGGAACTAACAAAACTCAAATTTTCTCAGATTTTTTCAGCCTAAATGGACCGAATCCTCACAAAGAAGCAAAGAGAAAAACCATAGAGTCCAAGGTGACTGAAAATGAGATAAAACTGTTGGGAAGAATGGATTCATACAGAGACAAAAGCTGTATACAAGCTGGCAAGCTGTACGCAAGCTTAAAAACATGTAGACAAAACAACAAGTTATGTGGGGAAAATGAGAATGCATATGAAAAAAACAATAACAGCGGAGGGACATGTTTGGAAGTGTGACGGGAGGGGTTCGCGAGAAGAAAAGGAGAGAAAGAAGATTTATCTGCTTTTCACAGTGTGAATTTTCACAAGGGCCCACCAGAGAGTGTGGTGATGGTTAAGGCACTAGCATCTGCCTCGCTTCTGTGCTTCAATCTCTCAGCCCCACTGTCTCAGAGTTGGGCCTCCCTAAAGCCCACATCACTTATTCATTCCTCCCATCTCCTAGCGTTCCACACACCCCCAGAAGGTGTGCATCACAAAGCAAAAAAGGCGTAACACACAGCACGTCCTGTCTCTGTGCCTCAAACACAAACACGCACACTTGTACTCCTTACATAATACCCCAGGCCAGACATGTTAGTGCCTACTTGATGCTCCTGAGCAATTGGCCCGTGAAACACATTAACCCGACTGACGCAAATCACTGTCTGATAAAAGAGCTCACAACTCCCCTACTGGGCAGGTTTAACATTAACCTGTAGAGTTGTTTTATTTACGCACCTGTAAACTAAGCTGAAGCAACGCTCTGAACTATATGTAACAGAGTCTCGTGGGAAAGGGAGATATAAAGAGCTTGTGCTGACAGACAAAGTTTTCACTATACAAGTATCATTCTACAAAACAGATGCAACATACCGTATTTTTCGCCGCATAAGACGCACTTTTTCTTCCCCAAAACTGGGGGGGAAACATTGGTGCGTCCTATACGACGAATATAAAAAATCCGCGGAGTGCGGCCACAGCCGTAGCCATGGAGATGATGAGTGGGGGCAATGGTGGACTTTACAGTGATGACTGTGGCGAGGGGGGCGTGGTTCAGCGAGGTCTGCAGCGGGAGAGAGAGTCGGGAGACGAGCCGTGCGTAAGAGAGAAGTGAAACGAAACTAAGAGTGAAACGAAACCGAGAGAGAAACGAAACCGAGAGAGAAACGAAACCGAGAGAAAGAGGCGTGACTCACAGAGAGTGAAGCATGAGCACCGAACGCGCATGTTTTGGTTGTTGTTGACCCTGCCTCCTTCTTTCTCCCTCTTTTCCCTCTTCCGTGGTGACTCGCGTCTCGCCAGGTGTTGTACCGAAATCTGACTCCTCGGACAAATCTCGCTCCCCTACGCGCGTGCATTAATAAAGTATGTATTTTCAACATAGATACTAATAAGAAGTGTTTCTTGAGCACCAAGTGAGCGTATTGGAATGATTCAAAATTCAGCTTTGTCATCACAGAAATACAATTATTATTATTTAAAAAAAAAAAAAAAAAAAATGTTTTAATTCTTTTTGTTTTTTTACTCCTTTTATAAAATTAACGCATAATTATATAAACAATTATATTAATTTCTATCAACATAAGCAGTTGTGGCCTTGCCCGACAGAATGTTGAAAATATTACAAAAAAGAGAATCAATAATTTTTTTAATTCTTTGTAGCATACAAAATTTCTACTTTTTAATGCTAGTGGAGAGGAACCGATTTCATAGTGTGACTCACGACTTCCCTGGCTCAGAGCGGAAACATTAAGAGCTCAAATTAGCTGCTGCTCATAACTCCAAGCTGCGTTAACAGATGATGAGTCTCCCCTCCCTTCTCACCCCAGTGGAAATGACCAATGATAGCACTTGCCATTTTGCATTACCCTAAGAGCCCATCAGGAATGATCCATTACGCAGAGTGGCTGAAACGGGGGAGTTCCTCTCTCTGCCAGCACATTACCCGAGCTCCATGATCGCTGCCAGTAATGCATGACATCACTCTCATCTGCTCTCTCTGTCTCTCGCAGAAGCATAGGTCAGTCTCTTTGTCTGGCCGCAACCAGTGTAGTCATGAGTCCGTTCAACAGATCTTATGCTCTCAATGATACAGACTGCCCACAACAGAGTTTATAGCACTAATGGTTCGATACATCATCATAGCCTGCTGCTCTAAAACTCTGGCATTCATAGACAGAGAGATAACATTTATTAGGCTTCACACCAACTTAGTCGATTAGTTCTGACACTAGTTGATGTGTTGGTTGTGTTTTACTCACACAAACTCCACATACTGTGGAAACAGACTTGCACATGCACGCACGCACGCACGCACGCACGCACGCACATATATATATATATATATATATATATATATATATATATATATATATATATATATATATATATATATATATATATATATATATTTATATACACACAGATTTAAATATGTTTGTGTGTTGCGATGAGATGCAAAGTCACAATTACGAGAAATAAGGTTGCAACTACAAAATATTATACAACAAAGGGGTAATAAAACTTTTGTCAACTGTGTTTAAATGTTTCAAAAATGTTGTAATTTACAGTATATATACTAAAATATTTAAAGAGAAAGTTTATCCATAAAAAAATAAAGATCTGTCTCACATGCAAGTGAAGTCACCTTTATTTATATAATGCTTTTTACAATACAGATTGTTTCAAAGCATTGTTCCCCCCACCGCACACACGCACACACACGCACACACGCACACACACGCACACACACGCACACACACGCACACACACACACGTCTCAAAACATTGTGTTGTTCACAAAAGAAAGTCATACAGTTCTGTATGAGTAAATGATCCTTCTCTAAGTAAAAAGTCTTTTTAATTTCCAAAGATCCAGGAAAATTAGATTTGACAGAAATGAAATTACATTTTTAAAAGGAAGGTGATCAGAGCCTCCCTCAATTTCCTCAGACTCTTATGTAAATCGTGTCAGCATGAACTGTCTAAAAACATATGTATGCATTTGAAATCTTCTATATATGTGTGCCTATTAAATCCAAACTAAACAACATTCATAGCGACTTAAGCTACAGCAAGTATTCCGCACACAATACAGCAGACATCAAACATCATTACGCCCTGTCAGACCACCCGGTGAGGCTCATTTTCTGTAAAACAGTGTCAGCTCACTACAGGAGTTCCATTGCTCCATTCAGCACGTAGAGTTCTGGGCCTCATTTTCTGCAGAAGTATGCACAGAGGCATCCATTGTATCAGCTATGCATCATGTGTACGGCAGGAGGACAAAACTTACATAAGCCGACTTCAAAAAGTAGCACCCTTCGCATATCCAGAAGCCTCATTCCCTTAAAAGCACCTTTGATATCCTTGTCTGTCTTCCCACAGAGACACTATCCGTAACTGGCAGTGTTTGCCGTTCTTGCTGCTGTTGTTTTCATCCTATTGCCCTTCCTTTCTGCTGCCTGCTCTTTCTGACTCTCATCTGAGGGGTGTTTACATCCCTGTCAAGTGTACTTATACCCCGCTGGTCTTCACACAGCCCCTGTGAACCCTGAGACACGGGAGACAGACAAGTGCTCTCTCTCCTCTCATCACAGGCAAAACGTTCTCAGGTGATCCACTATAAAACAAATGGCACAGACCCACTGAAATCTCTCTATTCTGAGGACTGTAGCGGACGGAAAGGGGTAGTTTATTGTGGACAGACAGCATGGATTTTTCCTAGGGCAGTAGCTGTAATACATGTGATTAATGGCATGTTCAATGTTGTTGATGCATTTATATTACAGTATATTACTTATTACAGTATAAAGGTTTTAATTTGTTCTGAAAATGAAAATGATCGAAAGCTTCAGAACCGACTCATACGTGATCAGAACTGCAGCTTAAATTAAATGGTTCTTTCATTATAGGAATAGTCCCTAGCAGAGCATTTGTTAATGAGTAAATAATGGAGAAATACTCTCTTAACAGACATTTAATTTAGTATTTAGATTTATGCATTTGGCAGACGCTTTTATCTAAAGCGACTTTGCGTTCATGGAACACGCTGAATCAGTTCTTGCTCTCCCTGGGATCGAACCCATGACCTTGGCGTTGTAAGCACCAATGCTCTACTGGTTGAGCTACAGCAAAGCTATGCATATCCGCATATATGATACATGTATATGATAAAAGTACAGTTAAAATATACATGATTCCTTTTATGGCAAGCTGATTTTTCAGCAGCCATTGCTTCAGTTTTCAGTGTCACATGATCCTTCAGAAATCATTCTAATATGCTAGCTACAACCTATTTGGTGCTCAAGAAACATTTCTTACTGGTATCGATTTCAAATTGAAATTCTGCCTCCCATCTGAACTGCATTACAATTTTAAACTGAGACTGTCAATTCAGTTCTGAACGGCATACAACCCTGGTATCCACACAAATGTGTTTTCTTTCAGAAACATCAAACTAAATGCATTGGCAACTGAAATTTGCTTAATGAAAATGCAATAAAATACTGTGATCATCTGACAACTTGATTTTTTTGTGCTGTAGTGCTGAGCTTGTGCTGGCGAGAGTCATCACTTTACATTCAGAGCAGGCATCTGGTCATTGATGTGCAGCTTGACTGTTATGCAGCCAGCGTCAGTCTGCCTATTTTCCTTAGATCTGTCCACATTTTTCTGTGTGAATTTACAGCCTTACTTGTGAATTTATCTTCCTCCCAGTTTCGCTCCCTGCTCTCTTTATATCTGTGCAATGTTCCTGATTACCCCAAATGAAAGGATCACAGTTCTCAGCAAATAATATTCATCCATATTCTTTCCCACTAAAGCTTTATACTATATATTAATTGCTCTTGCATCACTATGAACAGAGGGTTTCTTACAATAGCATCATGGGTATATTTACAGGGATAGTTCACCTGAATACTTTCTCTTTTTTTTCTTTTGGTGAACTATCCCTATCCCTTTTAAACTGAAAGGGCATTAATTAATGGCAATGTCCACTGTCTCATCTAAGGTAAGAGTTTCACCAAATCTAATAGAATATATCTGAAAAATGTGTGTTTGAGTGTAAGAGACAGTAGAGGCAAATGGCAAACCTGTTTCTATTATTTAAAACAATTATTGAAGAGACCTCTTTCACTCATGCCACATTCATGCCTTATACAATATACTTAACATATCACACTTTTTCATATGGCTCATCAAAAAAACTACAGGTAATGTTCAAAATGTACTGATACTGGCCCAAGCATATTGAAATCTGTGTTTAATGCATTCTGTAATGACTCTATTGCTCCAGACCCAATCCGCGTTTTCCATTTCTTCTCGCACCACAGCCACCCTCCGAATTCCCTTCGCCATTCCTCCTTGTCGACTTTCATTCTATATTCCAGTCTTGTGCTAGAAAGCAAAAATATCAATAAATATGTTCTCATTATGGGCTGCGAATGATAGATCGTCACAAGCTAATTTTTTTCTTCACTAACATGACTTGTGCTCAATCTAACTTTTGCCACGCAACTTACATGGAATGCAGACAAAACTTTGCGACAACAATGAAATAAAAACCTATTTATCAACATGATATGACTTTTACATTGCATACATTTGTGAAGCAGCACAAAATACTGAAGTGACCTAATCACACAGTGGTTGAAAAGGTCGATTAGGATTGTTGTAGAATGAACTGGGATTAAACACACAGTACACACACACACACACACACACACACACACAATCAAGCTGATTTACACATTACAATTATATGAAATATTTTCAGTTTGTTTCAGTAGTCTATTAGTCCTAAGCAAAAAGATAAAAAATAATATTAATTATATTTTTTTATATATTTTAGATTATATTTTTGCTGTATATTACAAACATACACCACAGGAAAACAGTAACATACAGTGGTGTTTCATTCCTGAAAGAATCTGTGTTTTGAACTAAATAAATGAATTAAATTATTCAATTACTCCCTCACTGAGACAGTGACTTGCTGCCACCTACTGGCAAATATTGTCCTTTGATGGAAAAGGACATTTCTGACAACGTTTAGGAATTTTAATAATACATTATGGATATCAAAACATCAAAATAGCATACAGAGAGCCATAATCTAATCTCTTTTGGGATTCACATATTATGTATTATAACTGGTATATTATTGTAATTATTGTTGGGTATTATTGTAATAATGATGATTTGGTCCAATGCCCCTCATGTTTGTCCACGTTCCAGAATTTCGTCTACTAACACACACCGCATTCAAATAAAGTTTAGACAAAAAAATTGAATTTCTTTAAAATGAAACCTGACAAAAAGTGACAAATGATTACAGTATAGGTATTTTAACAGCTCCATGAATCGTTTTTTTTTTTAACCTGAGAATTTTTCCTCTGCATTCAACCCATTTAAGTTAGTGCACAAACTATTAGGAGTCGTAAACACACACACTGAAAACCTTGGCACACACCTGAAGCACTGAGCAGCCATTTTTGCTGTGGCTCAAGGGGAGCGATTGGGGTTAGGTGCTTTGCTCAAGAGCTCCTCATTCATTTCCACCCGGTACTGAAAATCATACCAGCAACCTTTGGTTTACCAGTCGGACTCTCTAACAATTAGTCCATGACAACTGATGAAAAATTATAACAGTACTGATTTTCAATGGTCTGAACAAAAACGGCCTAAATGGAAAATGTAAATTCATTCATAACCACTGTACACAAAGCACTGTGCTTATAAACATTACTTTTATTAGGCATTACATGGATATGAAACGAAAATGCAAACATTAACATTTTAAAATACAATGTTACTGTGAGGTTTTCAAATTGCAATAATAAAACACACTTTTAATGATAGTTAAGATAAGAAACAGTAATACTAATCGTCTAGAACTTTATCATGGTTTATCATCAAACTGGTAACCACTACTATGTACTATAAAATAAACATTCTACGCTATTTAAAATAAACATTCTAATGTTATTCTACTAACATCAAAGGCCACATGCTCAGTAACTTGCTCAACTCAGTCAGCTTCTTTATTATTCATTATATTAGAACAGCACTATGCAACATGAGATCAGCGTGTGTTTGGGTGGCTGAACTTATCATGCTATGAAGGTTGTTATCTGCTCTGATGGTCATCAGCTGTCTAGTGCACACTGCGGACACCAATACACTGCTACAGTGGCTTTAAATGTACCTGCAGTGACACATTCATGCAATTAAGAAATGTGGTCATGCATACAGTACAAACAAACACTTGAAAATACTGCATTTGTCTTACTACACCTCATTAGCTCTGTTTATAATCGGACTATTGTTTCAATTAAATGAACAAGTTGCCATGTAAACAGCAATTTTCAATTACCTTAATATGAGTAATTACAGATTTGAAGACATGCTGAGTTTCCAATTTTACACTTTATTCTGCCCATGACTATTAAGTTTTTCACTGCATTTTGGGCAATCAAAACAACAATCGTGGCTTCATGGTTAGAGAGTCAGACTTTTAATCCAAAGGTTACGGGTTCGATTATCAATACCAGCAGGAAATAACTGAGGTGCCCTTGCCCTAACACCCAATCGCTCCTCTACAGCAAAATGGCTTCCCGGAGCAGGTGTGTGTGTGTGTGTCCACGATTTGCAGTGTGTGTGTGTATGCTGCTCACCACTCCTAATTTGTGTGCTCTAACTTGAATAGTTTAAATGCAGAGGACAAATTCTGAGTATGGGTTAACAAACAGGAGTTGGACTTCACGTCACTTTCACTTGCAAACCACATGAGAATGTGTACCCTTTGGAAACAACAAAATATTTATTGTACTTGTATCTGCAAACATATACTGTGTAACAAAAACAACAACTTTGGTTATATATGCCTAATAACCAACACAATGCCAATGCGACCTGGAAAACTGTCAATATCTGGTTAGTGTTTTATCACTTCAGGTTTATGTTTGATGTTTGGGCTTTGTAATTAAGGAAAATATTATATATATATATTTTTTTATATATATATATATTTTTTTTATTCATTATAAACAATATATGTTAATTTTAATGTAACATACTTTTTACATACCTTTGTTCAAACGTTTGGGTTTTAATTTACATATTTTCTAAATAAATTATAACCTTTATTCAGCAAGCATGCGTTAAAACATTAATAATATGTATAAATATATAATATAATATTAATAAAAATCAAACGACTTCTATTTCAATTCTATGCTATTGTTAATTAGTTTTATTTTTTTATCAAATAATCCTATGAAAAAACATTATGGTTTAAACATTGCTAATAATAAAAATGATTCATAACCAACAATTCAGCACTATGGTAACACAAGTACACAGGAATAAATGAGTAACGCAATATTAACATTCTAGTAAATACTATAAACAAATGAAAAAACTATTTACAAATTAACAAATGCTCAGTTGAATGTGGTAGTTCACTATTAACTTATCAATAACTGCTATTCATTTTATAGCTCCCAGAGAACTGCTAAGAACTAAGAATGTGAGGAAAGTATCATGTATAATTAATTCTAAACTGAAGATCATGGTATCCCACTAGTAATGACTCAAGTATTGCCGAATCCTTCAGAAGGAATGACTAATTATTTGGATCAGTATTCTAATATGAAAGACATGATACGGGCTTGAATTTGATTGAGGCTTTTGTAAGGTTTTGGATAGTAATCAGTATTCTAAAGTGAAGATCATGGTTACCCACTAGTAATGTTACCAAATCCATCTGAAGAAATTACTGTCCAAAACCTCGAAAGATTAAAAAGACTTCAGTGATGACTAGGAAGTTGTCATGTATTTCACGTTAGAATACTGATCCAAATAATTAGTCATTCCTTCTGAAGGAACACAAACCAACACACATCTCCATTCATTGCTCCACCCCCAAAATACACAAACATGTGATTCGATGTCTCTTTATCATAGCTGATGAACCGAAGCAAGATAATTTTTCATTGGAAAAAAAAAAGCGAAGATAAATTAACAACAAAAAAGTACACAAGAGTATTTACTGCTTAGGTCTCTCCAGCGCTGGTAAGTTTTCAGATTCTAAAGCTCTTGTCTGATCATAACCCTTCTTTTTCCAGTGACATTCCTCTGACCTTTTCTCTTTTGCAATGTGTCTCAGCCATCTCGCTTTCAACAGTCTTTCCTCAAATGTCCCTCTTGCTCACTCCTCATGATTGTACGTGTGGTGTGGTGCTCGGTCCGATCCACCTTTAAATCTTTCTTGTGGAAATCACAGATTCTATAGCTATAGCTTACATCTTTTCAAAGATTAGAAATCTCATTTAGCACAAAAAACACTGAACTGTTACGCTCTTGATATGTTTGTGAATGATTCTTATCTTTGTAGGATTAAAAAAAAAAAAAATCTCACTCCTGTGCACAGTGCAATGTATCATGATGAACATATTTGTGACATTTTGCTACTGACATGATTCAAAATAAAGATCCATGTTCATGTTAAAGTCTCCCAGTAAGGTTAAATTCTCCTGACAGGGTCACAGCAAGAGGCAGGACCACATCCCAGTATGCCTGTAGAAATATTCCTCCTCATTTCAGCCCACTGCAATGCCTGTTCTTTCAATACACCAGTGAAGTAGTGGCTTGTGATCGTATCCGTAGAAATGTTCATGACTGCAAACTGCGGTGTATGAGCAGACATTCATTTCATTTGGATGAATATTACTTATTCAGTGTGAAGGAAGAGAGAAATGGGGGTCTTCTCAACATTGAAAATTACAGATGTTCAAATCTATAGCCAAAATTAGCTCCTAGACACTATCATGCCATGTTCGTTAGCACATTATATCGTTGTAAAACCGAATTGATAAGGCTACAGTCCTCTCTTCCAATGTTTCCCCTGACTTTTCTATGAACATATCCATTGAGTGAACGGAACAACTCAGATTATAGATACTGTATGTATACCAGAATGAAAGCTGGGTACAGTAAAATATTACTGATAAAAATATTTCAAACTATTTCCTCTTGCCTGTCAAACTACATACATTGAATAAAGGTGAATGCTTTCATATTTCTTGTTCTACATGTCAGCCTGATTTGCTCTTCCCATATAATATGACCTATATTCAAGTAATTTTCATGAATATTATATTTAATTACTAATAAAATGTATTTATTTATTTGGACTGAAAATGAGAAAAGTAAAACATGAGGTCATGTTGTTGACATGTAAAGGATGAAATGCATAACTTACTTAAAGACCCCATGTGGTGAAAATCTTTGTTTTTGAAACTTATATGTCTATATAAGTTTGAATATTCATGGTCCACAGAGCTAATTTTCTGCCAGAACAAGACGAATCTGGATCCAGAACCTCATGAAAGATATTTGTTATGACCTGTGTGCATAAGTTTCAATTTTTTTGCATAAATTAAAATATTGTTATCAATAACTTGCGATATCCATGTTAAATGTATATATACAATATATATATATATATATATATATATATATATTTTTTTTTTTTTTTTTTCTTTCAAAGTGGCCCATGCAATATTTTGGCAATCTGACTGCTATTTCCAGCTAATGACAATAAAAAAGGTTGAAATAAAAACTTTAATGCGCTTATTTTATTTGTAACACAGTTTTCATAGCATAATTGGCTTAATTTGGCTGTTGGAAGAATGCAAGTAGTATTTTGAATGGGTTGCATAATAAGCATCTTTAATGTTTCTCATTTTGTATATGCTCTTTTATGAAAATTTGACTAAAGAAAAGATAAAAAGCTAATTTCCATCCACTATGTTATGCACATAATATTTTGAGGGAACCTTTTGCCATGATGGAGCCTATTGCTTGGGAGAGAGTTATTTGTGTTGTAGGATATCATTTTATTAAATGCTGCGAGAGGACACTGAAGAATTGATGAAATATCTCATATAGGGACTTAAACAGCTGCTATGCACATTCGCTGCTGCGGCAACCTCTGTATTGTCAGGGCATGCTTTAATAAAGAAATAAAACAAAAGGCAAACAAAAACTACCCAGGGAAGAGAGGGAAAACATAAGAAAACAAACTTGACAAAACTAAACAGGACTAGACTAGAATCGGCTGGACTCGATAGGACAGGACAAGGCTTCAGACTCTCAACCAAACAAGACGTAACAATGACAACAAAGAAACACAAGACAGCAAACCCAAGGGGAATAAATAGAGAACACAAGGCAGGATTAATAAGGGAGGGCAGGTGGGGCAAATTAAACAATAACAAGGTAAAAGGACAGGCGGGGTTACACAATGACAGGACACAAACACGCGGCCAATGCAAACACACATAAGCCGCGTGTCCACACGAAAGAAGACAAGGCAGCACGCAGCCAGGGGAACACAAACTGAGCACAAAACACAACATGAAAGCATGCGGCTTCACAACAATACATGCGGAAAAGAGAGCGCACGGCCCGAGTGAAGCTCGAGACCGAGTGCACTCACAAGACGTAGAGGACGAGCGAACGCTTGACCCGTGCACTCACAACATGGACAAACACACGGGCCATGAATGTCCGAATCAGTTCAGTTTAGATCAGTTTAAGATGTTTAAAAAAACTTGTCAAAAATACCAAAATTAGAGTGGAGTGCAAATACAAAATACCACGTACTCATGTGACACAGAGAAGGATAATTAATTAACATCCATGAGACAATGTCCCTTTGAGAAGGGAGCGCTATCAAATTTAAGTTATTTTAGTGCCACAAAAATGGCTGAACATGGTGATTGTAACAATCTACTAAAAGAGGTAATGAGTAAAGAAAGCGACACATATGGTGGGAGTACGATATGTGTTCTCTGGAGAGTTACTCATCTCCTCCAAGACTCCAGTCCTCTGGAGCTGAAGGATTTTGAGAATTTCTCCCAATAGAAATCTTCAAGAAATGGGTCTGAAGCTGATATTTCCTCACATGAAAGACCCCCAGCAACATTTATCTGTTTTGAGATTTTATGGTTAGAAAATAAGGCTGTACAAATAATAGAGAGACTACAGGAGAAGAATACAGATTACTATAGAAAAAATGAATGGGAAACTCTGGTTGAATAGCAATAAATACTCAAAAGACAGAAATAAATAAAAGAGCCATATTGGAAATGTACTTGACCCTCAAATAAAAAGAACAGAAAGGTAAGAATATAGCGGACAGACATTTTATGAAGACTCTCCATCTGGAAACATAAAAAACGTTCATGCAAGATCTTGGATACAAGAGGTTGGATACCCTTTTGAGAGAAAGAGAGGGATGTATGACTAATAAGAACAAACATAAGTAGAATATATTACACAACAGGGTTGATCTCTCAGGTCTGGTTCTTAATGTTTGCAATTGTGATTCTTGAAATAGTTCCTAGAGTTTTTAATATACAAAATAAAGAGAACTACGTTTACAGCAACTTCTACAAGCAGCAGAACAAGCAGAGGTGCTGTCTTTATCGGCTAGTCATCTATCCATCATCCATGTGTTTGTCCATGCATCCATCCATCCATCGGGAATGCAACTGTAACGCATATCCTGGATTTCAATGTTTAATGGCTTGAGTTGCTCGTGAGAGAACAGACAGTAAGATAATGAAGTCATGCTTTATGCCTCCTACAGAGAATAAAAGTTATTTTGAAAGCTAAATGAAATGATCTTGTATGCCTTACTCTGCAGACATCATAAGGTTTTTATGTACACCAAGCATTAAAAGAAAGTGGACTTGGGACATCTTGCCAGAGAACTCCTGTGAGACGACCTCTAATCCACAAATCCTGTTTACATCTGCTGTGTGTCTGCATGGACTTTAAATATTTCAAAGAGACATTGAAGGCCAGCCGAGCTAGTCTGAGTGCTATACTCATTTCCTGTCTCTTTCTCTTTTGCATTTGCTGAGTGAAGAAGAGAGAGGCTAATGGGACGATAAAAAGTGAAAGCAAAAGGTATACACAGAAACAGCAAAACTCTCTGTGGAACTTGAAACTTATCGCAGCTCAATATTACATTGCACAGAGCATATTGGGTTATGAAGTAACCATGTATCTTGTTTTGCTACAAATACAGTCCAGGTGCAAGTGCTGCAAACTGCAGGTCTCTTTAGAGATTGTAGAAACTACATCCATTATCAAAGTGACATATGGAAACGTGAGGAACCCGACCTGAGGGAACAGCCCTAATGTGTGCGAACACAAGCCACTGCGATTTGGAAACAAGTTTTGGATTATATCCCAGTACGCAATATATTGTAACTTCTATGTTAATGTATTCTACTGTCATGTTTGCTCTTATTTTACGAATTCTAGTGCGGCTAAAGTGTGCTGGTGTAGCTGGTTCCCTATGAGTCAGTCTGTCAGGATACAGGGAAGGATGAGCAAAGACCCAATCACAGGGGAAAGGTTTCTTTATTGAAACCATAAAAATAAAAAAAAAAGACGCAAACGAAACCACCCCGAGGGGGGTCAAAACAGACTAGGATTTACTAGAATTCAACTGGGATTCAACTAGGACTCAACTAGAATACAACTAGGACTCAACTAGACATCGACAGACGACAATGAAGCAGCACAGGACAGCAAAAACGAAGGGATAAAATACACACAGGCGGAAGGGTTATTGATAAGGAAACAGCTGGGACAAATCAAGAGTTAACCAGGAGAACAAGATGGGAAGGGTTTACAATGACAAGACACGAACACGCAGTCAATGCGGACGTGCATTGCCGATCGGACACTATAACCCGCACACAAGACGTCACACAGACAAGAGTGCACGCGACTCGAACACTCGAAAACGTGCGCACACACACAAAACTTGAGACATAACGGTAGTGTCAGAGCTCTGCCACAACAACAAGAAAATACTAGACCGAATGTGGTAGAACCCTGACACAGTCATGTTTGACGCTACGTCAGATCTGACATGACAAATTGAAACCTTCATCTGAGAGACCAATCATCTTCCAGTGTAACTAAACAAACCAATTTACATTGGCTTGTGTATAACGAAGAGTGCATGTGATCGCACATTATATACATCATACATTTATGGAGGACAGTAATTTTTCTCCAAGCACAGGTTGACCCACTGGATAGTGGAAGTCATTGTCTTGACAGATCAAACCCAAAATAAGCTGTACCCTCAAGGGGCAAACAATCAGGAATACTAGGCACTGGCACATGGTAACTTTCTGGCAAACATCTGTAGAGCTGTAGGCTTATTCCACTCTTCAGGTGAGTTCCCCGGCTGGCAAACCATGTTGGAGTTCCTCCAGCACCAGCGTCAGTCAGACGTAGCGGAGCTGTCTGAAGTCAGGCCTAGTACCCCAAGGTACGCCCAGTGGTTTTCCCTGTGCCTGGCAAGGTGTCCATATGTTGTGATCCCTACGGTGATCCCATGTGTGTATTCTACTACGATACGGTTCCCTGTGTCTTTCCCTGGCAGCCATCTCTGCCTAGTTCTGCCTTCACCCTTACAAGGCTGAATCTACTACAGAGACCTTCCGTATGTAGCACGGCCCAGATGGCCAGTTCACATGTGTAAATTCCAAATGATACCTCCTTGCGGGTGGGATGTGGCCTCTGTGTTACCGTCTTGGGCTACTCTTTCCCAGTTTTATCCAAAAATCACTGAGTGGATAACAAGGAAAAGCAGTTATTGACTTCCCTGTGTTAGCCCTATCGTATCCTCCAGCCAAAAAGTACGGGGGCATCACTAGTAGCACTGTGTTAGGGATCTCAATTCAGTTGAGTTACAACATTGCATTGAATGTGACTGACTGATAGAGAATGTCTAGGGAACTGTTGTAATCCCTGTTCCCTGAACTTTTCCTCTAAGTACTGTGGGGATATTTGGAATGTCGAAAACATCATGATTGAACACTTATTGATTAGATTACCACCTGTATTTTAAAAGGCTCATTCATTTCCGTGAATATGTGTGAAGTACACAAAAACATTAGCTTTCTCTGTGACCATAAACACTCTCCTTAGAGCTTCCGTTTGATGGTTCCGAGAAATAAATTAAAGAAAAGTGATTGGAGAAAAACACAAATGCATTTGAATCTCTCTTTTCATAAAATACTTATTCGCTCAGGTATAAATAGCATGACTTTAAAAGGAAAAGAAGTAGAAGCGACAGAGGTGATAGAATAAATGAACAAAAAGTGAAAATAAGAGTAGAGGAAGATGCTTTATAGTAGCAGCCAGATAAAAATAATTGCTTGCTGAAATGTGTTGAAAAAAGTCACCAGGGCTTTAGAAGGTGTTTCATTCAAGAGCAATGGCTCTTGCCTCTCTAAAGACATTATTCATTCACATTTGTGTGGTGGATGCCATCGCCCCAGAAAGCCTCAAAGACCAGCTCAGATCTCGCCCTGCAAGTCCCTTGATGTGAGAGCAGTAGCTCCCTTTTCCAATAACACAACTCATTTAGAGACCTGTGGGCAAGTGATATGGAAGAGTGCCATTTTTCCACCTTTTAAAGAGGGCAATGACAAAACAATCCACTCTGGAAGTGTGCGTGAATACATTTTAAATTATGGAATCACTGCCCGAAGTAAAGGCACACATGCTGCAAAAGACGCAAACACTGACCGTCTGAAGCATTTTGCACAAAGATGTCAAGAAATGGCTAAAATATTTGTTAATTGACATGCTTTACACAAATAATTGTATGGATTCTGGCAGTATCAGATCATCGAAAATTGTTGAAACAAGGTAGCAAGGGTAATTCTAACAAGTAATGTTTCTCAGGAACATTTTCCTGAATAGTGAAAACAAATGTACAGTGAACTAATCAATACCAAAATATACTGTAAAGAAAATGTACAAATTACAAATTACTCAGTTACTAATTCCAAAACATAATTTTACAGTTATAATGGAAGCTTGAGTCATTGAGAGAGAGAGAGAGAGAGAGAGAGAGAGAGAGAGAGAGAGAGCTCCTACTGTTTGGAAAGCTTTTATCCTACCGTTTACTTTTTCTTTTCTGTTTTTGTCAGTGTCGTTATGGGTTTTGATGCTTTGCTGTTGTAGTCCTGTTATGGACCTTTGAAATAACTTAAATAATTTGACTAAGTGATATGGACATGAAATATTGTACCTGAAAGTAATTGCACACCTTATTTTTGTCAACAAATTATATTCAAGCATTCAATAGCCCCATAGTATAAAAAAAAATAATCGCTGTATCCTCTCAGATAAATTCTGTACAAAAAGAAACTTCTGATAAAAATTGCTCTGTGGCACTAAAGCATCTAAGGACATTAAGAAAATATAGAATGGGAAATACTTTCACACAAGCTAGACTTCATGGAATTTGTTGAAATCCTACAAAAAAAGAGGCAAAAAAAAAGAAAAAAAAAAGAGTAGATTCTTGAAAGAAGTATTTAAGACAACAGTGTGTTTCTAAAACACAAGAGCTGCTTTTCATCATATAATATTTATACGTATCTGTTGGCACATATTGAGTTTTACTTGAAAGGGCGAGGGAGAGGTGTTATCTTCAGAGAGAAACATAGAGTGAAAAAGCGAAAAAAGAAAAAGGTGAAAAATAAAACTGACAGTTTCCTGAGTGCAGGGCAGTGTGCCTTGCTCACCAATGCCAGTAAATTACTGGCCAGCCAAGCAGAAAAGAGGAGAGAGATTCGGAGGTGAACATCACCTGTCTCTGGACATATCTCCAAAGCCACTCGTAAATGAAGTGGACAACTGTCTGGTTATTCTTCTCGCACGGGCGCACTCCATCGGAGGAATTCAAGGCTGCCTTTGCACTGCAATCAAACTTTTATTTCCTTTTTTTTTTTTTTTTTTTTTTTGCTGCTGAGCCCTCCACCTGCCTCTCAGATTAATCAGAACCCTCCTCCCCTCAAAAAAAAGTACCACCCCTTTATCATCATGCCAAGAAAGGACTCTCATTTCCTTATTTGGAACATCTTGATGCTCTATAAAAATCACACATCAACTTCAATCCACAGCTATTAGTCACCTAATCTAAAATGTGTGGAAGCAGCACATTTTTAGACATTTCCAATAATAATTTCATATAATTTTATGTTATACGTGTGTTTTGTTGCCAGCCCAGATGGGCTCCCACGAAACCATCTTCACCAAGTGTGAGTGTGTGTGTGTGTGTAAGAGAGAGAGTGAGTGAGTGAGTGAGTGAGGCTCTACCAGTGGAGAGACATCTTAAGATCAAGCATATACAGGAGAGCTGTCTAGAGACACTTGTCCCTCCTCTCTTCTATTCCTCTTTTTTCTTACTAAACAAATCATCACTTCTGCAAGAACCTTTTAAGTGGCACGATGATCCGCTGATTTCAAGAGAGGCTCCATCATCATTTGACAAAATGATGATGCATTTAGTCCAGACATAATAGATTTTGTAACTCAACGAAGTCTCTCAACGAAGAGAGAAGGTCAGCAACAGATTTCCTTTCTTTCCAAACAGAGCAAAGCATTTAAGACTGAAATTCAGTCTTAGTTTTAATTGCATTACAGGTAATTAGTGGTTGTAGAAATCTATTGACACCCCCAGATTAGTATGCATTATACACACCCGCACAGACTAGAGACAAAGGTGAAAAGGAGCACAATTCTGTTTATATTCAATTCAAATTTACATAAATACGGTGATAGTAATAGATATTATCACAATACAAAACCATGAAGTGGAGCTACTGTAACAGCAAACACACATCTGCACATTTACACATACAATATGCATACATGATATGCATTCAATACACTACTGCTTTTAGGGGAATCTTTTTATTTTACAGATTCAGCTAGGATGCATTACATTGCTTAAATTTTCGCTTTATACATTTTTTTCCCTTCACTATTCAGAACCTTTTTCTTTATTTCTGATGATTTGATAATCATGTCATTCTTTTCTTCTTTCCCAGCATTTTTTACATTTCTGAGATGTATTTTATCTTTTAAATGTTTCTTAGACAAACTCCTTCTGCACAGCTGTTGTAAGATGGCTATAATAGCTTTCACTTTGATCTAACAGCTTAAATATATCATCGAAACAAATGTTGCTCTATCAGAGACACAGATGCATTCATTCTTAAAATGTAAAGTTTTGTTCAAGTTCATCAAACATCACTTAAAAGCCATTTTATCTCTAAAGCAACTATAATCAAATGTATCTGGTGCTTCACTTAAGGGGATGAAGAAAAAAATGGTTAATGCTGGTTTCCACAGAATGACAGCATTTCTTATTGTGTATTCTTGTTTTATTTTTTTTAAACAAAACTTTTTTCAAAATTAATGGAGTTTCAAGTGTCATTATTTACGCATTGTGAAGTGCCCTTGGGTTTTGAGTGGTGCTAAATACTCAAATATATTATTATTAAAGGGTCTCTCTGCAACTGACCACAATTTGTCCCTCAGTTTCAGTTAAACTCCTCAGACATTACAGACAACAACACCTGCTGAGTACGTGCTGCATTTCAGACCGTATCGATTTTATCCTCTCAAGCACTGTGGTTATTATGCCAATTTACAGCGTGACCTTGCAGGAATCCATCTTTGTTAAGCCACTGAGATAAAGCCTTCAACCACTGGCCAGACCTGAGAAGACCTCAAGTGCTACTTCCAACTAAGCACTGACACATTACATTTACTTCATAAAGTCTCTCTCTGAACAAAAGCACAATTACACAATAATGTAACATTCATTGGATCCGATTGGCTGGTTGTTTGGGATCACATGCACTGTATGTCATTCAAGAAGGAATGACTGTTATTTCTGCTGAAACAGCTGGTTAATTCTGGTTAGGTGCTGGTCTAAACATATGGAGTTCACTTGGTAAGGCCGATCAAGTAGCATGGTCTGATAAAGTGGTATGCCGGAAAAAAATCTTGCTAGATTTTTGTTAGAATAGTTTGTAAAAAAATAAAAATAAAAATAAAAAATCCATAGCTCTGAGACTTTTTTTAGATAGATAGATAGATAGATAGATAGATAGATAGATAGATAGATAGATAGATAGATAGATAGATAGACAGACACATTTATAAAGGAAAAGCATGATTCCATAAGATATTGAACTTTAAAAAAGCATTGTGAATTGCCCTTGGGTTTTGAGTGAAGCTAAAAAAAAAAAGATACTGAAATATATTCTTATTAAAGAGTCTCTTTCTAGCATTAGGGGGAAATTACGTATATTTATATATTTTTATATACTTTTTTAGATGAATAGATAGATTCAGTATTCAGTTATCACCAAATCTATTCAGTGCTGGCTTCACTTCTTATAATTTTTTGCTGACATGTTGATTGGCTCTGACCTTCATGAGATAAACTAGGACACGGTAAAATCTGGAAATCTGACCACTTTCCCCCAGCATTTTAGCACTCCTCAGACTAATGGAGGTTTTAATCTCCCATTAAATGTTTAATGTTTCATTTCCGCAGCCGTGACTGGTGAGGTACGGAGGGGGCTGATTAAACAGCAATACCAGCGGGTGTCATTAAATGCAACCACTGGCCTGGTTTTAGGTATCACAAGAACAATCTGACAACAGAGAAGCTGCCAGTCTCACGGTTGTGGAAACCGTGAAGGTCATTAGTGTAATGCGCAAGGAAGCACTTGGACGTCCCCGGTGGAAGAACCCCAGCAGGGGGAAACAGTAAGTCAAGCTGGACCAAAAGCGCCATTTCCCAAATACTTAAAAAACGAGAAGCCATCTCAGCGTACGCCACTACAGGGATCATAACTGTTAGCAGGAAATAATTGCAGTAATTAGTGTTAGGCCACACATAATGAAGACTGTAATTGATGTTACAACGGGATATTACCTTAGGCCACTTCCAGCTAACCTAACATTCTGGGTTTTGCACTCAAAAGGACAGTTTTTGTGATGTGGTAGAGGACAAACGGTCCTTTTAGTGATGGATATGGGAAGCAATAAGTTCAAAAAGCATGTAAAACGCTACAAGCCAACACAGATGGCTGGCTGATTGATTGCTATGCACAGATCTAATATCTCTTAAAACAGTTCAATTTAAACTAGCTTTGAAAGCACACAGTGCTCAGTATACAATTAAGATCATATAAATACCAGCAATTACTCTGAAGACAGATGGCATGCACCCACACGCAAATAAACCCACACGCACAGATGCCGTCGTTCCCTCGCCATCAAACGCAGCATGTCAGTGCCCTGCGGATCAGGGTGTGTGTCAGGTCCATGGCAAACAAACAGCTGTTGGACACACAGGTCTTGTTCCAGCTCTACGGTGGACTGGAGCAGCTATTTGTTTGAGACGAGACTCATGGTCATGATATCTCAGTGCCAACCCGCTGTAGGCGAGCACAGAGGCTGTCTACCTGAGACAAGGCACTAAAACACCCCTCGACACATCATCATGTGACTCTTCTGCAGGCAGTGGAGCGGCACTGTCGTTTGCTGCAGCTACACAGGAAAAAACATCATCCATATGTTCTGTATTAATGCATGGTTGGCTTCATCTTTTTTGCTTTCCATTTCTTTGCCCGCCTAGGTGTTTTTGTACTGTTTTATTCATGTGGCTGACAGTGAGGAATGGTTTCTGAGAGTAGAGTTATGTACAAAGATGAGCAACATGTTCTTTAAATGAAAAGGAATCTAATCAGAGGTCTAAACTGGCCTTTTCTCTACAATGGATGCAATGTTTTCCATATAATCATAATTATTATTATTATTTTTCACACTTCTGTCATCTTGTTGTAAAACAGAATCATGCTCTTTTAATCTTTCTGTTTAGAAGCTGCTCTGGAATCAGTTCATACAGTGATCCCAAATTCCAGTCCTTCATTAGAGGTCCTTCATGCTCAACATTTTACAGTGCGATTTCCCTGCGGTAAGAAGACTCTGAAGATATTAACAAGGCATGACACGGAAGCCTGATTCTGGTTCAATAATAGAGCCTGTGTTTTGCAGCAGCCAGGCCATGAACGCCACAGAGAAGAACGTAATTAAGGAGTCACTTTGTGGCTCTCGAAGAGAGAAAGAGCTTCTAAGATGTCAATTGCATGGTTAGTTAGTCAATCTGGGGAAATGCTACGCTTCCTAAATATGAAAGAATCGCTTGGGGGATTTGCGTGTGTTAATGTGTGTGTGTACATTTGGGGTAATGTGTGTGTGCACCTCTGTGCTTGCATGTATGTGTGAATGAGAGTCAGCGGGACTCTGTACATTCATGGGGCATGTGTGCATCTGCCTGCCTCTTGGTGCTTGGATCTGTGGGATGTAAATTTAAACAGTGGAAATGAAACAGTTTCAGTTGATTGCTGTATTGTGAGAATAAATAGCTGGTCTTAATTTGTCAGCCTCTTATGAGCACGATTTGGAAATCCATTGCCGCTTGTATATATATTCTTTTCTTTTTCTTATTTCTTCATATATTCTTTTCTTTTTCTTATTCGAAAACCTTTCTTTGCTTTTCTGTGGTTTTCCATAGAATAGTGATGAATATTGTCTGCACGTCTCACCAGATAGAACATGTTATCAGAATGTTTTGAGAGTCTCTCTGTTGATAGTTGGAGCCTGAGCCGAGTTCAGCCTTGGAGAAGCTGTGTATATGTGTGTGTGTGTTAATATGGTCTGTATTGGTGAGGTGATTAACTGGCACCATAAGGAGACGGAATGACTTGTTGTTCTCGACAAGCCACGTCAATAATCCGTCAACCATGTGAACAATGAAGATATGCTTCAGACTATCTGCTCTTGTGTGGAAAATTACTAGTTTTGTTTATCTTTCTTTGCCAATCAGAATCATTTAACCGTCATCATTGACGTGGTTAGTAGCCTCTGTTAGAGTATAATTGCTGTAACAATGTTATTGTATGTGGGGCGGCCTACGAACTCCTTGTGAGACCTGAAGCTTCTGCTGATGAAACTGCAAACTAAACTTCACTAAAATTTCTTCTGTTGACTGCACTTCTGACTCCTGGTCTTCTTCATTCAACATATCTGCTCCTCGGCTCTTACCTGTAATTACCCTACAAACCTAACTGCAACACCTTAGCAACCAAGAAATCCAACCTAGCAACATACTAAAACACTCAATAGAGTGCAACAGTCCATACTTAAAACTATGGTAGGCAATTTTGGAGTGGCTAGCAATGGCATAAGATTTGCATCTTCAAAGCCACCTCCAAAATGTCTCAAAGTACATTACATTACAAAAATCAGTGTCAACTATAAGAGTGTCAACTAGCATGACAAAAAAAGTGTTTATAACACAAATTGTCTACCCTACCTTTAAAATACATTGTTTTTATACAATCATCATTTGTAAATAAGTAGTTTTATATTTCTAAATGTTTAATGTGATAAGGCTGTTCTTCATGGGACTGTGGTTCTTTCCATCACTAAAACAGTTAAGTACGCAACCTTGAACCTTTGTATTTGTGTTTGAGTTTGTAGTTAGAAACCACAACGCAATATCGTGGCGACCACTTATTAACATGCTAGAAACAATCCCACTGCAATACCGTAACAACTAACAACACACTAGCAACCAAATAGCAGCATGCGAAAGCATACAAAACATTTTAGAACACTTTAGAACACTACAACAGCTTGGCAACCAAAAACCATATCATAGTCGTACATTTGCAGTGTGCAAGTTTTGGCTCCTATTTGCTTTGGAAAAAAAGTTGCTGCCAGGAACTGCTGTGAGTTGATTCCTGCCGACTCAATGGACTAAGATGCACAGCAGTGATCCAGCACCGCCTGCGAAAACTGTCTCTGGCCTGGATCCCCCCTCCCCATATGCGCTGTACTGGGACGCTCAAGCTCCCGCACTCCTTTGATTACTCCTAGTGTGAGATTGGCTGGAATTAGCTATGGTGTAATTACTCCTGATGTGCTGCAGAGGGATCAGCCGGAAAATACGGCTATTCCCACCAGTGTGGCATGGGAATTAAGTGAAGTGTTGCGGCACAGAGGTGTTTCAATGCATATGTGTGTGTGAGGTGGTTGAGGCAATAGGGAACTGGCCCAAATGTGTGATTAGATGAAGAACAACATACAGAGGTCAGGGGCTCCAAGGCTCTCAGCCATAGCAGGTGAGCTAGTGGATTAATACAATTCTGAAATCCCACTAATCGGATGTAACTCATTTCTAATACCTTCATCGGAATGCTAAGAGAGAAAGTAGGAAAATGACAACATGGGAATAATAAGCTAGCAAAAGACTAACACAGGCGAAAAGCGAGAAATAGAAAGTAGGGGGATGTTGACACAGAATTCGTTTTATGTGGTTAAAACTCAAGATGTTGGTAGTGGAACCAAAAAATGCAAGGTCTTAAGACTTTTTTTTTCTTTTAACTTAAATGCTGCATTTTTAAATGCTGCATTTTTTGAATGTGATGTCATGGAACAATCTCCCTGCCTTCATCCGGAATGCAGAATCCCTGTAAATATCCACAAGGTATCTGAAAACTCATGTCTTCCATGAGCACCTATTATAAAAATAAAAAAACCTTTCATTTTCCTTCATTGCTTTCCTTTCCTTTCCTTTAGTCCCTCCATTTTCCAGGCTTATACTACTTCAAGCAATGTCTGAAACTTTGTATTGTGAACACTCTTGTGTACTTTTGCCTCTTCATGATGAATAGCTTTCTGTATTCCTCACATTGTAAGTTGCTTTGGATAAAAGTGTCTGCTAAATGAATAAATGTAAATGATTATTTTTTTTAAATCAGTCACTCAATATGTATTTTTTATATATGTATTTTATAAATGCATTTTATGTATGTTAAAATGGTGTAAAATTAAGGAATTTGTTCATATCCTTTTCCTTCCAAAAGCTTGCAGAGAGAGCCAGTCCATACTCTCTTCTGATTGGCTGTGATTTTTTTTTATTGATTTTGTCGTGTCCTGGGTCGAGTCTGGTATGGACAGCTTGTCGGTGGAATTAGGCTGTTTAAATTTGCCTTTCAAAGTTGAAATTTCTGCCAAAAGCAACTCCAACTCAAGCAGCACTATGAGCTGTTTATTTCTCCTGATTTGTATGAATGCCCGAGTATGGCAACTGCCACACTCTGCCATACATAAATGCCGCTTTTGGTCATTTCAGTTTAGAATCGATGTTTCTGTAAAAAAAGATACATTTCGACGAAATCATTGATAGTAAGAGTTATTATTATCAGAATGACAGCCAACAGATGTTAAAACAGCTGCGGTTAGCATCATTTCTTCATCAAGATAGAAGTGTGTGAGCATTAGTGCTCTAAAATGTCAAGCTTTGATGTGCATGCGCTTGTCGCATGCTTTTGAGATTGCGGGTGGTGTGAATGTGAGAGAAAGGGAGATAAGGAGATGTAAATGTCAAGTGCTCTACAGATTGAGGGCTTTGATCCCAACTGGGGTCTGTGTACCTGAGATTACCCTACTCTTCAGAGTACACAACCGATCTGCCAGGACCACCATGCCTAAATAAAGTGTTATATAAAAAGGAAAGCTATCCACAATGAGGCATCTACAATTATAATTATAATTTAAAGCTGTTAAACTACATTCAAGCTACTGTTTGGAAAAAAAGGAGTTGACAGTACCAAACTTTTTTCTAACATAGTGTCTTTTCACACTAAGCGCAAATAGCCTGCCTTGTTGGCAGATAACATATACACTAACTCTGTCCACTGACGTCTGGTTAAGCCAGAAAAAAATGCGGAAGGTGCTGGATTGTCAACAGAAGCAATAGTGTAGAGGTAAGGCGTATGATAGTTTAAAAAACTGAATCCATATACTCCCTTTGCCCATCACAGTTCAGATCATAAAGACTTTTATTTTCAATTTAAAAAATTTCAAAATATATTTGAAAATTGTTTGAAAAGTGGAAATAAAGTGTCTAACGTGTTGAAATAAAAAGTTTATCGGACAGGGTTAGGTATCCCAATAAAAGCGCCATCCATTTGATAAATATAATCATTTACACTGTTATTATTGCATAGTGTAAATTGCAGCTAACTACTATTTACACTTATTGCAAAAAATTTTGTTTTGCTATTTTTACATGGTATAGACATTAAATTAGACATTTTACATTAAATAGAATCTATTGCTATTTTCACTTAGAAAATGCTTCTATTTTCTTTGGCATAAATAGCCACTCCTACTGTTTTAATTGCAACAAAAAGTCAAAAATAGCTCATACATTTGACAATGAGAACCAGTAGAATAAATAACTCAGACTTTCAAATGCTACTGGCAAAATATTTTATTAGAAATCTGCCATCTTTCCTCAAGAACTTTTGCTCCCCAAACAAAAACCCTCTCCCAACTTTAAGTTTCAAGTACCTTAAGCAAGAACAGTGTGTGTGCTATGGCTCCACAAAAGAAGTAATCATATAAGGAATGATCTCTTATTAAAAAAAGAAGACTTTTTCATTGAAAAGACAAGCCAAGGCAAGAGATTTTTCAAAAACCTTACAAAGAACACTTTATCGGAGCATACCAGTAGGGCGGAAGAAGAGCAACTCTTATTTTATTAAAGCTGTTAGCCAGACAGGTGGATATCAAACTAAGCAGAGCTGCTTTATTTCTCCTCTACAGGGGGACAGAAAACCAGGTAAACCCTCCTTTATCTGTCAAACGACAGAGGACACAAAGAGAAAGAGAACACGAGCTCTCGAATTCTTGAATCAAAGTAACAGCTCGCTCAACTGAATCTTGTTATCTGGAGTTGCTACAGGGTGGTCCTTTCTTTTGGAAAAGCTCTACATACAGTATAAGGTCTCAGCATTTCCAGTCGAAGACACCAAGAAAAATCGTTCTTGTTCTGATGTATTGCCTATTAAAATAAGAAGAGGGTGGGATTTATCGAAAGGATAGCTAATACGTTATAGTCATGTACAGGTGACAAGATAAATGGATTCCAAAAAGATTTAACAGGTATTGCAGACCTTGTTTTATGGTTGCACATACCAATATAGGCAGCGGAGGGACATTATTCTAGAGAGCATCTGATTGGACAAAACAATTTGTGTAGTCCGTCAGGAGAGCCATCAATACATTCTCAATGTGTAAATCGGCTAGTACAGTAAAATATATAATTAATATAAATGGTCTCAAAGTCACAAAAAACAAACAAAAACAAATTATTTTATGCTTTCTAATTTAGTATCTATTAAAATGTAATTTATTCCTGTGATGGCAAAGCTTAATTTTCATTCAGAAGTCATTCATATGTTGATTTCGTGCTCAAGAAAAATTTCTCATCAATGTTGATAAAGGTTGGGCTTCTTAATATTTTTGTGCAAACCATGATATTTTTTAAAGAATTATTTAATGAGCAAAAGTTCATAATAATAATAACAATTTAATTGAAATAGAACATTATATGTATTTACTATCACTTTTGATCAATTTAATGTATAATTTCTAAATAAATGTATTAATTTTAGCTGAACAAGCACTTTTGTTTTTCAAACAACAAGATGTTTTTCACCCTTCTTTTAAATGTATAATAAACCAATCAAATAAACAAAAGTAATTCACTGCCAGACCACCGTGTTCGCACACACAACTCGCAACCCAGATTAGCTGATTGCCTGACAGGCCAGCTGACAGCTGTATCATTGATCTCGAATAACTGCCTCCTCTAACTGCAGTCCCACATCCTATATAGCAGTCGGCTTTCCTTCACTGAAATCCTCGCTGGCTGCCGAAGAGACACGTGTCATTGTAGCCATTGGAGTGAAGCAAAAACATATTTTCTTTTTCGATTAGGGACGTCTGGTTATTCAACAGCCTAATGCGACTTAAATAAACCCGAAGAGTTCATGTGGAGCTCTTTAACTGAACTTCTACAAACTCACTGGCAGTATGCAAGGGGGATACTGTGGGAGAAGCCAGTGGAGAACAGATTTAATATCGCACTCACATGGTAGTAAGCGATGGCCTCTCGGTCCAGAGCTCGGCTAACAGCCACCTCTCCCGTCAGTCGGTTGATGCTGAACACACCCTTTGGGTCTTGATCTGCTCCCCTTCCTGTCAGACGGAAGATGTGGTCTTCCTTCATGTCAGATGAGATCACCTAGGTCACAGGATTGTACACGTTACACAACACTAAAACTGAACAATGCAAGTAAAAATAGATAATCTGTTGATAACTTAAAAACTAATATCTATTTATCTTTCTTAAGATTTGATTGAACAATACATGATACAGTTTCTGCGCAAAATATCCTTTTTTATTTAGTTAGATAGATAGATAGATAGATAGATAGATAGATAGATAGATAGATAGATAGATAGATAGATAGATAGATAGATAGATAGATAGATAGATGTCATCAATAAAAAGCAATGCATTTAGTTGGTGCGTAGATTTTTCATTTGTTGAAGTTGGTCAGCAGTACTCACATGCGACTGGATAAATGCAGCAAAGTCCATTGTGTTTCATCAGTGTTGCAAGTTAGAAGCAAAGAAAACAAGAAACGTTAATTACACAACACACACTCACAAACAAACACAGTTGTGTGTGAATATAGCATGCACACATGCTAAAAACTAAATTCATGTGCTTGCTCTCACAATTTAAATCATTATCGAATGATCCTTGCTGGCAATGATGAACACACAGTGAGAAGTCTTAAACCATGATATAACACTTTCCACATGATCATGTTAACTCAGGGTTTTAATATAGTAGTTGAAGCTTGTAAATGAGATCTATTTGTATACTAAAGACACCCTTTATTGGCCAGTGTGACCAGCGCTATTGACCGTTTGGCTTTTTTTTGTCAAGTACATTTTCTGAAACCTAAACTGCCGCAACTTCCCACTAATAAAGGCTCAGTTATTACCTAATGACTTTAAATAGAAATGAACAACAGCCCCCTTTTTATGAACCCCTTTTTGTGTAAAATAACCTTTCGAAAAGTTGTTTTATTAGAGCAATAAACTCAGTGTGTACATCAAATCATGGAGGTTTCCCACTTTGAACTCTCCTGTATCTTATAATTAAGCTTAAGACGAAATATCCATTTGAGAGAATGAATCCAAGCAAAGTAATTGTCCACACGAAAAGCCCCTGTTAGCTTTATTTATCTTCCCCACACAGATCCTTTCTGCCAGATCATACACTAATACTGTTTTTCTCCTTTATAATTACAGGCTCTGTTAACTCAGGGAACATTATTATTCTGAGAAATACACCGAGTGGTTTTGCTAAGACTCTGGTGAACACAAAGGAAGGCTTCACAGGAGGAGGCCTTCAAATCCTGGTGTATTTACTGTGGCCGGCAAACAGCTGTGAAATTGCAGAATTTTATAGCACAATGAAAGCTATCTTATTTAGTGGACGTGACTGTAACATGGACTAAAGAGAATTGTGAAAACAATAAATCAAGCAGTTACGCTGACAGAAACACAAGTACACACATTCAGTACTGTATAGAAGAACATTTTCTTGACATGCAATTGTCTCTATTCTTTCAAATAAAGTTATGTAGTATTGCTAGAAGCAACACTTGCTTCTTTTTATAGTGACAATCATTTCTCTTTATGCATATCTTACCTCATATGTAAGTATGCTAGCACTAACAGAAAAATAAGTATACTTAAATACTCAAGTATGAATCTGAGTATACTTAACGCATTAAGTATACTATCAATGTTCTAGTCTTATACTTACAATGTGATAAATTTCAGTACTACTTGTGAGTAAATCGAATCACTTTTTATAGTATAAAAGTATACTTTTAAGTTATAAATTGATCTTATAAGTACACTGATAGTTTACCTTTTTTTTAAACTTTTTTTTTAATCTATGAAAGTACTCTTTAAAGTATACTCTCAATAAAGTTCTAGTTTAGTAGTTTTATTTAAGTGAGTTGATTACATCTATCAGCTTCATGGCCATCATTTTTTTCTGGGTTGATATTTCATTCAATAACGTTATGCAGTTTAATTTTACATGTGCGTAAGCAATGCTTCTGTTACTTGCTTCTGCTTCTTCTTCGCCTGTGTTTTGATCCAGATTTTCTGTATTCTTTCAGAACATACATAATAGCTCCCCCTACTGTATACCTGTGAAATGCACACTGCCAATGGACTATGCAAAATTGATCAGGCTTCCAGTTTCGTCACAAAAACTCAGGCGGGAAACCCAGCAGTTTTCCTATAGAGCAGGTATAGGCTACACCTGTGACACAATCTTGGTTGAATCCCACCACAGGTCATCTGTAAATCAACTCTTCTGTCCATTATGAAAGAGCCTAAAGACACCAAAACAAACTGCAGTGTTGCCTGTTTACAGCAGTCCCAAGCCACAAGATTCCGTCAGGCTCAGTTCTTCCTTCTCGTCTCTGAGTCGTGTCGGTTTTCCTCCCACACTGTTTTTGGCCCTGTGAAGAACTCCTTAACAGAGGGAATGTGTTGTGAGTGTCTGCTATGTAGGTTGTTTCCATTCTGCTGTATGCTGCACACGACTGTGATATTGATCCGATAGAACAATAAAACACAACTTTTCTCTGTGTACTTCAGAGGTACTTTATTGAACGTAAAATGGTCTACTTCAGCATGAGAGAATTAGAAGGGAACAGTAACGAAAGGAGCCATAGCCTCAGAGAAGTGATGAGACGAAATGGACGGAAGAGGGTGGAAATTGGACGGGGGGGGGGAAGACAGTAATAGTGGTCATAAATTACGGCATTATACTAGAGATTTTATAGAAGGACTACAACTAGAATACTATAATTAGAATTTAGGCGTCACAACATGATCATATTGATCATTATTTTGACTATCCCTGTAAAGCTGCACTTTGAAATCTGTATTCTACAAAGCTCTATAGAAATAAATGTGACTCGACAACATTATGAAGTACAGTATGAAAAATAGATATTCCTTTTGATATTAGCTGAGATTTTATACATTATTTGGGTATTTAAAGAGTGACTGTACATATTAGATGACAGAAAAGGTCATCTAAATGTAAATTATAGGAGGAAATAGGCTAATAGTGGCTAATGATCAGTACGGTACCAATTTGTACATCTCTAGTGGAAAAGCGTTATTTTAAACTGCAATAACATTTAACAATATTAATCTTTGGATCAATAAAATGCAGTTTTCATTTCAAATGCAGAGACATTTCAAAACTTAAAAAAATCTTGACAACCCTAAACTTTCGAACAGTCGTTAAACAAAGAAAAGTAGTTAATCTTTCTTTCTCATATATATATATATATATACACACACACACACTTGTGTGATAGTAACATCCTGCACCCTTCATGTGGCCTTCAGAGTGAACAGGGCATGCTCGTTTTCAAGCAAAATTCATCCACTGCGTGGGGTGTAGAATACAAGAAGCTGCCTGAAAGTGACGAGACAAGTTTAGGATGATCAAGGCTACTAGTGTGGTGAGGCGATAGAGGCCGTGGAAACAGATCGCAGGCGCTGCCTCACTTTACAGCTTTCTCAGTGGTTGTGGTTTATTTGAATGTACAAACAAACACATGTACACAAACACATACAATCCTACAAAGACCCCGTTGTCTTTCTTCTCAGTCATTAGATGTCAGCGAACAGCCCTGGGGGAGACGCTCACCTATTTCTATCAGCTCTCATTAGGAGCAGGGAGGACATGAAAGAGCAGCTGTTTCTTGCCACTGCATGTATATGACAGGAAGGAGGGACCCGACCTGAACTTCTCTGACAATACAGCACTGAAGGGGAGGAGAGGATATGTCCTCACTTTCTTATTCTTTAACTCGGTCTTTCTACCATGATAGCTTTCGGCTGTATGATCACTGCAGTGGTGTATAATTGCCCTCAAATTACAGATGCTTGACTTTGAATGGAAATTTATATCAAAGGGACTGGTATTAGACATAGCATACTTAACTTTTCCTTTGAAAACAATCCAAAAAGCAGGAACTAATCTGTGCTTGCTAAAGGAAGCATCACTATTACCATTTCTCACATTTCGGGTTACAGATTGAACAGTAAGGTAAGGACTGTGCTTTGGTTTGATTGTGCAATATTTCAAATCATGCCGGTAGGCTAAGAAAATGTGTGCTAATATCTATATCTAAGAACCAAAACAGGGTTATTCAATTTGTAATGGGTTCTCACAAGTTTTACTGGGTTTAAAAAAAATCAGTTTATGTTTCATGAGAAAAATAAGGTCTGTGCTTGAAATTCTTGACATTTCTTATTACTACCAATATTTAAAAAAAAGTTATGTTGCTTTATTTTTGGAATTGACAGTTTTTTTTTGATTATTTAATAATGAAAGTTCAAAATAAACAGTATTTATTTGAAATACTTTCTTGTCACTTTAGGATATAATTAATTGCATCGTTGCTGAATAAAAGTAGTAATATCTGTCAAAACAAATATCTCAGCTCTTAACTCTGCTACCAAGTGGCTTTCAGTGTGGGGTAAGACATAAAAACAGAAGAGTAAGACAGAGAGAGCGGGTCATGCTCTCTAGAGTGCAAAACAAGAAGCACAAAGTTATTTACAAGGAGCACTTAACTAACTCTAGAGTACAGAAACTCTCTCTCTCTCCCCATGGGACTCGTGTTTGTTAAAGCAAGGTCAAAGCAGAATGGAAAACAATCAGCACCCTGTAGTATTAATGACGCATAGACATACGGACAAATAAACACACCCAACGCATCCATCAAAATTTCAATGTTAAACATTATGGCACAAATATTCCTTCTGATTGTTGAAAACCATTGCAGATAGTGAGAATGACTGAGACTGTGAAGCTGCAGAATATGGACAGCGTCGTGTGCCAAAAAGTACACATAAACTGAGCAATTCAATCGCTGTGGGGAGGTTTTGTCCAGCACATTATAGAACAGAAAAACACCAGTGCCCATAAAAAACAGCCCAGGGACAATTACAGGCAGGTCCGAGAGGGAACCTCTGGACTTTTTCCCATTTGTGAGATTGCAGTGCTACAGGTGAACACTTCACCATAATAAATCCCCCATAATCCCACAGCAGACTGATGTCAAAGCCAGAACAGGAATCAGGGCAAATCTGTTCTTTATTACTTTTCCAATACTTCAAGCCCCCTTAACCGAGAGTGGATCTCAAGTCAACACCATCCAGTAGAACTCATCTCTACAGAAAGGGATGGAGTAAAACCACTTGCCCCATTGTGTAATTTAACTTGTGGAAACACAGAACAAGGAGGGACAGAGTGGCTCTTGATTCAAGAAATGAAATTCCTTTAAATCACGATTCCTTCCTACAGAGATCAACATATCTCTAAAACTAGAAAATATAATAAAATAACTAATATATATATATATATATATATATATATATATATATATATAGCCAAGAAAATTCTGTTTTATTTTATTTTATACTACTCTACACAGAGAAAGAACAAAAAGCTGTAAAAAAAAAAAAAAAGAAAAAAAAAAAAACCTCTGCTGATATGGCCCCAATTAACAAACAAACTTCATTCCTCCACACCAGTAGGTGTCAGTATACAATCAAAAAGTATGTACAATAAATGATATAATCTAATGAGCCTAGAAGGATTAAGATGGCAAATCTAACACACCGTCTCTTACTCAGTTAGTGGCTTTTTTTAAATTTGTGAAAAAATGGCAGCGTGATTTATCTTTGTATGACAATAATAACAATAAGCAATGTCCCACTAGATGGATGATGAATTTTAAAAGAAACAGAAGGCTTTCCCAGACACCCACCATATTTACTGCATTTCCCAGAGAAAGAACATCTAGAAAACCCCTTTGTTTCTCTTCAAGCTTCCATCATTCTAGGGGGCTATTCCCAATTTCCTTCAGTCTTCCCATTCACTGGAAATTATGAAAAATGAATGTACTCCATATGGTGTGTAAGCAGCGCAAGGAAACAAGATTTATCCATGTGGAAAATCCATTTTGCCTGGTTTCCAATATACAGCAGTGCTATCAAATGACATAGGTCACAGTACCCAGTCCCTGTGTGTGTTTCGCTATTGTGGAGATTGAGAGAACGTGTATGTAGATTTATATAGAAAGTGTGGAGGTAAGTCTCATCAGACTCTCAATGGAAATCTCTGTATTTTCTTCCACTTGCTGAAGCATGGTAATCCATGTGCAGTATGTAGGAGTTATTCTGATGGTGGGAGAAAATGCAACACAGTTCAGCCGTTGCATTCAACATCAAGAAAAAATGGCACAGACTGTGGTTTATTCACTGTGCCACAGTAATCTAGCTCTTTAATTTCACTAAGGAATAACCCCAGCCCACACTGAGACACAGCTACAAAAAGAAAGTGAACAGGAAGTGCTGAAAACACTTGATACCTCTTAGTGTCCTGTTGTAAAAATGCATCTCCAAAACAAATTATTTTCCTCCAACATTCCATTTCCATTTTCTTTTATCTTTCACCCTGAATGGTAAAACAGCACTCGAGTATTGTATTAAAATCCAGGGCTGAACCGATGGCATCATCTCAAAGCTCAAACAGAAATATTCTGCAAAATTCTGCAGAATCTCCACTGGGACTTCCACATACAAAGGATGGTGTGGTGATAAAAAAGTGGGCAAGGGCACAACTAGGTCAAAACTCTCATATCTTAAGCTTGCAAATCAAGTATGATGTGCAAAGCTTGGTTTGTGTTTTAGGCTCTAAAATTTAGGTTAGCCTGAACCGGGAACATTCCCATAACATCTGATGTACTCGATACATCAGAAGAAGAATGGCATCTACGCTGATATTATTCTCTGTTTATTCCGAGGTTACCATGGTCAGCCGGATTCGGGCCGTATCCTGATCAGATGAAGGACCTGTACCTGGACACGAGCACAGCACTGCCCTGAAGTGTCTGCGGAGACCGTGACTCTACTAAACCCTCCCCCGTGACGATCATGAACCCATCTCCAACCGGAACAAATTGGACTTAATATTGGACTTGAATTGTTGTCAGCATAATAATAATGCACTGTTTGGCTGTTGGGCAGAGGAGAACTGGTCCCCCAACTGAGCTTGGTTTCTCACAAGGTTTTTTCTCCATTCCGTTCTTCATTCATTCATTCATTCATTCCATCACCTGCTGGAGTTTTGGTTCCTTGCCACTGTTGCCTATGGCTTGCTCAGTTGGGGAAACTTAACTCTTAATATGCATCAATTGTATTAATTTGCCTGCTCTTTTAATGCTGCTGTTCAGCCAAACAGACTTTGTTTATATTGTTTTCCTGTGATCACTGTAAAGCTGCTTTGAAACAATCTGTATTGTAAAAAGCGCTATATAAATAAGGCGACTTGACGTGACTTATCAGTTGTGTTATCAAAATATACAACCATAAAAAAAACAAGTGAAAGCAAAGAAGAAAATAAAAAGTGAAACCACAATTCACAAATTTGAACCGATACTTAATGACAAACAATTTAACACGTAGGATATTTTCAATAGCACTTCAATAGCATTTTCAAAGCATATTAAATGTGTTCTTAAAAACACTGCAAAGAATAATACAAAAAAGTTTTAACTCAGTAAAATTACTAATTTATGTACATTATTTAACCTCGCTCAACAATTATGACTCTGAAACACTTTGAAACTGTCACAGTCTCGTCGTGTCTTTCACACCCGGGTCCCTTCTGTGTATCTCCATTGCCCTTCCCACATCTGTCTTGTTAATCAATTCCCCTGTTTGTTTCGTCAGCTGCTTCCCATTTCCTCGTTTATAAATACCCTCTCGTATTCCTTTGTCTTGATCGGTCATTGAAGTTGGAATGTAAAGTTGTTGAAGGTGTTCGACGTTCCCCTGTTCTTCTTTCTCTTCCGTGTTTGCACAAAGGTGTGCCGTTTTGTTTATATTTAAAGTCTTTTGTTTTCCGTTTTTCTAAATAAAGAGAGTTTCTGCGTGAAACCTGCAATCGTCCACATCTTCTGTTTGTACGCCATGTACTGCGTGAGAGAAACACTGTACACTGAGTTCCATCATCGTTTTCTACGACATAATACATCAGTAATACTGGAGTGAAGTATTATATATTGAAGTCATTTACATGACCATAAAGTAATTACTTTATAACTTAACATTAGCTTTTAATTCTGAGGATTGCATTTAGGTTTATTTTTTTAATGTTCATTAGTGAAGATTACCTTGTTGAACGCAACATGTACTTTGTTGAGCACAACAGTAGAGAAGCTTTCCTCGTCACAGAGCTTATTTTCTGCAATAATCCAAAAACATTTTGGCTTTTTTCCTCCAAGGGAACCAGGGTGAACTTCCAAGTTGACTATGAAAATACATCAACTCATGTTAAATTTCTGTGCTAATTCATCTAACTTCTTTGAATCAGAGCTTAGTGACCCTGATAACCAAAGAACCGAAGAAAGGTTTATATAAACCATCAAATAGCACTGTCACACTGATGGTGTCTACACCGCAAGATCATGGTAGCAATGCAAATTAGTAGCATTAAACTAACGTGATGCAAATGCAAGATCTTACCTTTCCAATAGACCTGGGAAAGGGGGCTCGCTGGTTCTCTGGGACAAACATCGGGGGCACTAGCAGGGATCTTTTGGATCGGTATGGCATTAAGTCTGACAGGCCCAGGATCTCCTAAATCACAGCAGAGACAAGAAGTAAAAATAGTTAAAATGCAAGGTCTTGTAAGAAAGTGTGCTACCCTAAGTATATGCTACTCTACTTTAAATGCCAAATATAACACATATAAGCTCATCTTTTTCCTAAAAAGGACATTTAGCAATTGTTTTATTCAGTACACTTACTACAGGAGTATTTTGCTCAAGGGGGCAATGGTGATGGATCATAAATCACCCATTGGAGATTTTTAACCTACAACCTTTCAGTTGCTATCTCCAATCTTTAACCACTATGCCATTATACACCACATTAGTTCCATAATGTTATAGATACTTCATAAAATCAATGTAAATCCCTTCATGAAGACACTACAAACGGTTCAGTGGACATTTCCATATAATAATGTTTAAATGGACAGAAAAACAGCCACAATACATCCTATTAAAGTGTTACTGAACTTTGCAGACATCTCATAGCGCTAATTGAAAACTTAAAAAGAACACATCGATACAAAATAAGTCACAATGTGCTCTTAACAAAGTCATTAAAAGTGGTCATTATGGCAGTTCTTTGGTCTCTGTGGTTTCCCACCTCTCCTGCCATTGCTTCCTTTATTTAGCTTAATGGGAAGTCATGTCCCATTTCAGAAACTTAAACTAAGGAAATAATGTCACAAGCATTCATTATTTGGCTCTAAAATGGAATTGAGTTGAGACTGAGCCATAAAGAGAAAGAAAGACATTATACTGTATACTGTGTACAGCTGATCATTATCACAAAAATTCACTCTTGTGTGTCTGATGGGGTTTATTTTGTGATAATGACTGCCTAACTGCATTATTCGTCATATTATGAGACTACCAACCAAATAGTAAATATATAGACATGAAATATTGATTTTAGCTGATATAATTTTAGGAGCACAGAGTGATAAGTGATACCATATGTAGTAATCAATTTTATAATTCAGTGGTCATTACATACAAATACTTGACCAGAGAATATCACAATTGACCAATCAGAATCAAGTATTCCGGAGAGTTCAGATTTCAGAAACAGCATGTGCAATCTGAGTCACAGATCTCATCCAACCTAAGGTATATAATTGTGGTAAATGTGTTTGGTTTTTGGCATCTCAATTCAATAAACCTAATCAGCCTCTCAAGTTACTCGTTCTGATTTCTTCTTTCTTCTTTGTCATTCTGTTCTTTTCTCTTTCCTTTGTCAACACAGGTGCAATTAGAGCCCCTAAGGGCAATTAGATGGCAGCACAAATTATATTTGTCACTCAGCATCGACGGCAGACTGAAACTGAATATATTAGCATGGTGGCAGCGACCCATGCAAGATCCCACTGGCCCTAGGTAGCCATGTGGCATGACTAAATGGCCCTATAATGTCTTTTGATGACCTGGCTCAAAATGCTTACTGCAAACCAATAGGCCAAGACTTAGCTGGTTAGCATGGTCTAAAGTTAGACACTGGATCGGCACCATATGGGCCACAAAAACATCTTGTAAATACACTACTATTCAAACGTTTGGGGTCAGTAAGATTTTTTGAATGTAAGAGTTTTTGAAAGACTTCTCTTATGCTCACCAAGACTACATTTATTATATCAAAATTATCGCAAAAATAGTGTTTAAACAATTTCAAATAATTGTGCTTTATGGATTCTTTGATGAATGAAGTTGGAAAAAAAGTATTTACTGGAAATATAAAACTAGTGTAACATTATAAAGTAAATGTCTTTTGGTTTCTTCAAATGTTGTTTGGTTTCTTTGAAGAAAAAGAGTATCTCATACAAAATAAATAAATACATACAAATAGTAAAGATTTTGTAAAAGATTACTTATTTGTTACTTTCAATGTCAGCTCAGGATAAACAATACTTCTTAATTAGGCGTTTTAATTTTTTCAGAAAAAAATATACAAATTAAATGATAAATGCATTTAAGTAGGAACACTGCATGAGACTTTAGGACATGATTTCTTAAGTTGTACCTTGAATATAAATGCATTGTATATGCTAAATCAATAAATATAAATGTTAACTTGTGTATTCTTACAATAAGTCTTATGAAGTCTTGATATTTTATGCAGTGTTGCTTCTCAAGTAAATTTAACTTGTTTCAAAAATGTCTATTTGACATTTAATGGAGAATTAGGCTAAACTAATTAAAATTTATTTGCAGAGTGGCAAGTTATTGGATGTGCTAGTTAAGCAAGAAACTGCAGTTGAGATGAATGGGAATGCTAATAGATAACTTTTCCAAGCCATTGCAGACCACCTTGTTCCCAACAAAAAGGAAACTTTTAAAAGTTTTGGTCTCACAAAAAATAAAATACAATTTGACCTGACTACTGCACAGCATTAAATATGAATAGCCAAACACAGAGATAAAATAAAAGTACATTAGCAAATCACATTAAAACCTAAATGGGCCATCTTGATTTGACCGGAAAGAAGATTCCATTTGCAAAATTTGCACACCACTATATCTGTGGACAGCCTAATCTGACAGACTAACATTAAGACTGATCGGTGACATCTTTCAGGATATTTCCCTGTAAAAAAATATAACATTTATCATAAATCCCAATGGATAAGTCTTAATAGTATTTCATTTTAGTAATACAAATCTGTTCTTGAAACGAATAATAACAGGCTCCTGTTGTTTTGATGTCATTAGCAGCTACACACCACTGTTTCTCTCCAAAAACTCCCTTTATTGATGAAATTACTCATATCACCATCCTGCTGTCATTAGCAAAAACAAAAAAGGTCATTAAACACAGAAATGAATTCTATTATCAGAGCAAATGCGGTATTAATAGTCATCATTTGCTTTTTAGTAAACAGAATGAAAAGAAATCCTTGTATCTTTGTTTGTTAAAGGCTTTAGAAACCTTTTTTTTTTGCCTCACATAAGCAGTCTTTCAGCTTACTTGAAGCTGAGGACCGGGGCGACAGCACACTGCCACAGATCCCAGCATGCATCTGAACTCATTACAACAGTGAACCTATCTGAGCTGCATTACAAGACAGAACGAGGGGGAAGGAAAAAGAGGGAGGGCAAAAAAAGAAAGAATGTCACCTAGTAGCAACTGGAAATCAGCATACATACATAGTTTGTCAACGCTGGAAAAAAAAACAAAGGAGGCACTTTTTGCCAATCCAGTCATTTTTATGCTTCTATTTCCATTCCCATCTTTTTCTATTTTTGTTTGTTTATTTCTCTGCCTCTTTTGCTCCTCTCCTCCAAACTCTAACCCGTTAAACAAGTACTCCACAGGCAGAGAGATACCCTTGACAAGCTATTTATTGTGTCCTACTCGTATGTCATTTTTTGTTGGCTGGGAAATGGTTGGTTGGGGTGCGGTCAAAAACTTTCCATTTACATCGGAAGCACAGAGCGTTCAGTCCTTGCTGGATGCCTTTGGTCAGGCGTAGCAGCAGTGGAATGTGAGAGGCTGGAGATTCAGCCCTGCTGGAGTCCAAAGGTTGTCAGGATGACGAGTGTACAAAAGTGGAATAGAACGAACGGAATTAAGTCATTTGTTTGCATTGCTCTGACACAGGAAATGCAATGCATCATCATAACCTGGCCATTTCTGATGCTCACACTTAGAAATGGAGCAAACTAATCTGTTTATGTATATATTGTACACCTTTGAATGTACTTCATCCAAACAGAATCTGAGCAATTTGTTTTAAATTAGTTTAAATAAAAAAAGTTATATAATAATACAATAATCAAATCAATCAAGTGATAAAAATGGCGATCAAAAATGAAAAATAATAATCAAATGAGCAGAATTACCTTCTAAGTATGTAATTATCTAGATTTCCAAAAAGGTGGCAACAAGTCACTGAATCGTCCATTTCATATGTTTAAAATGTCTCGGTTATGACTGTCACCTTGAAAACCCTTGATTGACGCTGTGGGAACTCTCTGTGTGATTGTGTATTGAAGCATGTGTGCAAATCAACACAATAAAGTGTAAAGGGATGTCAGATGTAGGTCATGACATCATGAACCAGTAAACTATAAACAAATACCAAACAAAACTTCTAAGAATCTGAAGTAAGTCACTGACAGGCACACAGGAGATATGGCAGGGCAACACAGCATCTCGGTCCTTCTTGGGGGAACCAAGGTGACAATCATAAGGAGATGTTTCCTTGCAAGGGAGCACTGTTGCACAGCAGTACAGCAATCTCCAATTCTTTAAAGAGATGCAATAGCAAGGAAAAACAATGCTTTGAGAGTAAGAAAATTTACTGGAACCTCTTCGATAGGCTCAAATGGAGCCAGGGATAGGCCTTGGTGCAACTCCAGCGCTGTACCAACAGTGGAATTAACTGGGTCCAGCAGATGAGCAGTGCTCCAAGAAATGAAAAGCTTCTACTTCAGGGTGTACAGTTTCCTCATGAAGGGAGCTTTGGAAAGGACAAAAACCTCAATTGAGAGACCAGAGTCTGTAAGCCGGGCACCCTCAGAGGTCAAACCCACAGCTTCCACAGTTTTAGGCAGGGGTGAAGTATGCCTAGTAGTTCCCCCTGCCTCTGACAACAGTTCCCTCCTGATCGGAATCTCCCCTAGAGTGGCATTACGGAGAGACACAAGGTCCAAAAACTACCCTCTGCCCAGCTACCATGGGGCAATCAAGGTGATATGGAGCCTAAACCAGCAAACTCTCTCCAGAACTCCAGGGAACGGATTGATCGGGGAAAAAGGTCTGGGAGGAATGCCCTGAGGGCCAGGAAGACAGCCATCATCTCCTCCACAGGGGGATAAGCTGAGTATCCTAAATGACTGGGCTAGCTTTACAAGTTTTAAGGCCAATAGGATTGATTGTGCAGGGGAAGGACGTGTATGGATTGTAACCAAATCCCATTCCACGTCTTCTTTACTGGAGAAAGCACACTCTTCTCTACGTTCAACCTTAACCCCAACATTTTCATGTGATTGAGAACATCTTAATGCCTAATTGCTAAATGCTGTGAGCGAGCTAATTCAACCAAACATCAATGTAGTTCAGGACGTGCATCCCTTGATGACGCAATTATTTTTAGTTACATTTACATTTAGTGAAAGTGCAGGGTGATAAAGCTAGACCTAACAGAAGAACCCGATATTGTTACACCTTGCCCGCAATAGCGAACCTCAGGAACGTACTGTGTTGTAGAAGGATGGATATGTGGAAGTATGCATCCTTCCATGATAAACCAGTCCTTGGACCTGATCTTTGATATGACCTCTCTCAAGGTTAAAATTTTGAACTTGAACTGCATGATTGTGTGATTCAGATAGCGCAGGTCCAAAAATGGGATGCAACGCAATCATTACGCAATCTCGAAAAGTGTTTTCACAGCGCCAAACAAGGCAGCGTGAGTTCCCTTGAAAGTAAAATAATAATTAACTCAGAAATAGCAAGTAAGTAATTAAATAATTCACTCAAATTATTCATTCAGAAACATGTGTGTTGCTCAGAGGCGTGCAATGACTCTGATGCTGCTTTTTTTTCCTTTCTTTTTTTAGCTTTTTTTAATTTTTGGAACAAATCTAGACAAAGTAACTTGGGGCATTGCGTCTAAAATGTCAGTTTTGATATTAACCACTTGTTTATTGAACTGAACATCTCCAATGTCGCTCATTAAAGGGATAGCTCACCCACATGATTCTGTAATCATACACTCATCCTCGTGTTGTTCAAAACTTGTATAGCCTTCTTCTGTATAGAACAAAAATATGTGGACCACAACTTTCTTGAAATCCAAAGAAAAAATATGTCTTTTGGAATGACATAAGTAAATTTCCTTTAGGGGTGAACTACCCCATTTAAACTTTCAGTTGCAATATTACCTTTGGTATGAAGATTCAAACTCATAATCATATCTGCATCACTTTAAAGTTACTATGTGTCCTTCAGCCACTGTTATTGGCACCTATAGCATGTCAGAACATCGTCATATCAGTTCCTTTGTGAAATTCACCTTGGCTGAGAGCACATTTCCATGAGAAAGTAAGCCATATGTCCTCTCATTGTGAGGGGAGTTTATGTTATTCTCATCCACTACGTAAGAGGCATAAGTGACAGAGTGACGTATATTACAGTGAAGATGAAACATCTCCGTCAACTCATAGACTCGTAGGTGAGCGATAGAGAGAACGTATGAGACTGATGGAACTTTAAGAACCTTGTCTGTTGGAAAGATTACGGTCTGCATTGAGGTTATTGATGAACTCCTTTCTCACTCTTCCCCCTCCACACTCTCAAGGACAGAATAACGCAGCACATCGCTCTGAGAAGAGAGCACAAGGCCTGTTGTATGTGTTTGTTACGCCTTCTCCCTGCCAGTGATGAACACTGTTGGCTGGAGCGTGCTGACAAGCTGAAAAGGAGATAGTCATGAATCTTTAATGTTTCCTGTTCATAAATTACAGAGGTACAATCATCCCTGCTTCGCTTTCTCCGCTCTGTGAGCTAGTTTGAGCTCTCATTAATAACTGAAACAGGGGGGGCTTAAAGATTAGTGGCATATGAATCCCAGCCGTAGAGTACATTGCACCACTGAGCTGCATTGAGGATTACGTTTTTTGAAATTATTCCCACCATTTAGCAAATAAATTATGTGTGTTAAGCAGTTTTAATATGTTTTAGCTTATTTTCAATCCCTGCAATTCGACGGCTCATGGTTACCTCCTTGCATGGAACTGAACCAGTAAATTTTTAGGTTAACAGCTCCGAGACTCAATCATTTCAGTGTACCACCGGCCTTTTCTGGTCAAAACTGCAGTACAAGCAGCTTTTACATCAAAAAAAGAGCTGCTGGCTTATTGGAAACCAGGTCCAACTCTGACCTGGGTCATGCCCCCATCTAATTTCCCTTTCTCACCTTCACTGGTTAAATAAAATTAAATATATGTACTAATGTTAATAATGGTAAGAGTCAAAAAGGTCGAATATCACTTCTCTAACACCAATAACCTCTCCAGTCTCGGTAGCAATGCAGGAAAAGCTAAAATTAGATTTAAAAAAAATTCCGTAGCCATCAAAACTCATCATTAATTAAGACACAGGGTGGACCACGTCCTTGTCAGTTCTGCTATTCTGCTGCTGACTACCATATTGGGATATATCATTACTCATTTCTGACTTCTCATTTATACAGATGGAGAGACAAGTCAGAGAGCCAAAAAGAAACCTGTGGGTTTGCATTGCAGATTATGTCTGAAGTGATTCATCCCAATAGTCCTGCATAACCCCACATTTTCCAATTGAGGTCTATGAAGCTTATTACTGCCACAGAATAAAAAATAAGAAATATAATTGTCACTTTTTATCTAGTAATTCAGACATTTTTTTCTCAGAATTGCGTTACATAAACTTTTGCGAGTCAAAATTGAGAGAAATAAACTCGCAAATATGAGAATTCTCTGCAAGTTTATCAAAATTGTGAATTATACAGTAAGAATTGCGTGATATAAACTTGTAATTGCGAGGAAAAAAAGTCAGAAATGCGTGATATAAACAATTCTGACTTCTAATTATCTTTTAAATTGTTTTTGTTATGAATACGAGCTCCACGCCTCCCTTCTCTGGCCACCGGGGGTAGCTCTCACACGTATACTGACACACACGCACTACATTTCCCATGATTCCATTCATTGGATTGATTATCGCACCAGCTGTGAACCACTCCATGAACTATGAAAGACTCACACACACGCACCGTCATCGCGAAGTCTTGTTTTTGCTGTGATAACAATTCAGAGCGTTTATATCCCTGTCTGTTTACCTGTTATGGACTCTGCTGTTACCTGTTCTTGATTCTGTCTGCCGGCCCTGACCCTTGTTTGAATTATTGCTCGTGATTGTTATCTGCCTTCCTTGACTTCCCCGCCTGCACAACAACTCTGATTCTGTCTACCTGACTTTTTGATCCTTGCCTGGAATATCGTTTATGTATGCTCTCTGCCTGTCCTGACTATCCGCATGTACGACAATTCCTATTAAAGACACGCTATTGGATCTCTGTCTGCGAGTATGTTCCGTTACAGTTTTATTCTGTGGTGGAAAACAAGCTTCCATAGAGGTCTGCATTGAAAAGACAAGGCACCTAAACTAGGTCTGCATTGAAAAGACTAGGCATTGGCACATAAAACGCCTATAAAACGAACAAAAAGCTAATACCTTAGACTGGTTTAAGATGTTTTTTCCTTCATTCTTTTCTCAGCAGGGTAAACAACTTAACACTCATAAAGTACTTCTCGCTATGACACAAGAACATTGCATTACTACTACCAGCCAAGGCTAAAGACACCAGAAAGGCCAATAAACAAGTAACAATAATAAACAAGACCTGTAACCTGTGACCAGGTCATCCTCTTCTTTAGAATAAATGAAAAATGACTGTAATTGAAAAGACTAGATGGCACCTAAAACGCCTATAAAACGAACAAAAAGCTAATACCTAAGACTGGCTTAAGATGTTTTTTCTTTTTTTCTTTTCTCAGTGGGTTAAGCAACATAACACTCATAAAGTACCTCTCGCTATGACAGAAGAACATTGCATCACCACTACCAGCCAAGGCTAAGGACACCAGAAAGGCCAATAAACAAAACCTGTAACCTTGTGACCGGGTCATCATCATCTTTAGAATAAATGACTGTAAAAGTGAAAACCCAATATATTTATTCCTCAAGTGTCCAGTTTTATAGTAGATTACAGATTGAAAAGTATGAAATGTCAAGGTCTTATAAATTCGCAGCATTTTTTTGCACTCTATTTGGTTGTTCCACAAGGAAAGACCATCTCATTCACACATAGAAACGCCAGGGAGGAAAACAAATCATGAAATTAATTTGTATATTGATTCTCTGTAAAATACTGAATTATAGCTTAAATTCTCACTTTTCTCATAAGTCATTCTCTTCACCCTTGCTGTGCTAAAATTACATCACGTCAGCCGCTGTAGAAGACAGAGGCATTTTCCATTTCCCCTTGCACTTATCAATAATCAAAATCCAATAAAAATGGGCATTAAGTCAAATATGGCATCAATAAGAAGCGCTTCCCTGCGGCATTCTCTAGTTGATGCGAGGACTTCTGTTGGGAACAAACCATTAGGTTGGTGCAAGGTTTATTTTTGAAGGCTTAGCCTGACCGTGATTGCAGGATGTATGATCCATAATGACCCTGCTTCCAAGCTCTCGCCTCAGCCTCTTCACATGCCGCTGTTCTCCCCAAGCTCACGTAGCAATCACTGCACTTATGCAATATATATCATCTGAGAGTATAATTCCCAGTTTATCATCTCAAAGGGGTGGGAGCTAGGTGATTTTCGTTCACTATGGCACTATATGCAATATAATATAGCTACAAACTAAATGTGCCTATGAGAATGCATAAATCACATGAAAATACATGCTTAAAAAATGAATAAAATGATGTATCCTTGTTGAGAAAACGCACACACATACAGTATATTTAAAAAGTGTGTTGTTGCTAATATATGTTGTTTTCAATGCTATTATTATATTGTGAAATATCATTACAATTTAAAAAAAACTCTTTTCTATTTTAAAATGTAATTTGTTCCTATTATGGTAAAGCTGTATTTTCATCAGCCACTACTCTAGTTTTAAGAGCCACATGATCCTTCAGAAATCATTCTAATATGCTGATGTAGTGCTCAACAAACACGACTTGAGGAATGTTGAAAATATTTGTGTTGCTTAATATTTTTTTATGGAAACTGTGATGCTTTTTTTTCTAGATTATTTGAACAGAAAGGTTAAAAGAACTGCATTATTTAAAAATATAATTATTTTGTAACGGTCTAAAAGTGTTTAATATGGCTTCCAATAAATGTGATGCATCCTTGCTGAATATAAGCTATTAGTTTCATTTTCATTCACTCGTTTTCCACTTCGTCATATCAGACTCCCTCTCTGCAGAGCATATACGTACCACCGCAGAGTCCACAGGAGAGCTGCTCCCATCCTCAAATACCCCTCCCACCCCCAGCACGGACTGTTTACACTTCTACTCTCAGGACGGAGGTACAGAGGTGTGAAATTCAGGACTTCAAGACTGAAGAACTCTTTCTTCCCCTCTGCTATCAGACTCCTAAATAGCTGATTTTACAATCACAATAGGAGTTTACAATCATAAACATAACATGGACATAACTGTCAATCTACAATCTCTCTTTTTGCTATTATTTGTATTTATTTAATGCTTTAAGATTTGCTAAAATGAATAAATGTAAGATTTAATGCTAATCTAATTAATGGGAAAGAGCTGTAATTGGTCAGATTGTCAATTAAGTTCAACGAACTGATTCAACTGAAGTATTTAACAATATTAAAAACTAGATAGAAAAAAATAATTTTTCTAAATAGAAAAAAATCCCTTATGAACTTTAAAAAAAGCCCCAGGGGTCCATTTTTCCACCTTACTAAAAAAAAGTTAATTTCTGCCACCGATCTCCTTTGAATGAAATATGTGGCTGTCCTCACAGAGACAATGACAGGACATGATGGGTACTTTCCAGTCTGAGGTTGAATCTGTCAATATGATGGCAGTAAAGACAGACTGACTGACGCATATGTCCAGAGAATCATGGGTGTCCAGAAAAACGATGTCTCCAGCATAGAGCACCATTTAAAATGACAAGATTGAAAACTTCAGGCCATTTAACAAAACACTTACACACACATACAAAAATCAACAAAGAGAAACGCTTACCCTGAGAGTCTGAGGAGATCTGGTCGGTGCTCCCATTATGGTCACTTGTGCCATGTCATCGACATGAAGGTTGACACCATGGACAAACATGACATCTCCACTGTCAATCACGTCTCTTCTAGGAATCAGATTCAGGCTCTCATCTATTAGGAAGTTTGGGTTCGATACTTCAAACTCCACACCCTCATTTCCAGAACAGTCATCAAACACCACTGCAGAAAAATGCACAAAGAAAAGGAGAGATTGACATGTTCGCTTATGAGAACACTTAAAATAGCTATATGGAGCCAAGTCAATATATTTCATACAATATATCAATACATAGATGAAAAGAAGTGTTCAAGGATAGCATTGTTAGGATGCCCACATTCACAAGTCACTAGTATCATTTTCACTGTAAAACTTGTCAAGAAAGGGCTCTTTGGAGGTGATACACCTCTTATGGTTGATGAAAAATGTACTTGATGTCATAGAAAATGTCCCTGAAAAGGTGACTATGCCTGAAGAAGCTATACCAGAGCTCATCCATCCATGAGCTAAAAGTAGATAATAAATAAAATATGCCTCATTCATCAATGTATAAAAACGTGAAATAGAGAATTTTAACCCTCAATAATATCGACCCTATTTTCATCTTCACCAATCAGGTCTGACCGAGGAAGATACTGCCACGTTGGGCAAGTTTATCCCCTCTGATCGTGTCTGTCTCCATCTTATCTCAACGCTCCATACCTCGCTTTCACTCGTTCCGTCCTCTGTGACATATTCATCCTCCCATTTCCTTTCCCCATCCCTCCTTCTCTCATCCATAACTCTCTTTTCCTTCTTTTTACTACCCTCTTTGACACTCTAAGTTATGTTCTTGTAACACAAGGTGACCTGGGAGTAGATGTGAAACGGACAGCATGAGCCAAATCTTCAATTTATTTTGTTATGGTAGCTATTATTCCTGGCAATCTAACCTGAAAATGTTAAATGCCTGTACAGTATGCATTCAGTGTCACATGATATTTTAGAAATAATGGTAAAATGGTCATTTTTAAGTACAATTTATTATAATTTTTATTATTATCTTAAATTTTTTTGGTCGTTGTGCACCCAAGGCTCATCAAATGCATGAGGGCAACGAAGATGTCTGGTCCGAGTCAAGAGAAGGTCTACGTTGGCACAAGTCACACAAATTTTAATGATGGTTATGGGAGGAATGTGTCACAAAACACATGACATCGCACCCCACTGTGTATGTGGGTGTGCAGCCACAGACCAATCAGAATGACTATGATGACCCCTGTCCACCATTGAAAGCACCTAAAATGTGCATACAAGCATCAAAACCAAAAAAGTAGAGGAATTTCGCCTAGTTCAGGGTTAGTCCAATGAGTCTCTTCCTTTATTACATCACAGGAATGGCCATGTGCTCAGTTTACCTGGGTATGTGATGGCACCAGGATGTACTATGGGATGATGACAAGCTAGTGGAGGGAGTGTGATGCTCTGTTGGGAAACTCTGGGTTTGCACATTCAATTGGACGTAAATTTGGCATGTGCTATCCACTCTACTTTGACGATGTCATTCCTTTGTGGAACTGTCCTCTTTCTGCAGGTAAATGCACCCTGCGACATACATTGTTCAGGAATGGCTTGAGGAATAGGATTAAGAGTTGTCCTGTCCTCCAAATTCCCCAGATCTCAATCCAGCGGAGCATCTGTGGAATGTGACCAAAAAGTTTGATCTCGAAAGACCTGTTGCTAACGTCTACAAAGGCATACGTCTTCACAGATGCAGCATTTGAACCTTCAGTTTTCTTTGTTTTTTGTTTTTTTATTCAACTTACATCCATAAAAGCTTAAGTGAGAACTGTAACTGACTACAACCCTGTTTAAAAACACCATTTAACTGCATTCAATGAAGATTTAATTTGAGTAAGTGAGCTGGAATAGTGCCAGAAACAGTATTTTGCGTTCGCTCAGAAATTACATTTCCATTCAAAACAACTAATGTGACAATGGCAGCAAAAAAAAAAGAAGGTGTTTAGCTTGACACGTCAATAATGAATGCATCTGTGACCAATTAGCTTAATTGCTTTCCAGTCTTGTATACGTTTCACACTGCAGGACACCAAAAAAAACCAACAACAACAACAACATCTAAGCATGAGCTATATTCACGATTGTTCTTTCTTCTCAAAAACTGCTTCCTTTTACAGACACACTGGTTGTTCAGATAAAAAAATGGTCCAATAATACTAAAAAAGTTACAAGAAATGGTAACTGCAATGTTCATTTGAAGAAGGCACAGATGATTCAAAAATATAACAAGATGTATTAAATAACTCAGGCAATCCAAGCAATCCAAAGAAATTGAGATAGTGTGCATAGGACAAAAAATACTGGACTCTAAACAGAGGAAAAGGAATAACTAAAGTACAAGTGATGATAAAAACCTGTGCTGATTAAATAAGTTACCATGACAACAAAAGAGAGGTGGGTAAATGGAACAAAAGACAACAAGAACTAATGAAAACAAACTGAAAGTATGTACTAACGAACTGAACGTAGTGTGACAGTAACATTGTGTGAGGAAAATAGTAAGCAAATTATTATCAAGATGTGGTTATATGAAAAAATGTATAAAAATGATAAATTAAATTGGCTTTACACTTTAAACAAATTAAATATCATATACAATCATTTGCTTCACATTAACAACAATACAATTAATTAGATGTTAATATTTTCTGTATTATATTTAATTGTTTCAAGTCCACTGTTTACAAAAAAATAAAACCATAGAAATGAAAAGTAAACTTATTTCGTTTTACTTCATGTACTGAAATAACTAAAACAAACAAAACATAATGTACACATTTAAATAATAATAAAGATGCCAAAAACTAACATGTTACTAAAATTTAAACTGAAAAATGGAAAATATCCTCCAAATACAAACTATGGTATTGCACAGATGCACACTGCAAAGAAGGAAAGATAAATGTATGAAGAGTTTTATGAAAAAGCCTTGAGGCATATTGAAGTCCATATGTTGTGGTCAAACGCATACTCACAGCCCTCACTACATGTCCAGCATGTGACAAAAAGACACAGAATCAGCGGGGGAAACAGAAAGATCATCCCGGATTCTTTTCTTTCTGTCTTTCCCTTACAGTTACTCATAATCATCAACAGCAGTAGCACTCCTCAGCTGCTGTGAGAACTACAGTCAGAGTCAATCTCTCACACTCTGAATGTGATGTGTGCCGGGGTTAAGACACTGGGAGAGCTAGACTGAGGGTCTTAATGAGCTCCTGTGTTCGTGTCTCTCTCCGGGCCCTGGGGACGGTAGAAGTGCAGTGTGTGCCGCTGTTGTGTGCTGAAATCTGCTCTTGCTCCTCGGCAGCTCCTGAGTGCAGTCTGTCTGTCAAACTACCCAGCGATCACGGCTGTTGTTGTTATCATCAACAGAAGAATTGGAGGGCTCAAAGGAACACATGCGTGCTGTAATTATACTCTCAACTTTGTTTCTCCCACCCCTCATAGCCTTTCAACCTGCTCATGTGTGTTTTTGTTGTGGGTTTATTTTCTAAATGTCCATCTTTAAGCAATTCCTCCTCTTGCTCATCTCAGTTTTTGTCTAAATCTTCTTCTCGCCCGTGTTTTCTCGACATCTCACAAACCCTTTGTCAATTTGTGTTCTGTGATTGCTGGTGTAACAATAGCCATTCATCTTAGGTTCGACAGTTAAAAGAGGGACTTGAGGGGGAAAAAAATTGCGCTCACAGGCAGCAGTTTAAAATGGGTGTATATCATAGGTGAGTGCCACTTTTGTTGCTTTAGTCATAAATATTTTTAACCGGCCATGAAACAATATTTCATATCAGTTTTAAAGATATATATATATATATATATATATATTAAAATGTATATTTTTAAACCTTTGACAAACATCATAGAATCAGAATTATATAGCTGCTTTTCCACCTATATATTTGTGGCTTTTTGAATTGATATTTAAACAAAGAATCTACGTATGTTAAAATGTACATATACTGTATGCACATCATTTGTATACCTTAGGTCCTATAGCAAATGTACACCTTAGGTCCTGTGGCCATTCTTCACTTTCAATTTCTGCCATTTTAATCACTTGTATCCTTTGCTACTTTATATTAAATGGTCCTGCGGGGGACAAATAAAAGTTGCACAAAAATAATCCATATAGCCAATTAATATGAGAAAAAACGATGTTAAAAGATGCATGCTGTGACATGATGCATGATGTTGCATGCAGACACATGTTAGTGCCCAAAACAGCAACTTGTTCAACAAACATTTCCCATCATTCTTTGAGGCAGTACAAGAATGAAAAATACAGCAATTACAGACCTAATGTGCATCCTTCGCTCTTCATTACATTGCATTAGAGCTAAAAAGCTTCCTGTCTTTGTCAAAAAGTGAAAACATTAAAGAGAAAATTTGGAGAAAAATGTCCAGAAACCACTTGAGCGCACATCATGTTGTGATTACGATATTCAAATGTGTAAGTATGAACTTCCCAAGAGGACACAACATTTGACAGATAAAAAAGAAGCGTTAAATCAGTATACATTCTTAGTCATTATACCATTCTATCCAAAAGGATATAGTTACTGAAGTTGCCATCCATTTTGCTGTACATCAAAATTATATTTGCTTTTAAACCATCAAAAAAGCATTGTATTCTAGCTTCATTCAGCCTTTTTTTTTTAATCAATACTTAAAAGTGGGTAATACAAAGCTGAGAAAAATGTCATTTTGTGAAATACTTTATTATTATGAAATAGTCCGGATCGGATTCAGGGCAATGATTAAAACATAGATCGAGTAGATCGAGTCTATCATCCACTAACACATCCACCACTTAACTCTTCATGGGTTCGACATTTCACTCGGCACTTTTGGCAGTTTTAAGATCACATTGGCTTAATAGTGCATATTAATCTATCCACTCCTCCCTGTTTTTGGATCTGAAGATGCTGTACTCCAAGAAGTTTCCAATCCTGCGGAGTTTAGCTCCAACCCCAAATAAACACACTTGAACCTGCTAATCAAGCTCTTATTAAGAATACTAGAAACGTCCAGGAAGGTGTGTTGAGGCAAGCTAAACTTTTCAACTGGACGTCTAGGACCAATTTTGGCTCTTTGAGATGATGCGTAACAGCACCTCCTACCATATAACAGTGAAACCATGGAAAAACAAAAAACTTTTCAATGCCAGTGAACCGATTTGACATGAGTGATCGCCCCTCCATCTCCAGCTGTTTTGCTTCCACCTCCGCTCTGTTTGTTAGGTGCAAGGAGGATAACTGGTTAGTGCAGTGTCTCTACCAAAATCAATACAAATCAAATCCACTGAAGTTTTCTTTTTGAGCACTTAACCTTTCAACTCTGCCGTTAGTTTTTGTTTTTTATCTCTCTCTCAAAAAAAAGAAGCTTTCAGGGCCATTTTTTATAACAACAAAAAAGCATACACCAACATAAAAGCATTGTCAAATACCCCTGCTTGCCGGCATAATTGAGGACAGTCAGGAAAACAACCATTTGGTCTTAACAAATAGCAAAGTCAAAGGATTATTCTATGTGGAAAACCGAATCAAGCAAAGACGCAGTAAATCTCTCAAGCACCATGTATCTGCTCATTTCCCTTTCCATTACACCATTTTAGATTGGTTTCAATGAGAAGGGGGAGCTCTTTATAGTGTGCCAGTAGCAAAGAAAACAGTGTCATGCATTTCAAAAGAAGAGCAGTGAGTGTTTGATGGTATTGTGTGTTTATTGCTGGAGAGGACAGGAGTGTTTTGGAGAGCGTATGGCTATGGGCTGCTTTGATGTTAGCTGTCAATAGTAGACCCCTCTCATCTTAAAATGAATGTTTTTCAGCTCAAATTGCATCGTGCAACGAGGATTAGCTTGTGGGAGTTGTGAGATGAGTCAGGATTCAAATACATACATGACCTTGCTTATATACAAGCAGACATTTTATCAGTGATATGCACATTACATAACAATAAAGCCTAGATCTGATAATTGCTAACATTTAATTTATGTATTAAAGCTGTGTCAACAACTGATAGAGAGAAACCTTAACAAAAGTAGTTCCGGTAGTAAAAATCTCATTAACTTTGTCTACAGAGTGTTTGATTTTTTTTTTTTTTTTATAATAACATGAACAATTCCAGACAGACCGACGATGAGGTCTGAGGTTCTTAAGTGATGATTTATGCTTATAGAAGCAAAATCAATTGTCACTGTTAGCATGTAAATTAAAACCTGACTGAGTCTCCTACCTAAACTTTACACTTTACATATTTGTATATTGATATCATTTAACTGCCATTTTCTTATCTGATTGCATTATTCACAATACTTCATGGGATGCAAAGTGTATTACCTTGCAAACATGTCCTTTTACAAGTTCCCTTTATTCAGATATGGTCAAACCAAATTTGTGATTATTCATGTGACTCAATTATCCGTCTCATATGGAAGCCCGTTTCCGCCTAATATTGATAAAATATATTGACTTAGTATCACGAAATATTGACTATCTCGAAATATTGACTTAGTAAGTTGAATTATATAATAATATATATATAATAATATAATAATAATAATTATATCAATGATTAACACACTGACTTTAACAGCTGTTTTACACAAAGTGTCATGTTTGATGTGATCTCGCATTTACACGCTTTGACCATGCGGAGATGCACAAGAAGTTAAGTCATTATTTCGACTTACCTAGTCATTATTTCGAGATACTAAGTCATTATTTCGACTAAGTCATTATTTTGAGATACTAAGTCATTATTTCGACTAAGTCAATATTTTGACATACTAAGTCAATATTTCGACTTACTAAATCAATATTTCGAGATACTAAGTCAATATTTCGACTTAAAAAAATTTTTTCTCAACTGTGGCAGAAACGGGCTTCCATAGTCTCAAATACCTAATTATTAAGGAATTCAAAATAGTTCCAGGACCAAAACCATTGAAAACCTACACACCTCATCTGAAGTAAAGTAAATTAAAGCATATGTAACACTGTCTCACATTAAAAGTGTGTGATATTAACAATTCCAATCCTTTCGGCTGAATAACACAAGTCTACGCAGATATAAAGTCACTCAATGAATTTTGAGATTGTCTTTGAACCTACAGCAGTTCCATCTGCACTGATCCCTTCCTTTAAATTTGGATTGCACAACCACTAATCTATCAGCACAGTTTTCAAACCCTACACATGATACCATTATTTTTGTTTGTTAAAATGTCCATTCTATTTTTAACGGCCTTATTAGAATGTGAGGACGCTTATCTGCAGTCGAGTAAACAGTCTCATGTGAGATTTAGCTCATGACTGGGATGACATTTCAGTGGAATGACCTGTTTGATTCAGCATCTGATCTCAGCACTAGCCAATCCCGCTTCATCTCTCTGTGGTTGGGTTCTTCTCCAGCTGTGGGCTCTTCAACTGAAGCTTCTGTCTAACTCAAGCCTTTCATGTTGGGATTCTCAGATAAAGACCATTAAAGGGCTGATCTAACATTCGCTTTAGAAGTCACAAACACAGATTTCTGCTCCATGGGTGGGCCAAAAGCCAGTTTTCCATGCAATGCACTGAGATTTGACATATTAATACAAGTAAAACCTTTCAAAGCCTACATCAGAAGCATAAAAGCAAGTGAGTAGCAATGAGAAACATCTACGCAATAACTATATAATGTCTTTTATAAAGACATCAATCCTTGGCTAAAAGCTGCTGAGATTACCAAGCTTGGCCAACCACATTTTCGTCCGATGTATCGAAACATGAGCTTGTATCTGTATTTGCCCTTCTGGGAGTTACAGACAGGTCAGTGGACTACAAAAATATTGAATGTAATTGAAGGTAAGGCTCTAAACTAGCTCAGTAATGGCACATGGTCTCCGTTCACCTCCACCTACTCACCTCTTTGGTTGGCATTGGTCTCAAGGGCTCTCTTAACAAGAGCAGCCTGATCTTGCAGAACTGAACGTCCTCATCATCCTGGCCTGCTTTTCTCTCACAATGGCTCACAAGTACTCAGTCAGATAGATCACAGTGTCTTGAAAAGAATGGTGAAATATTGCACCTCAGTCTGGACCAGAAAGACAAACCCACTGGAATTCCTTCAGATTTTCTCCGGGGCTTTTTACAGGAATCCATTGACATTCACAGTTGCTCGGATGAGGGAAGTTCAGTGAATTGATCTCTCCAGGCTGGTGGGTAATCACTGAGCTAGTGCCAGCTGTATTCAGCTCTGCTTGATAGCTGAGCAACCTTGGCCTAAGCCAAGCACTTTGTCCCCCTGCTGTTCCTTAAACCTATTCGAGGGTATCTAGCCAATTCAGCTTTGTGACCCATAAAGATATACAGTCAGTCAGTCATTAACAGGTATCACTAAATATTTCATGTACAGTAGTAAATATATACGTAACCGACATGGGATGTGATGAAACAGCTCTGTCTGAATCTGATGACAGTGACAATGCCAGGGGATTCATTTTAAGACACACACAGCAAAAAGCCTTAATACCAAAAGTAAATATAATATATTGAATTTTACACAGTAAACTCAAGGCTGTGAAGGATAGACTTACAGTCTTGACAATGGCAAGCACAGTATAAAGATCCTAGATCATGTAATTTGTTATACACATATCTTTCGAAACACTGGAAAAACACTGTACTTCTATCTCTCACAGGCACGATTTAAATTCCTGTCAGAAAATAAATATAAGAGCTCATACTAGATATTGCAATTTTATATGTAATATGCGCTATACATTTTTCAATTGTAGTGTTGTAAAAAATGTAGATTTTTTTTTTATACACATCGATAATGAAATATCTGAAACACTTCCAGTATGTAAATGTACGCTTTCAATGGGTACAATGAATTTACTACAATTATTTCAGAAGGAAATAACATAACCTTAAACTAATTCATATCAGGTGACAAGAAACTAATTGCCTAATTACAAACATAATTGCTTGTTTAATGTGTCCTTAACAGATAAACAGCTTGCTGCAAAAAATCTCAAATACCAGAACAGTGGATGAAGAATGCAATGCATCTCAGTTCAAGGGATCTACCCAATCAATGGAAAATGAGTTTTGTTATTGTTACATGTACTGTTGGGGGGAAAAAAACAAAAAAACATCAGTGACTTAAATCTGATATTTTAAGCCGTCTCAGGGACCAGAAATGAATTGCAAAAGCAAAGGCCAGTATTCTCGATGCCATCAAGTATAAGAACCAATTTCAGCTCAATACCCTAAGGGTGCTCCAGGGTAGCAGTTCAAACATTTTTTTCTAGGCGAATCCAACAAATCACATCAGTGGATTAACCTTCAGAAAAACTGTTGTGTTTGAAGCTCTTGGTTCTAATGTTACAGGTCACAAATTCTCTCTCAGTAGCTTCGGAGTTAAGCTACATTCTGTGCTAGCTTCATAAGACTCACTGTGTGCTTACAGTGCATTACTGCAGATTAGCAGCAGGAGTGTGTATATGTGCATGTGTTGTATGGTAATGATGCTAGAATAATGAGAGTATGCATTTAAGTTTTTCCTGTGCGGTTGCTTGTTATCTCTGAGAGTCAACAGGCCAAAACAACAGGTTTCAACCGGCATACACCCACACAAAATATAAGGACAAAACAAATATGAAGGACAATGCAATGTGCCACTACTTTTTTAATATAGTTTCTCTCAACTGTCTTGATCTTTAATTAAGTCAATTGTACATGAACATCCCATTTCAAAAAACTGACAAAAGAATGACAGACAGTCGTGTCGTGTCTCTTCACACTTCCTGTGTCATTTCCTTCACCTGTCTTGTCACTCATCTCATTAGTCTCATCACCTGCTCCCAATCTCCTCTTGTATAAAAACCCTCTTGTGTTCCTTTGTCTTTGTCAGTTGTTGCACGTCTAGTCGTGTTTTCAGGTTTTGCACAAGTATGCCATTTGTTTTATATTTAAAGTGTTTTGTTGTTGAGCTTTAATAAAGAGAAGATTTCAGTTGATCCTGTTCTCCTCACCTTCATCCTCCTGCATCACATCATGCTAACAGATAGATATTTAGAATGACAGAACAATAGACAGATAGAATGGTAGGTAGGCAGAGTAGGTAGATAATTTAATAACTACTCTGTAGCAAATCTAAAATAATGAATTGCTTTTTTTAAATTACATTTAAAACATTTGATTTTACTTGCATGCATACTTAGACACAATTTCAATATAGGGCATTTATCCGTCATCAACTAAAAACATTATAATCAGCGTCGGCCAAAATTGTAACATCATACCTGCCAAAATGCAATGCCTCAAAACAATTCTGGGATCTCATGATTATATGACTGAAGAAAAAGTAGAGACTGGCAAAGAGAAAATACACACTATGTGTGAACAAATACGTCAAAGAATGTCAAAACCCACCCTCTCCATCAGCATGCTTTTAAATACGGCACAGATTTGAGGAAAAGCTATCTAAAATCACTATTTTTGTTTTGATTTTCATCTGTTTTTTTCTCCCCTAACTCTGTGATTTAATTTGAGAATTGGGAAACATAATGTACTGCCATCACAGAACAACGGCCAGAAAAGAACCTTGGGCTTATTAAATTTTAATAAGGTTCTCCAGGCAACTTTCCCCTCGCCGTAATTGCTTTGTGTATTTCCCCTATGGGGACCCCGCTTCTTGTTTGTTATCGACACAAAGCTGTTGAAATCACAGCCAGCTCTCTCTTTCTCTCTCTCACTCACACAAACACATACACTTTCTCATCCATCGCTTCACTTACCCAGTCTCAGTTTCATTCTTAAATAAACATTAATTAAGCTTTAAGTTGATATTTGCATGGCCTAATTACCAACATGCCATGAACTGTTTCCTAAAAAAAAGCAACATACCTACAGCGGCCACAGAAAGTACCTGCCAGATGTCACAATACACATTCACTTTGGTTTCAACAAAAATCCAGCACAGCAGTAATAGTTTGGAATAATATGAGAGTTAGACGTTATACACAATCATATTCAGCAAATGTTGCATCACTTTGAGCTAGTAGGTGGACCACATGAGAAATAACAATGTCAAGGTATTTTTCCCGTGGCAGATGTCACATTATTCTACATCATATCATCACATACGCGTCTTACTCTCACTTGTAGTGAACCGAATGAATCCCTATAATTTTCTTTCTATGAATGACTCATTAAGACCTCTATTTTTCATAAGGTCTCCTGACAATAATGCAACACCAGGCGATTTGAAGCGTTTGACGTCTTATGACAGAATGCCTCCATTTCTAATGAAAGCAATGAAAGTTAACTTTTCACAGACAGGAAAATTACGCTCTCTCACTAGTTTTCCTGCAGAGAAATTGCACACCCTTAGGTAAAGTTGAGCAGAGAAATTAGCTTGCATTGCTGGTTGCAAAATGACTTTTTTTTCAAGGAAGGTGAGAACAAAGAAGGAACGGCTGTCATAACAGATGCAGACTTTGCAGTGAAGCATTCTTTAAGAAAAGACATTTATTCCTATTCACTGTAAAAGTACCTTAAATGATGCTTCTCCAGTGCTTCACCTGCTTTAGTTGGATGTTTCATTAGCTGTTTCAATCAAAAGCTGTGAATTTAACTTAAACACAAAATTATAATTTTGTTTAAAACAATTTCCTTCCCATGTTCAAGAAAACAAAATCATCAGTTCCGGGGAATTTGTAATAAAAATGGACGTTGCTGAAGAGAAAGCCAATGAGGCTCTTTTCTTCCTATATCATAAATGACTTTTGGTGTCTCAGAACATTCAGACTAAACACAATAAATTCTGTCGTGTTATCTTGCGTTCGGATGCCTGGTGATTGGGAATGCAATTATGTGAGACACTTCTAGAATGAAATTAAACCAACATTTGAGATGCTGTGCAAAGAAACTGGACCACTGGTTAGTCCAGTTATCCAATCACATCCAATGTTGAGACATAGTCACATTTTGTTGCACATTGAGGGCTTTAGTCTGTAAATGTGTTTCCATCAAAGTTTAAGCATGTCTTTTTATCAGATTAAAAATGTTTTCAGCTGGACTGAGGGCATACATTTTGTTAATCACATTTTTTGAATTTATGCACACAAATAAAAAATTATATTGGTCTATTTATGTTTAGAAATATTCTCAAAAAAAAGGTACTTGAAAAGAGCCTGGGACAGGAATTGTTAAATAGAAGTGTCTGTTGATTTTTCACATTGTGAGTGGAGAATAAAAATTCTCTAAGCACTAATAGAACCCTAAGCACTTTTACTGAAAAATACTGAAAGACAACATGTAGTTACACAATTGTTATTTTATATCAGATTAAAAGTGTCAAATTTAACACTTAAATTACATATTTCATCATGTTCAAATATCTGAGCTTAAAGTATTATCTTAGTTTGAATATTTTTTCTTGTGCTATCTCTTGAGTTAATTATACCATTTAAGAGTCTCCGATAAACAAGTTGTGGTTATGAATAAAGATAATTACAAAAAAGGTGCATAATTGTGGTCTGACAAACAGCCAGTCAATGCTTAAAACAACAAAGCACTCAAATATTCTTCACACACAACAAAATGATTTCTTTGCTTAGTATATACAAACTAACCAGTATCAGTAAACACTTCTTTGAGCTCATTCAGCCAAGGGCAGAACTTTTTGAAGTTTCTCATACCAGGGTTGCATTACTTCATAAACGGCATTCTGAGCCCGGATTATATATATATACAGTAGTACCTCAAGATACGAAAGGCTCAACTTACGAAAAATCCAAGTTACGAAAGCAAAGACGATAAATTTTACTGCTCTACATACGAAAAGTTTTCAAGATACGAAAGGTTTCTGAAAGTCCGAGATTCGCCCCATAACAATTTTGAAACTCGTGCCGCACGCCGCCATCTTAGTTATAGTAGACTCGCCACCATACTCCTGCTCTCCCATTGGTTCCTGATGCTAGCCAAACCATGAGATCCTTCTCTCTAATTGGACAGCATCCCTCCCATCATGCATCTTCTATACGGACGTGCTGGCGAAAAACTCACTCCGCAGAGTGAAAGAGTGAGAGAGAGTGAGAGAGTGAAAGAGCGCTCCGCCTTAAAGGAGCCTTACCCAATATAACTCTTTACAGTACGTACTTACGTTATCTGCCGTTTGTCCTCCTCCTCCTCTGCCGCCACTTTCGGAGATAGCTCGAAAGGTAAGCTTCGACATTTTACGTTATTTCATTGTTTATAGGTCAATTTAGCTTTATTATGAAATTTAATGGGGTGTTTTTGGAGGGCTTGGAACGGATTAGCCATTTTACATGTAAAATGTGTTCCAAGATACGAAAAACTCATTATACGAAGGCCGCCTCGGAACGGATTAATTTCGTATCTCGAGGTACCACTGTGTATATATATATATATATATATATATACACACACACACACATATACACATACGCATGCATATATACACACACTCTCACCTAAAGGATTATTAGGAACACCTATTCAATTTCTCATTAATGCAATTATCTAATCGACTAATCACAGGGAAATGATTCGATGCATTTAGGGGTTGGTCCTGGTAAAGACAATCTCCTGAACTCCAAACTGAATGTCAGAATGGGAAAGAAAGGTGATTTAAGCAATTTTGAGAGTGGCATGGTTGTTGCTGCCAGACGGGCCGGTCTGAGTATTTCACAATCTGCTCAGTTACTGGGGTTTTCATGCACAACCATTTCTAGGGATTACAAAGAATGGTGTGAAAAGGGAAAAGCATCCAGTATGCGGCAGCCCTGTGGGCGAAAACGCCTTGTTGATGCTAGAGGTCAGAGGTCATGGGTCGACTGATTCAAGCTGATAGAAGAGCAACTTTGACTGAAATAACCACTTGTTACAACCGAGGTTTGCAGCAAAGCATTTGTGAAGCCACAACATGCACAACCTTGAGGCGGATGGGCTACAACAGCAGAACACCCTACCGGGTACCACTCATCTCCACTACAAATAGGAAAAAGAGGCTACATTTTGCACGTGCTCACCAAAATTGGACAGTTGAAGACTGGAAGAATGTTGCCTGGTCTGATGAGTCTCGATTTGAGTCTCAAACACATTATTAGTATGGTGTTCCTAATAATCCTTTAGTTGAGTGTATGTTTTTTTACGTTTCTTAAGCTTTCAGTTTGGTCTGAAGCATTTGTGTTTGATCTAAGGAATTGCTGAAGGAATCCAAAGAGGATTGGTATCTTAATTTATCAACACAACAAACTTCAAAACAGGTTTATTAAAAGCATGGCTTTTTTTTCAGAGCTATTTTTCCTATCTTCTCTCTCTGGGTCATCTAGCGTTAGCAAAAAAAAAAACACAAAAATAATCTTGCAAAAACTCTTAACAGCTTTTGCTCTCTCTTCACAGTTCACGTAAGAGTGCTCATACCAGTCTCACATCAGCACACTCCAGGTGAATGATTGTTTCCAGCTTTCTTTGACAAGAATAGGGCATATGTGTGTGTATGGGGTGGAGTGGGGTTATGGGGGCTAAAGAGTGAAAAAAATGCTTTAAAAAATGCTGACTGCTTTTGTCCTGAATCTATTCAGCATTGTGGAAGGGATGACTCAAGCAGGCCAATTATGTTAGGAACCTTAAAGGCATAGCAATCAGTATAAATGACAGATGCAAATTTGGCCTTTCTTTGCTCATTTACTCACCCTCATATCATTTCAAACCTATATGACTTTATTTTTCTGTAGAATGCAAAAGGAGACGTTTGGCGAATATTCAAGCTGCCCCAAAATTGCCCCAGAATTTTCAGTTTTTGAGTTAACTATGTCTTTAATGTGTAGTTTAGCAGTTCTCAACCTTTTTGACTCTAAGGGTCTCCCTTTGTCCGAGACATTATCCGAAGGCCCTCCTATAAATTGATATGTACATCTGGTACTTCTAGGCCTGGGTTCACAAATAGGGCTTAAATTCAATTTAATTAAGATATTTAAGTAGCTTTTATAAACATGCATTAGAAAAAAACATATTTCTGGTGTGCATTTTGAGTCCTTGCATGGATTTTATGTTCCTCAAGGTTCACTAATGCTCTTAAGAAAACTATACATGGAAAAAATTATGTATAGTTTCTATATTTTACAGTTTCAGTATCATTCTGACCCTGAAATAAAACATTTTTAAATGCAGCTCCTTTAAGGATTGTCAGAAAACATTATTGCATGGTAAACAGTATCAACACCCACTCGTTAATGCGCACGAGTGTTTTATAAATATCCATATAAAACCACAATTTAGAGACAAAGCACTGTGAATTTGTTTATTTGCGGTTTGCGATGTAGCTGCTGTCAGAACCAATACAGTTATCTGCTTCATCTTTCAGCAAATTTTATTGCAAACTATTGTCAAATAGTGTGCTCATTTGGACAAAAAAAAAAAACGTCTAAATGAGCTGGTTTTGGAGCTTGAATAAATACATGCTTTGTTTATACATTTGTTTATTTTTTAAGCTATGAAATTTGCAGAATATTTTTATGGTAAAAAGACCTATTAAAGACCGCTTTAAAATAACCTCATTGTCAAACCATCAATAAGCTGACAAAACGTGCTTACATTTTATCACCAACTCTAAAAACTATTTTCTCATAAAATCCGGACAGTTTTACATTCTAAAATGTCATAACCTCTACATAAAATGTATAACAAAGAATATACTATTAAATAAATAAAACCACAAATACACATAATATTACAAGCTTAAACACACTTTAACCAGAAAAAAATATTAGGATACTGTCAGAGGTTAGCTTCATATATTAATAAAAATGTCCAATGCTTTTGGCCCCAGCGTTTTAATGGCAAAAGTTTCTCGCAGAAAAGCAATGGGGTTTCCAAACATTGCTATAAGGATGGTTAGAGCTATCATGTCTGCAAATTGAAGGGCTTGGGATCATTTTGCCTTGGGAGTACCGTAAGAATTGGTTACCTATATTTTTTTTCCTAGTGACCTATGCTGTCAAATGACCAGTGGTGTGGTTTACTGTTTGAGCTCAAAAGACTTCTTTCCTTGAGTACATTTCCTGCTGTGAGGGAACCGTGGAGGCTACAGGCCTGTCATTCTCCAGCGGACTGCTGAATGGGCCATCTTTTGCTCACCGGTGGATCGATCTGAGCACAGAAGGCAAGAGACGCCAGGGATCAGACTTCAGGAATCTCACTGTCACTCGACTGCCCGGGGCCCATGGCACCAGTCCAAACATCCGCTCAGCCATCAGGACCAGAAAACCACAGCATATACAGCAAACAATCTCCAAAAAAAACAAAAAAAACAAACAGTACAGACACACATGCACGCGCACACACATGGTATGATTGTGTCTGGACCTGTACTCAGCATCGAGCTCCTGTAATTTTCAAGCCATTTTTTGATCTATCGCCTGTCGAAGTGGTAAAGCAGAGCGTTTATCACAATGGATGGAATAAGGTAATCACTTACGAACTGACTGCTTTCTCAAAAATTATGAACCTCCCATACTCTGATGCACTGATTGTTCCTGTCTAGATACTCAGCGATAGTTATGTCAGTTCTGAAAAGCAGGTTATTATGGTTGTCCATATAAATGCACCATTCAACAATCATCAGCAACTACGGTACAATTTTGAGAAGCTAAGAAAATCTCCACCGGAGTTGAACAGAAATAATACGCTGATGATAAAAAGCTTTGATTTGCTGAAAATCTTTTTGATGCTTTTCTAGCAGAGATGAAAGAGGAAACAGTAAGTTTTCCCCCTCAAAAAACGAGCTGTCTGTATGTTAAGTCTCCTGTGGTTTCTTTTGTTATGTTGCCGTTTCTTTTTAGCATGTTCGACTGACCTCTTCTTGGACAGATATAAACAAACCTATATACACACTGTAAACCAGGACACAAGAAACTGTGAATGACTTTGAAACTGAAGCGCAGCATAGGTTAATCCTGTGGGTGCTGACCCATTTACACTATAACTAAAATATTTATTGTCACCCAGAGATGCTAGCTCATAATTGATTTGCTGTAAATTTCAATTGAAATTCAATTTTAAAAAATGTGAATAACATTTTCTGAATGTGAATAACTTATAGATGTTATTATAGAACATAACATAGACTACCAGTAAAAAAAAAATCAGGCTTTTTAAAAGAAGTCTCTTATGCTCACATGCGTGTTTATGTTAACTTAAAACATAACTGACATTGTATACGAGAATGCTTGTCAAGACCTGAATTTTTTCTTTTTTTGTATATAGTTGACTGTTTAAGCACAATATAGAAGCAGCGAAAAATAACACCATTTAGACCGAGGTGGTTATTTTAGATTACTATAATCTTTCTGTTATTTAATATTTGTTTCTTGGGCACCAAATCATCATATTAGAATGATTTGTGAAGGGCCATGTGACACAAACGACTGCAGGATTAGCTGCTGGAAATTTAGCTTTGCCATCACGATTAAATGACATTTCAATATGTATTGGAATAGAAACTGTTATAATATTAGTGTTTTATTCGATTTTTTTATCAAGTGGATCTGTTTGCATCCCTAGAAATGACTCATAGTCCGCTATGGTTCTCCCTCACTCATCCAGCTTCACTTGGACTGGAAGCTGTAGTTCAGACGTGGCCAAGGCTATGCCTGTATGTATTTCCCCTCTGCAATCTCACTTTAATTGCCCTAAACTGGCTGGGCAGAGTGTGGCTTCCAGACCTAGTATCCCTCCTCGACAGAATCCTCTGGGAGATTCCGGTCAGAAGGAACTTCTTGTCCCAGGCAGGGGGCATGAGAGCCCATCCCTGACCAGAACTTTGGGAACTGTGGGCTTGGCCTCTGAGGGGGCCCAGTTCATAGACTCTGGTCTGTCATCTGAGGTTGTTGAGACCATCCTCTACTCCAGAGCTCCCCCCACGAGGAAACTGTACACCCTGAAGGGGAAACTCTTCACTTCTTGGGGCACTGAGAGGCAGTTGAACCCATTTACCTGTCATATTGGCACTGTGCTGGAGTTCTCATAGATTCACTGCAGGGTTATCGCCTTCCACCCTGAAGGTTTATGTGGCTGCCTCTGGGTGGTATGTCTATTGGCAGAGACCCCTTAGGTACACGTTTCCTGTATGGCAGTGGTCCCCACCCCCCGGTCCGTGGCCCGGTACTGGTCCACGGACGAAATGGTACCGGGCCGCGGATTGGATCGCAGACCGGTCCGTGGATCAAATGTTATCGGCCCGCCCAAGGAAATTATATAATTTCCAATTTATGTAGTGGAGTTGAGCGGTTGCAAGCGGCTGTGGCGCTGTAGCTTTGGCGGTGAGGAGGTGTGTTTTGCTTCCCCATCAATTCATCAATGAGGTGGCGTTGGTTTATCGTTCCCCTAGTGTTTTGATGCAGCGCAAGTTCCCTTGAAAGGGAATGTCTCAGTTTAAGTATGTAACCATTGTTCCCTGAAAAGGGAACGAGACACTGTGTCTTTTGCCTCAGCTCTTGCACCTGCCGGGCTTACTTCAGACACTTGTTCAAGCTGCTAGTTCTGGTTTCCAGCGCATCTTTATCATCCTGGTTCATGACATCACCAGCCCGCAACGTGCATTCACACTCGACCGATTTGATAGAGCTTCACAAGACGGTATGCTAAAGCATAAATTCCCCCTGCGTTTTGACGCATCATCTCGTTCTCTCCTCAGGGAACTATAGTTACATAAGTAACCTGAGACATTGTTTTTTTTTTACATTCTCATCTAATTTTAACAAAACCATGATAATATTGATGATCGTGATCATTTCTGTCACTATAATCATGGTATTTAATTTTCATACCGTTTCATCTATTTTATATACTTAAGGACACTTAATTTCCTCTATAAAAGTAAGACAGCAACATAAAACAGATTCTGGATTTATTGTACTGCTGAAAAGGAAGAGAAAAATCATCCATTAACTCAAGCTCAAGGCCTTTTTTCATAGTAAATTTCATATAAAGTTTTCACCCTGAGGACTGCATATTTAATAATCAAAGACTAAAGCTGTTGATCACCATTTAATGGAAATAATTTGTGTATACTGTGGAGTCTAATATCAAATCATATGTGTTAGTTCAGGTAAAACAGCATATGGTTTAACGAAAAGGTGTCATTTAACAACCAGATTGTAACACACAATATTAACATTTCAATGCTAAAAAGCTAATGCTTCCTGTTGTACAGCACTTATTCAAATTTATAGCAAATAAGCTTCAAATTACAAGAGCTCATTAAAATGTATAAGTTTGCTGCTGACCTTTTAGGCAGCATAGATGTAGCAGATTCTACTCTAATGGTTTGGTATTCTAGTCATTTTGAACAGATGACTGTCGAACACTGGAGAGCATTAATTCCGACAGTTTATATCAGTGTGAATCATTTCACACACTTTAAATTCCTCTTAAAAAGCTGCAATCACAAAGATCATTGATGAACACACTTTGAGTAATGGGTGCATTTGAATGAATTAAACACGTTTGTTATTTTTTCTTTTTTTCTCTTCTGTGTTGTGAGCAATGTTTGTTAGTTCAGCAGCCGATTTGCATCAGAAATGGAAAATCTTCCACTAAGTAGGTTAGCGACTTGAGTGAGGCCATTTTGCATTGTGCCATTTGCCTCGGCGGAAGAGAGATCAAATGGCAGTCACTGTGCCCAGGGTAGACAGGGAGCAGCTGCCAGTACAGTGCCACCCCTTGGGCCACCTTTTTCTCAGTTATGTCCTAGAACTCAATCCCATAACTAGCCTCCACTTCTAACCATTGCTAACATACTGTAATTTATGGGTCAGTGCTCAGGAAGGAGACCAGCGGCAATTACATTCAAGTGACTGAGAAGTACAACTTATCACAAAGGGACTTTCACATGTGCACAGAGAAACCATCTCATGAAGCTTTCAAAAACTAGGGAGGGATGTCAAATGATCTTAAAGAACTCCTGTTACAAAAAAAAGCATTTTGTTGTTTTCAGACGGTCTTAGTAGGCTTAACCTGTCGGATATTCCAGACAGCAAGATTAGCTTATCGTTAAACATACACTGAACACTTGGTTGATGTACCCTAATCTTGCTTACTCAAGGTATGTTGAATCCAAAAATTCGAGAGTTCATCCAACCCAGAGTATGTTCAAGGTTAACACAGAAGACATTCTAATTCATTCTAACACAGAAGACATAACAGAGCAACAAATCGACAAGTTACTATGGAAATGGACTCTGAGACATTTTTCTCCTTTTTTAGCTACATTTTTTAGTTCTGTTTGGTGGTTTTCACGTTTAATAATTTTGTAATAGTTTTTCAGTATTTTTGTTTTGAAAAATCTGTCACGCCTGCTGGAGCCTCATCACGTATGCACTGAACGCCGAAGCTACAGCGCCAGAGCCACTTGCAGCCGCTCACGGACCGGTCCGCGAATTCGATCCGCGGCCCGGTACCATTTGATCCATTTGATACCACTTTTTTGATACCACTTCTACCGGGGGTTGGGGACCACTGGTCTAGGAGACCAGGGAGGGTCAGAAAGCAAGGTTATCTTACCATCAAGCATTCTTTGAACTCTTGCTTGATTAATCCAAACCTTGCTTTCTCTAGGTATGTCGGTTCCAAAAGTGCATCCAGAAGAACGTTAATCGAACCCAGAGTTTGTTCACGATAAACACACAAGACATTCTTAACAGAGCATCAAATCCACGAGTCACCATGGAAATGGATAATTGTTTAATTTCAATTAAACGTCACCATTTCGGTCAATGATTCTAGCCCTAGATAAATAATTCCCAACCACTAAAACAAACCTTTTTATGACATCCTAACCCCTCACCCTAGTACAGTCCTACACCACAAAATCAGAACAGCTTGCATTGGAGGTGATGTCTGCAAGTCTGAACCGGTTCACTTGAGATTCTCTCTCTCCCCCTCTCTCTCTCTCTTACACACACGTACGCACAAATGTTTGCCTCACCTTGCCGACCCTTCTCTTTACTGAAGGGAAACACTCTTGCTAGCACTGAAACAACTGCACTGTAATTACCGTCATTTGTCAAGTGTGTGCCTGATTTATAGTCAATTAAAAATACCCCAAAAAGTGGCAGTGGGCCTTGTTGTATGTGGGCCGTGTGATTAATGTTGTACAATTACAGCTGTGAGAGTGGCATGAGCTGGAGAAAGCCGTGTTGAGAGACACAGGGGCTTTGCTACATGGTTAAAACAGAGATTAGATTACCATAAAGAATGCTACTTTTGAACAGCATAGCATATTTTTTGGTTAAAAAAAATCCCTTTAAAACTATATGCACATATTTCTTTTTTTTTTTTACTAATGGTGCAAGAGCCCTCTTGGAATTGCTGTGTTTACTATTTAAAGATGTTTTTATAATGTAATGTGTGTGCACATACAATAAACATATACAGTAATACCTCAGTTTACGAGCGACTTAGTATAAGAGTAAATCGGTGTACGAGCATGGAAGGTCAAATCGGTGTACGAGCATTGTATCGGTGCGAGAATTTTTTTCCCTCACGCACATTTTTTTGTGTGGAAAAGTCCTAACGCTGAACATCGTCGCACGCATTTTTTCTGGAAATATCCTAATGACAGCCTCTCATAACGGTTCCAACCCCTTTATCCCCCCTTCACTCGTTCATTCTCTCAGCGACGCTTGGTTTGGCTGCATCATTCACCACAGTGCATACTTTTATCAGTGATTTACAGCAGTTTTACCTCGTGTTGTTAATATTAATTGTGATCGCTAATGGTCACGTGAAATATACACATACAGTACCTCTAAGCAGTAACTGTCACGGTTCATGAATTCATTGTCTCCTAATTCTGCCTGTGTGTGTGTGTGTATGTGTGTGTGAGAAAGGGGCTGTGGTCACTGAGCACTGACACACCTGATTCTCATATCATCTGCCTATTTCGCGTCTCCCGCATTGGTTTGCAGCTCCCGTGTGTTCGTTCGCGGTGTGTGATACACCTCTGGATTATCACGTTTGTTTTCTGCACTATTATAATAAATTCACGCATTTGCACTTGAATCCGGGTTTTGTGTTTTCCCTTGCTAATTGTCAATTATTAATTAGTATTTACATGAGATCTTAATGGTTATAATTTTAACTGCAATTAAAAGGGTAAAACCCAAAAAATATTTAAAATGGGCATTTATGGTCATGTGGAACGAATAGATTGATTTTTAGTGCATTCTTATGGGGAAAATTGCTTTGGTGTACGAGCATTTTGGTTTACGAGCTCGCTCTTGGAACGAATTAAACTCATAAACTGAGGTATTACTGTATATATGTTTATGTGTGTGTGTGTGTGTGTGCGCATGTATGAAATAACTTGTTCGTAACGACTAGCACATGATAATGTATTTTTTTTGACAAAAAGACAAAAGGCCTGACTGCAATGTATACCTCAGCAAGGGCTCTTGTAAACTGTCAGCGTTCTATTAACACTATGATCACATACAGTAAATTGATGTTATTTGGCCCTGCAGTGAACTGTCATTTTATACGCAGTATAAAAATAAATAAATAAATAAATAACTTACTGTAAAAAGTGTTTATGTGCCTTCAACACGTATGGAAACACTTACATCCGTAATCTCAAAGATCTTGAGGCTATATAGCAATTCAATTTACTTAAAAACAGTAATCAATCCAGAAGGCTGAGTGCACTTAAGATGAAAAAATTATAAAGTCAAGCACAACACAGTGGAGGAAGTCTGAGTTCCTTCCAGGAAGAGGTACTCCAGATCTAATAATCATTGCTAGGCCTGAATAAACACACTATTGTATGGACTGAGAGCTGAAGAAGTGTCAGAACACTTTAGTGATGATGGCCAATCAAGACTCAGAAACTTACAGCCATATAGGCAATAGTGAATCACACACTTATCAATGAGCATGGTAGAGTAGCAGTCTATATTCGGTCAGAGGAATGAGGCTGGTGCAAAGTTTTTGGCCTGCATGATGTAATGGTGAGAAAGAGGGATAGATGGAGGTAAATATGCTAGTGTAGAGTGGAAAATTCCCAGACTGAAGCAACAAGCACACTTAAATTAAGAAAAAAAAGAACTAGGACTGGACTGCCCGACGGTCCGGCGCAGCGTGAAGGATGCTTGGTCAGTTGACGGAACTGTCACGGTCCTGAACATGTCAAGTTTGTCATTTGCACTTTTTTTTGTAAAGCCTTGCAAATATAAACATTCAAGTGACAGCAAAGTTGCACAATGTGTGAGAAATTGTGTCTGTGCATCGCCACGTGCAAACACTACATTGAGTTTTCTTTCACATTTTCTTATGCTTGAAGTCTGTTCAAATTCACACAAAAATCAAATACAAATTTCTGAGTATGCTAGCTAACATAGTCATTTATAGCTTATGTTCCCTTTCGCCTGCGTTGAAGCACTAGGCGAATGCCTCGGCATGTAGTCTCGTGAAGCTCTCGTCTCACGTCGCAGTCGGTGACATCATGAACAAGGATGATAAAGGTGTGACGGAAACTAGGATCGGCAGCTTTGACTGTCTTCAGTCAGCACTGTGGAGCGGTTGAGAGTGTGTGCGCTGGCTGCATGTGCGTGTGAACTCCCTAGTCTAGTTTAAAAGAAAAGGGCTTCTCACATTGCAATTTTTTTTTTATTGTGAAATATGCCATGGCAGAATTAAAGCCAGATGCACGCCTTTCTATGTTTTGTCTGCCTGGGAGCGGACCCTCGGTCAGCGCTCAAAAGCACTGTCACATTTTAAACAGCTATCGTTTATCCATCCATCCCAAATGAGAGTAAAAAAATAAAGTATGCGCGGGCCCAGCTTCAGCATCAGGACATACCGTTCCTGTATACTGTAACTTTTATTACCTGACCAGACAAGTAGAAAAAAACTCTTTGCAATGAGAACTTAAATTACTGGTTTACTGACCATCAAAAAATTCAAGTTGACTTTATAAAAGTCATATAGTAAGGAAAAAATTTGCAAAATCAACTGCAAAAAAAATAAACGTTTTTGGTACTCGTTCACAAACACAATCTATTTATTTTCTCAACTGTACTCTAAAATAATTTATTGTGATTATCAATCTTTCAAAAGTAAAGTTTTGCAAGAAGATCTAGATGAAGTGATTCATAATGCAATAAGGAAAGGAAAAATTGTCCAAATTGTCCAGTCTTCAGGCTGTGACTCAATTATCAAAAGTGTCACCTTCTACTTTGATATGTGATCTCTCTGATCCGCATCGGGTGATATTCTAATTTCCCAACGGCGGAGGAGTTTCAAGCTGAGCTGAGTTTGTATTTTTGGTGCGACCAGCTGCGGGATAATAAGTGTGTGAAATTGGAGCTGGTGTTGAATTAACGGTGAGGGGCTCTGGGAGAAGAAAAGATCAATCTCATTGGCTTTCATAAAATTGCATTCCGTTTTTCCTTCTTCATTATAGTGTGGGATGAGGAGAATGGCGATACCTATACGGTGAGTATCCAGAGAAATGAGAGCACTCCACTTTATTTGATTTTCGTTTTAGTAATATAAAAATGATATCCCATTCGAGAGAATGCCGCACTTCTGTAAGTGCCAACTCTTACTGGCGAGGGTTTCTGAAAATGACTTTACTTCTAATTTAGGTGCAAAATTCGAAAGGATGTTGGGGGAGTGGGGGGTTGTTGTGCTAAGTTGTTGGGTTAGATGTTTCTTTGGACTGACTGCTCATTTTACATGTCGGCTTTCAAATTAAACTCCTAGAAGTGTATTACTATATACTCCTTGACGTATTTACTATAACTAAACCACAGTTGTGGTCCAAAAATGTATTTGCAAAGAATTCTACATCCATATGTTCAAAAATACAGTGTTCCTTCAGCCGCATTTAGACATGTATGCATGCTTGCAGTCTATTTAAGAGTTAAATTAATTAATTTTGTTGACCTAGGACTCTCAGGTGGTTAGCGTTGACCACTTCGAGACTGCCTCCATCTGCATAATTACTAAGCAGGAGGAGAGGAGAGCATTGTATTTACATAAATCTGCATATGTCACCTGCACAGCTGACTGCCTCTGACACCAGCTATGAGTCACCAACCACACACCTGCAAACACAAACTCGCAGGTACACACACTGTAAATGCATTCGGCATACAAAAAGACTGCGCTCATGATAACCTCATCACTGTTATGCGATACACTTACAACAACATTCATATCAGTATGGAACGATTATGCTTCATTTTAAGGATATAATGAAGTGTCCTGCCATACTGAATTTAGCTGATGTTATGTTACCGATGTTCTCTACAAACTGCAAAGATTTTATGGTTTAAATCATATAATTTTATAATTTGTCTCGTTATCCTCACAAATGTTCTGGCAATGTCTGTTCCACCAGTGAATTTGTAAAGACACATGTGCACAGGGATTTAGGTATTTACATGTTGTTAATAATGTATTTTTAGACTCGCATATAATCACAGATTGTGAGTATGATTCTGCTTTTAACAAATGTTTGGTAAACAATAAATGAACAAGAAACTTACTTTCTTCAGTAACTTGCATATTAGACACAATATTACCAGTTCTTTTTTTTCTTTTTTGCTCAGTCAGCCAAATTACTTCTAATCAAAGCAACAGAAGCAGAAAATGCTGTGTATATCAAACCAATAGACATTTTTTAAAGAAAGAAAAATGTATACAACAAGGATGTATTGAACTGCTGAAAAGTGGCAGTAAAGATTTCCATTTCAAATAAATGACAATTTAAACTTGTACGTTTCCTTGATTGCCGTCACAGTTTGAGTTTGTTTTCAATCATGTCAGTCACCTGTGTCCTGTCAATCACCTTAATGATATCAATCACCTGTTCCACGTTAATTAACTTATTAGTTACAATTGTTTGCTCCATGTATTTATACTCAGTGTTCTCTCTCACTCACTCTCTGTCTATTCTTGTCATTTGAGGTTGTTTATTAGGTGGTTCTTCTTTGTCATGTTCTTACCAGGGAGTGGATGAATAATATTCTTATTATAATATATTGAGTAACACTTAGGGCTGTCAATTAATATTTTTTTGATATAAATAATTACATGATTTTCTCATTATTGTAATTAATCATAATTAATTACAAACCAATATTTGCTGATAAAAACACCCTAAATGCCTCAATTAAACACTAATTCATTTTTGTTGCAGATCGGGGCATTAAATAGAAAAAAAAAAAATGAGTCTTTAAAGTCAATATTATATATTTTAATTCTATCTCATTCAACATTACTCGTCACTCGTTACAGCAGAGTAATGAAATTTGGTGATAATATGCTGAAAAATAGGCAGGTTTCAATACTCAGCTGTGATGGAAAAGTGTATGACGGAATCCTCAGAGATGCCATTCCAGAGGATACAGAGGTTGCAAAAATTGATCCATCGGAACATTGCTTTATGGCAAATAGATCAACTGACGACTTATTCAAATTTTGTAATACTGGCATGAAGCACTTGCAAACAGACTTAAATTGGATATGCATGCTGATGTGTTGATTTCAATCGAGCTTTTGAAAAAGTCAATCTTTATCAACTGCCTTATGCTTTATAACATGAATGTCAGGCAACCCCTTTGGCTCACTGTACGGAGCGATCTGAGTAACAGAGCAAAAGGTGAAGTGAGGCTCCTGTGTGTCTAATTCAATTCCAGCTGGTGTTCCTCAGGGGGGACTTCTGTCCCCTCTGCTTTTTGTCATCTCCATAAACAGCTTGGATTCATGTCTGCCTCCTTTGGTAATTCCAGTGAAATATGCCAATGATTTAACAACCACTGAGCTTCAAAAGGGCTCCTTACCGAGGTTAACTCAGAAGGCCTATTCAATGGCAATGAATGGAGCTAAAATAGCAGATATGGTCATTAGTCTCAGGATTCCTTGCCGCCTTCTCCTGTTATTTCAGGAGATGTAATTAGCAGAGTTTCTACCTTTAAACTGCTTGGAGTTCAAATTTCTTCTGATCTGTCAAGGGACACCCACATTAAGTACAGGATTTTGAAGGTGCATCCTAGAATCACTTTGTTGCTGAGTTTGCTGCAGTTCTGCATCTGCGTGTTTCTCGCCCCGCATCGCACACTGCACCATTAGTTTTACAATTATTTTAAATTATAGTAATATTTCAAAATATTGTTGGTTTAATTGTATTTTTCATTGAATAAATGCAGCCTTGATGACAGCCCAGGTGAGAAAAAGTAACGTAAAAGTAACATTACTTTCTATAAAAAGTAACGCAATTTGTTACTTTTACAGGGAGTAATGCTGATTGGCTTCATCGCTCTGTCTCCTCTACACTAATAACTTGGTGTGTGGTGGGCAATGTGGCGCAATATGGCTGCCGTCGCATCATCCAGGTGGTGGTTGAGGAGATTCCCCCCTTGCATGTAAATTAATGTAAATATATTAATTTAACGAAGTATTACTATTATTAAAAGCAACAATGGATAATTCACCTCAGATCTTGAAATCAAACAAATGGAAATGAGAACATTCACTGTATTCAATGACAAAGATTGTTTTAGTAACTCGGTATGTTGAATTGAAAGAAGAATCGTTACTTTTATATAGTGCTTTTCCAGAGCTCAAAGCACTTTACATAGAACACCCAAGCCAGTTTACTTGTGTAGCAGCTGCACTTACTTTCTGTAAGGTTCATGAGCCTACAGCTTGCAACAGATAAGCTTAATGAAATACAAGCGTACTTCTCCAACTGAATGATCATGCTTTCGCAAACAACACAGCATGGCAATGCCATCATTTATATTTTGGTTGACTAGTAAAGTTATTTGCCCACATGTGCGAAGTTGTGCACGTAAGTGAGTGCGTTTTGTGTGTTGTGCTGTGCTGACAGGAGCATATTCAGGGTAATAGAAGTGCACAGTGGTTACAGGGTGACTCAGTAAAGCGGAACTGAGCTCTGTCTCCATGTGCATGGATCGCTGGGTGCCTAGATGACAGAATGCCTCAGCGCCCTTCCCTATCGAATAGAATAGAATAGAATAAAAAGATTGAAACTCCAGGCGAGATTGGCCATCTTGCCGAATGGTGATAAAATATATATTTTTCCATTTGAAAAAAGTGGCACTTCTCGTTGCTCTTTTGGCCTGATGATTGTGCTTTTGTTTCTTTGTCTGTCAGCTTAATGGTGTTGAGTGGTCTTCTATGTCAGTGTAATCATATTGTGTAGTTTAAGTAAACTGAAATTCAAAGGGAACAATCATTCGTAAGGACTGTCGCCACTCTCACTGTTCTAATTACATGGATCAATGGCTCTCCCCAAATACAAAAACTTGGAAACCAGCGGTCAAACCGGCTCCAAATCGGTGACTGTGTGCAAATTCAACAGTCATGCCCAGTCGCACACGTAAACACATACGTTCACAAAAAACTCATCATCACAAAAACTGCAGAATTCGCAGTAGTGTTTTGGCAGACAACGGTGCCCATTCTTCCTCTTTTAGCTGTGCAACCTGTTGACACGACTGTCAATTTGGGAAGAGGAGACAGAAAAGAAAGGCACTTTGGCAGAGATACTAGAATCCCACTGGGGCCCAAAGCAGTGCCAGCTAGACATTACGGCAGATCCCCGAGGAGTCGAAGAAAAGCTTGAAGACATTACTGTGCATCTCAGAGGAGACACGGTCCAGTGAATTGTGACAATCAAGAGGAACAGTTGTTGATGCCTTTCTTTTCTTTTTCTGAACGAGGAATGACAATCATCATGAGATCCCACAGAGCTTGACAAACCAATCCAATCCTTCGCACCTTTCTGTTAAAACACAAATCTTTATGGTGACACTTAAACTTAAATAATAGTCACTGTACTTGATAAATGCTAATTATTAGGTCTTCACTAGAATAAAGGGCCAGTCACACAGCGAAAACGCATGAATCACGCACGAATTACGCACATCTGCGCGGAGCGTGCGTCGTATGCGTATTTCGTCGGTGGAACGAAGGTGGACCATCAGTGGATGTGCGTCGAAGGCGGTTTGTGCATGATTTTGAGTTTTGAACAGTTCAAATTTTTCCGTCTGTGTGCATTATACATGAGTTGGCGTGCGTAGTTTATGCGTCGAGTATGCGTGACGATGCGCGGGAGACGCCGGCCGTCAGTGCTTATGCGTCGGAACTGGTTCGAAACCGCGCACATCCATTGACGCCCCACCTTCATATCGCTCATGAACCGCGGATGAACGGCGCACGTATCACGTTCATTCCACTGACAATGTGGATTCTGAAAGTGCTTGTTCGTTGTTTGGACGCGCTCCGTCAGTGATTCATGCGTCAGGCGTGCGTCGAATGTCCGTGGAATACTTTGGTCAATTTCTCGACGCACAAGCACGCAAAAACCCAATCTGTGCGTGATTTGTGAGTGATTCGTGCGTGATCGGCTGTGTGACTGGCCCTTAAAGTTCAAAACATTATTGCAAAAGAAGGGACTCATGTGAGTACCTTCTTAAAATTGGCCCCAAGATCAAAACGTGATTGTTGATACTTGTAAACAACAGAGCAGACAGCAACACTGATGAGTACGCGGTTTAAAACATTTACAAGCATAAACAAACAATAGATAGAGAGAATGACGGATGGATGGATGGATGTTTAATCTTACTCAATTTAGACCATTTTGGGGACCGATTATGAATATCAAGGTGGGCTACTCCTTCACTACTATCTCACATGACTTTTTGCATTTTCACAAATGGGGATCAGTGTAGTACAAGCACCTCACACTCCATCCTGCTTGAGTGAAGCCACTGTCTGCCTGCTCTCACTGCAGTACTGACCTCTGCAGAATGTTTGGTCCCCTGCATGATTTGTATTCACATGCAGTACAGGACCTCTGGACACCTATGAGGTGAACACCACATTGTGGATTGCATTTGCATTTTTTCATTTATTTTCTGCATTTCTCAAGTTATGCTTTTGGAGTGGGTGGGTTACCACTCCCCCAGGCAACACATTGTGTATGATGTCTCTGAAAAAATGATTAATATGTTGTTGGTCTCAAAACACTCATGGTGATGCCTTTTTTATGCAAGGCAGTGTACGAGTATCCTGTGGGGACGTTCATGCTTAATGTTTAATTAGACTGTAATTTCATTAATCACTCTGATTCTCTAGGTCTCGGGAGAGCTGTATTGTGTGAATGTGGAGACCTGTGAGGAAACAACTCCGTTATTAGCAGTTCTCACATTCTGCTTTATTTTTTTCTGCTGGCTTCATGTCATTATTCCTGTCGGATGAGGTAAAAGTATGTGTTGGCCGTTCTAAAGCATTTTTTATGAAGTCTATTTTAACTTCCTCTAAAAAAATATGATGCAGACAGAATCTCTCTGGATGGCAGCATGGTCTGAATCTTTATGCAGAAAGTTCTACACTGTTGCAATAGTTACAAACAGCAGACACTGGAAGAGATGGGAATCACAAAGGCTTTGTAAACATCCGCACAATCAAACAGAATAATTTATGAGCACCAGATCATTTTGATGTTTTGTTTGGACACTACAGCTTTTATTTTCTATTTTTTTAATAAATGAAAAAGGATTGTGCATGATAATGAGAATAATGAACAATCAACATTCACCAGAGGCCCTCGAGAACTGTTCTTTCTCCAGCTGGCATGCACATGTGGCTCAGACAGCCATAGTGTGCGAAAGAGAGAAAACAAGAGGCAAGATGAAGCCAAACAACACAAATTGCCCAACCAAACCTGATCCCTCTCATTCTCAGCTGATGACATCATTGCCGTACCTTGCAGAAGAGGAACGTCTTTGAGGAACCCTCCACTGTAATCCACCTGGTACTCCTTCTCCTGAAATCCCGGTACACATTCAGCCTTCTCTTCTTTTTCCTGCGCTCCAGAGCAAACAACCTGAAACGGAAAGAAAGATTTCCTTTAAATTATTGAATACATGTGTCATTTTTTTTTAAAGACATAGACATGTTCTGAGTTCAAGTATTCATGAACTTAAATTATTTTAGCAAATGGCTGCAATATAACAGAGTGTTTTCATTGCAGCCATTTGCTAAAATAGAGTAATGTTCTTCCTCATTAATGTACACGCAGCACCCCATATTGACAGAAAAACACCACATTATTAAAAAAGAAAAACTGAAATATCACATGGTCCTAAGTATTCAGACTTTTTGCTGTGACACTCATATTTAACTATATCCACTGTGCTGTCAATTTCTTCTGATCATCCTTGAGATGATTCTACACCTTCATCTGGGTTCAGCTGCAGGGACAGGACGACTGGTTGATCTATCTATCTATCTATCTATCTGTCAAGGTTTTCTATGTATAGGACTGGTGGCTACAAAACATTTTTTGCCTTGTTTATGTCATCATTTGAAAGAACACTTTCCTGTTCTTAGTTAAAAACAAGTTCAACTGCACTGCTAAAACAAGTCTACTAACCAAACCGAGAGTATTGTAGTTCATGTAGATCAACAAGTCCATTTTCTGTCAACCCAGCAATGACTAAATGCTGCTTTTATAGCGAGCAAGAGCACACCGATTCTGCTGAGGGCTTTTCTGGTCAATTATACTAATTTTAGGTTGCCTTCCACTTAGGAAAGCAAAGCTTGTCTTCATTAAGAATTAAAGGTAATCATCCAGCTTTTAAAACTCAGAGGAAATTGATGTTTTGTGGCTTTTAGGTCAATGGTAGATGGAGAGGTTTTTAAGATCGCTTTTTTCCCTTTTGTGAGGGCCAAGGAGCCATGCTGTTCCAACCTTTCTGTCCATCTTCATCTTTTACTTCTAGCAACATTATTACTCTTTCCCATCTATTTTTGCTCTCCATCAATCACCCTTTCTGTTGAAAGGAAGCGGGGATCCTTTCTGACAATAACACACCCTGAATGCCGTCCTTGAATAAACAGCCCTGTTCCTCCTCTCAGTTCTATAGTACATAACAACTCTAGACATATAGACGGAATTTCAGAGATCCACTCAACAGTTTTTTCCTAGGGAATACATTCAACACAGATTCAACACATCAAAAACACAGAGCATAAATCATCAGCCGCACTGTCTGATAACCCATTCATGAATAATGAAGGCTTTGGCTTAGTTTTCTCCCTTTGTGATTTAGTAAAACCCCATGCTTTCTTAACAACCTTTACTTATGAAAGGATATGCACAATCACACAGCCACTTTGTAGCTAAGTTTAACATCAACAACAAAAAAAGATTCTGGATTAGAGCACACAGGGCCGACCCTTCCTATTGTTAATTCCTATTGCCTCACGAAAATGTAGAGGACACAACACAAACCTGCTACGAACCAACATTTACAAATTGAGCACCTCAGCCTAACGTGCCTGGAACATGTTCAACTGCTATTTCAGTGCGATTACAAAAATTACTTTTATCTGTAGAATAGCATACACAGCATATACAAATTTTCTCATTTGATTTTCTTGCCATAGTCACTTAATTAAGAAGCTTCCTTTCTGCTAGAACCCCTTAGAACAATCCCTCTTTCAAAAACAATATCCCTCTTAGGTGATTTATTAACAATTCATATTCAGTAATATTGTCGAGTTAACTAGACCAACACTATTGACTTAGAACACAATTTTAACTCAACCGAGCTGCATAGGGATGAGCGAGTACAGCATTATCTGTATCTGTTAACCATATGAATGATCTGTATCTGCATCTGTACTTGGACTGGGCGGGGGCCTAACCCGGAAATGGGCGGGATTTAACCCGGAAGTGGTCGGGTTGTCTTGAAATGAGCGTATGTTATTTTTAATCATGTAATTGATATGGGTTGATCAGAAATTGTTATGTTTAATACTGATTAGAAAACTTTTTACATGACAGCATCAGCATTGAGCTTCAGATCAATGGTTTTGATCACAATAACAGTGACAGTTACTGAACTGATGTGCAACAACATTTAACTAACTTAACTAACCCTAACTGAATAATGGCACTTTCTTTTGCTTCACAGATGACATTTTCTATTTCTTAATGGACGCATTTTATAATATTAACAAAAATTGTGAACACAAAAAATTTGAAACACTATCCATATAAATGTGAACTAGAACCCCAATAGACAAATTATTGTGACTAAACTACATCCATCACACTATAATCAATGAATGACATAATAATAACAACAATAAAAAACACTAGGCACCAGCATGTACAATGTTTTCCTGGAAGAAAAATGGCTTCCCTGCTCTGACAATGTTACCCAACGCGAAGGAAAGAAAAGAAAGAACGTTACAATGTACCATATACAAATATATCTTTCTTTCTTTTTCCTTCCTTTTACACAGCCTTGCAATAAAGGTGCACATGTTGCAGAGACCTGAACCCCACTGAAAACCTCTGGAATGTGATCAAGAGGAAGAGGGAAGCTCACAAGCCATCAAACAAAGACAAGCTGTTAGAATTTTTGTGCCAGGACTGCCATAGTCACCCAACAGCAATGTGAAAAACTGATGGAGAGCATGCCAAGACACATGAAAGCTGTGATTGGAAATAAGGGTTAATAAATTATAGAATAAAACAAAAATGTTAATTTTTCTTTAACCCATACATATAAATAGGAAATCCAGAGAAACTGCTAATGTTGTAGTGGTCTCTTGTTTTTATTGTCTTTCAGAGCTGTATAAATACACTTACAATTTTATATAAATTGGACCCATTTCATGTCCCGGTCACTTTACTCTTCCTTTCCTGTTGTTGTTCAATTACTCGTTCCTCTGAATAAAAGCCATCATAGCTTAAATAAACTGAACCTTCAAATATAAACAGATACCTAAGATACCAAAGTTTTTTCAAACTCTTTACTTGTTACAGAAGCTACCATCTTAGTCTATTATAAGAAATCTGACAAAAATGTCAGTGCTGATTTGATTTGCTTTGTGGAGAGTTGAGTTTGAGAGTGCAGGGCGGGAAGATCCTTGTATGGATCCAGCTGGGACACAGGATACACATTAACAGGGCAGCTCTCAAACAGCTGCTGCACCTTACTGTGTGTTCAGATGAGCATTCTGGATGTGGGATTGTATGCTGCTTCACTGTCACTACCTCAAAAATCCCTTGAAAGAAAAATTCATGCCAGGGAGCTTCAAGCATGTTATTACTACTGCAATTCAGAGTTTCAAGGAAAAACTGCAGCTGAAAAAAAGCCATTTGCGATCGCACACTCAGCAATATAGCACAAAGTTCTCTTTGACGTGTCCCCTAGGATACGACATAGACTGAAAAAATAATGGAGGATCTCAGCACGTTGTATTTTGAGAGGAAAATAAATGCTTATTTTAGCTTATTTTTCAGATTTAATGAGCCAAATCCGACAAAAATGCTGTGTTTACTGAAATATGAAAAAAAAATACTATCATTCTTGTTCTACAGGTTAATTTGCTGCTAAAATAGCACTGCCCAAAGTGATGCTCGGTTACCACTATCCAGTCTCTCGTTAAACTCACAAAGGCCTACTCTGCTTTATCTCTAATTTAATGACAAATACATCAGGGGGATAAGGGTGCCGCTTCCAAACAAGGTCTCCACTTTTTATGGTTGTTTCTATTCTACCCTACACTTTCAGAGTCTTTCTGGAGATTGCTTAATGGAGTTCCTCAGAAGAGAACAGAATGAAGTTTAGTTACTCGAGAACTCAATGACTTTTCTAAGCCTCATATGAAGCAAATAATCTTAGAATTGCCTCAGCAGGGCAGAGATAACATTGCATATAAGACAGCATGACAGGAATTTCATCAATCAGCATGGTGAAACATCATTTGAACCATCCAGACAAAAAATGTCAAAGCAGATATTATCACAGGCCATCTATATATGCACATGTTTGCCCTCTTGCAGAAAAAAGAGAATATTATGAAGAAGAAGAAGGGGGAGAGGGGGGGAGATAAGAGAGAAAAGAACATGCTGGACATTAATTATGTTGTGTCCTTCAAACTGCCTTCAAAGTGTCAGCAAAAAATTGTACAAAGAAAAAGAAGTTGGAGGGCTGTTCACTCAGGACATGATCTTGAATATCGTTTGGATTTTTTTTTTTTTTTGGTATATGCGCTCAAAACCTGGGGCCTCATGTATCAACACTACATACGCACAAAAACATTGCGTTTGCCAGCTTTCACGCTCACGGTCGGATGTACTAACAGTGAAATTAATGTGACAATGTGCGTTTCTCCACGGCAAGTTCATGTCAGGCATAAGTACATTTCTCATGGTTTTGTCCGTTGGCGACTCCTACAGGCAAAGAAGTGAAGCTGCAAACATTACACAACGAATTGTTCTACAAGTCTGTGGGAAGCATTGCTATTAATTTGCAATGCATAAAATGATTGATATATATTTTCAACCAAGCCTTATGGGAATATTCTATAAATTATGCAATTAAGTAAGAACATATTAGGCCGAGTTCTAATGTTCTCGCATGTCCAAACTGACACAACCCTTAGTCTATGGCAATGGCATCTTTGATTTTCCACAATGCTTTGACCACAATGATTTTCTGGCCCAGGATGACTGCCTTATCAGCCATGTCAGATTTCCAAGTACTGTCCTCAGAATCTAGTTGGGTCCGAATCTAGATGGAGATACAGCATTGAAACACGCAATACCCGTGCAGTTACAGGTGCTGACAACACTTGGTTTCCTGGAAACTGATTCTTTCCAAAGGGAATTGGCAGACCGCTCAGAAATAAGCGAGTTGTCTTTGAGCCACGCAATGCCAGCTGTTCCCATATGATGGTTCTCATATGATGCAACAATAGCCGGTTTCCCTAATGTAAACGGAGCAATCGACTGCACACACATATAAGGCACCATCTGAAGATGAATTTGCATATGTGAATTGGAAACATTTCCATTCAATAAATGTGCAGACAATTATCAGACCATTTCTTTTTAAGATCATTTACAGTGCGACTTTCAGATCCAACCGCAATAACGGCATCAGCCAAACTCCCCCACTCATATTTTTTTCTGTTTGTTATTAATTCCGGAAGACAAAGTTCCAAACAATTTTTTTCTTCTAATTTCTACCTCCGACAGTAGCACCTCTGTTTCACTTTCTGTAAAGTTTAGTTTTCGTGCCGCTTGCTTTAGCCATTTTCTTACTGCTTTCTTTTGCCCAAGTGGACTCATTACCATATTTAAATCAGTTTAATTAAGGGAGGAGACTGGGTGGGGTTTTGTGCTCATGCATGTGCGCTCAAGTTTACGTTAATCGGGATGTACAAAGAGAATATGCACGGGATCCTTCGTACGCAGAGATTGATACATCTGGATTTTATTGTGCGTTCGCACATTCACAGCTTTGTCCGTCAGTAATGTTTTAGTATGAATTCAACGCAGGCCCCATGTGTTTTCAACCCTTGAGCGGCACTGTGAGTGAAGCGTCACTGGAGTGAGCGACCATACGGACCGCGATCCACGTGCAAAGCAAACTCAGCGCATGCACAGTGAACTAGGTACGATCATTAGTCACGAGATAACCATGTGAAGTGGCGGATTTGTCCCTCTTTTGTGCTCGAGATATTAGGATTCGGCGACATAAAAGAATCGACATAACCCATAAGAAAATGCTAAGACAAATAGGGAGATTGGCGGTTCCACTTCAAAAACGTCGTCATAATAGGGTTGCCGAGTTAACCGAGATCGAGATAACTGGACTCCACTGTATATTTTTTGAATGAATTAAAAATATAGTTACATTTCTAAAATACTTTTTACACGTTTTTATTATACATGTTCTTAATATTTTTTGTCATTATATACATTTTCTTATTGTATACTGACAAGTGTACCTATAGACATGTGTCTTCTGTTTAATTCTGTTACACTCTCAAGCTACTTTTAAAGATAGAAAGTGCGAGTATTCACAACGTGCCTGCATTAGAGTGTCCGAGTTGGCGTCAAGGCAGATGACATCCAATCGGAGGACAGAAAAATGAGGTAAGAGGAAAATAGCGTATGTGCGCAGATGTCCACAGAAATGTGTAGTCCCGTTTGATGTGACAAAAGAAAGCCAAGCGCAAGGGTATTGTGCAAGCCTGCCTTCATCTCCACTGCATGGCTGCTTACAGGGTGTCCAAAGCAAGAACACCACCTGCTGCCTGGTCTCAACTTATTCTCTCTCTCTCCCTCCCTCAAAAATGCCTGCTTTTCTTCTTCTCTGTCTGAAATGAAAAGCGTAATTGATTGCTTGGCATGTTGGTCACCTTATCGGTTAGTTTCTGTGATACAGCTGTGTGGAGACTTCATTAGTTTCTAATAATTTGACTCAGCATGATTCCCTTATTAAACACAACTACAGAAGATGACACTGGTGGGCTGTGATCGAGGGTACAGGGGTTAGAAAATGACAATGTTCCCTGCTGGTGGAGAGAGAAAAAAAAACATTTAAATGTGGTTTTAGAAGCCTTTTCTTTTCTTTCAGGTTGTACTGCTTGTGAACGACAAAGAAGATAAATTAAATGGATAGTTTGTTCAAAAATTTAATTTCTGTCACCATTTACTCACCTTGCCGTCATTACAAATCTGTTGGACATTTTTTTCTTCGGTGGAGCACAACAGGAGATATGCAAGACTGTTTTCCATGCAATTAATGAGGACTGACGCTTTTAAGCTTTGAAAGAGCATACAAAGCACATAAAAGCACACTTTATGCACATTTTAATGTAGTACACTGATATCATGAAGTCACACAACAGTTAGAAATATTCCACTCAATTGGACTGTTAACTACTGCAACACATTGTACACTTGTGTCAACTGACGTTACGTAATACATACACACAAATGTAAAATGTAATGTAAAATGCAGCATTATGTGGAGATTGACCTTACTGGCTTTCTGGAAATACATATGTCCTTGATTTCTGAGAGCCTTGTGCCGATAATCATTTGAAAAGTGAGTTGGACTTTGATCGAGTCATTATCTAAATGACATTTTCTTTCTAAGTAAGCCATGCTGGTTGCACACTGAAGCTAAGCAGGGTTGAGCCTGGTCAGTACCCGGATGGGAGACCTCCTGGGAAAGCTAGGTTGCTGTTTGAAGAGATGTTAGTGAGGTCAGCAGAGGGTCCTCACCCTGCGATACGTGTGGATCATTACGCCTCAGCATAGCGATGGGGACACCATCCTGCAGATCAGTTGTGAAACTGAGGTTCTGACTCTCAGTGGTTGCCTTTGGTCCATCGTGGCCTCCTATTTTTTTTTTTTTTTTTTTTTCCTTGCCGCTGTCGCCTATGGCTTGCTCAGTTGGGGAAACTTAACACTTAAAATTCATCAATTGTATTGATTCGCCTGCTCTTTTGGGGCTTCTGTTCAGCCAAACAAACTTTGTTTATATTGTTTTTCCTGTAAAGCTGCTTTGAAACAATCTACATTGTAAAAAGCGCTATATAAATAAAGGTGACTTGACTTGACTTGACTATTCATCCCTGTATACTGATTGGCTTAATCACTCTGTCTCCTCTCCACCAATAAGCTGGTGTTCTGGTGTGATATGGCTGCCGTTGCATCCTCCAGGTGGATGCTGCACATTGGTGGTGGTTGAGGAAATTTCCACCTTGCACATATAAAGTGCTTTGAATTGCAAGAAAAGTGCTATATAAATGTAACTATCTTCTTCTGAACCAGATCAGTCCGATTAATAAACAACTCTTTCAAGTGGGTTTTGTTGTTGTTGTTGTTGGTTTCATTTGGAAAATTTAGCACACAAGGTTGTATGGGTCACTTCATAGTACTTTAATGATGCTTTTGCACACTTTTTGATGCTTGAAAGCTTCTGTCCCTGTTTAATTATAACAGCACAAAAAAAAAACAATGTTAAATATATCTCTGCAAGTCATAGAGGTACGACATGAGGGTGAGTAAATAATGACAGAATTGACATTTGTAGATGAAAAGTGCCTTTAAGTGTGAGGAAAATGATAAAAAGATAGCAGCAAGGGATGTGTTTGTTATAAACAACGATAAATGTGACAAGAGACGAGACAAGTAATGTGACAGAAAAAACTTCAAACTGATGAGTGCCATTTCTTTGCTATGGCTTTATACGACTCTGCGGTGATACATAGATTTACTCTCCTCTTCCTGAGAGAGCCTGGCTTTTTGTTTTGCTTCACTGAGGGGAAAGAGAGTTCAAACCCATCCTCCGTCTCTGCTCATAAACTGCTCTATAAAGCCCTGAGTGATATTGAAGATCTAAACGTATGCCTTCCGTCTACATTAACACTGAGCCTGGGCAAAACAGCTTGATGAGTATCTGACAAAAACTCCTTAGTTCGTTAGCTTTAGCACTTTTCCCAGGCCCGCAGCATAATTTATGCATGGGATTCAAGCACGTTAGAAGTACTGCAGTGTGGATAGCTGGATTCTTTTGGCTTCATCACTGAGGTCAGCGTCTCAGGCACTGAAGCTCAGCTTACCCATAATGCCTGGATTAATTCTTCCCATAGAAAGTCTGGAACCAACATATTTCTCTTCAACTACAGCACTGTAAAGCAATAGTTAGCAGGTCTAAAGCATTGTAATCCCTTTCCAAGGCATGTAATCTACTCATTAGACCTTCTAACCTCAAAACCACTGGAGGATAAAAGCAACAGATGAGAACATAGCCACAATGCAGGCCGGGAGAGCTAATATTCATTTTCTTTTAGCTGCTGTGGTAACCTAAAGGAATTTTAATGTCCCATTCTACATTTTACAGCTTGCCTAAATTGTACAACACAGTTTGCAAAGGTTCATTAGCAAATTCGGTTGTAGACCAAATGCTGTAAAATGAGATTCTGGGTTTCCATTGAAAGGTTTTAAGGTTAATATAACTGTTGAGGAACACAAAACATTACAATCACTGCAGATTGCTGAAAAGACTTTTTGAGGTCAAGTTGCATTCTACACAGTTGATGGTACTTATAGAAGCACATAAAATCACTGATTCTTTTTGCAGCTCACAGATTTTTCTCTTAAATAAAGATGTCAGAGGAGCAAATAAAGTTCAGTAGATTTATTGTGTGAGAGAAAGGCATCAACTACAAATACGGCGAGTATCAGATCGATATGTGACTACATTCTCTTTTAAAAGAGAAAGCTAACCGCTTTAAGTGTGTCCCCCTATCTTCTAGAGTCAAAGTTAAACCTTCTACTGTCATTTGACTACTAAATCAGAACAAATTGATATCAATATTATTATCACCCAGCCATGATGACAGTAGAATAGGCTATTCATTCTTTAAAGATCATCTCCCTTAATGCTGCTCAGAGAATCACATCTTTAATTAATTAGCCCATTAAAGTCATCAGCAACTTCAATAAGTCAGAAAGAAATTAACAGACTAAGAAAGTCTTGCAAATTTATACAAACTATATCAGCATCACAGGGCAATTATAGATTAGTGAATTTAGTTCTGAATTGCTTAGGTCAACATGAAATTAAAACAGACACCTTTGGTGTAGCTTCATTTAGATATGAAACGTCCACTGATATAATAAACCATTTAATATAATTTGGAAATACATTGCAATGTGAAAGTAAACTGTGCTTTGAACATCAATTCACAAAACTAGGGTTGACAAGACACCACCATTTTAATCTGTTAGTGTGAAATTTTAGGCTTCTCAATACCAAATCTGACTTTAAAAAAATAATATGCTACATAACACAATTTACTTTGTGTTAGTTTAACTTCTTAAGTTAAATATTGAATTATACTTTTACTATTTCTGAAGTAATATTAATATTTACATTCATGCATTTTATCCAAAGCGACTTACATTTACATTTCAAGAAACACACTGAATCAGTTCTTGCTTTCCCTGGGATCGAACCCATGACCTTGGCGTAAACACCAATGCTCTACCGACTGAGCTAGAGGAAAGCTGTTTAAGAACCATGACAAACTAATACACTATTGAACATGCTGTTCATACTAATGAACACATTCTTTAAAACGATTAATAGTAGTTTATTATTAATCATTTTAATAGTTAATATGGCTCATACAGCTCGAGTTTAAGTAATTACTCAAGACATGTACACAGTTAATTACACAATAAACAAAGATATAAAGAAACAGTGCTTGAAGCAGCCGCTTCAAGAATTTTCAAATAACAAATAGAAAAAGAATGGTCTGCTCTTAATGATCAACTCTTGATGAGCTTCACTAAAATATAGGACTCTTTTGTTTTTTAGACCAAATATTGTGTTCATTTTCAATTGGCTTCAATTGACTAAGACTGTAGACAAACTGAATTCTGTACATTTAAATTAATACTTAAATGGCATTTGTAACAATACTAAATCTTTGACTGGATAAAATTGTGCAGTACTAAAAGATACTTCGATTAAATGTAATAAAGGCGCTAATACACGTCACCTTGTTTGCAGGTCATAAATAGAATTCTGCTGTAAGTAAGTAGCTTTCAGAGTAAACTGCCCAGTGGTGTTCAGTGTATGACATTTACACACAGGGTAAAGAAGTCTATTCTGGGCATTTGGCTTTCTAAAACCTGAGTGTACGGTCACTCTGCAATGGGCCCTGGAGGCTTTAGCAGAGAGGAGTTGTCTTTTTTTAAAGAGTAGTGGTGATGGCCACCGGGCAGGTGCTGTGACAGGCCTGAAGTGTGATTAAGGTTAAGACTTCATTGATGAAAGCCAGTTCAGCCAGAGCCACTAGGCAGAGTCTAGTGTAAATGTCAGCTCAAGGAAAAAAAAACAACGAAAAAAACATCAATATGGTCATATGAGTTCACAGACAACCTGGTTGGAATTGGCTGCAGCACCTTAAGTGTGTGAAGCGTTTGTGGTGTTAGGGTGGGTTTGTGATTTGAGGTGGAAATATATATATTTTCCACATTGTCTTGACAATAAAATTCATGCCTAGCTATTTTGTCACTGATAAAAGCCATTCAGAGATTCACGTCAGCTCTATATTAAGAATCTACCATGCTCTGGTGAAGCTTAATCTGCTATTTAAATTGTGTTGTAGCATTTTGCTCTGAAGACAAGTTTGAGAAAAAGAAAAAAAGAGAAAAATTACATATTTTTATGTCTTAATGCTGGAGAGTTTCTCTTCATCCAAACTAACCACTAAATTGTTCACATAAATAACTCTGAAAATAAACCAAAATGAAGATGCTTAAGGAATTAGCAAAGACAGCAACTTGGGAATGTGAAGTTCCCAATCAGTGGATCTCAATCAAGGGGCTAGGGTCATCCTGCAACTCAAAATATAACTACTGGAGTCACAAAATGAATCATAATTAAAAGTAATTAAATTCATATTTGAAACTGTTAATTGATGGAATATAGCATTAACAAAACATTTTAAAAACAAGTACCTTTTCCATAACTACAGCAGAAATACCAGGAATATTAGTGTATACGAGGTGTCATCGAATATTGTGTTGATCAAGAGAGCCGGAGCATCAAGTCAAAAACGCTGAAAATCACGGAGATAAACTCTTTAGAATGACTGACTGATTCCGCCAACCTGGCAATAATCAGCAAATCAAACACTTAACGGACACTTAGCATAGAAATGTGCTGCTTTTCCATTTTTTCCCCTGTGTAAACATGCGGTAGATGAATGTGTTTGACTAGCACCCACATTTCACATCTTTTGCAGCATCTTACGAGTTACACAGCATTTCAAATGCAGCGCTCAAATAAAAAAAAACCTTCTCTCTAGACCATGCGTTGGAAGTGATGACCCTCGGCATGTGTTCAGATCCCCCATATGGTTCATTCAGCCTTGTTAACAGATGTAACATTTCAACATGCATTTCAAGGTCTATAATATTCCAATACTGCATCAAAGGAAAGCCTCAGGCTAATGCACAGATGCCCACTAAACCCCTGATATCCATTGACCCCTGAGAAATACCCACACACATCAAACTGTATTTAATGTGCATCAATTATTGCAATTGATTGGGATGGTACAAATTCCCTTCCAAACCGACTCCGATTGATGTCTCCGTTTCAAATCTGTCCTGGGTGTCTTGTGAACTGCCCCCAGCTGGGCAAGAAAACATTCCTGCATCTTTCCCTTCTCTGGCCTGGACTGAGTCCATTGCTTGGTGGTAAATGTCAGTGCAAACGGAGGGTGTAGCCAGAGTGACCCAGGCCTGGTCACAGCGAGAGGTTGCAGCGAAATCAATCAGTCTGCCTTCCAAACAGCTGCATCTGGAATCTGGACACATCACACCTGCTAGACCAATGAATAAAGGTTGGTGCATGAGTAGAGAAAAAAAAAGGGGAAGGCTCTGGGCACCGCAAACAGACACTCAATCTTGGACGGTATGTGCATTGTTGCTGTAATTTAGGAGGCAGGTCTGACAGGGTTTGCACGTTTGCTTCCAAGTCCAGATGTGTAAACACAACGCACCACAGAGGGATCCTGGCAATAACAAACTACTTGTCTGCAGCAACAGATGATAACATTTCCAACCTAACTAAAAGCTATTGAAACTTTTGCAATAGAGAGACAAGAAAAGTCGTGTAACTTTATCTTGCAGCATTGGAAAATAAATGTGGGTCTTCTGAGCTTCAAAAGTACAGGGAAAATATGGCATGAACATAAAGGGTCCAACACAAAGCAAAACCATTGCAGCATGAATAAAGGGCACATCGGGACAGAGCAGAATAAAACTGTTTATCTTAAGATATTACCATTCTGTAGGGCCAAACAGTTGGCGCTTATCCACTCTGTTTAAAGGGCAGAGAGCAGGACTTGGATGACTAAGCAGATCACTGGGGTCATAATCAGTCTGCATGCTGAAAAAATGGGTTCCAAGAGCCAGACCAGCCTCCCTCTGGTCCAAGCTTTTGCCCGTTTCATGCATATAGACCCTAAGTCTACTTATATATACACAGTAATACCTCGGTTTACGAGTTTAATTCGCTCCAAGAGCGAGCTCATAAATCAAAATTCTCATACACCAAAACAATTTTCCCCATAAGAATGCACTAAAAATCACTCGATGCGTTCCACACGACCATAAATGCCCATTTTTTTTTTTTAAATTGGTTTTACCCTATTAATTACAGTTAAAATTATAACCATTAAGATCTCATATAAATACTAATTAATAATTGACAATTAAACTCTAAAAATACTTGACAATTTACTGTAACGTGCACTTTACCTTTGAGTCGCGTCGCTGCTGGCGTGAAGGATACGAGAGGAGGGTTTTACTGCTTACAGGGAGAATTTCGTACCTTCTTTCATACTCATCTTAAGGTCATTGTCTTTATGCTGTACTGTACGTATATATATTTCACTACGTCACAATTAATGTAAAAACAGGAGGTAAAACCGCTGTAAATCACTTATAAAAGTATCACTGTGGTGAATGATGCAACCAAACAGAGCGACGCTGAGAGAATGAAGGAGTTAAGGATGTCGTTAGGATATTTCCAGTAAAAATGCGCATGAAGATGCTGAGCGTTAGGACTTTTCCACAAAAAATGTGCGTTGCCGAGTGAAAAATTCTCGCACTCCGATACAATGCTCTTACACCGACCAGAGTTGTTTGATTCCCGTTTTCTTTTCTGAAAGATAGTCAAAGCTCTACAAAAAGAAGTAAAAGCTGTACACATTCAGTAACATAATATTTAAATGGTCTATTAATATATTAATAATTTTGATTTGGTTCATATAATCTTGTCCAAGTATCCAGCAGGAAACCCACTTTTAAATAAGTACCCAATAAAACAACTTTCTTCAAAGTATTAATACACCACGTATACATATTTGAGGTCAGCAAGTCTCTTATACTCACTAGGGCTGCATGTTTTTGACCAGAAATACAGTAAAAATAATTGTTAAAAATATTGTTTTAGTGTGCAACTGGCCTTTTTTCTGAACAAACTATGCAGCTTGTCTTATTCTGTTACCCACAAGGTAAAATACGTGCGCTTAGCTAGGAAGAGTTTGAAATTAAATGGGTTAATTGTCTTTTGCTCACCTGAGAACAGCATTAATGTGAACACAGAACATGCTGACTAAAGAACTGAAAACAATCTAAGCATATCAAAATGATTCCAATGGCTGTGTGATATTTTGGTGTGACATTTAAGTAAGTTCAGCAACAGTGACTCAATATTGGTGCTGCGCTTTCTTTGATCTCGGCTGAATATGGCCCTGGGTCTCCGTAAGGTCTTTATATTTTAAATTGAGAAGATGACAATTCACCCACAACAATCGTTCCATCAACTCATGTGGCATTGCAACATATCAGGATGTGTATTAAGGGTCAAAGGGTGCCATCCAATATGGGGATAAGCAGCTACAAAAGAGTCCCAAAGTCAGGTTTCTGTTTTCATCTCCTTCACCAGGACCGTGGCGGAGAGGAACGGATGAGATTATCCAGGAAAGCAAGCAATAACTCACATATTCCCAAACAAACTTCCTCCAACGCTGAGCCCTTCCACCGAGGTGTCTGAAAGCAAGATACGGTCGACGTGAGCGATTGTGTCTTTTTTCCATTCATCTGCTCAAGTCTTGCCATCAAATCCAGCTACGGTCACACCATCCATCAGTTTAAAGGGCAAAGTTGCCAATAAGCCCTTCAACCCATGAAGCAGCCCTCCTTCTTCCTTTCACTGGGATTCAATAGTGGATTGAGAGTGGAAAAGAAAGATTCCTTCAGACATTTTGAGTGAGCACAGAACACTACTGGGCGATATTCATGGGGGAGCAGCAAAGATATCGAACAGGACGTCTACATTTCTACTTCTTTCTGTGGACCCAGTACATTGCTGTTGACATGGTATTTGCTTTATCCCCTTCCTAGGAGGCCGTAGCGGTCTATGCTCTCGGTAAAATGGTGTAGCATTCTGCCCCTGGCTACCGCATCGAGTGACTTATCAGAGAGGAGTCAAATGTTTTGACTTCTCATCTCAGCTTGTAAACCGCACTTGCTCGTCTCCTGATATTTGGACTTTAAATCTCTTTCTCTATCTTGTACCAAACTGAATCTCTTACCTTTTGTGCTCTAAACCTTCTAATTAATGACACGTTCTGAAGTAGCCTAAAATTCATCCCTGTCAACAATGCCAATGAGATGGTTAAGCCAAGAACGCAACCGGCGGTACAAAAGAGATATGCAAATGAAGCGTCTTTTGAGATCATTTGATACATCTGCACGTTTGATCTGGGCCCTTTCATTTTCCCACGTCAATTTGTCTGCAGTTCTCCTACTGTTAAATCTCCTACTGCTGTCGTGATTAATGACAACAGAGGCCGTGCGCTCGTGTTTTTTTTTTTTGCTCCCTCAGAATCAAACTCTTTAATAGCATTTTATAGGCACGTTAAAAGGCCACTGAACGGGCTGTGAAAGGTTCCTTCTGTTTTCTTTTTTTTATCATCTCCAGAGGGGGAAGCAGAAAAATCCATTTTGTCTGAATCAATATTTACTCCTGATGCTGTCTTCTCGAAAAAATAACCGACAGCTGGTCTTTTGTTCAACCCCCCAAAAAAGTAAAAAGGAACTTAAAGGTTACCACACAAGAGTAGTTTTGAAAGCAAAGGAAAAGGAAAAACTAAGGGTAATGATTATAATTTACCTTTCGCAACATCCCCTGTGCTTTGCTCTTCTGTACATAGCAAAGCATGATGTTAAAAGCCTGTTTTCACAATCCAAAAACATGTTTTTTCTTAAATAAAGCTGAAATAATAATAATAATAATAATAATATAATGAAAAAAGAACATTACAAAATGACTAACAATAAAATTAAAATAACCCCTATTATGCTTTTTTTATGTTACCTTTCATCCAATTTGTAAAGCAGCCGTCTGTGGTTACTACTCTGCAGAAGCAAATTCTCTTTGCCAACACTTCCAAAGGATGAGGATGTGAAGAGTCAGTGGTTAAAATTACCACAGCAATGCAACCTTCTGACAATTGCTTCTTAAATCTTTGTGAGGTCTAAATGGGATTTATAAAACGCTTAGCCATTAAAGATTGTGCTGTGGCTGACCCTCTAACTCAAGTTATTACTGTCTTACTTCTGCTAACTGTAACAGTCATGTCTCGCTCCTCTTATGTGTCCCTCCTGTGTTTCCGTAGATTATCCTTCTCCACTCCGCCTTATGTTGCCAGCTGATCTGTATTCATCCTAATGTATTTAACCCTCATGTGTCACCATGCCATTGTCGATTGTTGACGTTTCAGTGTATATGTGTGGATGTATTTCTCCCGTGTTTTGCACCCCCGTGTGCTTCCTGGTTTCTATGATTAAAGTGTTTCTGTTTGGACTCCGCATCGCACGCCTGCTACTTTGTAACAGAACAATCGACCGGGTTAGTTACCCCCAACAAACTTTCCAAGATGGATTTTACCGCCCTGTTCATTGCGAGCGCTGAGCGGAACCAGAACTTTCGTCAGTTTGCCATCGAGTTCAGTCTGCTCGCTGCCATCACTCCCCTCGAAGAGAGAAAGCTGGATTCGTTGTTCTGGATCGGGGCTTCATTCCATCATCATCCAGATCTTCCGGACATCGCGGGGCTAGGCTGGCGGGAAGCCATGGCGCGATGTCTAGAGAAGCTTAATCCCCGAGCCAGACAACCACCACCTGCAGCTACCACCCCGGAGCCTTCACCTGCATCCGCGGCCGCCGCGAATGAACCGTGTCTCGCTGCCGAGCATGAACCGAGCCCCGCGGCCACAGCGCCTGTTCCCGCGCCTCGCCGCCCAGCGCCTGTTCCCGCGCCTCGCCGCCCAGAGCCAGAGATCCTCCAGCCAGCGCCAGAGCCAGAGATCCTCCAGCCAGCGTCAGAGCCAGAGATCCTCCAGCCAGCGCCAGAGCCAGAGATCCTCCAGCCAGAGCCAGAGATCCTCCAGCCAGCGCCAGAGATCCTCCAGCCAGAGCCAGAGATCCTCCAGCCAGCGCCAGAGCCAGAGATCTTCCAGCCAGCGCCAGAGATCCTCCAGCCAGCGCCACAGATCCTCCAGCCAGCACCAGAGATCCTCCAGCCAGCGCCAGAGCCAGAGATCCTCCAGCCAGCGCCAGAGCCAGAGATCCTCCAGCCAGAGCCAGAGATCCTCCAGCCAGAGCCAGAGATCCTCCAGCCAGCGCCAGAGCCAGAGATCCTCCAGCCAGCGCCAGAGCCAGAGCCAGAGATCCTCCAGCCAGCGCCAGAGCCAGAGATCCTCCAGCCAGCGCCAGAGCCAGAGATCCTCCAGCCAGCGCCAGAGCCAGAGATCCTCCAGCCAGCGCCAACCACTGACCAGGGACTCCCGCCGTGGCCTGAACCGCCTGGACCTCTGGACTGGCCAGACCTCCCTTGGCCGGAGCTGCCGGCCGACCTGGACCTACCAGAACCCGAGCCACCAGAACTCCCACCCAGCCTCCCTCTCCCACCTCCTCTACCCAGTCTGCACTCGGCGCCTCCGCTGCCAGTGTCCCGCACCCCATCGCTGGCTCCTGTTAACATCTGGGAGCCACCATGTGTCAACGAGCCACCGTCATCGGAAGGCGCTGAGGGTGCCCGGATTCCGCCTCCTGCCTCGGTGCCCGTCACTCCCCCTCGGTCCTTCGGCACATCGGCTTCTCCTTGGCTCCTCACTCCCTCGGTTACACCGGAGTCCCTCGGCCACGAGTCTTCACCGGGCTCCATCGTCCATCCGGTTCCGCCCTGGTAGGTCGTCGCCTGGCCTCCACCTGCGGCTCCGGCCAGCTCCTCCTTCCCCCCGGCTCCTCCTTCGTCCTCAGTCACTCCGGTGCTGCCTCTGCCCTCTGTCCATCCGGTTCCACCTCGGAGGCTCGTCGCGGCGGATCCGCCTCGGCCTCCGGATCCTGCGGAGTCGTTTGGGCCCATCGGTGCGTCGGCTCCACCCTGGACTTGTCCCTCTGCCTGGCCCCTGATCCCGCCTGCACCTCCCTGGACTGTATAGGTTTTGTGGACTCCGTTTTGTTCTGTCCTGCCCCTGGTCCCCCTCCCTCCGCTGACGGTCAGTGTAGGCGCGAGGTTGCGCCTTCCGGGAGGGGGAGCTACTGTAACAGTCATGTCTCGCTCCTCTTATGTGTCCCTCCTGTGTTTCCGTAGATTATCCTTCTCCACTCCCCCTTGTTATGTTGCCAGCTGATCTGTATTCATCCTAATGTATTTAACCCTCATGTGTCACCATGCCATTGTCGATTGTTGACGTTTCAGTGTATACGTGTGGATGTATTTCTCCCGTGTTTTGCACCCCCATGTGCTTCCTGGTTTCTATGATTAAAGTGTTTCTGTTTGGACTCTGCATCGCACGCCTGCTACTTTGTAACACTAACCAGCTGTTGGCCACGATTACCTAAAATTGTGTCCATTAATGCCGACTGTCAATTGTTCTTACTACTCTGAGTAATGATAAAGGATGGAGCAAGATGTGTGGGTTCCCCCCACACAACAGGATTTGAGATCCGGGTGACTCCGACATTCTTAACACACATCACACCACAGGAAAATCTGATAAGATAATCTGCAGAACCATCAAGATAATCGAGACTGTACTTGGAAGGGGAGAAATCGGTTTAAAATCACTCTGAATATCTTGCAATGTGTGCAAGAAAATCTTTTTTAATACTTGAAAACATCAAAAGTCTTTCTTGTGCAATGTTTCTTGTTCAAATTTCAACTTGTTCAAATTAAATCCACCTCTTTAGATTGAAATGTATCCTGTTTGTCAACACAGGTTTCAAATTAGTAAAGTTAATTTCAGGATTTAAACTGGAATTTCATATTCAGGAGATAAATTACAATACATAGAAATTGTCTATTCAGTTCTGAATGCTGCACAACTATTCACATGGCTTAGAAATAATAACATACTGAAGTTCTGACATTTACAATCGCTTTAAGTCATATAGATGCTACATTTTTTATGATTCATCCTATGAATCCTGGCCCATGTCACCTATCCACTTCCAGACAGATCATCTAACAAAAAATAGGCCTCTAATAATCAATATGTTTCAATCCTTCTGTACATCACGTACTATATTTAAACTTACTAACCCTGATGTTAATAATGTATAAAACTTTAACTGTCTTACAGTACCTTCTGCTAATGCTTCTGTTTGTTAATACATTAGAAACCCCTCTGTTCCATTCATGCTGACAAATGTGAAGTCATAACATTGCAGAATAGCATATACTGTAGGGCAGAACACTACGGAATAACCGCAATACTGTATCATTATTACCAATCATTCAAAAGCTTTCCGGCTTCACTGCCCTCTGAATATATTACGATATATCGCATAATACAAAATGAATACATTACATACTCGCTCGGTACAGCAAGAAATCCATTATTAATCAATGGGAAAACTCCTGTACATAAAAGAAACAAAATGTCTTAATACAATTTTATTAATAGCTAAAAAAACAAAACAATGTGACATTATTCTGTCTTAAATGCATCCAGAAAAAATTAAATGCAGCCAGAAAAAGACAGAAACAAATCTATTTCACTGCTTGTTTGTTATTAAACTATATATATACACAATATACACAATTGTATTGTATTAAATTGTATGATGTATATATTTCTTGCTGAGAAAACTGAGAAAATGCATCTCCAACAATCAATTCATACCGCAGGCATGTCACTTCCTCTCCCTTTCAACTTGTTCTAATCCCAGATAATCATTACTAGCATGAGTGTCTTCCTCTTAGTGGGAAAAAAATGTAAAATAGAGAGTGAAATGGAAAATGAGAAGATTAAGTAAGTGAAGGCACAAAAAATGTTCTTGGAAGATAATTTTACAATATTGCCACTTTCACTTGTCAGAGTACAAGAGAACCGACGAGGAAGATTGACAATTATTGCATGTTCCGTGCAGAGAAGAGTGACAGATAGACGGGTGGAAGTTCTGAGATAATGCAAGAAAAACAGCATTGAGACAAGCAGATGTGGGGAGGGAGTCTCGTCAAGGGTTATATTTAAACATAACAAAGAAAAAGGTGATATTGATGCCAAGGAAATGGAGAAAATTTCAATACAACGACATACAGGAATAGGTTAGTGAGATCAGACTGGCAGCTTAAAATTTCAAGGCTGTTTCAAAAGGTGCCAAGACTCCTATCTCAGCCATTGTTCGGTCTCTCTCGTATCACGTAAGGCTTGATTACCTGTCTGTCATGAGCAAGTTACAATTCAGTCTCACAATTCTGACAAATAACTCAATTTCTTGCCTGCTCAGAACGGCAAAAACCATTTTGGGCTATTTGGTTGAGAGTATTACGCTATGAGAACACAAAGCAATGCCAGAATCAACTTTCCTTTAGCCTGGCAGCCATGCTATTGCAGTAGTCAACACTTTATTGAATGAAGTCACGCTTAAACTTTTTGAGCCCCTTTGACATTGCCTTTATCGCAACAAGACCTTTAAAACTGCATATAACCCGCAGACGCAGATAATTTGCACCCCCATATAGCCCGCAGGTTTGGGGGTTTTGTGTAAAAAAATCGCTGGTATAACCTGCACCTTTATATAACCCGCACCTATAGATTGATGAACTTTTTTGTGTAAGATCCCATTTCGAATGTTGCTCGCATAACGTCAATTATCCATAACTGTTCAGGTTCAGTACACAGTGGTTGTGCACAAAATTCAAACAATAAGAAAACAAACAAGTCAGAATCAGAAGAAAAAGAAAAAGCAATGTCCCTTAAGAAGTCCCTTAAGAAGCGATTCTACAGGTGTTAATCATCGGATGAGATGAGAAGAGCCCGCCCTCATGCAGCACAGCCAATCACGTCTTCTTGCATGATTGACAGGTCAGACAGCCTATCAGTGCCAGCTGTCAGAGTGACAGTACAAGCGCCAGAGACAACAACCCTCGCAAGAAAGAAAAACAGAAAGAAAATACCACAAAAAAAACCCTTACGTCCTTAACAAATATATTGAAATATTATTATGTGTAAAAAAAAAAATCATATAACCCGCACCCTTATATAAACCGCACCCTCCATGCGGGGTTTGTAAAATCTGCTATAACCCGTGGGTTATATGCGGGAACATACAGTACTGTGATAACCAGTTGTTTTTAGTGTTTTAAACAACCAGTTGTCCATTTAGTGGTTTATTCAAATTTCCACTAAAATCAGATATTTTCACCCTCAGCAGAACAAACAGATAGAGAGGCAGACAGACATGTTAGAGCATCAGTGTTTTCTCTCACTCCAAGATACCACTCATTCATGAGCATGAACAGCCCATAATGCATACACATTTATCATGGTAAACAGAGTAAATGGACTACTAGCAGTCAAAAAGAAAGAAGTAATATATTTTATGCCCTAACGTTCATAATGACGTAAAAGAGTGTGCACAATATAGAACATTTAAAAACCTTTCCTAAAAATTGTAAAAGAAAGGTGAGATGCAGTTTAAAACACCATTCATAGGGTTCTGAAAAGCTTTTATGGTACTGCATTTTTTAAATAAATTAACAGAACAAAAAAATGAGCGTCACATCAGTGACATTAAAAAACAAAAACACTTAATATAATTTTAAACTGTGATATGTACATTTTTTAAAATCGGTAGGGAAACGGTGATTTGAGAATGAGCAGAAAGAAGAGCGTATATATTCTCACATAACTTGTTGAGGCAGACCTGCTTAAGAAATAAACAAGAATAAACCAGAACAATGACAAGGTGACCAGGAAAATTCTTACGTTCCTGTGGATTCGTGAAGATGGATTGGACGGAATGTAGTCTTATTCTGGCTCTCCTAGAAACAGCATGTTCCTTCTCAATAGATTCGACAGATGACATAATTTGACACTGCACAGAAAACGAACCTATCCCTACTACAACACCGGCCTGTCCAAAAGCAGTAAAACATGACCTCTGTTTCTTGACGCTACATTAATTTGACCAGATCTGACTTTGCTAGGTTAAATGGGTTATTGTATGTTGACAGAAATGCCTTTGAGCCTCAGAGGACCTCTTGAACTCTCTTGCCTGTGTATAGGTTTGTGAAAGCACCAGGTTTAATGATCCATGAGCATCAGACGCAGGTTTCTGTGTGTGGGGCATTGAAATGATGGATTGATCTGGATATTTACTCATTCAAGCTGCTGAAATGTGTAGGCTCATGCAGAGGTGAAAGAAAGAAATGCATTTGTCCCTGTGCTTTGCCATGTCTTCACCTACTTTAAACCATCTGTCCAGCTCAAGACTTTTGCTGCCGAACCACAAATACAGCAGCTCATAACACCGCAGAAACCACTTATCCATCACATTGTAAAACTTCATAGAGATATGCTGAACTCATCTATGAAGGTTTTACTTCGTAATGCCTCTAATCTTCCTCCATTTACTGGACACCACACACCATAGGTACCTGAGCTTGGTGCATTAAGAAACAATTTTCTCTTTAATGGAACATGATGAACCATGGAAAATATGGACAAAGAACAAAATGCACTGCTCTTTGCCGCGAAAAAAGACAAAAACAAACTGAATGCGAACCACATAGAAGGAAATAATGGTTTTTTTTCATAGAGACATTTAGATAAATGCTGCAGATGAGCTATGCAAGATAAAGAGGTAAAAATGTTCAGGGACCTATACAATGAATAGCAAATGTGAGGGGTAACTAGTATTTACACGCAACACATGTGCTTAGCCATGTAGGGAGGAAATGGATAGTTTGCACTTTTTACAGCAAATATTTTTCAGAGGAAAAGCCTATTCACACCAAGAATGATAACTATAATGAAAACAACAATGGTATCGTTTTAAGAATCGTTCTAAATGTAAAAGAATAGGAGTCCATATCACAGTTAGCTTTTATTACGGCTGATGAACCATACAAACTGTCAGAATCCAAACTTATTTAAAGAGTTTGAACATTTAAAACGGCAGACAAAAGAACTGCAGCGAGTGCTTATAATAAAAAATATCAATATCGGAATATAGTTAATGTAATGGTTTTCATTCTTGGTGTGAACCGGCCTCAAAGATTACAGTTGTTCTGAGAATATTCATGGGTGAAATGCAGCCAAATGCAATAGGAATAGGGGTTCATTTGGTCACGTCTCAATGGACCTCTTTTACCTACAAAATTTCACCAAAGTGAAAGCACCACAAGGGTTTTATAAGGAATAGTTAAAAAAAATTCTGTCCTCATATCTTCCCCTCATGTCATTCCAAAACTTCTATGAAACACAGAAGATGATATTTTGAGAATGTTTGTTTGTTCCATTGAAGTCATTAGTAACCAGCATTGACTGGCTCCCAGTATTCTTCAAAGTATCTTCTTTTTTATGTGTTCCAAAGATAATGATAGAATAAAAAACGTTAAGAGACCTATCTTTTTTTAAAGTCAGTTTCTCAAAAAAGACAAAACTTAAAAGATTTGGGGAAGTCACAATGGAAACAAGAAATTAAAAAGGTTGTTTAACTCAATAACTCAAAACCTTTTATACCTCACCACGTGAAAAGAATCAGCCAACAATGTACTTTTATATGTAAAGTTTGATTTCTCTGTGTATTTAAGCCCTTGGTTTTCAGTCATTCCTTGCTAGTCGTTATTTTGGTTAGTGTCTTTCTGGTGGAAGGTGTTCGTGTTTCTGGTCATATGTTCCTATCTTTTCTTGTTATTTCAGTTTTGTCATTAAAAGTGTGCATGCAAGGGTATTCTTTCTCTCTATCTCGTTTCTCAACCATCATTACAATAGGGTGTAGGTGTGCAGGTGAGAATGAGGCTGTAAAATAAGTAAATAAAAGATATACATTTGTCAGATTATGATTTCCTCATCTTTATGTAAAAAACCATTATGACAGAACAAGGAAGCTCATTAGCATTCTCTATTAAGACTCAACCTTAATCACAATGTTTAAATTCACATAAAACAAATATTTAAAGACAAGCATGGTAATATATTCTGCCAGATGTAATCATGTTAACTACTAGTAGAAATATTGACTCTCCAATTTTTTTAATATATAAAGTTAATTACTGTTGACTGTCCATAACTCAAAGTCTATTCCTATACCTAAAATAAAACTTTTTACATGTTTACACGCAAAAATACTAATAATTTCCAGTTGAGGACATCTCGGACATCTTAAAAGGAAGGCTTTGTTCGATTTTTGAAGTAACCTGCACACACACACACACACACACACACACACACACACACACATAAACAAGTGGAGCTCAAAGCCTCAAGGCTAAAGATCAATGATTACAGTTAGAATAAACTAGCTTTATTTAGACTTTGAATCAGTATCAATCAGATACAAACAGTTCACTTCTCACAGTCATAAATAACCGTCATATCTTCTTTCACTTTCGATCTTACAGGCCTGGCCTGGAGCAGAACAAGCTACGATACAAGATCCGTAAGACCCAGTATGTGGAATTTGTACCATGAGGAATGCAACTGCAAGCATAGAGTGAGGGATACAAATAAGTCTTTTGAAATCTCATTTGTCCACCCCCCAAAACACCACGTGGACGGAGCCTGACAGACATCACAAGAGGAGACTCCTCACGGTACCACTCTGGGACAGCCTTTCCTGCCCACACATGCTGCCAGAATGTTAAACAGGGAGAAAGAAAGAGATTCAGTCTGCTTTTCAGGGTCTCTAATGCTATGCCTCAAACTAGTCTGTGCAAGGCAAATAATAACTTTCTAAATAATATAAAAAGCTTAACAGACCATCAGTTAATGCACATTCAAATAGGGGAAGGAAAATGTAATGAAACTTTGATTCTTTTATCTTCAAGTGTGTCTGGAGCTGTGGTTTTTAAAAGAAGTCTCTTGTGCTTAAAAACACACTAAAATAGTATGATATGTATATATATATGATATGATAAATAATATATGGTGAACTATTATTGCCGTTTAAAAACCCATTTTTGATTGAAAATGTTTTAAAATGTAATTTTTTCCAGTGAGTTTTCAGCCAGTCTTTAATGTCCCATGAACTGTCAGAAAATCTTTTCTAATATGCTGATTTGGTGCTCAAGAAACAATTATCAATGTTGAAAACAGTTTATTACTGCTTAATATGTCTTTGGTGAATAGAAAGTTCAAAATAACTTTCTAAGAAATTTAATTGAAATAGATTTTTTGTCACATGTAACAAAATATATAAATAAAAATATAAATTTATTTAAAAATAAAGAGCTCTCATTCAGATTTTGAAAGGTGATTTGCATATAATACGATTTTGAGGAATTATGGTGATGACTTGATTTAATTAGTCTGGCTGCCTGTCATTTTGTTTTTATCTGAAATAGAATTTTCCACAATTATAGCCAGCATGAAAAAAAGAAAGAAACAACAACCACCATATAACAGTGGACTGGTCTTCACAAACACACCCAGGAGAAAAAAAAGTCTATTTTTGTTGGTCCACAAGTAATAAGTAGGCTATTTCAAAAGCAAAGCTCAGGACAAAATGTAGAATATAAATTTTTTCCTCAAGGATATCAAGTTAATGCCTAAACTAAAACTAAAATATTTTTCAAAGATTAGATTATTTGACTCGTTCTTCATCAAAAGCTTTATCTTGCTTCCAAAACTTTCACAAAGCCAGCCGAACAAGTTGCCATATCAAGCGGTGTTCATAGGCGATGTACATCAGACGGTCAATGTGAGTGATCTGTCTCACAATTCCGATTCTGGGTCTTTTGTCTTGTATGGACTTTTATGTTATTCTTTGTTTTCACCGTTTCTCTATTCCCTTCCTGTTTTCTGTTCCTCCTGGTTTACGTGTTAGTTTCTATAGTTACAGTCATTAGTTACAGCTGTCTTTGATTTCTTTCTGTATTTCAGTCATTGTTTTGGTTGGTGTCTTTCTGGAATCGTGTTTGTGTTTCAGGTCAAATGTTCCTGTCTATTCATGTGGAGTTTTGTCATTAAAAGAGTGCGTGCAAGGGGATTCTTTCTCTCGTTTCTCAGCCATCATTACAATCTGTAGGTGTGCTCTCTGAGTATGAGACTGTAAAATAAATAAAACAAAGTTATGCATTTGTTAGATAATGATTTCCTCATCTTTATGTGAAAAAAAAACATTATGATATGACAGAACAAATGAAGCTCATTAGCATTTGCTATTAAGACTCAAGCTTAATCACAGAAGGTTTAAACACATAAATGAAATATTTAAAGATATACGTGTTAATATTCTCTGCCACATGTAATCATGTTGTCTACATTTTGGATAGAGAGATCTATAAAGAAGTTATACATGTTAGGAAACAAAGGAGTTATGCACATGTTCTCTCCAAACAACCCACTACAACAAATCAGGTCGATATCACATTCTCGCAAACACCTTCTCCTGGAATCAAATAAACTGCACAGTAATCAGAAGTTCTCAAGGTGTTTTTGTTTTATTTCTCTAAACTTCTCCTTTGTTTGTGTGTGAGTGTGTGTTTAGAGGAAACAGCTCGGCAAGGCGGTCAACATTATTCTAACGCAACGTTTAGCTGACTGTCCCTAATTCCATTTCTGGCCGGGTGTCATTCCAAGACGGAATGTAACCAATTCCCAAGAGCAAATTGAAGAGCCATCAATTGTGCGAAGGCCTGCATTGTCGCCTCCGGCGCACAGCGAGAGAAGGGGGAGCTGGGGGCCGAGGGAGAGGAGATGGCAGAGCAGCAGGTCAGACACTATTCTATACCCTCACAATAAATCTGATTTAATATCCATTGTCCCACCAACCTCAGCGGTGAGATGGAGACAGGCGGAAACTGGCATAAATAAGAAGTGAAGGAAGCAGAATGGATATTGGTGGCATTGTTGTATTAAATCAGAATAATAAAACCGTGCATGCACAAACAGGATTTAATAGAGACGTCCGGCTAGGCGCATGCCGGATTACTCCAGAGACGAGCCCAGCAGAGACGCGGGGACGCAGCTGTGGAAGCCGCTCTTAATCAAACCAAAATGAACGGCAGCTCCGGTGTTTAACGATAGGGCTTGTAACAACGGACCCTGGACCTGGGTGTTGAATCGAGTGTTAAGCACCGTCTGTGTCGAACACAGGAATCTGAACTGGGGTCTGTGAAATGTCAGAATCTTTTAGTCATGTCACAAAAGTGAGTTTTGATTGACGGGTGGATGCAAACTACCTTTGGTGTTTCTATGGCTGGTGAAGGGGGTAATTGGATCAAAAGCGATTCACAAAGGACTATAACTTTCCACAATAAAATCGATCCAAGTAATCATACGTCAGAAAGAAAATCATTATAATGGCAGCGGGCCAAAGTGCAAGGTCTGCCTGCTACTACATAAAATTGAAATAATAATAAAACATTTATTTAAATAAACATCAAATTAAAGTTAAAAAGAAAAGAAAAACACAAAAATAAATATTTCGGGAAAAAAAAGTTTTGAAAAAAATAGTTTAACTTTTTCGTGCCACTGTACAAACCTTGTTTATAATCACTCTATATGTCTTTTCACGTAAATATTTAATTCTGTAATGGAAAAATGATTCACCGGGCCACCTGTGAAGTTCATGTAATTACTGTTCTTCTCAACATGGTTCTTCAATTAAACTGAGAGCCGCAAATATGCACAGCATGTTTAATTGACAAAGCATATCGTCAGCATCTGAACAAAAGCTCCTCTCTATTATCACAGGTGTGTATGAAGACTGTCTTGTTAGATGCTCTCAATTTCTACCCATGCTATTTGTCGTCTTAGGAGGAGGAAGTGAAGAGCACTCTTGCAGTCTTGCTGTTTTGGAATATTGAATGGCAGCCAACTGTAGCATTTGAGCAGCTATAGCCATATGCTAAGTTATGTGTGCATACACATGCAAACTCATGTGCATAATGTACAGGATTAACAAAAAGACTAAACTACTCTATATTCTGCAGTCCTGCTTTGTATCACAATTCCCCAAATGCACATACCTTCATCTATAAAATAAATACCAGAGATTTTTCTGATAAATTTGTGCTTAAAGCTTCTATTTCATTTTACTAAATGAATAATAAATACTTCTTAAAAATACCATGAACTTGAACTTTCACGAATGGTATCTGGTCTGGCTATGAGGCTGGACACGGTGCTGAGGACCAGAAATGAACTTGAGTACCAAGTCATTATCGTATTGTGTTTGGATGCTGGTGTTCCAACCAGGCTTCTTATATACATTTAAATAATTTCTACATTTATTCATTTAGCAGACACTTTTATCCAAAGCTACTTATAACTGAGGAATACAGAAAGTGATTCGTTGTGAAGAGGCAAAAGTACACAATAAGTGCTCACAAACAGTTTAAGACAATTATTGGAGTAGTAGTATATGCCAGGAAAAGGGATGGACTAAAGGAAAGTGTTTTTTTTTTTAGGTTATGTGCTCACAGAAGAACTATATCTCAGCATTCTTCAGCATTACTTGGTCAGGCACCTTCACGAACCTGCGTATAATAGTGTTCAAACACTTATGTAACTATATATATATATATATATATATATATATATATATATATATATACATACACACATATATATACACACACACATATATATACACACACACATACATATATTAATAATAAGGAATGTTTCTTGAGCACCAATTCAGTAGCACGACTTCTGAAGGATCATGTAACACTGAAGACTGGAGTAATGGCTGCTGAAAATTCTGGTTTGCTATCACATAAATTAAACATTTTAATTATATTAAACTGTAAAAGAGTCATTTTAAATGTCAATATTTCACAATATATACTGTACTGTACTGCCTTGGTGAACAAACTTCTTTCTAAACAAAAGTAACTTAAAAACCTAACAGCACAAACCGAACCCTACTATATTCATGCTGGACTAAGCTAGTCTTTTCAATAGTTCAGCATTTTCATAAAAGAATAAATAGGCAAAATGATGACAGAAATGATGCGGTTCCTGCAAATCCTGCTAAAGTCTACTGGACATTCTTTCTAACCCATAATCTTTCTTTAGATCTGCTGAAGAATATAAATATATTAGTCCTTGCTTTTCAGAAGCTAGAGAGTGAAAGAAGAACCCAGATGATCGTATTATGTGCTGTGGGTGTTTCAGCTTGCTGAGAGGACAGGGCCCTTAGGAGATTAATGAACCAGGCAGCAATCTCAGGCAGAGGTCATCTGGCCCTGGCATGCTGTGCATAAGGGCTCTACACGTCAGAGCTCAAGTGCAGACGCAGCCACAGAGAGAGAACAGAAGACATCGGGAGTAAGTGTAGTAAAATGATGGTCCATTCCAGCTTTTGTCAGTTAGAGAGGTGCAGTCTAGCATTAATGTGGCAATAACTAACTACGTAAGGGAAATACAGTTATATTGAAATGTCTGATCCATTAGTATACGCAGCTAAGAAATAGCTAGCTTGTCATCAGTTTAAAAGTAGATTTGAGCCATTTTGCTAACTTCAGTAGCAGGCCTTCTCTTAAAAACTTTACAATAGTTCATAACATTAGCTAACTACGCTAGCTAACATTAATGATGAAAAACACTTCTAAATTATGCATTAATCTTAGTTTGAAAATGTACTAATTCCTTGCTGAAATCAAAAGTTGTATCTGTTAATATTATTAAATCGAGTGCTAACATGATATCATGCTAATGGCAGCTAACATGAACTAACAATAAATTGTATTTTTATCAGCAAACATTAACAAAGATGAATAAATCCTGTAAAAAAAGTGTATTACTCGCTCATTGTTCGTTAACGCCAGTTAAAGCATTAGCTATTGTTTACTAGTAGAACCATATAGTAAAGTGATGCCAAAATCCCATGCTGTTGCAAACTCATATGTACAAAAGGGCTCATAGGCAGTGCTTTTGATTGGTTAGTTTTCAGAAGACCTGTTTACAGAACTTAAAACTAACATTTTATACTAGATTAGTCAAAAGCACAGACAAAGCAACTTTAAAAAACATGCTAAACAAAATTACTGGCAGAAGTCAACCTGAAAGAGAAAAGTGAGTGTTGATGAACAGTTAATGCTAAGGGTCGCTTGTCGCAACGCTAAAGGAATTTGGAACGCAAAGATGCCTTTGATTGAGTTTGTGTAGCTAGAAGCGTTTGTGTTCTCATTTGAGTGGAGAGTATGTTTCGGGCCTTAGGTTGAGATGTGTGTTGATTGAGTACAAAATCTATTCCTTCTGAAGATTTTTTCTGGCACATGATATGCTTGGATAGCACTATCAAAAAAGTTTATTTAGATACAAACGAGCTAGTTTGAGCCAAAAGCCACATGCTGAACTTGCAATGCTCGAAGAAGCATGTATCCGGGCACCCTTGAGAGTGTCCTTCCTCTGCAGCTACTGTAGTTTGGCTGGAGGGGGAGCAAAAAAGACACGAATTACAGAAGCCCCAGGGTTTTCACTAGCAAGGGGAGGGGATTTCTTAATTACAGGGCTTCCCAGTATGGGCTAAAAGGGAAATGTAATTAGAAGAGTGCAGCCTTCTGAATGAAGACAGTAATTAGAACGAGCACACGTTACAAGAGAAAGGGCTGATTGCAGGAGCAACACCGATTTCCGCCTGGTCTGCTGATGGTGACCTTCATACTTCCCTATGTCTGTTCATTGCAAGAGCACTGAAAACACAAGCATGTCAATACTTAGCCCGTCCACTCTGTCTCCCTCCACTACTCTTAATTACAGCCATTCAGGCAATCAAGGTCCGAGCTCCATTAAGAGTGCTCAGAGAATATGTGCATGACAAAACCTGAAGCATGGTCTAGGGATACAGGTAAAGCATTTAAATATACACTACATTAACATAATATTACAACTTGCATCTGCACAAACATTTTATGAATATGGCATGGCAAAATACTGATTGAAATTAACCATGTAATGATTGTTTTATTAATGGAACAGTTCATTGAACCTTCAGACAAGATCTTTAAAAAAAAGTTAATCATGCAACTTTTGCTTTATGAAACAAACAATTTTGTTGTTTCCTATTTGAAGGAATAGTGAATGCCTGATTTAGAGGTACATGGCCTATTTTAACTCCACTTTCAGACATACTCGCAAACTTCCAAAAGCACTTCCTACGACACAGGAAACACAGCCGCCATTTTGAAGTGTGTTCAACTGCGTCAAGTGGATGAGGGAAGTTTATGTGGACAGACCCTCGAAATGGCTTCTCTATATGTACACTTCAGGCAGATCCATAAACCACAAGGCACCATGATTGTCACATCACAGAAAATCCCACTTAATTTACCCCCACCCCACACAACTGTATGATAATAGAGTTATTTTGACATTAAACTGCATTTAATACTACCATAAACTGACTTTTAACACTGTTATAGTTTACTGTATTGATATAATTTTAGTTTTAACAGCCCAAGCATATAGGCATTATGGTGCATAAACTAATTTTTAAGGAAACAAACTAGAAATAATAAATCAGTTCCATATAGAGGGAAGTTAGCAAAGGAAGGGCATGAAGACTGCAACCTAAGTTTCCTAGATGCACTTGAAGGCAGCATAAGGTCACCTCTCCACACCAGGATCCAGTGTTGCCAGATTGAACTGACGATTTCCAGCCCAACTACAGCAAAAAACCTGCCCATTTACTAATTGACGGGGGGGGCTTGTTTTAGTGGAATTTATATGCATTTGTAGGCCTGTTTTAATGGAATTTAGATGCATTTATATATGAAATTTGGGCGAGTTTGTCATCAAAAACAAGCCCAATTTTTATCGACCAGCCCAATGCATTTTTTTCCGGTTGGACGTGACCAAAAGGAGCCCAATTGGGCGGGAACCCGCCCAATCTGGCAACACTGCCAGGATCACTCAGTGCTGCAGTCGCCCCCTGCTGGGATGGAGGACATGGGGTTGATGTCCTCCTGGTCTGTTGCCTGGAAAATATGTGCAGTATGGAGTAATAAATCTGGAAAAATCACTGACACTGTATTGATGTCGAGCACAATATATGAATGAAAGGACTTTATAGAAAACATCATGCACCGCCCCCACCATCACCACAATGCTGCAGTTGCTAGTTTTCTCTCAATCTTTTCAGATTATAAGGAATGAGTCAATTCACCAATCAATGCTGTTTTACACATTCACTATTTCCTCATAGCGCCGGCACAAATGCAGCCCACAGGGAATGGAGGAATCTATTTCTTCTACCCTTCTCGCTGTTTACCACCCCAGGGGGTTTGCCAAGGAGGCGCTCACGGGAAAGAGTGTAGAATGTACAAAGTATTGATCCCTCTTGAAGATGTGGCCTGTCCTCTTCATCTAACCTTGAGAACCCCCTCTGCTCAATATGTTATGGTGCCTAACACTACAACTTTAGCATTACACCAAGCACTTCACACTCCAAAACACTAACACACTGTCATCTCATCTCACATGTCTTTCGAATTTGTTTGATGAATCCCAAATAACACAGAGAGAGAGGGGGAAAACATCTGCCATATTTACTGGGGTTAGTCTCCATTTATTTATCTGCTGTTGTGTTGTGAGACCGAAATATCGGGTGCTGTAGGTGTCATACTATCTAAGCTACTAGGTCACTATGCCATGAAATAATTCATCACATACACAGATACACAGCGAAAGTGGGCCTAGCAGTCATCTATGTGTGTGTGCGTGCCTGAGAAGGCACTCGAGTTGAATACAAATGTGTCACCATGTAAATGCTTTCAGTTGTTATGAACTATCTGCACACTTGTTCAGATGGTGAATGCTTTCCCAAACAGCCGCCAAAAACCAAGCACCTGTGCATAGACAAAACTTTTAAAAGAGGGACACTTTGAGTAATGACTTTTCGCCCTGCGCTCTCTCCTCTAATAGCCTTATCGTGTAAATCCCTGCTGGTGCAAAAGGAAGCAATGTGAGATTTTATTTCCTTTTGATACTGCTCTCTGGAGAAGAAAGCCCTACCGTAAAGGTAATTGTGACGAACAGAGACTCTCTGGATACACTTCTAGCTGCACAGCAAGGGTTGCATATCAGACCTTATCACTGGAAGCCAACTGCTGAGAAAACATGATGGATGACATACGCTGTCTTTGTACAACTTGCTACGCCTCTATTTAACGTTGATCTTTACATGGCCTGGACCTGAATGAGCATCCTATATGACAGAGCCACTGTTGCCAGATTGGACTGACGATTTCCAGCCCAACTGGGGGGGGGGGGGGGGACCTATTGACGGGGGAGATTGTTGACGGGGGGAGTGGAAGTTGGGCTTGTTTTAGTGGAATTTATATGCCTTTGTAGGCTTGTTTTAATGGTATTTATATGCATTTAAGCCCAATTTTTTAATCGACCAGTCCAATGCATTTTTTTCCGGTCGGACGTGACCAAAACCCCCCAATTTGGCAACACTGGACAGAGCTATGATCACAATGAAAAAGGAAAGTAGGAGTAGAAGGACGTGGAAACCTTACCTTTCACCTGTTATACAGAGCCAAAAAATGAAGAAGAGCAAAATAAGAATGTAGTTTGCCTACACTTACACAGCATTGCTAAAAGCATGTAGCCCTTTAATTTACACATATTATAATTCTTGATAATTCTTTGCTTATTAAATCTGGTCTAGCAGGTCTTCCATCCTGCCTACCGGTAGTTGTTTTTTAGCTTCAGCTGATATCCCATCCTTAAAAGCTAAAAAGTGTCCCAAACCACTCTGAATTTATGAAAACTGAGTAGCCTGACCAGATTTGAGACCATCTACCTTTTACAAACTAACAGCTTGGGAAGAATCCTTTTATATTTCAGTATAACAGTGCCCCTGTACTCAAATGGAGGTCAATACTGAAATGATTTACAGAGTCTAAACAACCAGACTGGCCTGTACAAGGCACAGAATTTAACACTATTGATTAATTTTGGAGTGAATTGAAACAACAGCTAAAAGCCACCTCATCCAATATCAGTACCAGACCTTCTGCAATCATGTTCCAACATCTAGTAGAAAGCCTTTCCAAAAAAGTGGAGTGGACCATCTCCCTAACAATGGTTTTGAAATTAAATGATTGATAAACAAATATGGATGTGCCATTTGGGTGTCCACATAGTTCTGGTCCTATCATGATTGACAAATAAGTAGATGTTTTATTTTCAGTGTGTTTAGAAATAGAGCGTTAAAGACTTTGTTCATGATAGTATACAGTAAAGAAGGTGAATGAAAGCATTAAAAGAGCAAAAGAAGAAACACTGAGGTATACATTGAGGCAGGAACCTGCCAGCTTGTACATTGATGTTTTATCTGATATTTTGGCTGTAGGAGGTGAGAGCAACAAAGCAAAACACAATCTGTTTAAAGCATCACAGCAAAGAAAGTATTGGAAGAAATAGCATTTGAACGATACATCATCTTGAAAGCTTGTGTTGGCAGAAGAGAAGGTTAGCAGACATAAATTTCACATTATCCCTTTTATTCAGGTTTTTACAAACAACTTTGTTCATATAAAGTTGCAGCAATTAACAAAAATTAAAATGTATTTATTTATTTCCCTGACAAAGAAAATGTATCTTTTATTAACTGATGTTATATTTTCCTACTTTCATTACATCACAAATGATAAATAATAAATATATAGATAAATAAATAAACCCTTGCATATGATTAAATTAGAACTATTACCAAACACTAGGACCTAAAATTATCTGCAGTCGTGTATCATATATAAAAAGAAATAATGAGCATGCCCAAATTTATTTTCAGTTCATGCTACAACAAAGTTTAAAGATCATATTGAATGATATGATAAATTGATGATAGAGAATATTTATTGCATTAATTCCTTCAGTCTCAGAAAAAAAGAAAAGAAAAAAACTCACTTAGCATGAGAGCATATGTGTTTGTGGCAGGTTTTGCCAAAGGGTCACCAAATAATTTATTAACGTCTGAACAAATATACTAAAAATTGTTTAATAAAAATCTAAAAATGTGAGTACGGGACAAAAAAAGAAGCAGCATGAACCCAATTGAAGTCTATGAAAACTACTCTAGATAGAAAGTAAAACAAATTCTTTACAAGCTGTTGCTTTTCTTTCAGGATATGATTAAGTCAAGCATGCATGCAATAAATCAATTAATTATGAATGAAAAAATGCATTCCCCAAGATATATACTTCAGCACTAAATCTTCTCTTTCACTCTCTCTCATCTTTGTGTTTTGATGTTGGCAGTCAGATCTATGCATCCGTTTGCATGCTTCTCATCAACTTCTATCTTACTTGTCATGTCGTACTGCCGTGGCCAGGTGTGTGAGCTATGACCAAGAGAGGTGTTCGTACAGCACCCTTTGATAGTGCATTAGTGCCAGAGGAGAGACGCAGTGTCTGAACTCCCTTTGCTGTGCCTTTGTTTTCCATTAGACAGAGTTATAGTGGTGGAGAATGTTCGTGAGAGCACTTAAGATGGTGATAAATACGCACACGCACTAAAGCAAGGCCGAGGACTGTCAGCTCAGGGACGCGCTGCCTCCGAGCCTTTAATCAGACACACTCAAACCCATAAGCATCCCTTTGTTATCAAAAAAAGAGGAAGGATTGGTACTATTTGCTTATATTCAAGTGAAAACTGAGAAGTGAGCAATGGCATAAAAATTTGAAAAGTCCCAAAATCATTTAAATGGCAACTTCAATAGTACATTGAGCTAGGACAAACACCAACACTAAAATATAATAGGATCTATAAGTTGTGACAACATATGTTTTTACTTTTTTTTTATTATACAAGATTCAGGTCCTTTTGAAGTCAGTTTAATGTAATTGCAGTTGAAATGAATTCAAATCCAAGTTTATTATTCCAATGTCTGACATCATTCTTGTGATCTTATAGAATTTTCCCACTCTAATATTACTAATTTCAGGAAAAAATAAAATAGTGGATGCATTAGAAGTGTAGTTGCATTTTGTTTTGCAATTTCACTAGGACTGATAGAGAGCAATGGAAAAGCGATAGATTAGATCAGTGTTTTTCAACCACTGTGCCGCGGTACACTAGTAGTGTGCAGTGGAAAATTATTCAATTTCACCTAATTGGTCTAAAAAAAATGTTTTTGAAAAATAAATAATCATAAAAGACTTTTCTCTTTTGTTTATTTAATTCCCATTCAAGACACTTTGATAAGAATGACTGTTAATATAGGCTACAGTGTTCAATTTTTTTATATTTTCGGTTGGTGGTGTGCCTTGTGATTTTTTTTCAATGAAAAAATGAACCTTGGCTCAAAAAAGGTTGAAAAATGCTCGTTGATTAGATTGCATGTCTGGAGAGCACGACTTCAGTTAACTGTAAAAGAGTAAAAATTACACAATATCTCATAATAAGATCTGTGACAAACTCTAAGAAAAACTGACAGCTGTAAGAATTAAATATGCTGGAACAAACACTTGGACTTTTGTGTGAGACCCCTAAGACCAGCTGTTGTGTAACTAAGTACCTGTGGTTTGTTTATGTCCTGTTTGTCCGTAAATTAATGCAAGGCCACACAAAAAAAACATAACATATGCACAGGCCACAAATAACTCTGCAGCCCTAGAAAGTATGACACTGGTAATAACTCTAAGCAGCAGCACATTCAAAAAATGAAATGCAAAGCTATCTGCAAAAAGAGCTCCGGCTGTATTTCAGAAATGGCTTACTACTTCAATTTGTCACAAGTACCATGATTGACTACAAGGCATTTCTGTTCCAAGCCTACAATTTTTTGTTATCTTGCTTTCCATCAACTTCCACTTCAAAAACACATCCCTGTCAGATCAAAAAGGAAGAGATATCTAATCATCTTCTGCACTAATAGTCTTTCAAAAACGTTTCTGTTTCCTCATCCAAGTATTAGAAGACATCCAAAGACGCGTCTCAAAATAATGGACAATGTTACAACGGGGCAGATTCAATCTGACAAGATAAAGTCATATTTCAGATGACATAGCCTTGTACCTCATGCACGTCTACTCCCAGTTGCAAAGAAGCGCGAAGCAAACATTCAGATTGATGTCGAAATATAAAACGTGTTGCTTTCCACTTTCATTTGAAGTAATTCCGCCTCATGCATATTGCAGAACATGGAGTTCATGTAAACGAGAAAGACAGCGTTGTGACAACGTAAATCATTTCCCAAAATATCTTTTATACAACTGGATATTATGTTCTAGATAGAAGCTGAGAAAGACAGAAAATGACTGTTGTCAAAATTATAAATAAATCAAATTTATGTAATAAATCAAAACGATGAAATTGTGCAAACACTCTTCAGTTGAAAAATTGTGACACTCTACCATCCCTGAGTGTTGACTCAAAACTGTCATTTTATTCCTGTCAAACCCATTATTGTTCACTTCACTATTATTGCAAATGTGCAGCGTACACAGAACTACATAATATAGTTGAGAGTATACTGAGAATATATTCTGTTCTTCAAGTGCAAACACTCATAAACAACTACAGGTTCATTCAAACATCAAAATCCATCAAAATCCTGTCTAGATAAAAAAAAAAATTATATACAGTACATGTATATGTATGCATATTTTACAATGTAGATGACAAATGACTGAGAAAAAGATGAAAATGAAATAGAGAAGTAAATCAGTTGTTAGGCTTTGTGAGGTATATGCTGTCGTTCACATCTATGAGCTGTTTGTTAACCCAAGTAACACGGACAGTTTTTATACTAAGATAAACAACTTTAAAAGCTAATCCTTTCCAAAGGCAGCCTTTTAATCTGTTAGTAACTGAACTGATAACTCAATCAGAAAAAGTAAAGAAAATTCTTGAAAAGATATCAGAGGTAAAAAGAATGATACAATTGAGGTTAAAATAAAATGTTAACTACTTTTAAATCTGATTAAATTTTTAATTTTAAATATTCTCTAGGATGGAGCGAATTTGTTCTTTTTTCTGAATACTTTTTAGCAGAATATTTATATATTCAGATATAAAAACTGCACTCTGCAGTCAGGTTGAATTTATTTGGAAAGACAAAAATCTGTGCATGCAAAATAATCACATAAATGAATATATATTTTATTTTTATTTTATCTCACAAAAAATAAAATAGAACAGTGGAATCCCTATCACAGATATGAAACAAATCAATGTCGTTCAAGAAAATGACAAGAGCTTGAGGCATAAGGTAGAAATAAAGAAGAATGCAAACCTGATCAATAAAACATCTGCCTCCTTTTCTCCTCAGGGAAAGAGGAATATACTCCAGTATGTTAAAGGTATTATCCCAATCCTCCAAACACACGCACAAACAAAGATTCAGAATCCACCCATGCTACACAACAGCCACCGTGAGATAAACATTTCAGGTGGCTTCTGTCAGCCTCTGTCATTCTGCTTTTTTTCATCATTTCCCATCTTTCCCATCACTCCTCTAGCTCTAAAATGGGCCCATTTATTGAAAAGGCACTTACTTGGAAGATTTCGCTCTGTGGTCTTTGGTGGTGCTTTTTGTCAAATGATAGTGCTCCATTGTCAGCCATACTACAGAACCCTGCAATTCGTTCCACGTCTTGCAACAATCAGACAGGAAATTCTTAAAGTATCAATCACATACATTTATGGCTTTTTTTCTACACTTTACAGTTTTTGATACTTCCACTGCCATGATTTGGACATGATTTGGACCCTACGAATTTCACCTGCCACTTCACAACTTGCTGAAAAAATTTATATTCTCTTTAATCCATTCTTCGAGGAGAGGGGGAGAGAGAGAGAGAGAGAGAGAGAGAGAGAGAGAGAGAGAGAGAGAGATTGAGAAAGAGAGAGAGAGAGAGAGAGAGAGAGAGATTGAGAGAGAGAGAGAAAAGGAAGCATGAGAGCTTTCAAATGAAATCTCTCAGAAAAAAGAACAAATGGGTTCTCAAACTTGTTTTGACTTCCCTTTGCCTTTCCTAATGTATAGAAATATTTTCATGCATAATGACCCATTTAATCCGTCTGAGAAAAATGCAACGAGTGATAAAAAAATAAAATAAAACAATCAAATCAAGGTCATAGGATTAGGATTAGTCAAGTAATAGGATTTTACAATATCAATGTAATATATATGTTAAAAAAATAATATATTTTATATAATGGTATAACATGTCTAATGATAATAATAATAATCACAAACACTTTAATTTACAGTCCAATTCTCACTATGAACAAGTGGCTTATTAGCATGCATATTACTAGAATATTGGCTGTTTATATGTGCTTAAAAAGCACACATTCTTCCTTATTCTGCATCACTTAATCCTACCCGATTTCTAACTATAACTTCCTTACAAACTATTAATAACCAGTAATTAGGAGTTTATTGAGGCAAATATTCTAGTTGATACCGGTAGTTAAGAGTGAGAATTGTACCCTAACCTTCACATTATATATAAAAAGTTTAAACCAGTATTTACTTTAGCAAATGGAAAGTTCAATAAATTACAACTCTGTCTTTTTCTGTGACCGTCTATCAACCCCTGTGGCCCCCATTTTGGCTGCATTTACATTACATGGTTCAAGTGACCCAATTTCATTTCTTTCCTCCCATGTGGCACAAATTGGATATTACCCATGAACGTGTAAGCAGGAAAAAATAAAAAATAAAATTCACATGGTGTAAGGGTGAAGGGAAATGCGAGGACTCGATGCGATGAGGAAGGGCTTTTTTACAATAAAAATAAAAAGACAAACGAAACTACCCCGAGGAGGAAACCATGACTAGACTAGACTTAAGACGAGTAAACGACGATCCAGCACAAGACAGCAAGGGGAGAATAAATAGGGAAAAACAGGGCAGGTAATGAGGGAGGACAGGTGGGGCAAGTCAAACCAATAATGAGGGAAAAATCTTTTTTTGGAATTAGGATAAATTAGGACTTTTCGAAAATAAAATGGAATATCTCCATGTGAGTGTGTATATATATATATATATATATATATATATATATATATATATATATATATATATATATATATATATATATAATTATGAATAATATAGCAATATACAAGTATATTAAACTCTGTATTTTACTTTTTAATTGCAGAGTCAGGAACAGTATGCAAGCAGCAAAACAGATTCCAGTGAGAAACAAGATGATTTAGGCAATAAATTAATGGAAGATATATAATGTTACTTGCAATAACTGGCTGTGTGTCTGAAAGAGATTTTGATTGACCAAAACTATGAAATTAAAGAGGGGTGAAAAACATGATTTAAAACTGATTCAAGAGAATTGAGAGATGTAAATAAAGTTACATATGACTTATGTGTGTTGCTTTGTATTTACAAATAAACAATATTGGAAAAAAAAATCTTGCTAATCATCTCATCATTCACTCCCAAAATAAGTCCCTGATGTTTTTAAAACATAGAAATGCCCCTGGCTGGTTATGAAATATTTTTTAGGCATTCAATAAAATCGGTAACGGGCATCAAGACCTGCAGTCTAAACAAATCAATCAAGATCAAACACACTCATGCCAAAGTCTGAGCATTCAAATGTAGGGCGAACCAATACTGACTGTGGCCAAATATAGTTTCTGCTTATGCCGCTGAAGCAAATACTTGAACTGCTCAAATATGCTGACAAGATTTCATAATGGAAAAGGAGGCTCAACAAGCTCCCAGCAAACTTAAACACACTGAAATTTGTCTTGTGGAAAACAAAGGCTGTCCAGTGAAAAATTCTCAGCCTAATGAACAGACAGCTACTGCTTTAACAGACCTGATCACTAAAAAGAAGATTCACTGGAGGGCAACAAGCATCTATCCTGTTCAGACCTCCATCATAGCTCTAAACCTTGATTTAATGTACAGTGGGAACAAAACAGTAGCCCGTTTCTCCATCTTTTATACATTTGATCATAACACATTTGACCAATGCAGCACAATGTTATTGGGGCAGGCTTCCCACCTCTGAGGGGCAGAAGAGCCCATGGGAAGAAGTTAGGTAATGTCCAACACTTGCTCGCAGTCGGATCTCTCATGTAACGGCTACGCTGGGTGAATTAGACGTGCCAAGCTCAAACGTGCACGTCCAGGAGATAACGCCAACACCATCAGCCGTGGCAGATGGGACTCCCTGCCTCACCGCCAAGGCCTTAATGAAGCTGCAGCTGCTTGAAGACAAGGTGAATCTTCCTCCATATGCACCACCATGCGACTGGCTTTCAATACAGTTCAGAGAGTCAGCCCCTGTCCATCCCCATTTCAAGCTTGACACATTTGTAAATCCTTCCTAAACGTGGCTGAGGTAAGAAACAATAGCCATCTTGGTGGTGCAAGATGGCTTTTTGAGTCAAAGTAGAACAAAGACACATTTTAGTGGGTGGATTTTCACTAGTCAGACAAATAGTGGCACCCAAAGGTTATGCTGATTCTTACCAGACTGAGAAAATGAAGACAAATTAATTTCATTGTAAATGCACTAAGCCATTTATGAGCAGGTGTAGAAGGGTCCACGACTGCAACATCATCCACAGGTCAATTGATGTTTGTTTACCAAAATGCTTAATCAAGAATAATGCTGTACTAAAATAAAAGAGCATCTCATCTGCTCAGCAATTTAGAGTGAAGCATTATGTTTGCTAACTTAATGAGTGTGCTATACAAGCTTTACCGCTGGAAAGGCAAGCACAACAACAAAACCAACTGCAATGATCTCAAAATGCTCCCCAAAATGTCAGATCTAATGAGAATGTTTTGACCCTTTATTACATTTCACGACGCTGACCTATCCAAGCAAAGAATTGAAACATATTATGTATCATAATGAGTACTCCATGCTCTTTGCAGTGTATTATTTCACATATTAGACATATTTTGGTTACTGTTACTAGTTTCAACTCATGAGAAAGAGAACAATGAGAAAAATGCTAAATACTGTAAATCAATGAACGTGCCAAGCCATGTTACAATAAAGTGGGAATCCAAGGTTAATGTTTTTCACACGTAGTGGTTTTTGTTACTAATAAAATCATTCAAGCTGTAATTTACTCTATAAATCAAACGCTATGTTGCACATAAAACTTGCTGCATACTGTAGTTCACAAAGTGAAAGCTAAATTATTGCTGAGACTTGGGTTCTGTGAGCAACGTAGAAGAAACTAGAAGCCTATTTGTGGACTTTTTGGTCAGAGTTGTGCTCTCCAGAAATAATATCCAAGTATTTTAAGCTGTAAAAAAGTAAACCATTTTTATTTTTTGTTATTTGCAAACAATGAAATAGGCTTCGCAAATCTGACACACACACAGCAACTTCCCTGTTTTTTCCCCCTCAGAATAAAAAGGAACTTTAAAAAAATAAAAATAAACCTTACAAAAAAACAATGCACAACGGGACAAATGTGTGGTTAAAAACCACTAGGTTTTTAAAAGTAAACTTTTGGTCATGTCTAAGGTTCATACTGAACCTTCAGTCTTAGTTTCAGTAAAGATTTACTTAATGAAAGATGAAATACCTCAACTTTTATTATGAATTAAAAATATTGCATTCCAACATTAAATGAAAGGAAACGCAGGAGACTCGGAAATTCAAACTGAAAACACTCAAAACGAGAACAAAAACGGCACTTCACAGTGCAAAACTCGGAACCAGGAAGACACTGGAGACATCCACACACGTGGAACACGTAACGTTAAGTATCGACAAAGACAAGGGAGAACATGAGGGTTTAAATAGACAGGGAAATGGGGAACACCTGACACAACTAACAAGGATGAGTGGCTGACGTGACATTCGACGGGAACACAGAAGGCTCACACAGGAGGAACGTGACGAGACACGACATGACTGTGACGCATATGTATTTCGAGAGGTCTCGGCTAAGCCCTGAAGCTACTAGCTAAAAAAAAAAAATCTGCCACCACATCACTGTACACAAAGCATATAGCAGTAGAAGACGTTATGAGGAATTTTGAAGAGAACATCCTTTTTTAATAAGGCCGTTGTTGGATAGTGCCCAGGAGACCAGCTTGGCCACCGAGATAAGATCCAGGGATGGGTGGGCGAACTGAAACGGCTGTGGAAAACGCAGAGAAAGAGGCAAAGTTGAAGTGTAGGAGGAGTTCTAGCAGTGTTCTACACCAGACTGGCAGACCAAAGGGAGATGGTAGCGTTTCTGAGCCCCAGACGGACTGAGCTTTTCAATTAACCTTAATTGAATCACTCTCCACTGCTGAATGCTTTGTTTACCGAACGGTAGCCAGGAAATCACAGATGAATCCCACCTGCAGCAGGACGAACGCAGGAGGGTGGGAAAAACGAAACACAACAAGGTGTATGGGGAGATCTGGGTGGGCAAAATCATTAAAAATGCTGGAAGATTGAGGAAATGGAAAGCAGATGCTGTGACAAGTACGTCTAAACTTCTGTGAAGGACCATGCAAGTGGTGTGTTATCTGCTCTGGCAGACGTAAGCTTAATCATACACAGATGAAGTACACATGGCTGCCTACTTTAAATTTGTCTTTTCATTTAACGAAGATGTTTAAACATTCATACTTCATTAAGAGTGTCTATCACAGGAGTCCCAAATGGTTGAAGAAATCCTAAACAGAGAATCGCAGCTGGAAACTGGATCTAAGCAGCATTACTGTCCAGTTTCTCAGTTCCCTCAGTAGTGCAGCTGAAGAATCTTTTTGATATTCAATCCATTCCAAGTCTCAATGAGCTTTAAACAGTTTTTTTTTTCTCTACATCTAAAACCTGTCTGTAAGTGTTTACAGCATGTTCAAGCGAAGTTTCAAAGCTAATGTGTTGCTTTAAACATTTATAAACGCATGTATAAATATGTTGTTGAAACTTAAGAGGGTGATTCAGAGTTTACAGATAATAAATGCAAAAGCAGGAAGAGTTGATATTTAAGATTTAGCAATTCTGTCATCATTTGCTCACATGAGCCATTCAAGTTGTTCATAAGATTTGTGATCTATGATTTCCAAATGCTTCTGTGTGAGTTATGTCCTGATAGTATTCACCTCCATTGAGCTGTAAACTGGTGCTTGAGTCAGTGAGAACTCAAGAACCAGATCAATTCAATTCGTGAACAAATCAATTAGACCATTTTGTTAATTAAATTGTCAAGAGATGAACTGAAAATATCTGAATCAAAAGAACATCTTCATGAAACAGACACATTGATGGTCTGTTATTCACACAAAGCTGTTGCATGGTTTTTAGAAAACTTGTAATACATTTATACAAAACCGTTTTATGATTTTTGATTGAGCTAGACAGTCCCAGTTCAGAGACCAGAATGTTATTAATTCATTATTTAAAAAGGGTTTAAATTAGGTTAAGCAAATAATGCTTGAAATTTCCATTTTGATAGGGAAGTTTTATTTGAACTGAGATAAAATACGATTGTAATAACTTTATGAAACTGACCTTGAAAGACAATAGACCAAAAAGTGGCATAGGAACTTGCCTCAGCAAACAAACTGCAGTGAAAATCCATTGACGTCTATGAAAAAGTCTGAGCATGTGAAGGTGCCTTGAACTCTGCCAGGGACAGAACCAAAAAAATGGATAGCAAAGACAAAGGAGGATATGAGAACATAGTACAGAGAATTTGACAAGAGGCACTCCACGCAGTTGGGGGGCAGAAGGCATAAAGGACAGATGGCATGAATAACTTCTTCACAGTTGACTCTATACCAGACCACAACGACTCCCTTCCATCACACCCATACATCACAATGTGGCACTGCTGCGATGGTGCCATGTTTTGGCACTGCTGGCAACAGACTGGAATAAAAGAGCCATCAGAGCGGCAGAGTCCGATCTGCCCCGCCATATTTCACAGGGAGACCATATTCGTGTATCTGGATACCAGTGCACCATTGCCCTGATTGCACCTGCTAATAATAAAACCCAATGGGAATGATCTGATAACAACTGGTGAAACAAGACACAATGTGATTACAACTATATAGATATTCTAAAATTACATCATTGGAATAACTACATTATTTGAAAGTCATCTCTTTTGCTCACCAAGGCTATATTTATCTGATTAAAAATAAAGTAAAAAATATATATGTGAAAAATTATTACAATTTAAAATAACTGTTTGATAATAATAAAAGACCATCATTAATATTTGAGTATCAATAATAATTTATTAAAAACTGAGCACCAAATCTGCAAATAATCATGAGACACTGAAGAAAATGAATAAATTATATATTAAAATAGAAAACTGTATTTCACTATATTTTACATTTCACAACATCACAAGAACTTAATGTATGTTTTAGCAAATAAATCCAACTATGGTGAGCATAAGTGGCTTTCAAACACACACACACACACACACACACACACACACACACACACACACAAACAAACAAATCTAAATGATTCTAACCTTATATACATAAAGGTTAGAATCATTAAAATTCTAAATTCTAGAATGGAAAGATTCTTAATGATGAAAGCTTAGAATCATTATATATACCATATATATATGGTAGTACCAACCCAAACTTTTGAGCACCTACACTGTCCACAAGTTTAGTTGTTTTTTTTCCTACCAAAAAAAAAAAAAAAATTTTAGTTTGTCCATTGGTTTGATTTCATGATCTTTCAGCCCAGCTTTTCATGGAATTCAGAACACTTGCTTTTGCTAAAGTTTAGCTATTTGAAGGGATTTGCAGAACTTTCTGAAAGGACATGGATAAACGTCTCCCTGGGTGTTTAGTGCCCTTGATTCAAGGTCTCTCACCTGGGTCTGGCAAAGCAAACAAAGCAGTTTAAATGGAAGCCTGGGTCAGAAAGGAGAGTGCAAAACGAATTGTAAATTATAAATAGGCCTCAATCCGTTTTGGAGTGCATGCAATAACCTCTTCAAAACATGGCCCCTTACCAAAACGAAGGATGTCCCAGGTTTTGAAATTGTTGCAAGGCAAGTTGTTTGAAACGGATAGATGTGTAGGCACACCAAACCGCACAGGTAAACAAATACACATGCATACACACGCACACCTGTCAGACACTGTCACCCAGTATGGCACGTTATCTCCACCCACTATGTGAACCCATTAACCTTTCCTTCATTTCTTCAGTCAATTAAATGCAGATTTTCACATAGCAGTCAAGAAACACAGATGGGAGCATGCTGGAATTAAAATCTTGAAAAAATAGAGACCAATAGACAGACAGACAGGCGGAGAGATGTCATATTCATTATTAGAGTCTCCATTGGTAACTGCCAGCAAGTAAGGTAATTTTCTTCCATTGAAGGGTAGCTGTCTGGCATGGAGTCAGGAGCTAAGAAAAATCACTATTTGTTTCCACTATGCCAAGTAAACAAAATTAAACCCAAGTTAATTGAGTTCTCCTAGCAAATTCAAAACAATACACCTTGACAAGAAATTGTCATTTGGGGAAAAATAGCAAGCGTGGATAGTGTCAGGTAATTTATAAGAGATCATTAGGTACTTAACACACTGCTTCAAGAAAAAAAAAAGTATACGTTTTAGACAAATGAACAAACTTCATGGCTGACGATAACTGCTGGGCCTATTAATAAAATCAGTGCAAAAAACAAAAACAAAAAAACAACAAGCAAATGACTGAGGATCTCACACACACACACACACACTACACACTATCCAGTCTATATGAAAACAACAAAATCACACTGTTACCTACAGTCCCTTGCAGAAAGCTAAAAAAAAAAAAAAAAAATTATATATATATATATAAACAATTAAATTATATTAAATTTAAGCTGAATCTATCTAGCTAAATCTTTACTTTGAGTTTGAGCTGTGATTTATATACTGATCGATTTCAAAAGCATTTGATATACTCTGACTTCATTGAATTACAGTCTGAGGGTAAGAAATCAGAGCCAGTACAGTATACTATGCAATATTCTGTGAAATCAGTCAAATCTGACTGGACTGGACAAGATGAGCATAGACTGCAAAGAAGCAATTCAACAAATTAATCTAAATTGTGGGTTCAAGTCGCACCTTCTGCAGATCAGTTACATTAACTGAGCAATCTTTCCTCATCTACCCACTCTAATCTAAAACACACAACTTTTTAATATCAAAAAAGAAAAGTAACAAAGCTATTATTTTTCGTATAACAAAATGTATGGAGATATGTGTGGCATTGAAAATTCCAAACAAAACCTGCATAATGAGATTAATTAAAAGACTTCTGGTTGAGTATGATCTGTATATGTCTAACACTATCCATTTGTACGTTTCACCCAACCTGGAGCACCAAGTGAGCCAGGAATGCCAGAAACATTTTGCTTTATTTCTAACCTAATACTGAGAGGCTGCTTTTGAAGCTCAGAAAAGGGCAAGTTTAACCTGACATGTGGTAGATGCAAACGAGCGAGAAAGATGTTGATTGTCTGCAATATAATTTCAAACGCCACACTTTCTGTGGAAAGCTAGAGCGCCTAACAAAAAAAAGCCCCACTCCTCCACTGAGTTACCTGCCACGCTTTCGAATGATAGCTGAAGACTCATTAATTCTTTTCAGAACTGAGAGCTCCCAATTGTGCTGGGCTGACTGAAAATATCACCCATTGCTTTTAGTCTGATAATAAACATGTTGTTGAGTGGTCATCTTTATTATGTCCAGAGAATGATGTCAGGGGTGTTTTCTCTAAGGCTGGAGGAGAGAAAAATAATGAATGAGAAAAATAAGTGGTACAGAATGCAAACAAAAAAATTATATAAAATAACAGAGAGGGAAGACAGACAGATAGACAGATAGATAGATAGATAAAACTAGAGATACTTGAATCCTGTCTTCCCCTCTTCCTCCTCCACATCACCATCCAGGCATGTTTTACTAGAATAGAGTGTCTATTTTTCTCCTTGGCCTCATTCATCATCACAGACCAACATTCTATGCGCAGATACTGGTATAAATAGATTTGTTTTCAATTATTGGCATCGTTCTCAATTGAATTTAATGCATGGGTGTCCTTACATTCGCTCGCTGTCTTGCACAGAAGCTTAATTTAATATAACTGCTCAAATTTGTGATATTTGTCCATTCTAACTGAAAGCGACTCTTCTGCAAATTACACATACAAGCGGGGAAATTGTGCATTGGTTAACAAAACACTGATTAAGAGGCAATGCAAAATCTAATTGAGACAATCAGCTGGTTGATTGAATAATTCATGTAGGCTGTTTCAAGACAACCACGCTAATGTGGACGTCCAGAGGAGCTGAAAGCTGGAAAAATAGTATATACACCGCACTAATTCTGTCAGGAAAGCATGTTTGTCCTTTCCTCGTCCAAATCCTCATTCGGTATAATCTAAATGCATTTCACATCTTTCCTTTCATTGTGTGATGATGTTTTCATGATGCTCTGTGCATGCATGCTGGGATTAATCTGAGCCTATAAACACTATAAAAGAGGGACAGGGAAAGAGTTAAGGAAAATATATGAGAAAAGGAATGGAAAAGACAGCAGGAGGATTCTGGTAAACAACAGACTTCATTACAATAATCCATCAGATGACGTCCACAAACACAGCCTTTCCCAGACCAAATAGAACTAACAGCTTCATGATATATAGAAACCACATGCAGGTTTCTGAGGACGCCTCCACTATATATAGATAAACATGCTGTTTATCAGGTTTAGCATGTGGGCACAGTCTCAGTGGAGCAACTCTTCACCACACTAAAGACATGCAAATGCATGAAGCCTCACAAGTGTCTCTCTGGACCCAGAGGAAAAGATTTTTCCTCTCAGGTTGCAGTTTCTAGCTCAGGAGACTTTCATGTAATTGAGATCACAGTTACGTATCAACTTGTCTCAGGTGTGCATCCTAAAATTCCTTTAAAATAAAAAAGATACAAATAAGTCACCTGTTGATATGCAATAAAAATAGAGAGCAAAGCAATTTATATTAAAAGCACCAATTAGTTATTTTGGTCTTGGAAGAATTTGATCTGTATAGATTTTTCTGTACAAAAACAATTGGAGAAACAGGATACTTAAAAGGATAGCTCACCCAAAAATGCCATTGTGTCATTATTTACTCACCTTAATGTCAGCTTAAATACTGGCATATGTACTAAATTCCAAGTCTTCCAAAGCTTGAGTCATATAACATTTTTAGGGTGCTTCATAAAACAAAGCTTATTGTAAAGCCTGTTAGATTTTAATTTGTGTTATAATGATCAGTATCTTATGGAAGCCCGTTTCTGCCACAGTTGAGAAAAAAAAAAAGATTATTTAGGTCGAAATATTGACTTAGTATCTCGAAGTAACGAGAAACTTTCTCAAAATAATGACTTAGTATGTCGAAATAATGAGAAACTTTCTCAAAATAATGACTTAGTATCTCGAAATAAAGAGAAACTTTCTCAAAATAATGACTTAGTATCTCGAAATAATGACTTAGTTTCTCGTTATTTCGAGATACTAAGTCATTATTTTGAGAAAGTTTCTCTTTATTTCGAGATACTAAGTCATTATTTTGAGAAAGTTTCTCTTTATTTCGACATACTAAGTCATTATTTTGAGAAAGTTTCTCGTTATTTCGACATACTAAGTCATTATTTCGACTTAATCTTTTTTTTTCACAACTGTGGCGGAAACGGGCTTCCATAGTATCTAAAAAACAAACAAAAAAACACACATTTAAAAGTTAAGTCATCTACATTTAGAACAATGTGAGGGTGAATAAATAATGGCAGAATTTATATTTTTGGGAAGAGTATAACTTTTTAAAACTTTAAAAGTTTCCATTTGCTTTCCATCTAGTTGCTTTGCCGTCTAGGAGAAACAATTGAGATATAAAAGGGATCTAATTTGTGATTCCTCTTTCCTACAGGGAGAGGTGGGTGTTCAAGAAGGGAACTGTAATAAATCCAAAAATCCAAAAATGAGCACACAAGCCCACCGTTCTATTCTCTGTCTGTCTGATGCTTCCGGATAGACTCAGGATGAAGCAAATCAACAATAAGGGCTCATTAACAGTGCTTCCTGACTCACATTCATACAGACATTCCCCATTGATGTGAGTCTCTAGCATTGCAACAACATCTACATCGCCATAGATTGCAGCCAGCGTTTGAGCAATGTGAACAGCCTCATCAATAATTAAAAAAAGCACACTCACTCAATCAATCCTTGGAAAAAAACATCCTAACACTAGTTAAAAATGCAATGCATATGGAGTGGAAAACTGATGATCAAGGAATTAAAACTGCACAGTCATGCAGGAAGTTGGAAAAAAGACCCAGGCTGCTCACTTCAACCGTTTAATTCCATAAGTTTTGATATAACTTTAAATAACTACAGTAGAAAATGGGGCCAGTTTTAACCTTTTTTCAGTGTATAACCCTTGTGAAAACTTCACCAGAGGGCAAACAGCTCCTTTATTGTAGATTATTCTCAACTGTCAATCTCAGAGAAAAGGTGGAAATTGGAGGAAATACACATGTATGTTTGAAAATGGTAAACCCAGAGGACTTTAAGCACTCAGGCTTTCTAAATGCCAGCTCAGAAGCTGACGTACAGCACTGCTCCTGCATGAAACATTTACATAGTGAAGTGCTCACAGCTGTACACAATGGCAAACATGTACATTTGGCATGTATTGCAGCTTAGCTGATAACACTCAGCATATGAGAAAGCATGGAGAGTGCGTGATGCCCAACAAAGAGACTCTGCATTCATGGAAGGACATGTGAGGTTCCCTTCAGAGCCATTCCCCTCTCAGCCTGGCATGACTATTGTGCTGAAAAGGCTGGGCACAAGAAGCAAATTTAATAATTCACTCCATGCAAGAGATACCATCAAAAACCATATCTTATATTTGAAAGATGTGTGAACCAGTGACATGTGGAACTGAGCGCAATATGTATGGATCTACTCTGCCTTATGTGGCTCAGACAGAGAAAAAAGTGGAAAGGATTTACATTATATAAAATCAGCACTGAGGAAGCAACATTGAATCTTTTGCTTATCAAACTAAAAGACACTCATAAATGTATTTGTGTAACATTTACAAAAAAAATTAAATATAAATAATAATCTTATCCAGCAAGGATACGTGACATTGATCAAAAGCATCAGTAACTATGCATGTTACTGTTGTTATAAAAAAATGTCTATTTCAAATAAATGCTGTTCTATCAATGCTGTTAGAACTTGGAGAGCAAAATAGACACATTAATAATTTAAAAAATATCAATAAACTCCAAACCTTTGAACAGCTGTGTATACACACACACATACATATATATATATGTGTGTGTGTGTGTGTGTGTGTGTGTGTGTGTGTGTGTGTGTGTGTGTGTGTGTGTGTGTGTGTGTAAGTTAGAGTGTGTGTGTATTTCCCACCTTAAAGCTCCAACTTATGTAATACAAATTTCATAAAAATAATTATAGTTGCATAAAATAAAATGCAGGTAACAATAACTTAAATAAAACAATAAGAGCTAAATAAAACGTTAAGATCAAGAGCAAAATTCATATAATAACTAATAAATATATTTTTTGATATATTGCTACAAGAAAGGTGGTGTAAATGGCACGTAGACATTTGCGCAGGGACTCATGAATGAATCAGCAAATCGTTTTACTGAACCAGTGCATTTACTGCAAGTGAAATGTCTGAGTAAACTGATTCGCTAAAATGACTCGAGAAAACATCTTTATGGTGACAGTGTTGCATCAGTATATCAACTATAAACTATAAACCTGCATGCACATTGCTATATTACAAAAAAGCAGTATAGGGTTTAATGATGTTAAATCGCTACTTCTTGTACAAGTTCAATAATGGCTAAAAACTATTTTAGTTTGTTGTTCCTCAACACTGATGAGTATATTACAGATACTGAAAAATACAAATAAATAGATAAACACGTAACCATGAGAATGTGCTTGTGAGGCTGTGTGTGCGTGCAGGATAATTAAAAGTCATTTGTACTAGTAGTGAACTTATTTGTGCTCTCATATTCCCCCTCAGAGACTGAGAGTGAACCTGCACTCTTTCCTTTCACATCCTCACCTTCCACTCCTCCTGGAGAGACTGTTCTTGGCAGAACGGACCGGATCGTTAATCACAGCGAGGCAGGCCTTTAATAAGTCCTTGACGGGGTTTCAGCTCAAACGACACTCTTTATCAAAGCTTTACACTGGCCCCATGTCCTGCTGCATGATTGATGCCCAGTGTGACCGCCTGTGCCCTTCACGCTGGCAGGCAGGACCCTACCTTAGGGTCTCCATACAGTGGAATTCTGGGAAAAATTTGGGGGCAAGACAGCATATCACAATGTGATGGATCTGCAAACACTTTCATTTTTCTCCACTTACCCTTCCTATGATTCCACAAATGCAAAACACATGCTTTATGAATGAGTCGACTGGAATGATCTGTTAACCTTGTGTGGACAGCTGTAAACAGTGAAAAGGCAGTATATACCCATAAAAAATTAAGCCACATCGACCGTCCATCATCCCAAGTATGCCTAAAAACTAGGGATATGCATTATGGACATTTTTACATGCAGGGAATAGGAGGGAAGGAGGAAGGCATCGTTATTTCTAAATTGTTGGTGTAGGTACAAATGTACATCTCACGTAAATCTCACTCAGTTTCATTGCTGTACAAAAATGAGTTTTCTTCCATGTAGTAACACCCTGTGTGTGTATACAATAATTAGCATATTCTGAAGTGTACATCTCATAGATTATTCCTAATCTAATTCCTAATCGAGTCCACAGGACCTGAGGAATTGCCACATTGAAATGACGTAGCAACAAAAAATTGTGGAGTAAAAAAAAATAGTCATACAAAACAAAAACGTACAGCTCAAATAAAAAAGTGAACCATAAAAAACAATCCCGTAAGATTTACATTTATGCATTTTGGAGATTTTATCCAAAGCGACTTACAATTGCATTCCCTGGGAATCAAACCCATGACCTTAGCGTTGCAAGTGCCATGCTCTACTGTTTGAACTACAGGAAAGCCAAAAGACTAAGTCATGACTCTAACAAGAAAATAAATGGTACACATTCAAAAATTTGAGGATGGTATAGTATGCCAAAAGTACAATGCAGTGAGGAAAGATAATGTACGTCTGACAGCAATCCTAAAAATAAAACAAAAGTCAAAAACTATGTTCTTCGTTTAAAAGTCCTGTTACGACACAACTACATTTGATGCCTCAACTCTAACCAGTCAGACCTCAAGAAACAACCCAAAATGCTGCCATAACTAATCACAAAATTACAACTGAAAGCGTTAAGTCAATTTAGTTTCATTTCGGGGTACTTCTGACCACCCCACACTCCATATGTAATCTGTGATTGCCTGTTGTTCACACTTCATCTGCCCTCTCTGAATGAAGGTCATTATGCATGAACTGGAGCTGATATTTCCACCATTCATCCACTTAAACAAGTGATCAAAGACCAGTAATTAAACACTTAAAATAACCTTCACTTAACAACAAGAAGGGTCCATTAAATTACAGCTGAAACGTCTACTTAGAACAGCTTATGGAGAAGAGAGGCATCTCAGAGTGAAGTGGTAGCACATTTGACGTTGTCAGGCTGAAAGACTCATTAATAGACAGGGCCATGAGGAGATAAACGCAATAATGCGACAGCCCTCTTGCAGCACTCAACCTCTGTCACACAAGCACGGCTGTAAATGAGGATTATCTTGTCAGAAAACAGAAGAAAGGCATGCTAGATTATTCCTTCATTTTCTTTTAAGTTAATTATCGTAAGGCGTGGTAACGAGCTGCTCTGGGCATCACAACTAGCGGCCACGAACAAAAGATACGTTTGAAGATAACTGTGTTTCTACTTAAGTGTAAGGCAAAGAGATAGTGTCCCAGGTGAAAGAATATTCTATTTCAAATCCATCATACGAATGCGTGAATGAGAATGTTTGATAACGTGTGAGAATTGAGGAGAAGTAGTTACGGTAAGTGTTTATTTTAAGGCAGCAATCTAACCCGTAGGCTTTCAAATTGCTTACAGTTTCTCATTCTTTCTTGCCTGTTTAGGAAAAAAAGGAATTCAGAATAACCTTACTATTGTGATTTCTGAGCCGAACCAATTTCAAGACAATATCCATGGGAGAAAAGATAAAGCAAGAGGCCTAAAGCATTTTGTCAAATCTAAAGCATCAGTTTTTCAATGCATCATATCAAAGCAGCAAATACAACCATAAAAGTCATGTATGACAATACATCTGTGGGATGAGCTGGCTCTAAAGGACCAAACTGTGCTGGTGGAATGGTGTCTGACTGTGATAAAAAAAAGTTTTCCTTTTGCAACGAAATCATATGTTTACACCTAGTATTAAAATCAGTTTCAGGCAATGTGATCCAAGTAGAGAGCTATTGCTTAGCATTTTAAAGGTGTTAAATTTAAATGTCTTACTTAGAATTTATTTTATTACAATTTAATCTACCGTTCAAAAGTTTGGAGTTAATACAGTTTTAGTTTTAAAGTTTTAAAAGATATACTTTCATTCAGCAAGAATGCATTAAATTTATGTTAAAACTGTGATAGAAAAAACTCTTTTGAACTGCTACAAAAAAATGCATCCCAGTTTCCAATAAAATACATTAATACCTTAAGATACGTGCATAATCCGTTCCAGGACCGAGCTCGTAACTCGAATTGCTTGCATCTCAAATAATTTTTCCCATAAGAAATAACAGAAAAAAATAATCCGTTCCGGCCCTCTAAAACAGTGGTCCCCAACCTCCTTTGTGCCGCGGACCGGTAAACGCGTGTTAATTTTCCCGCGGACCGGTGGCCGCTTGAGATTGTTGAGGGGGGGGGTGCGAGCGAGATGGATGAGTCCGCACGAGATTGTTGACCGGGGGGGGGTGCAAGCGAGCGAGATGGATGATGAGTCCGCTCGAGATTGTTGACATGCGAGCGAGATGGATGAGTCCGCGGGAGATTGTTGCCCGGGGCAGGGGGGGGGGGTGCGAGCGAGATGGATGAGTCCACGCGAGATTGTTGACTGGGGAGGGGTGCAAGCGAGATGGATGAGTCCGCGAGAGATTAAACACACCTCACCGCCAAAGCAGCAGCGTCACAGCCGCTTGTAGCCGCTCACGGACCGGTCCGCGAATTCGATCCGCGGCCCGGTACCATTTCATCCACGGACCAGTCCGCGAAATCGTTCCGCGGCACTGTACCAGTTCGACCGGGGGTTGGGGACCACTGCTCTAAAAGACTCCCTTAATAGTGCTAATAACTATTGAAAAAACATGTTTTTAATTGCAATAGAGACATCACACACAGAAAATTATAGTATATAAGGATTCCTGTGATATAAAATAAAAATTTCTTACCTTAGAGAAAGACGATACAGTAGCGGCATGTGCAGAGGAGGAGGGACGTAAATTACGTATATAATTCAAACACAATATGGAAGTGTAGTGTTTCTTCCCGTGTATTCAGTAGACTACACGCACAATAATATATGCCTCAGAATCTCATATTTATTATTATGGAAGACACATAACTCGTGCTGCTCCCAGCTTAATACTCGTGAATCACTCGTCGCCCCCGGTAACCACCGCTGTAAAACCAAGGTGGCCCTCTAGTGGAGATTATATGCAATTAACCCATAAATGTATAGAACATACACCACAGGAAGATTCACGGGAGATGGGTATGGAAGTCGACAAACACGTGAGTGAAGCGCATGTGCTGTTCCGAGTGCTCAAACACCTAGCGTCCGCGTTTGTAAGCGTGCTCGGATCTCAAATATTTACTTGTATCTCAAAGCAAAAAATTGCTTGAAGACTTGCTCATATCTCTGAAAACTCATATGTCGGGATGCTCATATCTCAAGGTATTACTGAATTAGGCATCACAACAGTTCTCTTTCAGTCAGTCATGTTCGACGTTATGTCAGAAGGGAGCTGACTTATTGGGATCCCGTCTGAGAGCCCAATCATCTTTGAGTGTAAACTAAATGAGCCAAAGCAGATAAGTATGTGAGATTTGCATTATGCGCTCCATGCCGCAAAGCAGGTTTACCAGGCAGACAGTGTTGCCAGATTGGACTGAATATTTCCAGCCCAACTACAGCTTAAAACCCACCCATTTAAAAAAATACCAGCCCAAAGTGTGTACTCTTATAAATAATAAAAATGTTGAGCGATTTAATGCATCAAAAACCATCCCAAATTTTATCAACCAGCCCAATGCATTTTTTCCCAGTCGGACGTAACCAAAAGGTAATCCGCACAATCTGGCAACACTGCAGGCAGAGCAAGTGGAAAATCACAAACGTCACACAGCTATTCACTCTGGAGCTAAGCAGTTCTTCTCTTCTGCTCAGCAATCATCGTCAAGTGTGTTCTATGAGTCGAAGGAAGCTCTTCGTTGGTGTGACGGTGCTTTGGCAGTGGCTATGATCACTTCTTGCATTTCTGCACTGTAAAACCAGTGTGCTTCAGCACTTAAAAAGTTAGCATTTCCCTGAAAGAGCAAACGCGATTGTGACACTGTGTCTGTATAAAGATGTAATTCCGCCCCCGTGTTTCTGGTTGCGGTTGTTACCTGGCCCCACAGTCACGATCACTGCCACACATGTCTGGGCTTAAAGCACGCTGAGGTGGCGTTTGTGAATGAGTCATGTACCCATTCAGTGCTCTGGCAGAGTATTGCTGCATTGGAGATTGGACTAGAGTCCTTTAGGGATGAAGACTTGGCTGCACTGCCCCCTTCTGCCGTCTAAAACCTGTAAGTTCTCGTCTGTGCGTACTGCCAAGGCTTACAGACAGGCCGCCTCCACCAAGCACGCCATGGCCCTCCTGCAAGTGTATCAGGTCAAAGCCACCAAAGAGCTGACAGACCTCGCCCTATGTGCGACAAACGTCACTACAAGCTCCCTAGGTCAAATGATGTCCACCCTAGTGGTCCATGAACACCATTTCTGGCTGAAACAGCCCTTCCCAGCCCTCTCCTAGACCCGCCAAGCTTTCCATTAGATGGTAGCAGCACCGCTCCCTCTCCCAGAGAAAGGCTGGATGGAGTATCGTTCTTTAATATTTTGTTTTCTTTTTTCGGTTAAAATTTTCAAGGAATGAGAAGGTTCCTCTATCTCTGGGTTCCAAGAGGGCGCGGTTGACCATATGCAACGGTCCCAGTCCTTGCCACTCTCATATGCCTCTCTGGTTCGAGAATGCAATGCCTTCTCACTCAAATATGATTGGGATCTAAGGCAAGATCACAATTCGTCAGCTCCATTCTGATGTAACATCTCTGTTCCCTTGTAAGGGTTACAATAATGACTTAGACGTATTCAACATTGATTAAAAAAGAGCATCAAATCAGCATATTAGAATGATTTCTGAAGCATCATGGGACAGAGAATGCTGAAGTAATGGCTGCTAATAAGCTGACACACATCTACACAAACCCTCTTCTTTATTCTTGATAGTGCTATGTCGTGACAAATTATGTGAAGCACATTAAACGTTTGTTACATGTCTAAAATAACTGAAAGCTCACATATCATCATGAGATTCAAAGACCACACATGAGGCGGATCTTAATACCAGGTGTATAAAGGGGTTTAAAGAGAGAGAGAGAGAGAACATTCCCCAGTTTGCAGTGATTGAGCTTGCAAGATGATAAATACATCCTACTACAGTTTCAGCCTTCCACAGACAAACCTGAGTATGAGCAACAATGAGACCCAGACTAGACAACCATCTGAAATGTTGCTGGTCCTCTCTACCTGGACTGTCATAATGCAAAGACATTATTAGCACATGCTAGAAGCATAACACCGGGAACACTGACAGGCGAAACACCTGCCATTACGCCTAAGCAAACATTATAGCGCATATCCAACAGGAACACATTATTCCGACTGGCACAAACAGCAAAACAAGAAATCAAAGTGTTCTTATCTGTGGCAGACATGAAGTGTCCAAAAAAAGCAATTCCTCACTCTGACAGCAAAAGAGATGCAGAGATGCTAAAAGAGGTGGCGATTATACTAGAACCAAGACTGAAATGCTTAGTTTGAAAAGGTGTTAAATAAGCAGGCCAACAGAGGGATATTGCACTATTAATATCTGCTCTATTAAACAGATTGAGAACAGACTTGCTAAACACAATAAACAAATAAATTAGTCAATTAATAACATGTGATAAAGAAATCTAAGATAGATATATATATACAGTAATACCTCGGTTTACGAGCGACTTGGTATACGAGCAAATCGGTGTACGAGCATGGAGGGTCGTATTGGTGTACGAGCATTGTCTCGGTGTACGAGAAAAAATTCTCTCACCCATGCGCAGTTTTGCGTCGAAAAGATCCCTTTATCACCCCTTAACTCGTTCATTCTCTCAGTTTGGGTGCATCATTCACCACAGTGCATTATTTTATAAGTTGTTGTGAATATGATTACATGTGAATATGATGAAACTTTATTAATGGAGCATGTTACCAACACCACACATTGCATACTAATGAGACTCACGTATGTTCACAGTCCAACGCACCCAATGACGTTCTTAAAGGGCCATACACTTTTAGAGAACAGCACACTATAACAGTTATAACTCTGTACAGATCATATACATAAGTGATTTACAGCGGTTTTACCTCGTGTTGTTGCATTAATTGTGATCGCTATTCTTCACGTTGTAATATCGTTACAAATGTTGAAGGAACTAGTTAATCTGATGTGTCAATAAGTGTTAAATTAACAGTCTTGTCACTTTAAGTGGGCGGGGTTTCAGTCGGCGCTAGAGAGAGTTGAGTTCTGAGGGATTTGAGAGAGCTCGTAAGCAGAGATAGTTTTGATTCTTCTGTTATGTACGGCGTGGGTTGAAGCCAGAACCGCAATCCGATAGTTCTCAATAAAATCTCTGAATGAGAAGGAACCTGTCTGGTTATTAAAAGAAGCAACGCTACAATGTAGTGAAATATATAAGCAGTAACCCCGCCCCTCCTCTCGTCTCGTCTCGATCATGCCAGCAGTGAAGAGGTAAAGTGCATGTTACAGTAAATAGTTAATAATGACAGTTAAACTCTAAAAATACTTAATTAGTATTTATATGAGATCTTAATGGTTATAATTTGAAATGTAATTAATAGGTTAAAACTAAAAAAATATTTTAAATGGGCATTTATGGTCGTGTGGAACGAATCAAGTGATTTTTTGTGCTTTCTTATGGGGGAAATTGTTTTGGTCTACGAGCATTTTGGTTTACGAGCTCGCTCTTGGAACGAATTAAACTCTTAAACCGAGGTATTACTGTATATATATCTCAAAGTGTAGAGTGCTCTACTGTAGGAAAATATATTGTGGGGGAAAACCGACATTGTAATATTTTGTTTTCCTGCGATATATATTACAAAATTTAAAATAAAAGCTATTTGGAAAGAATCAATCATAGTAAAATTATTGAGGGTATTTTGTAGGGGAGTGAAAAATATATATACAACAGTAAATAGAAAATAACAAATATGTTCAAATTTATGTTTTTCATATCAGTGACTGAATCCAATTGATATGATAGATGATACGATGATCTGAGAGTCACATTCAACAGAAAAGACACCATCATAATATTTTTTTTCTCTCCACTTATTTCAGCATTTGACAACCAAAATCGAATCCCTAGAAGGTTTGTGGCGGTAATGTTGAACCAAACAAAATACAAAACTTTCAAAAACCCTCAGCAGTGTGATCATTTTACTGATTGGTTTACTTAATGATTGGCATTATTAATAAACTTGCTAATCGGTATGCTCTTTACATTATTTACATTTTAACATTAGTGAACAATGTCCAGTTTTCTCCCTGAACGATGACGTGATTTACAAAGGCAATTTTCAATGCAGTATGAATGACCTACAATGTGTCCATTCAAGCACAAATAGTTGAGAAAGATTATGGAATTAGGTATTTGCACCAAGGGCCAGATTTACTAACAGCTTGCGTCATCGCAAACCCTATTTTAGTGTTAAAAAATTACTGTCAGGATTTACACGCAGTGAAAAATATTGGCCTTATTGCATATGTATTTGTAGAAGTTTCCCTTTCAGATTAAAAATGCATGATCTAATATGCTTTGCGCTATTCAAATTACTGGCATTTGCGTCATTTTTACAGTCCAAAAATGTCTTAATTCCAGATGCTGCACTTTGTAGATTCCGTTGGTCATTATAGGAATGATCCCACTGCGTTCTTTAATCTCTGTGTTGTCAGTAGATCACGCTCTGAACTTTCCACAACCATCTGCGCTTTTTTGGAATTGTGTTCTCACACTAATTTGTCCTTTTTAGGAAATCTGATCTGTCCTGAAAAGTGACGCCAAAGCATTTTGATCGCACCCTGGTGCCTGGATGTAATAAAAATTACAATTACATTAAAAAAAAATACTTTACAAAGATTGTTTCTGTCATTTTAGGTAGTTCTTATCACGCAGACAAATGTCCAAGTGATCATTTTTCCAATAGTTTTTAATTAATTAATTGATAAAAACCGGGTGTAATCTCATGATTGACAGCTCATAACAGTGATCAGCTACGATCGAGTTTGCAGGAGTAAGTGTGGGTAGGACCTTAGCATCTCAAACCGCAGGGCCTGGTCCTTACAGATCACGGTTCAACTCCGATCCCTATTAACTTACTTGACATCGCACATCCTGCAATGTGACTATAGCGGATGCGTATATCACGATACTGGTGCTAAAATGATATATCGTGCAGCCCTAGTCTGCTGGAATTCGATAATGGATAATGTGAGAAGATTTGACTGCTTCATTTTGAGTCAAAAAAAAAAAAAAACATTATTCTGTAGAAAATCCTATATACATACAGTAGTACCTCAAGATACGAAAGGCTCAACTTACGAAAAATCCAAGTTACGAAAGCAAAGATGAAAAATGTTACTGCTCTACATACGTAAAGTTCTCAAGATACGAAAGGTTTCTGAAAGTCCGAGATTCGCCACATAACAATTTTGAAACTCGCGCCACACGCCACCATCTTAGTTATAGTAGACTCGCCACCATCCTCCTGCTCTCCCATTGGTTCCTGATGCTAGCCAAGCCATGAGATCCTTCTCTCTAATTGGACAGCATCCCTCCGATCATGCATCTTCTATACGTACGTGCTGGCGTGCTTTAGCTCAGCCTCTCCGCACCCGAAACTTAAAATTTTTTATGCGTTTTCGTAAAGTTAAGTGTACGAACGTACGTACGTTATCTGCCGTTTGTCCTCCTCCTCCTCTGCCGCCACTTTCGGAGATAGCCTCACTCGAAAGGTAAGCTTCGCCATTTTACGTTATTTCGTTGTTTATAGGTCAATTTAGCTTTATTATGAAATTTAATGGGGTGTTTTTGGAGGGCTTGGAACGGATTAGCCATTTTACATGTAAAATGTGTTCCAAGATACGAAAAACTCATTATACGAAGGCCGACTCGGAACGGATTAATTTCATATCTCGAGGTACCACTGTATTTTACAAACATTGAATTGTGGGCTGGGGATGTACAAAATATGAAACATTGAATTCATACAGTCTGCTCCTAAATTGAGTTCATTCAAATGTTATGATATATACAAAAATATAGGAAAATCAGGAAATTAAATGCTTTAAAAACCTCAAAAAATAACATGCACATTAGGTAAATATATAAATAAACCTGCATGTTGGTTGCATTATGTAATTCCATGTGTCTCTGTCTATATGCCTGTGTTTGTTAACATAAACTTTGTCTACCTTAGAAATATCCAGTTGTCACCATGTGACATCTCTAAGAAATTGAGTTTTCGATAGAAGGGTTTCAACACAAAAATATAACAAACCTAAACTAAATTAACTGTCAGGTGTCAAGGAATTAAAATATCATCTACAAAGTATACCAGTACCATACACACATACATACATAAATGCATACAAAAAAAACTTTAAAAAAATGAGTTTGTCATACTTGCTTATAATCCATGCATTTTCATACAATCTGTATTGTAGCAAATTGTTTGTTAACATGAACATTACGCCTCACTTTAGAAATGTCCAGTTGTCTGTGTGACATTTATTTATTTTTCTGCATGATTCAAAACAGAGTTCTGAACGTCTGACATCAGCATCACTGAAATTACTGCCCTCAGGCATCATGGGAAAACAGCACTGGCCATTCATTGGTTTCCTGCTATAGTAACTGACAAAAAAACGTCCATTTAGAACACAACTAATGTGCATGACTCCCTGGACTTTGAATCAGACCTTCCATTATAAAAATAAAAATGGCATGCACACCCAAAACTACATTCAACCATCTATCTTCAGGCTAGAGTTTGGCCATAACAGTTCATTTCCTCCCAAAACCAAACATCACACTTACACTGCACTGAACAGATGATGAATGTGCGTATATACATTGCTTTTGCTTCTTGATCTTTTTTATTTCTTCCAGTTATAAAGCTCGTACAATCCAACGATTTGCCGGCTCTATATGTATGGTCGCATACATTTTCCTAAAGCACCAACACATATCCAGCTTTACAAGCCACTATATAGGTGATTTAACAGCAGTAATCAATGTGTCACTCAGTATGCAGTCTGTGTGCCTGGGGTAGGGGGAAAGATAAAGACCACAGACGAAAGCAGGGGGATTTAATCACATTTTACACAGCTCCAATCCTTCAACCCGCAACACCCAAACTCCGGCCCATCGCTATCCCTACACCTTTGACAGACCATCCTCTCAATTTCACAGCCTGCTGCTGCATCTCACACCATCAGCATGACTGCACACAACTAGTTCCTCCGTGATTGAGCCATGCCTGATTTACACATGGTGAACACACTGGTTGAATCCAAAAAAAAAAAGAGGAGGGGCTCTGGGAATAAACGATGAGTGAACAGTCCTTGAATTGCTGACCCAAAACTAATTGAATTACTTACTCACCCCAAGTCGTTGTCAAGTTACTTCATGTTTTGGCATTATATTCCAAGTTTCTCAAACCATATGAAACAAAATTGAATCTGCTTCTCATTGAGGCACTCATTAAAAGTATATACTGATGTGAGTCATTCATTCATTCTGCTTGTTAAATCAATGATTCATTCACAACAGTTACTGGAGTGGAACATCATCAGTGACGTTATAAGAAAATGTATATTTATATCTAGATTTCTATCTATTTATTCAATAGACCACTGTAATGATACTTTAATAAGTTTTGATGAAGTTTAACAGCTCCAGTCTTCAATAAATTCTAGAATATACTTAAAAAAAATACTTTTTGTAAATGTACATCTTCACTAGTAATACATTTTTGAAATGACATTAGTAAATTATGACTTTTGTATTTTAGTAAACTATTCTTTTTATAAACTGCAAGAATTTTTTCCTTTTTTTTTTCACAGGGTACTTTTTCTCCGCATACCACTGATTTTCAAAGCTAATAGCATGAATTTGGTGCGATCGTGAATGAGGATCAGGTTGTCACAGCGCCTGGGGCTGCCTGCGCTCTCCAAGTCATATTGTGATCTATGACCCCCCTTCTACTCTTTCATGCATTTAAATGTGGGACTGATCTATGAAAACGGGCTTTCATTTAAACCTGTGGTTAAAGCTAAACTCCCTCTCAATCCGCAAAGTGTTCCGCCTCTGCATATGAGAGGAATGAAAGTGAAAAATCCATCACACACCCACTGACACACATTATTCATCACCTCCGTAGTGCCCCATATCTCCCATTTCCATGCTGTATAATAAGCAAGGTGTGATGAGCTGTCGTTTGACGTGGAAAGCTAATCCATGCAAAAATTAATTTACGTAGGTAATTGAGCTCAAGCAGAAACTTTACTAAAACAAACAGCGTCAGAGGGCTTCTTGAGCAAAATTTCTAACCTTGGATTTAATGATGAAACTGTATTTTGCCTCACCTCTACATCCTGAAGTGCTGTAAATATTCATGGATAGGAGGTGAAAACTTTCCCAAAGGCATTTGCGTTTCACTCACCTGAGAGAAAGCGTACAGCTGAGCCAGCCTGGAAATGTGAGCTGCTTTAACTCTTTCCCAGTGTTTTAGCTCACCCTGAACACATAACAAAAATGTGAGAAGCCAAACCTAAGCGGAGAAAATTAACATGCTCCAACAGGATGAACAAACTCAAGTCTCGAGAAGGTTCACAGCTTTTGGTTTGGGGTTAATGTCTTTATAACCGACTCTCTGTGGTGTTTGCCCAACCATAGCTGTAACCGTTCTGTAGACCTTCATTTATTGTCTCCGTTTCTCTAAAATAGTCAAGAACTGTTCTGGATGAAACACCAGCTCAGCAATAGGCAGAGTTTGCACAATTCAGAAGTGAACAACAGGGTATTCTTGGATCTTACACATCCCATAGGAAATTGACTTGGAATGACAGGAAGAGTTTAATGATTTGCAATTGTTAAGATTGTTGCATACGGCTTGCTACCTTAATTTAAATTGAGTAAATAATGATAACTCAGTTAACAGATTAAAATGTGTGACAAGACTTTACAATTGGCTTTACAAAGCTAGTAAAACGTTCAAAAGGTCTTGAAGTTTGAAAGGTTTACTAGCTTTGTCAAGCAAATTGTTAAATAATTTCACACATTTTAATGTTTTACTAGAAAAGCAAGACTTTTTTGAATTTCTCTGAATGTGAAAGTAATTGAATTAGGTTTAAAATCAGTTACAATTCGGAATCCTCTTTCCTGCATTCATTTAAAATCTGCACTTAAATTAGAACCGAATTGGCATTTTCAATTCTATACTGAATGGCGCACAACCCTGACTGTAGGCGCTGTGAATTGACTACTGCACTCTTCAGCCCAGAAATGGCCTGCAAAGAATGAATGGAGAACAATGGAGGCCTGTGATGAAGAACAGACAGGGAAGGAGGGCCTGCTCGGGCCCCCCAAACTCACACACAGGTTCCCACCCACACATACAAAGGCACGGCGCCATCTGCAGAAGCTGAACGGGGCACATACTGACTGCACCTTGCTGATAAACGGGCACAAACAAACCCGGTGTCTGCTGAGACCGGCGTACCTCTCCAGGCAGTCAGGCAACAGAGATGTGCGCAAACGCCTGTGGTCCTCTCTTTATGCGCACGTCTCCACCTCCCTGCCAAGCTGTCTCTTCCATGTTGACACCCACACAATGGAGGAAGGGGAGGTATCAAAAGAAAATGACATGCAGGCTGGCACCGGATCTGTGAGGAAATGTCATTGCAGGCTTGGGGTCTCTAGGTGCTTTCAGCTGCGCAAGGTTGGTGGTTAACCCTGACAATAGCATGTCACATTCATGTGAGTGGATCCGTATGTAGCTGCCCAGTAAAGGATTTCAAAGCCTGACCTCTGTAGCGAATGAGGTAAGAGCCAAAGGTCAGGCATTGAGGGTGCCAGCAAATGCACTGAGGAAAGAAAACAGTCAAAGCTGTGACCTTCATCATGTCAGAGGACTAAGCAGAGCACAGCAAGCCAAGAAGGCGGAGGCTTGATAAATGAAAATGCTTCTCTTTTTTTAATCATTATATTATTTACATTCAACTATTAAAGCTTGAATTATTTATTTTTCAGTGCGAACATTAGGTCAAGCTGGTGCACTGAGACCACAAGAACACTGCGGAAGAGTTCAGGGCTCAATTAAATTTCTCAAAATGTTAAACTGTGCTGTACCATAAATGCTTTAACTGTATTAGTCAGGGTTGAGCTCACTTGAACTCAAAGTTTAATTGGAATTGAAGTGGCAATTAGGATACAGAAGGAATTAAAATTCAAACAAATCTAAACATGTCCATTTTAAAAATCATTTAAGTCAATAAGGTTCAGAGAATCGATCAAACATTGGCTGGATGGCTGAATGAAAGTCTGGAACAAACAACAATTTTAATATACATTCTAACTCAATATGTCCAATTACACCATGAATTGAAAGGGAGATAATTCTTGCACAACTTTCATTATTTAAGGCACTGTTTATTGTGATAGTATTATGTCTATAACTGTGTAAGCTATATACAGTTTACATTTTTATAATGCACTTAACCTAAAGACTATTGATAATCATCACCTGACCCATTTCCTTTATATAGCATCTATTCATTACAAGGATTGATTCAAGAAATTTAGGAAGTAAACATTTTTTTTTACATGAATTGTTGACTGTACAGACAATGACAAAAATAAAGAATTATGGTGTTCCTATCATTTTTTTACTATGCTGGACGACCAGTAATTTTTAATGGCAAATTTTTATTTCTATAAAATCCACATCTAGTAAATCATCTAGTAAATCATGCAAAATCACTGGTAAAAAAAAAAAAAAACAGGTCAATCCAAGCCTCCTCTTGCATAACAAAAATTGCTAATCTTATTCACTGAATAAAAGATTTTATGAGTATGAAATTTTATGAGTAATAAAAAATGAAATTTTAATATGCTACTAAGGTAAACGTACAAACTGTAAGGACAGGGGTGTGGACAACAGTATGAGCCTCTAGTTATACCATCACGACTTCGGTATCCAGATTGTTTCATCAACAATTACCCCATTAAGATTAACCAGAAATCTTGGAGTAATCTTTGAGGTCCAGCTGACTTTCAAAGACAGCTCAGTCATGCAGGTTTGCACTACACAACATCAGATCACGCCATTCCTATCTGAGCAAGCACTTCTCCTACAGGCCATGGTTATTTCCAGGCTTGATTATTGCAATGCTTTTCTGGCTGGACTTCCATCAAGTCCCTACAACTGAACTCCAGAACTCTGCAGCACGTCTGATTTTCAAGAGCTCAAAAGGGCCCATGTCACACCTCTCTTCAGCTCTCTGCACTGGCTACCACTTGCAGCTCGCATCAAGTTCAAAGCACTGACACTTGCTTACAGATCTAACACAGGCTCAGCATCCTCCTACTTTCATTTGCTACAAATCTACACACCTACCAGAAACCTACGATTGACTAATGAGCGATAACTTGTAGTATCATCACAGAGAATCACAAAATCACTCTCCAGAACATTTTCGTTCACTGTTCCTTGGTGGAACGATCTTCCAGTCTTCATCCGACCTTCATCCAGCCTTAACTTTCCTTTAGTCCATCCTTTTTACAGTCTTACACCATTCAAATCAATGTCTGGATCTTTATATTGTGCACTTCTTGTGTACTTTTGCCTCTTCACAACAATCAGTTTCTGCATTCCTCCATTGTAAGTCGCTTTGGATAAAAGTGTCTGATAAATAAATAAATGTAAAACCAATCCTGTACTAACCACAATGAAACCAGGAATAACATGCAAATCCATGCTTGTCTTTTCAGCAGAGTTTGTTAACCTGGAATGAATTTAAACATGAGGATAATTTCAGCAACTGAAACTACACAACTGCTGCCCAATTAAACCCCTTTCAAAGTCTTAAAGGCGGTATCAGATGAACATCTAAATGTCAGTGGGACCACACTGCCTGACTTTTGTCTGTACTTGTGTAAGCCTCATGTTTGAATGTCATGCATAAGATTAGCCAAAAAGACAACACTGAAAACCTGAAAAATTATATCACTGTGTGTTTAAGATGAAGTTGCATTTCATTTAAGCAATATAAGACGGAGATCTACATATAGAGAATCTCTTTGGATTAGCTGCACCACCCATCTGGTTAAGGGGCTCAAACTGTTCATCAGTTTGCCGAGAGTGAAGCTCTCATTACCATGGGAAGTTATAAGGATCCTGTCATCTGCCTGAAGGTAATGCTGTAAGACAGTACACACAAGCATTAGGAGTTCTGCAACATGATCTCTGGGGAACAGCTGACCTTGCAGTAACTAAGAGCAAAAGATGTTTGAAGGGTGCTTGCTAGGTGAGATGCTGGATCATCCTAATGGGTTTCGAGCCCGCAAGACTGATTTACATACTTCATTCTAGCAAGTAATGGGAAATGTCTGTGTGTCGTTGTTCAAATCTGACATACCTGGCCTCTTGGTGAGATAAACTTACCCTGGAGACGACGAGCCCCTGCTTTCTTAAACAGGTTCAAATTGAATTAGGACATTCTTCTGGACTGTAAGTGTGAAATTGAGCAGAGATATATACCCTGAGGTTGGGAAAGCAAGGTGTTGGATTTTAAGTAAATTAAAGAGGAGAGACGGTTGTATCAGGCACTGGTCGCCCACTGAATTTAAAAAAAGGATGAGGAAGACAGATATAAGGGACAGCTGATGAGTGTGCTATGAGTGTGGGTAGTTTCGTCTTTACACACTCTGAATATTAATTCAAAGCTTTACTCTTTAGGAAGCAGGTGCTTATGCTTTACAGCAAACATAAACGTGTTGTGTTAAAAAGAAAGAGCAGCGAGTAAATGATTTCACAATTGTGGACTATACAGTAGACCATGAGCTTTGGGTTTGGAACATTAGGCCAGTTGCAAAGATTTAACTTCTGATGGCACTATACAGCTATTCTGAGCCACACTGTATATCTTTCTCATTGTGTTTCTCATTGTGTTCTCCCAATACGACCTTGATTTCTCAAATACATTTCTAGAAATGTCACTTTATACACTTCTGTTCGGTGGTTTGGGTCTCTAAGGTTGCATTTATTTGATCAAAAAGACATTCATACTGTGAAAACTTGTTACAAATTTAAATAATTTTATATTTAAATACATTTTTGAAATTCTAAATTTTCAGCAGCTGTTACTCCAGAATTCAATCTCTAGAAATCATTCTAATATGCTGACTTCTACTATGATACATTTTACAGGACTCTTTGAATTATTTTTCTATTCAGGACACTTATTCTCACTTTTAATGCAAATGAACACATCCTTGGTTAATAAAAGTATTCAAAAGTTGTTTAGTCAATTAGATTTGACCATATAAACTTGTTTTCCATTGATGGATCAATGTTATGCAGTCAAAGTGCTTCAACCCACCTGCAGATGTCAAATCTCTTCAAATCTTTTCTATCAATGGGTCTAACCACAAGCTGTGAAGTCCAGCTCTGAAATTTGTGTGCCTCTACTTTTGGTCAATTGGAAAACTCGTCACCCGTTATCTACGTTCAGCTGGAAATGGCAATAGATATGAAGTAAGCTTTACTCAAGAGGGGAAGAATAAATTACCTCCTGCATCCGTATCAGCAACATTTTCTCCTGCACTGAGGCCACCTTCATCTTCCCAACCAGCCGTGCATTGTTCGATCACTCACACAGTGCAGATAAACCGTTCCTCTCCTCTCCTTCTTCTCAACCTTCTTATTTCTTCCAACTGCAGCCTCTTACTCTCGCTCCCTTTTATAGCTGCAAGCTTTCGTTCAACCTGGCGCCTCATGGCAATAACTCAGTCAATCTATCACACCAACCCACACCACCATGCCTCTCTGTAATCCAGCAATGGCTAATTCCATCAGTCTCAAGCCTACTATTCACCCCCATCAGCCCTGAAATCCATTTAAAAGGGTCGAATAGTTCTTTGCAGTTCTTTTATCCTCAGCTGGTGATGGCGGTGTATGAGGTTCGAGGCCAAGACAAAGATAAATTTGCAGCCAAAAAGCAAAGGGAATAATTACGCTGAATTCCTCTAAATCATAGTCAGGACTGGAGCCACTGGAGTGCTGGGCAGAAGTCAGCGTAATGAAACCAGGCAAGATACAGAAGGTTCTCAGATCTATTAGGAGACCAAGAGGGTACTAAAGAATGTGGAAAATACTGATACTCTAAAGAACTGTAATTGCCTTTCATCACTTTATGAAATCAATACTCTGATACAGACTGATCCATCAAGACTAATAGGTAGATTTTTGGGAATAAATGGATACATTTTCAACAAATGCTATTCAAGTCTTTTTGGAACAGGGGTTTTCACACATGGGTTGACTGAAATTTTGAGTAAATTCCTTTAAGGGCAGAAAAAGATACCAAACTAATTTATAATAATTTACTTTATATAAAAGTTAAATATGTATATTTGTAGGGAAGGCATTGTTTTACATTGTTTTAAGCTAAATTGATGTCTACTGTCAACATAGGGAGTGCAGGAAACTAAGTAAAATGAAACTCCATTGGAGAATGATTTGAAACACTCTACATAAGCATAAATTCTGTTAACACTCACTCATACATACCATCAGTAGCGCTCCTCATGTGAAGCACATTATGATGCATGACTCTAATCAGCATTAAATAAAGCACATACAAATATATATTTAATGTTTATTAATCTGAACTATTTTAATTAGTATCTTGTATAAAAGAAAATGAGCATATCTAGAATGCACATAATATGCACCATCAGTTACCTCATCATAATGCATTTTGATATTATGTAAATTGTGGGAAATTGCATCAGTGTCTAGGATGCCTTAATATCTTGGAAGACATAAAAGTATTCTAATGATCACTAGTGATTTTTACCCCAACAAAACATGCCTGCAGGTAAACACTGCTATTTTCTCCTGTGACTCTAATTTCTTATCTCTCACGGTTGAGCGTAGTGTTGCATAGTTTGCTTGGAGTCATAAATATGAAGTGAAAAGCACTTCAAAGTCAAACTCTTTTCCCTCAGGCTATGGAGAGCTTCATTTTTTCCATAGTAACCAATGGAGGTGGTGCATATTCTTGTCCGTAAGTTCGACGTTTGAACTGGACAGGTGGGCATCACGATGCAATGATTACTGAGGTCAGAAAGAACACAAGAGTGGGAGGAAGGAGAGAATGGAGGATAACAAAAAAGGCAGTGCAAATGAAGAGCGAGACGCAAGTGTTAAGGACATTCACTGGTGTGGGAGGTTTTGGCAGAATATGCCTTAATAAAAATGCCAAGGGGAACCAACACTGAAGGAGGAATTTAGATTAATAATGGTTTTATTTTTATGTATGCATTTATTTCCAGGAGCGAGTAACAGTTTGAGAGATGATGGACTCTAATTGGCAAGCAGTCCAAGAGTTACCGTCAATCAACAAACAAAAACAGACCCGTTAATCAAGCCGTGTTAAATATGAAGAGCTTATATCGCCGTAAAATTGATATGAATGACAGAAACACGCCCTCTTGCATGTCAGTTTTTCAGCTAGCTTCTTTGATATTTTTTAAGTAGTGTCAACTCCTCACTCTTTCTAAAAGAAAACAGCTCTATCACAAATGAATGGGGCATGTTCAGATGTTACGTTCAGAAGTTGTCTTTTCAGAGCATCACATCTGAGATTGTATATTTTATGCACTTCAGATGCTACAGCACAAAGCTCAAGGGAAACATTTCAATCACACTTTATATGCCAGAGACATACACATCACCTTGGTTACCGCCTGCAGCCTCATTTTCATAAGACGCCCTTTTATCCATATAGATGTGGGATGTTTGTGTTAGTTTTTAGTTTTTTTTTGCTATTGTTTTCCTCCCCACAGCTAACTGAAAAGTAATGAGCTTATAGCCCTAAAAAAAGAAGGTCACCAACTGCTGTGCTCTATTTTTGCTGTCCACTCTTCCACCATGTCCACACACATTGGCTTACAATATGAGACTTTTCCAACTATGCTATGCAATGTGACACATCACAGTAAAGTGTCCATGAAGAGGCTAAGTGTTGTCGGTTTATATTCCTCTCGCCGCCTAATATGGGTCTCAAGGGACTGGAGCTCAAACTTGGCTGCATAGAGATGCTAAAAACCCAGACACACTCCAGACTCTCTTACAGTCTAATCAGCAATCCCCTTGGACCGTCCTTTCACACCGCCCTAACTATGTAACACGCTCACTCTCTCTGTTTTCCCCAACATGTATACACACAAGATTCACTTTTCCTGACCTCTGCTCTGAGATAGGAAGGCAACAGTCTCCCAATGGAAATCCCCTGCTCTTTCCCAGTGGCTAAAAGTCTGAGATCCTGTCTGTCAGCCACTCTGCTCCTGTCTTCCTGCTCACAAACACCAGGAGATCTCTTGGATGTGCTCTCACCTTATTTTCCAGACACAGCCATTTGAAGGAGTGCCACAGGGCGTTCAACCTTAAGGTTTTACCTGCAACTCTCAGGAGTGTGTGTTTACCAGGAAAACGTGCTTAAGAGATCTGTCAGAGAAATTCCAAAGGGACCCAACCTTTGGAATTTCTCTGACGGATCTCTTAAGCCCGTTTTCCAAGTAAACACACACTCCTGAGAGTTGCAAGTAAAACCTTAAGTGAATACTACTGGATCTCACATTGGAACTTGTTGCCAACATCATGATAATACCTCTGAACAATCCAGGAGCGTTTAGGGAGTCAATCCAAAAAATGTAAAGAGGTCATATGATGCTATATATCTCTGCACTGGCTTCCGGTTCTGGCTCGCATTAAGTTCAAGACATTGATGCTTGCCTACCATACAGCACCCTCCTACCTCTACTTTCTTTTATGAGTCAACATCCCCTCCAGAAGCTGTTGTTAAGTGATCGGTGTCTCCTACTTCAACTGCAAATAAGGAACAAAATCACTCTCAAGGACGTTTTCATTCACCTTGCTGGTGGAATGATCTTCCCAACACCATCCAGACAGCTGAATCCCAGACAATTTTCAAGAACCAGCTGAAAACTCTTTTTTTCTGTGAGCACTTAACTGTATCCTGCCCTAAAAAATCCTTCATCTAGTGGCTCAGTCTTTCTTAATCTTTCCCTGTTCTAGCTTGTACTATCTGGAATGATGACTGAAGCTTTATATTACTGGCAGTGGCACTTCTCATGTTGCCTTCTTAAGATGAATCACTCAACTCAATTGCAAGGCTGGGTTCAGACTACACAATGTGTGTGTCTGTTGGGATAGTCACTGTGTCAGATTATGTGATTCTAACTCCTAAGTTCTTGTCAAGAAATAAGAGAAACTACATTTTGCTTCCCAACCAATCATCACTAGCCATCTTTAACAATGCACATGACGTCATAAAGAAAGAGAAACTAGCGTATGACTTCACAAGAGGATAAACAAACAATGGTTGTTATTGGCTAATGCTAATTCCAGTACTCACTGGGTTGCTACAGTGCCTTTGCTATTGTTCTTCACTCTGTCATGAGAATGTAATAAAAGGTAGGCATATTATTAACATAGCTCCAAGAAATCTTTCCTCCATCCCATAATTCCACCAAGTAGCACCAATACAATCGTCTGTTTTTTATTTGAACCATGTTTGGAAGCTGTGAACGAAAGAACATCTGTGCTTCTACTGGTCAACATCAGAGATATGACGGAACCTGTCGTGGGTAATTACAATCTTTCTGTTGTGATGTCATGAAGCGTATAACATGCAGAATCTAATATCGTGTAGATATAGTGATATCTTTAAATCTAGATATCATGTAGTCTGAGCCCAGCATAAGTCGCTTTGGATAAAAGCGTATGTTAAATGAATACATGAAAATGTATATTACAACATTTTTATGTGTGTACTCATTAAGTTGGTTGGTTGCTGTACACAAAGTAACTTTTGGGTTGTGTGAATTATAGGTAGGCCTATTATTACACACTGTGATGTAGACATTTGAGGAAGTAATATCTGGACTTCGATCAAGGCATTTTAGGCAGGTCTGGTGTTCTCTGTTAAATCCCTTTGCGGGACACTATGAGCTGCACAACTTTGCAGATTATATACACACACACAAACAGATACATTACACACTAAAGGAAATGGAAAACTTTGAAAAGGATCATATAACCTCTATAAAAAATAAAATTAATCTTAGTATTATTAATATTTTATAAGTCTCTTTACTAATATACAAACATATGAAAATTCACAATGTTGGAAACCTATGTCTATATCACTGTACTGACAACCACAGTAATTACATTTAAATATGTCTGTGTAGTTTCTATAATCTTTAACATCAAAACTCTAAATATTGTGGAAAGTCTTTGCTCTTTGCTCTCTCTCGCTCACTCACACCCCAGACTTCTGCATCTTTAAGGCATAAACAGCACCGGAACTTTTAAAATACTGATTCTTTATGCAGCCACACACCAACTCAAACACAAGTGTGATTTGTTATTCCCTGTGGCAGGGCTGACTATTAGCCCTGTGCTCCGGTTGTTGCAATAAAAACCACTACACAAAACAATAACAAGAGAACATCAAACAGTAGTTCATTTTTTTTCTCTGTAATCTCCCTTTACAGAAACGTTTGTAAAAAGGCGAGAGGTGCTGTCTCAGTGCATTTGCATTCCATTACTGAAAAGGACACCATTGGATTACCAGCTAATCCATTTCCGTTATGCATCACTTATGTGATTCTATCCAATGCATCAAATTTGCACTCTACTAAAAATCCATTAGGTATAGCCACTGTGTCACCTGTGAGATTTGTAATAGCACAAAAATAAAGCCCATTATATTAATTGTATGGTTGTCTCTATCATAGTCCATAATACGTTTTCTTTTATTTAAAAGTATCAAGATTCTTTTGGTGTAAACTGAAACTTGAAGTAACACTTGCATTGATCTGCAGGATTTTATAAGATTTTTATATTTGGCTGAGGAATCAATATAATCAGTAATAATCTAAAATCAATAGTTGGCAAGGTTGTATGTCGTTTGGATTTAAATTCGGATTGTTTTTCAAATTCTAAATTTATTCCTGAATTTGAATTGTATACTTATATTTGTAGAAAGAAGGCAGAATTAAATTAAATTTAAAGAAATTCACATAACAGAAACTATATAATTTTGTCAAGAATGTTGAATGTTGACTTGACAAGATCTTGTTTGACAGTTTTAGGGTTAAAACCATGGATTTAGCAGTCCAACATATCCTTTGAAATTAAATCCATAAATCTTTGACTCGTTGGTCAACCATAAAACTCTACAAAAAAAAACAAAAAACAGCAAGCCTGAGGAAAAAGCATTATTGACAAAATGTAGCTCTTGCTTTGAAAAATACAATGGGCTCTGAAATCTGAAGCAGTGTCACCATAATTTCCTCTCAACTTAGAAGTGATTAGTGTCACCATCAGTCCTGAAATTGGGAGCTTTATGCCACGTCCTGCAAGATCTAAGAATTTCAAATATGCCTGTACTATTTTTCTCCCTTGAAAATTTCAATACCATTAAACTTCAAACAATTCAAGATGCTGATGCACAAAAAAAAAAAAAAAAAAACGGTACAGTGATCCCTCGTTTATCACGGTTAATGTGGACCGGAACCCCTCGAGATTGGCCATCCTAGGAATTTCCATATATGTGTGTGTAGGTACCAGAATGTTTAAAATATGCATATTTATACTTTATATATATATATTTTACTTAAATCTATTTAATTTTTAAACCTTAATATTATACATTCTCTCTCTCTCTCATACTCGTATTATTATAATGTTCTACACTCATCAATGGCAATATCTTGAGACTCCAATAATGACGACGGTGACAGACCTGTGCGGTTCGATCAATGTGATGATGATGATGATGATGGTGTGACTGCACTGGTATAACGAGGCCTTTAAGTCAGTTCAGGAAACGCCTCATCGTTAGATATCGGCGCTGGATCATCAACATTTGCTCCTGAGAGAGTAGAAGAGGCTCCCACTCCACTCGTGCTCTCATTGGTCGATCTCGCGCCGGGAACCATTCACGTGTCTTGCCTGAGTGCAGTGGGTGTGTACAAAGCCTCTGAGAGAGTTTCTCTTTGTCTGGCATCTTGGGAAACTATTTCTCTCGCCCATCCCGATGAAGCAACTCTGCTTTCCGCAATACGGCTGCTGACATGGCGGTATTTTTGAATTTTTATTTTTCGATTAATATTTTTGAAAAATTGGCAATGCACTGAGGCCGCAAAACTTGAACCGAGAAGTGGCGAGGGATTACTGTATAACACATTAATGTTTGCAGAGCAATAACCAGGTGGTCACCCAAGAAGCGATGAGTCAATTATGGATGGAAATCGTGACTAAAGGTGAATACAAATAATCAATACGGAGGTTCTCATAATGTCTTGTTTGAGCTCTGGATGCCTTCCCAGAAACACCTGTGCTATATAAAGTCTGTGCAGGAATTATCCTAATCTCGCTGATCACTCACGATGAAGTTGATCACAAAGTAAATTACTTGGAGGGAGAGATGCAACGTGGCAAAAAGCTTTTTTTTGACACCACGCTCATTCTTCTATTCAAGCAGTTTTTGTGTCAGAAGTCAAAATGTGCCCAACCTCTGCTTTTTTGTGTACAAGTAAAAAGTTTCACAATTTCAATGCTGCTAGTTGTATGCTCACTTCTAAGCATCGTATATAAATGATCTTTCTTCAAATTCCAAAAAAAGAAAAGAAATTTAAAGAGTGGTCAGGTTTATTTATTTTCCCTTCTAAGTCACTAGTCCAGCATACCCCCTAATCAAACATCCCACCGTCTGCCATATAAATATTCATTGGTTCCACTGGATTGTCTTCCACCCTGCATAGGTAAGATGGTAAGTAAATCTGTGGCTGAAAGATGTGCCTGTCAGGACCCATTGCAGAGCCACAATTCACCTTCTCCCAATCAAGCCTTCCACCCATCACCTGCAGGCGGTCGTACAAGACAAATACTCTGCCCTATATAACCTCTACCTATTTTTCTTTCTTTCTTTTACTCCATCCCTTTCAGTTCTCCATTATATTTTCAATTACAAAACATTTTTTGTACAACATTATGTATAAGGTGAAAAGTAGCAGTTTTTTTGTACAAGAGACGTCGTTATGCTTCTGCTCCTCTGTTTTTGATGAGATCATTTTAAACTGTAAACTCCTGGAAAGTAATCAGTCCAAGGAGCCAGTAAGCGAATGCATAGTCAAAAACCGCCTTAATGCAGAGAAAACCCATCCAATTTTATTAGAAATGACAGAGAGAATAGTGTATCCTATTCTGTGATTGTTTCAGAGCAGCCCAAGTTGGTTCTCGTCGTGCTGAACGGAGGCTCAAAACACCCAACCACTATATGCACATAATGACAGTGTCGTGCTAGTAAAGATTTGATGGATGATGATTGTAATCAAGGTAAAGTCGTACATTAGGCGCATGAGACGAGAGACTATTACTATTGATAAGCCAAAAATAAGTGTGTATGCAGCACTCTCGTCACACTGATTGAAAAGAAGTATAAAATTATAAGAGTGGGGAGGCGCCATTGTGTATGTTGTGTCAAAAAAAGAGGCCCACTGTCTTTGAAAACCCCATAGAATCTGTTGAAGTACCTTGGAGTATCAGGTATTTCATGGTACAGTATATAAAGTAAATATATTAAATAAAATAATATTCCATTTGAAATTTTTTTTTTAATTTATTTAATTTAATTATTACAATTACTAAATACAACAGTATATAATATAATACTATATAATAAAATAATATTCCATTTGAAAAAAAATTTTTAAGTATTCCCTATGTTTTTACCTACATCTTTGTTCTAAATGTCGTTCTCTGCACCAGCTCTAATATTGAGGAGAAAATCTGGACATTTGGGAAAAAATACAGGTAAGTGAGAAATACCACTGTGGCTCAGTTTGTTTGGATTGAGAAGTAGAAATCAGAGGCATTTAATGAAACACACAGGAATGTGACCTCTCAGCTACACATAAACACGGCTGAGTAAACAGGTCATTAAGAAAATAAAGCTACTTTCTTCATCCTGTCAGGCACAGGAGCGAGGGATTAATGGCCGTGGAGTAGGAGCAGTCGCAGACACTGTTCACACAAGCCTAAAAATAACAGCCAGAGACATCTAGAGAATCTTTCACCCTGGACATGTTTAATGGGCATTGTTTCTGCAGCATTAAGCCATGTGGGCTAAAGCGGCTCCAAAAAGTCTCCTCTGCAATTAGGAGACTATGGATGCCATGTGCAACAACATGGTCTATAGGCCAAGTCCAAAGCAACTGGGAAAAATGCTCATCTAAACACACATTCAAATCACGTAACTATAAATGAGCTGCACTAGATAGCCCAGCCTATTCCGAAAATCTATTGGACTGAAGAAGAGGTCCTCACGTATATTATAGATAATTTTGGTGCCACCAGTGATATAGAACAGTTACACAGTTCACCTTTAACTTCCATCATTTTTAAATGTCATCGCCTGGCTAACATCCAAAAGATAAATACTTCATAATAACAGCCCTGAAATACAATATGTCTCTCATTATTACTGCTTTTTAATTACAAATATAAGAACTTCTGAGAGCTTAATCCAATTTAAGTGATACCAAAAATACACAGCTAACGGACGCAAGTGCCAAGAGCACATGCCCACATTCTCCCACACACAGGCTCTGCCTGTAGAACTCAAAAGGGAGGTGAGGGTCACGAACAGCAGGGCGTACGTTGATGGTTGGAAATGCCACTGGCACAATCTCAATTTTTTTTTAAAGGCATACGGCGACAGCTGTCATTATTCGGGCACTTCAGGACACAATCACCGTGTGCCCCTCCGCCCTACAGCCAACACACCCCGCCACCAGAGTCATTCGTTAGGTGGTGCAACAGCTGTGTCGCCCCCAGATACTTTATTTGGTAAAAGACTAAATATTCAGAGAGCAGATTCAGAATTAGACAGAGTGTCTGTTATTCTTCCTTCACTTTAAGGTGGCAAATGGATGTCAGTAGGTTACGATGGCTCACAGGGGAATATCTGTCACTAATGCAGAAATCTGCAGACTGGTACAGTCTCTGAAATACATGAGAATGCAAAACTGGGTTTAATTGGAAGAGATTAATGCAAAATTGAGATGACAGAAGCTCGAGTTCGTGAAGCATACGGCCGATGTGTTCGCTCTGTCGCTCAAATGTGGAAAAATGTAGTGAGCATTACGGTTACAACAGAAAACCTGGCAAAGTTTAATTGCCGGCAACAAGAATTCACACATCCGTATGCGCAAGGCTATAAATTAGTTACCGAGTTCATTGTTTGAAGATGTGCTGTGAAGGTTAACTTTCACTCTGTCTGACAATCAGCCCGTATTTGCCTTGTTAAGCAAACAGGACCCTGTGGCATTTCAATGAGGATTGGGTGAGGATGATATTTTGTTCCCTGCTGCGCCATGCTGTCCGTCTCGTATTCTATTACCGCCATGACACGCCAAATTATCTCCCATTGATTCAGTCGAAGCGCAGAAGGACAAACAATCTTGGATGCTTGCGTAGATTGATGGTTTGTGTATTTTGTGAGTCTTAAAAGTTGACAGAGGCCGTGACACGTGCCATCTGTATCACCGGAGCAAGATAGAGAGATGCTGCTAACCGTCTAGCTCGTGTGACGCTTGGACAGTATGATAGCTGGCAAAAAGAGAGGTGGGGAGCAGCCTGTCCATGTGGGTCCAAAGGAGCATAAAATTGCGTCCAGCAAAGCGTGCAGGATATGACAGCCAGGACATGAAATTCTAATGAAAACCAAATCTAATGCAATACACATTTTCAGGAATCCACCAACACAATCCAAACATTGCAGGTGGGTTTGTTTAAACCAGATAATCACATGTGATTAAAGGGAAACAGAGTGAGGTAAATCACCAGAACAAGTATTCTACACTGTAAATGCACGTGTTCACAATGTATTTGTAGGAATGGTAAAGAACAGATGTCACTTAATAATGATGTACGAAGATCTATTTGTGTGTGCATGTTGGAGGGCTTTTAAATCATACAGGATTATGTTTGGTTGGTTTTAGAAATGCAGAAAGTTTTCTGTGACAGTTGGGTTTAGGGGTTAGAGGATAGAGTATACAATTTGTACTGTCTATGTAAAGTCCCCATAAAACATGAATACCAAACATACGCGTGTTTGTGTGTGTAAAAATCACTCCAAAATCATCACCTTAAACAAAACAAATAAATCCTGACCAAGAAAAAATGATGACAAAAAAAAAAAAGTCACTCAGAGACTACTGTACATAATTATAAAGCCATTGTAATTGTAACACACAAGTAACATTAAATTAAATGTGAAATTTTGAAGTAGAAAGAACTAAAATTGTACTCTCTTGTAAAAACGTACTCCAATAATCTTTTATTTATAACTTTGAATTATATTTATATTATTATGAACAAAATAAGATTATGAGAGTCAAACCAAATGTCTTAAAACAGACTTTAATATCATCAAACGCTAGGCCATTTGATGCAAAGTACTGTCCATTTGAGAACTCAGTCAGAACTTTTCATTTTCCCCACAATACAATACAATACAATATGGTTCATACTTCTTTTATAAGTTATACTCTGTATGCGATATGATACTATGCACTCTATCTGGAGTAGGAATTTAAGAAGAGTATTGCCATTTCAAATGGAACACAAAAGGTTCTTTTACTAGGCCTACATGAAAGAATTTTCCACTTCCAGAAATTACATTTCAACTTTCAAACTAACATAATGTGTTGCCACAAGTTGAGCATGTTTAGCCCCTCACCTTGCTCTAGATAAAACTGCAATCTTTGAGTGCATTAAGTGTCATCCACTCCACATTTTTTACTTAAAAAAAATCCATAATGCACAAGGCATTAGTGTGCTTTAACACTACTTGAAATATTAAACTGCATAAAATAGTAAGTATGTATGTGTCATTGGGCATAAATATAGGCACCCAGGTGGTGAAATACAACTTCATTCATCGTTCATCCAAACTATCCTATGCAGATTTACTTTTCAGCAGATCACAAATAGTAGACAATTATATACACTTTTAGTAGCTAAAATATTCAAATGCACCAGGAATTCATTACATATTACATAAAAATATGATATCCACCTCAAGTCCAATCTTGAAGCAAACGTTTAACCACTGTACACGTTAACCCAACATTGAAATGTCGATGTGTATATATTTCACAATAAAAATGTAAGCTTCCTTTTAATAGGAACATTTGCTTTCTGCATTCGATACGTGTGAAGTTCAGACAATATTCATCTGCACTTCAGTAGTGATGTCTGATTCATCAAGCGAATACAAAGGATTCTTTGTTCTTGTCACTTGTTTACCCATCTGAAAAGAAAAAAGAGAAATGTTTCTGAAGTGTGCAGAGTCCTTACATTAATACTTTTCGTAAAGTACATCCATTCTACTTTATTTCAAGGTCTAATGAGGTCTTCACTGCGCTGTCAACCCTTTCAAAATTTCTGATTATAAAACCTTCGCAGAAACTAATCTGTGCCTCTAGGGGCTTTCTCCAACTCGACGGAAGACAGAAAGAGACAGATGCACAGAGAAAGAAGTATACGAGAGAACCACACCATGCTGTGTGTGCATGTGGGTGACAGGTTAAGAGGATGAGGGCCAATTCGCCTGACACCCAACTACAGAAATTCATATTCAAAACTGTGTCCGCACGTTCCCTTTCAACCATCCACAACAACAGCAGTCTTTCCCAAAAATAGTCCTGCAAAGCAGCTTAAACAGAGAGATTTCTGATACGCTAATCAACAATCGCACCCTGCCACATCAGCATCATGCCAGTTTTTATAGTGGAGCAGAAAAGGTTTCTCGGGATAGAGGATTTGTCTTCTTTTCTTAGAAATGCTTCAAAGGAGGTTGGGTCTTTATGAGAGAGGAGCTTAGCAGGGTGTTTCAGTCCCACCAATTATGTCCTTGAAACATTTCTTTGCTAAAATATTTGCATACATCGATAAACTCAACATGCATTTGTATTGAATGCACAGGTGTAAGCACTTTATAAATTCTATACAACAAAATCGCTGTAGTATAAAGTTACATTTTTAGGCTTTTAAAAAAATGGTTGAGATTGCCAAAAATCAAATATGACCGGTTTTATTATTTACTGCAGCCACCTGTTTTACTATAAAACCTTTAAATGGCCGACTGGTGGCACTAAAAACTAAAAATGCCCATTTTCGGTCGATATATTTCGGTGCAGTTTTCCATTATTTTCCAAATCATTTTGAATCCAACATTTAATTCCTTTGAATTAAAAAAATTTCAACCTCAATGTTCATGGTTATGGCTTTTTATTCAACACGTAATTCAATAAGCAAAGTTTAAGATTATTTTTTTAAGTGGTGCAAAAACTAATCATTTCAAAATGTGAGTCTAAATACACGACCTGCCGCGCTGAATGAATAAAGCTAAAGGCGATTTGTACTAGTTGTTTTACTCACCAGTGCCGGCCTTAAGGGTTCCAGAGGGCACCAGTGGCCACCAGGGGGCCCCATGCCCCAGGGGTTCTGATAGTAATGGTAATATTAATGTGCGTATGCATCAGTGGCGTAACCACGGGGGGGCCTGGGTGGGCCTGGGCCCCCTCATTTACATGTGCGGCCCCCTCAGATTTTCAATTGTTTAAAATCGCGACTATGAAAACTAAAGTGAAAACACATATCGCCCGCTGCACAAGACAATCGCAACGCACCCGGAAACTCAAGAATAGCGCGCAGCGCATTCACCACAACCAGTCTGGCTGAGAGGTTAAGGCGATGGACTAAAAATTCATTGCGGTTATCGCGCGCAGGTTCGAATCCAGCCGAATATGTTATGCTCAGGCCCCCTCATTTTAAGCTGGGCCCCCTCAAAAATAAAATTCTGGCTACGCCCCTGGTATGCATCACTGTTTGAAAAGGAAAAGGATGGACTGTCTGTTGAAGAGAAGATGAAAAATAGGAAAGAAAGTGAGCAAGAGATGAGTAAGTGATGAGTAAGATATTTTTGAAATGGCATTTGCTGCACCGTGTCTATCGGTTTAATTTGGCATTTCGCAAGCACGTTGAAGACCCTGCACGTGCCAAATTTGCAACGTTGTGCATTTTATATTGTGGGCACTTTAAAATACATTAATAATTTTAGATACCTTATTTGAATTGTTTAGCAAAGACTGAGGAATACATGCAGGCTAATATACACAATAATGATTGGGAACAGGTGACAAGACTAACAAGGGAAGTGATTACATGACAGGTGAGGGAAATGACAGTGGGAAGCACACGGAAGGAAACAGGAAGAGTGAAGAGACACAACATGACTGTGACAAAAACATCAATCTGATTTAATTTGTTTAAATTAAGCACTTTAAATAGACTTCAGCAATTAACATTTTGTCAGAACCTCTAGTAAATTACATGTTATTTTGTTTAGTTGCATGTTCAAAGAGGGAGAATTGTGATCTCTGTTTATTATCTGCAATTATCCAGAATGGTGCAGCTATTAAAGACGGCCTTTTTTACACATATATTTTTGCATTTTAATCTGGACTAAAACATGCCAGCTGAGAAAAGAGAATATTCCTAATTATTATTATTAATAATCATCATCAATTTATTCTCTGTTGTAGGCCCAATTTTCAGAAACCATTGGCAGGTGTTTTTGTTTTATTAAAGCATTATTCTCACAAAATTTTGACTGCATTCACTGCATTTCTCTGAAAGCAATGGTTAAATTATTTTAAAATTGTAAATAATAAGTAAATTTATTTTAATACAGACCATTCTTACTTGTTTCGCTAGTTAAAATGTTCAAAAGTTCATTCTGGGTGGGATCAAGGTAAAAGCCAATTAGGATATAGTTTTCATATTAATGCTAACATTTTGAGTGCTGAACTTGATAAAGATGATCAGTAAAGTTTTCGCAGACTTTTGCTTGCCTTTCAAGATAAGCTTTAAGATCTGGACTTATGATGAATGTAAAGTTGCACATTAGGGGATGGGGGGTGATTAGGTGAAATCATAGGTAGTAAGAGCCCCTTTTGAAAATTTGCTTAGGGCCCACAAATTGCTAGTGCTGGCCCTGGTACTCACTCACACTCTATTCCCTTCCACTGTGAAGAAAAAAAACCTCAAGAATGAGGCATTGATTGCATTTACTGCGAGGCAGTTGAACTTGAAAAAAGCACATTCTTCATCTTCAACAGCTTCATCAAATACAATAAATCCAAATGTAACTCCGCAGTAAATCTAACAAAGGCCATCAAATCGGCAGCACTGAACACTTGTTGATCTTCTAGAAAAAATACATTGTTTAAACTACATTCTAACAAAACTTTGGCAAACAAACTCACTCAGAGGTGCTCATGGTTACCTGCTGTGTTTTTGTGTGTGTGTGTGTGTGTGCGCGTGTGTGTCAGGCAGCATCCCTTTCAAAATTGCTGGCACTATATCGCCATCTATGAGGTGGGAGTGAGTATTGCGAGTGTGGGGGTTGGGAGGGGAGAGTGCAAGGCAGAGATTGATTTGCCCTCTCTCAGATGTGGCACTTAGCTGGGGTGATCTGCTGTGAATCAAGGCAAATTAAAGAAAACAGAGTGAGCCACACTTAGAAAAAGAGAAGGAGGAAGAGAGAGTTGTGGAACCTGATGTCCCTTCACATCTCTGCCAGTTACCTAAGTCCTATCTGAGACAAGGCTCTAAGGCAAGAAAGGTGTTAGTCACAGCCAAGCTGAGGTTCAGGCAATCCTGCAGCCATGTGGGAGCCATATAGGGAATAGATCAATGCAAAAGAAGCAAATAAAGGATTACAGTCAAGGTAGGGTTTAGTTGACGGATTTAAACTTCCGTAATCAATGAAAAAAACAGAAACAAGCCAAGATGAAGCAGATCACAGCGCTCAATATCGCCATCCAATTAGATTATGTGGGGAGGAAAGGCAATCAATCATTTTAGATGGGGATGGCTTTTATGAAACAGATATTTAAGGGTTTATGGGCATGCGTAAAATGACATTTTCAAAATCGACAAGTCAATTGACCTAAAGAATGGTCAGTGCCAACATGAGTAGTCAACTAATCGTTCTTAAAGAAAGAAAACCTATATAATTTGGCTGACTTCAGGCTCACCTGACCCCAAATGGCTGTTTACACAAGACACGTTCAGCTAGAATTGGATGGAATAGAAAGAAGGCGTCCATCGTGATTTTAAAAATCTGATTATTTTTAAGTTGGTGGGGTGCAAGAACATTGCAAAATTCAACAAAAGCTGATAAAATGACTTGACAAGACAAACTTGCTCATATCAAGCCAAAATATTTCACCATCAACGACTTCCAACACTCAATTTTCATAACTTTTTCAGTTTTTCTTGACTATGAGAGTCACATTTCTGCTTATGTGCATGAGCTATGAAATATGTAAAGATCACAACAGCGGTGGTCAGGACTGCAGGGCACATCCTGTCTGCTTATCACAAATCAGATCTCGGTCTTCCATTTATCTCCATTCCTGTCATCAATCATACCCAACAACATGCATCTTTCTCAAAAAAATATGCACACACGCTGGAGGACACCTCTGCCATTATTCCTACCATTAGTATTCTCTGGATCCCGTTTAATATATAAAAAATTGTGCCGCATAAGCATCTAGAGATAACCACATATCACGTTTACCGTGACATTCAGCTGTTCTCGCTGTGAAATCTGTGTACGTGTGCATGTCTCTGATACAAATCCCCATATTGCCTCCAGCTCCACAGGTTACCGTGCACAACAAACACACAGAGTTAGACAAACGCCACACGGATACCATTCAATTAATTACTGCTTCCAACTAGTGAGATCCAGTGTCACAGATAGAGCCATCCATGTTTACAGCATGAGTCACTGCAATTATATTTGGATTGGCTAATGCTAGACCGTCTGGGTGGTTTTAGATATTCTGAAAGAAAGGTTTCCAGCAGTAATTGCCTATGAATCAATATGCAAATAGAGAAATATTACATATTTCCAGTTCTCTCGGAGGAAAGAGGCAGTCCAGGGAAATTTTGCAAGCCTGGCATGCCACACAGTGTTTGAAAAGTGGATTAGAAGATCCAGGCTCTCCACACAATTATCTGCCTGATGGTGGGATGATCTATGCAAACAGAGAGAAGATAGACTGGGAAAGAGGGAAAGAAGGGCACTTGGAATGGATAGAACCTTGTGAAATAAGAGTACTGACGATGTGAAATCTTTTTTTTCTGCAAAACCAACGGGTGGCAATTCGAATGCAACTCTTGTACTCAAAAAAGGAGCAAACTGAATGCAAGCGAGCTTTCATTTTCCCAGACTGTCACTGTCTCCAAATCAGTTACATTCATTATAATGAGTTGGAATTGCTGATATGGTCTTGGTTAAAATGAGTGAGCAGCTCTGGGTCTTTTATCTTCATCTTTGCTTACATCTCAAAAAGAGATAGTTCAGCCAACGATGCTGTAATAATTTACTCACCCCATGCAGTTACAAATCTATTACTTTTGATTATTTTGACACAAAACACAAGAAGTGAAACTTTGTAGAATATCCTGGACACTATGCCTTAAAATTCAGTAAATAGGGAAATGTGTGCTCAAGCCCCCAAGTCATAATATAATTAAAAAAACAACACTACACACCGGTATATGAAAGTACAGCTCTTCAAGTAAATTATAATCCATGGTCAATAAAAAGTCCCCCTCCACTGTAGCTATCAGAGGAAATAGGGCAGTGCAAGATGACATGAGAAGGACTGATTTGTTCTGATACCACGGATATCAAACCTGACATGTGGCATGTAACCGTGCCATATCTGATTGCAGAGATGCAAAGACCGAATGAAATGCTATAAAATGGCTAGGGAGGTGGTGAATTTGAAGACAGATCTGAGAAAGATTTATGGTGTGTTTTTTTAAATGATACTTTTACAGTTATATGTTGAAAAGGAAAGGGGAGGGAAAATGACAGTTAAAAGAAGAGAAAAAGGAGAGTCTGTTAACCCTATGTAAACCACTGAACCACAAGCACATGGAGAAAGACAAGAATGGGTTCAGAATGATTGTGTGTATTTACTAACATCTTCAAAGCATTTACAGCCTAAGTAGTTAGTGAATTTATCCACGAAATGTAAAGTCTCAAACTAATAATTCTTGTCCTGTCTTTTCCTGGTTTTCAAGACCTAAAATGCTGAAACAAATCTTTCTCCTTTGATCTCTCTTTCCATTACCAAAACCTTTTGACTTAGCGCCTACTCCACAACGTACTGGCTACATACAAGTCAAACACACAAATTTGTGCCGTAACAATAAATCTCCTACATGCGCTGTGCTCCTGCTCCGGGAGCCAAACGAGATGCTGTAGGTCAGTGGGTCTTGACCTCTAAGAATGCAGACAAGTGCAGCATCCCCACCAGGAGTGTTCTGTAATCACACATTTTTCCCCATCAGCTATAACAAAATGCACGCACAACATATCTGTCTTGAAGGAGTTGTGCAATTAAGAGAAGAAAAAAAAATTCAAACCTAACCTTTGCAGCAAAAGCAGCGACCTTGGTAGAAAATGGGTAGCGAGTACAAAGGAGGGTCGACACAGGGAGCGATCCATTCAGATCCACTACAGTGCTAATGACTGGCTGATCTCATTATCTCCATCATTACCAGACCTTCATTTAGCATATTGTGCGCAATAGCTAGTGTGCGAATTAATCAAGATTTCTCACTCTGGTAACACAAGCTTCTTCCTAATGGCGCATTTCAAAGATGAAAGTACAGAGTCACAGTACAGTCTATCTGCAAGGTTAAACAGAAACCAGACCTCCCATATTCTCTCTGTGCGTCCGTACAAGGTCACCTAAGGGCATTGTGAGGACCAGGGGGTCAAGTTAGTATCTGCTGTTAGCCCCTGCTGGTGAATACATAAAATACAAGCCAAAGAAAAACACTCAACTTCCACTTTACCATTTAACATTACTATCGTTTTTTGTATATTATTATTTTAGACAAAATGTAGAGATTTTAATATTGCTAGTTATTTATCAGCCAAAACACCAGCTTACTGGTATCTACCAGAATTATTATTTTGTTGCATCCCTGTTATTTTTGTATTATTTGAATACTATTATAGTATTCATTAATATTTTGAATTGGCTTTATTATTTGAATACTATTATAGTATTCATTAATATTATGAATTGGCTTTATTATTTGGATACCATTATAGTACTCATCAATATTTTGAATAGGATTTTTATATGTTCAGGTTTCATTTAAAATTTTGGTTAATGTTTTAATGTTTATTAGCCATGTTTATTAGTTTTAGTTTTTTTTAATCGTATAATATTTTAAGTTTTCGTTTTAGTAATTTTAGCACTTCAACAGACTTAATTTAATTGGATATTATATTTCTCATTTTCGTTTTAAAGCTATTTAAATGTTTATATTTTCATTTTATTTTATCTTTTCATCAACTGAAATCGTTTTATCGTTATAAACAATAGCTACTTTGTTGCATGCCTATAATTTAAGCAACAAAACAAATTTGTGCAACTTCTAATGAAGAAAGTCAAATTGTTACTGCTTATCCAATGGAACTAGATCAATATTTAGTTTTTTCACTGGAACAGAGAGCATTCTCAACTATGCCAACCTAATTTATTGACCTCCTTAGTGAGGAAATTACGATACCGATGGAATTGCAACTTAATGCATCTAGACTAACGCTTATGTAAAGCAAAGGATCTAAACAGAGTAAAACTGACATTGTTAATCGGAATTGCAAATCTCAAGCAACAGGGTTGCTACCTCACTTTGCCATTCACTGAGGACGGATGCTATATATATATATATACACACATGCACTCTGTAGCTAGTGATGAGCACCCTAGACACAGAGAGTAGACACAGCTGAAGCTAGCCCTTCTGCATGACTGCCTTTAGGCTTTGCGACTAAAGGGAAAGTGTGATTGTGTGCGTGTGTGTGTTAGTGCATTATGCCCTGGCCGCAGCAATGTGCACCTGTTACCCTTGCAATAAATAGAAATGACACCAGCCTAAAGCAGCGCCTCTTTCCCTCATTAAGACTGATGAATCACCAGAGTAACACATAAGTGTCAGCGAAGTCATCAAACGCACACCGCCTGTGTAACACCACAAGGACGTCAAGGGGTAAAGGGATGCAGATAGCAATTCAAAAGCGTTAAGTGTGGCCTATACAAGATTTAAAGCCAATATGTGCCTCCTGGAGCAAACAACCTCCTCTCGAAACTTTAAAAGGACGCACTGACTTATCTATTACCGCAGATATTGGACAGCATGTTCTATCCCAAAGAATCCTTGACACTTAGGGATCTTACAGCAAGTGAGGGAAATTATTTCCCTTCCATTTCTCTCTTTCTTTTCCCATTTCTAATGCCAGGCTGGGGGGAACTGGGTAAATAGATAAGTAAATAAAATGTAACACACAAGCAATGGGGGCGAGAGAGCAAAAGATAAATGTCTGCACCTTACGGGTATGCCACACTTATTCTGAATCATTGCAGCGGCTCGCGACTGCTTAACGTTTCATTTTGGAAACATGGATTTATAGAGGGGAAAATTCACAGGCTCCGATACGCAAGGGAAACTTGGCGCCCTACCTGCACGACTATAAATAAGATCCTTCTCACTTGATCACACACGGAGTCAGAGAGGAAAAAAGGGATTTTGCGCCGCTGGCCAGGTAAACGGTGAGGGCGAAACGACCATGTAGAGAGCATTGTATGAAGCTATAATCTTTTTTGAGTGGTTTATTACATAGGGGAGACAAACAAAGACAACATCTTGCTTACAACGAATTGTTAAAAAGAACATGCCATTATCTCTACATACTCCCTAAGGATTCAGGGCATTGAGATGATTCACAGCTATAAAAGTAAAAGCCCAGAGAAGCATCTAGGGTGAGCTGAAATGTGACTAATGCCTAATAAGTATTAATAATAAGTGCACAATGATAGCTTTCTTGAAGTTCTCAAGAATAAAATGCCTTTTTTTAACCTGCACAAAAAGCCTGGAGCTTTCCGTGGGATAAACAACAGTAAAGATGCATTTAAATTAAATGGTGAATAATGCATGTAACATGCTGAGGGCATGCAAATTATAAATCGCCTTACATACTAATAACTAATCCATAACAAAGTTTATGCATGCAGGTCCAAAACAGTCACATTTAAGGAGTGTAAACGGAAAGCGTTTCAGCCTTATCAGTCATTTTCTGTGAAAATAATGGCTTTTAATCTGTGAGAGGAAAAAACACCAACAACCACGACACCTGTTGTTCATTATCCTGTACAAGGAATTAACTGTTGAGCAGTAGCTTACAAATGAGCTATCAGCAATTTAAATGCAAGAGGCCATTACAATGTCTCCTTCACCCCCCCAACTGGCTATGCCACTGACTACAGTAATTCACACGCATTGATCAAAACAAATATTAACCATCTACTAGTATATCAAAAAGCCTCAGGTGACCTGTAGTAACAGCAGTTCTAATAAAGAAAAGAAAAGTGTATAAATACCATCTGGAAGCAAAAGGGAAGAGCTTGTAAACGTGTTTGGTAGCTGGTTTCTAGCTGATTTAAGCTGGTTATTAGTTGGAGCAAGCTGGTCATTGACAGCTAGTTATGGTCCCAATAGCCAGCTTGACCACTTGTAGCTGTAGTTTTGTTGAAGAGCCAAGATGGTCAACCAGCTTGATCCAGCAAATGACCATCTTGGAAAAACTACAAACCAGGTTAAATTTCAAAACACAGCTATCACCTTAAACTCAATCGATTTAAATCTTTGCACGCGCCATTTGACTCGAGCTGAAGTGAAAGCGCGGTTCTTCAGTCGGTCTAGTCGCTTCTCAATTTCGATTATTTCATTTCAACTCTTCGATTAAAGAGGGATGGAGTCAATCGCTTATTGTATTCACCTATTAGTCTCGTTTGAAGTAAATAAAGTGGCTCTTTATGGCTATACCTTTATCTTATTTAGTTTGAATTCCCTCAAAAGTGAGTGAATATCATCGTGAATAGTTTCTTTCTTTGTTAAGGGTTTATTTAGTTTTACCCATCTCAAAGGGTTAGATAGGGACTGGTTTTGTGTCTGGAATCGTTTACCGACTTTGCTCTCTTTAGTGAATGGAGAAGGGCTCCGTGAGTCAGCCCGTCGTGTGAATGTCTCCTGATGAAGGGAGCCAAAGGAGCGCTCAACTTCAGAGCTGAGCGGAATATAGATGCGATCTGAGACCGAGTTTACTCGTGATTTGCACCCATCTGAACCCAGTGCATTAAACTGATTCACACGAACGGACTTGACTAAAGGTCTATTGCCAGTGCTCAACGCATCAGAGACATCGCTGCAACCAAAAATTAATAGAAATAAAGAATAACATGTTTTATTACACTGATCTCTATTCTTTTTGTCTTGGCATTCAGCTCTAACTGGTATCTCCGTGCAATTCCTTCAGCTCAAACACGTGAAATGCACTCAGAAAAATAATTTCAGAATTTTAACTACACTAAATTAATGCAAATAAAAAAAAAAGCACGCTCAAGCGATATTCCTTGACATAACGGAATTAAATCTCTAGCGCCTACCTGGGAAACGAGGAATGCGATGAAAATGCGGGTTCCGAACTCCATGGTCTCGGATCAGTGGGAATAATGTTCAAAACAAGATGCTGGTCGGACCAGCGCTGTTCATAATTCCAGAGTCGCGAGAGTAAAGCCCCTCTGCCTCGAGCTGCCAACTTCCCAGATAGAACTGCAGCCTCGTGAGCAGAGCAGTGGAGTCCACCACCAATAGATTTATAGGGGGGGTTTCTTCTCTGTCGCTCATGAACCTGACAAGCTCGCATTGATGCTCGAGCAATAGTCTCAACACCCTTGCATTGCATTCCTTCATTTTGCACTGGTTTCAAACTTTCTGTTTTGAAAGACAATGGATAGTAGTTTAATAAGGTGGCATATTGCACATTCACTCACTTAATGGAAACAGTATTATAGAATAATCAGCAGGATTGCTGTGCTTTTAAGGTGTTTATAATAATTTATATAATCATTTCTAAATCATTATAGCATTTTGTTTTTTTAAATAAGAGAAAAACAGCCTAGACAGGGTTTATGATGGTCATTGTTGGATTTGAAAGCTGGATCCCCTAATAATCAATTCTAGACACTACAGAGTGCAAACCGAGCTTGGAGACAAGGAATGACACAGACACAAGAAGCGCAGTTCACACAAGTCACAGGATAGTTTGCATCCTATATGTGCGAGTATAGATTGGGTGTGAAGACAGAAAGTTGTGAAACTTCAACAGTTGCAAACAGATACAAATGTTAAACGACAAGACCTTGCCATATGGGCAACATAAAAAAACAACTCTAATTAAACAGTGTAAATGTACATAGTGTATGTGCAAACACTTCCTTAGTAATCAATCTTAACTTTATAGACTGTGCTCTAGCTCAGTGACTCTTAGCTAGTGGGATGTAACATTAAAATAGGTCACGGGTCTGTTATGATTGGGTTGTGGGAGGGAGGAGGTAAAAATCCTATATGGAAATGAGAAAATGCAACTAAGTGTAACCATACATGGTAGGTTTAGCTAAAAATGCATAAATAAATAAATAAATAAATAAAGGGGATTTTAAAAAGTTCCAATAGGTAAGGTCAATCAAAGCAGTTTCAGAACCTACAGATAGTATAGGTTCTTTGAACTTATGAAACAGTTATACAAAATTATTGAAAGCTAGGCAAATACAAAGTGGTGTGCTGGACTGGCGTTCGATGCCCAATGTAAACTTTAATAAACTGAAATTTTGATCAAGAAAAACACATTTTGAAATGATGCTGGACATGCAAGGTAATTTTCTTTATAACAACAAAATCACTAAACCTTTATAACTACAGTGAGGTTCTGATTTGTTACAAGCATGAGGGTTAAAAATTGTCATCGATTTTTGCTTTCAAGACCACAGCACACTGACTGACTTTGAATGACGACACAACAGCTAACCTCCCATTCTCTTTTAGATTTTGTATTACTCAGCAAAACCCTCTCTGACCTAAGCCAGAAACCTTTTTTATGAAAGTTTTTTTTCCATGATAAAAATATTATTTTGACCATTGTCCATGCCCAACATAATCATTGTATTTCAGTCACTTTTAATGCTAAGACAATCCTTGTTAAATTTATTTTTTTCTTCTTTTTTTAATCTGATGGAGTTCATAAAAGACTGTCTATTAAAATCTCAATAAGTACAAGAACTGAATGTCTGAGTCACAGTGTCTCCAGAATTTCACACCTGAGAAGTTATTCTGAACATAATAAATAGTTAAAATAATCAACAATAGTTTGCTTGCATGGACAGTTAGGGTACAAATGATATATACCCGTTCAATTAATGTGCCATAGTATATAAAGGACAAATGATCAAGCAAAAAGCTCAAATTCAGATGCTTACTTGTTGATTTACATGAATCTTTAGCATTTTTAACTTTTTTTCGGGTATTAGTTTATATTACTCTTGACTCATCATTGTTTATTTCCCCTACATACCATGAAGCATGGCACATGCAGGCCTATTGAGTCTTGAGGGCCAGTACAACTAAAATGTGTTCAAAGACCCATCATAATGACCCACGAATCCCACACGGTGCACAAACAAATATCTTTTGACCAACAGTCACTGGAGTTTTAGGCCAAAACGTTCAAAGCGAAAGACACATTTATATTTGGTATGGGAATACTGGCCATATGCTTCTATCGGCACTTTGTGACTCTTATATCAACATGTCATAGACGCACACAAGGAAACATGATGCTTCCTGTTATAAAAAGACATTGAGGCCGGAAAATCACAAACCTCCATTATATCTTGGACAACATCCAGACATTTTAGTTAACTATTTCAGCTTTAAAGGCATGTTAAAAACACAGCAGACTAATTAAAGAGATTGAGAGAAAATGATAAATATGGAAATACCAAATGTTTCCCATTAGGCCAAACTGTTAATAGCATCTCTCTGACTGTTATCGCCTTTCCCTGTTAAAACTTTGACTGACTGCAAACGAATGAAAACTTTTTTCATTTTTCGAAGGAAGAGGATGAGTCGAGACTAAAAGATAATGAAAGACTCTGCTTAATCTATTCATATTCTTCACACAACTCTGCAGCCACATACAAATGGATGGATTTGTGCATATATCTTTTTGGAGTAGATAAAGGGGAGGGGTTATGATGCAAACCATCACCTCAGGAGCCATCATCTCTCCCCACCCTCCCTCTATTCCCTCTCTCCCTGAAAAATGAGGCTAGGAATTGTTGTGACGTCCTGAGGAATTGCTTTCTCAAGACAATGTTGCAGAATTGTTGCACTATATCTCTTTATCGAAGGATCAGGGCTGGAAATAGCATTACGGCTGCTGTGGATTTGTCTAAAAACGCATATGTTAAAAGGGGGTGCGGGGAGGGGAAGAAACACATTCCAGTAACTTGGATTGTAAAGGAGGCAATGAAGAGGGAGCTACCGGCAATTTTAAGTGAAAAATGAAGAACTGCAAAACGAAACCATATGAGAACGATTAAAATGTCAAGACAAGAGCAAAACGTTTTAAGATAACATATCTCCTCTTTGGAAGTGCATACTCAAGGAATAACTCTCCTGATTTAATATTCATACGCATTGGATGCGACTTTTCTTTAAAAAGTTAAAAATGCAAAAACAAAGACTGGATATGATCTTGTTCTTACCTTTAAGCAACTACCAAATCAACAATTTAAACTGGAATGTGAATACAAATGTGTTTGAACTCAAGAGACTTTGACCATATCCTTGCACTGAATATGAGAATGTTATTAAACTGAATTAAACAATAATTTCTAAATACACAATATACATACATTTTTATATCGAGGTATTTTTGCAAATGCCACATATACAATTAGCAAAAACTAACGAGTGAATGCTGTAAAAAAAATTTTTTGTATATATATATATATGTAGAGAGAGAGAGAGAGAGAAGCACAAATGGAGCTTTTTGACATCTTTTTATCTTATCTTGAAAATGGAAATATGAAAATTGTATCTATGAAAACCTCCTGGTATTGAATGGGAGTAAGGAAAATATTCTTTATGGGAAACAATCCACTCTAAAAAGACAAGAGCACCATGTTAGCACAAAGGGCAATTGCAAAAAAAAAAAAAAAGTCACAGATACAGAATGTGTTATAAAAAAAAAAAAATCAACACAACTGAAAGGAATAAAGTAAGTGTTTACAAGTCTGTAAAGTGATGAAAAAATAGTTCAGCTTGGTGCTCACCTCAAAGAAACCTGCATCTTACAGCTGTATGTTTTTCTGAGAGCTGCAGGTAGAGGTAAAAAGCTACCACACTTATGTTTAAAGGTTGTTTCTTTATTAGGTCTTTGTGTAAGGAGTACTTGGGTAAAATGAATGTATCCTTACCACAGGTGTTTTCTTTTACCAGCACAACTGCGTAAGCGAGCATTTTCCAAAAGTCTGCTTTCAGTGCATTACAACATTGATTAAAATTCTCCAAGAATCAGTTAACACATCTATGATCTCTTGCTTCATATTAATTGAAAACAACAGGTGAATCAATTTGATTTACTTTCATAATGGTTTCCCATCCTTTCTGCTCACTGTGCAAAGTAATAGATAATGAAATCAATGTCCAGGTAAAGAAACACCACCAGTCTCCAGAGAGCTGAACCTTAACCAAACAAGTAAATGAAAATGTCTATCTGCATGTTGCCCAATTATTCGGACTGATTAAATAAATTTGCCATAACGAAAACAAGGGCACACTGCGATATAATGCAATGGTTTTTGTTTTGTTTTTTCCAAGTGTCATGTTTACAGTAGAATGCATGGACCTTTTACCTCTCACCGCCCAACAAAATTAGTATATGCCAGCTGGACTGAATCCACACGCTCATTTGCACACTGTCCTCTTGATCTGAATGTATGGTCCTCCTGAGGATGTAATTACAGATATTGGACACTAGGTGAGGCAAAAGCCTCCTTCTCAGATGATGTCCAGTGGAGCAGTACTCCCTCTCCCTGTCCAGGCGAGAAGCTTTTGTCCTTGAGAGTGAGCAGCTGATGCACTGCCAGAATCGGAGCGGGGCCAGGTAAAGTTCCCACGTGCCAGCACTGCTGGAACAGATTGATGTTCCCTCTATTTGATGCTTTATATTACAGCCTGTACCCTCTTTATTATGTCTCTCCATTTTGAAAGTGTTTAAAGGGATAGTTCACTCAAAAATAAGCATTTTGTCATCAGTTACTCAGCTTCATGCTGTTCCAAACCTGTGAGACTTACTTACTTCAATAGAACACAATAGAGAAGTTCAGTATAAATGTTCACACACTGCTCTTTTCCATGCAATGAAAGTGAGAAATGTCCAAAGCCTGTCAAAATGACTTAAAAATGCAATATGCACATCTTCTAAAAGGCCTATTACATCTTTGTGTGAAGTATTAAACAAATAATAATATTTTTTTCTAAATAATAATAAATAAATAAAAGTTACCAGTGAATTTAGGCAAGACAACATTACAGTAATCCCTCGTTTATTGCGGTTACCCCCTGCGATAGGTGAAAATCTGCGAAGTAGGATCAGCAAATCAGCTCACAGGATACATCCACTCGTGCTCTCATTGGTCGATCTCGCGCCGGCAACCAATCGCGTGCCTTGTCTGAGTGCCCGTGGGTGTGTACAAAGCCTCTAAGAGAGTTTTCTCTCTTTGTCTGGTATCCTGGGAAACCGTTTCTCGTGCATCCCGATAAAACAACGCTGCTTTCCTCAATACAGCTGCCGACATAGCGGTATTTTTTAACTTTTATTTTTCAATTAATATTTTTAAAAAATCCACGATGCACTGAGGCTGCGAAACTTGAACCGCGAAGTGGCGAGGGATTACTGTATATGTACCGCATGAAAAATAGATATTCGATATTTACCAGTGTTATTTAACAATCTGTGTTTTTAAGGATGGAATTCTACAGAAGAAAATCATACGATTTGAAACGTGAATAGGATGTTTCAATGTATTCTATAAACTTTTTTGTTTTACTGGATGAAATTCTCTTCACATCCTGGTAGCAATCAATAATAGAAGTGGTCTAAATATTAAAACACCTGGCTGTCAACACTTAGACATCACATGTCATCAGCATGTTCCATGAGGCTATGTAGAGTTGTAGACAGTCATTGGGCACCACAAACAAAGACAAGATTTTATAATTATGAGATGGCAATGCCATTAGACTTGAATTTGTGCATATGTCAACATCATCAACACTGAAATTAATCTGCAGCAGTCAAGTTGTACAACTAGAGCTCTGTAAGTCATTTACATGTATTATTATTGTAATGTTATGTGCTTTGAGACATAAGGTAAATTGAAGCGTTCTCTCGTCACAGACTCTGCTGTACGTGTTCATGTCTTTTGGAGGAGGCGTAGTTTTTGAGCGCGCTCTGAATGGAGGGTGGGATCTAATGCTTTCAAAGCTTGCCATTGCTAGCCTGTCTGAAATTTCCTACCCTACCTTTAAATGATTCCACACTTCAGTTTTATCATTATTCAAGTAAAACATTTTTTAACTAAAATAAAAAACAGCAATACTTGCTGTTTCTCAATATATTAACATCAGTGAAATGGAAAAAAAAATGCTTTCGGTCTACATATTAATATTGTGTAATTGGATGCACTTAATAATGTTCTCTTCCATTTAAAATGAACATTTACTAGGATGAGATGAATGTTAAATGAGGGTCCATTAGATCAGTGGTTCTCAATTGGTGGGTCATGACCCAAAAATGGGTTTTAAAGTTTCTTCTTCTGGGTAAAAAAAATGCTCAATGAAATTGATAGTATCAGATATAGTATAGAAACTATTTTTAAAAAGAAAGGGAGATATGCTTCCTATATTTTTGCTGTGAATACCAAACACCACGACATTCTGGCACAAATTCCAAGGTCAACTGGTACAATATATTTATAATGTTTAATTTAGTGCTTTTTTTGCAGCCTAAAATCCTGATGCAAGAGCAGTTGTAAAGAGAAACACTACATCAATAATAATGTTTATTAATATGCTAAAAGGTTCAGCTTTATAGAGAACGGAGTGCATCAAGTCACACGGCAGAGTTTTTAAGACATGCTACAAAATTTGCTCAGTCGGTATCACTTTATTTTGCTGGTCCCTTTTGAACATTCTGTTGACTATAAGTAACGCTGCACCTACATGTCTACTAACTCTCATTAGAGTGTTAGTAGAGTATTAGTAGACTTATAGGGTCAGGATTAGAATAAGTTGACATGTACTTGCAAAATTACTTATTGTCAGTAAAACAGAAAGTGTTACTTCTCAGTCATTGCAATCCATTTGAAGTTTACAACCTCCTGACTGAGGTGACCTAAAATCTAGTGTGAAGGGTTCAGTCTTATATGAGCTTAAAGCGCTAAAGCAAACTAAAATACTCATGCAACATGTAGAATTGGGCTAACGTGTCCAAAGTTATTTTGCAATAAATTCAGGGTAGAGCATTCAGTGGTCACATAGATCCACAACGTCTTTACTGGCAGAATTTTTAGGCACCATTTTATCAGCCGGAGTAGGTAGCCTCATGGACAGTGAACATGCCAGAACATGCCCAGATTTCCATGAACTATTGTTATAGCCAAGAATAAATTAGTCTGATAACTATAAAGCATTCTTATTAGTCCGAATAAATTACTCTGCCCTGTGTAAATTAAATGTCTACCCAACTGATTTGCCCTCTGTGCCATAGCAAACACATCATCTTTACTTTATTGTACCCATGAACTTATGGATAACCCCCTCACAACCATTAAAAACACGTGCTGTGAAAGCAAACAGGCATAAAGATAGAAAACAAAAAAAAGTGAAAAAGTAATTTTTCCCACTCTGAGCTTTTCAATAGGCTCTCAGTGGGGATCCAACCTGCATCATTTCATCAGGAAAAAATAAAAAGCAACAGCCCGCAATCAAGTCAAAGTTCATTTTCTCAACCTGTACCACTAAAAGTAAATTCATTCACTAACACTCACGTGGATTATTTCGGATTTGAATGCACAGGAGAAAAAAAATCTAATTCCCAATACCTGCGTACGCATATGAATTTGTTCTTAATCGTAGGGTAGGGTACAAACTATTTTTGTTATACTGATTGACGATCAGTAATAGAAGTGGTTTAGATGTTAAACAATTTTCATATACATGTATCTTCTGTGGAAGTCTCAGGACCGAATGTAACCTATGTATTTCCATATCTCTACACACCCTACTTGCGCAGACATCACACATCATCAACACATTCCATGAGGCTATGCAGAGTAGACCATCACAGAGCACCAGTTTCTCATGAACCAAAGCAATGAGCTTATGCTGCGTTCACGCAATATCATAACCATAATTGCAAGATGGCAACCTGTGATGTTCATCCGGTTTTTCTTTTAGTCATTTTGATTTTTTATGTTAACACTATCAACAACGAAATAAATAAAGTAAAATAAATTAAGTAAGAGCTCTGTAAATTAAACATTCATTATTTTGTAATGTCACAGTATGTGCTTTGAGACATGAGGTAATTTAACGCAGTCTGTGCAGACTCTGCTGTGCGCATTTATGTATTTTTGGGGAGGGGGGGCTTTGGAGAGGGGGCTTTGACTCTTCTAGTCAATTCTAATGTGAGTATGGAGTATTCTATTGACTGCATTCACTAGGTTATCTATTTGCATAAACTATCTCCATAAAAGGGCTTTCTGCTTTCTTTTTTTTCTATTTTCTTTCCATTAACAGCCTTTCATCACTCTCGCCAAACATACACTACTCTCGGGCCAGATCTTCAAGCAATGGCAAGTGATCAATTTATATATATATATATATATATATATATATATATATATATATATATATATATATATATATATAGTTATTCAGAATTTAAATTACTTTCATTGAAGATGCATGAATTTTTCAGATAATGCAACAAGTTAAATTGGGAATCAAGGACAACACACTTGCACATTTGGATACGCAAGTAAGAATTTAAAGAAAGCAAATGTTCCGACACCATCAAGCAGAATCATTTTATCCGCAGTGACAGATTCTGATGCAGCTGTCAGACAATGCTCTCTAGGGCAGCATTGGTTGTACTGCACAACACTTAAACAGGCATTTCATTTATCTTATTGTGCATTCATTCAATTAAAACAAATTGCATTCAAAATCAACTTTTTCAGAGAAGCTCCCTAGGCACTTTCTTGCTTTCTTGCCAACAGCCATCCCAACCAAATGTTGTTGCTACTGTATCTATACGCGTTTTCATTGTTGCTGTGATTTTAACAAGTAAAACATGATCCTGGATCAACGTATTTTGTATATCCTAGAATGTTCCTATCCAAAAACATAGTCCTATCTCTATTTCTACCCATAAACCGAAAATCAGAGGGAAATGATAGGTGAAAAACTCTAATGTTGAAGCACCTATCCTTAGTTGTAAGCCTAGGATGCCATAACGGACAGCATGGCATAGAAGTTTAGTACAGTCCATTACAGTCAGGAGGAATTATTAAATTCAGTAAAATAAATACAAATCAAATGCATCTACAGGACCTAGTTTATTAATAATGGAAGCTTAGGTATCTATGATCATATTGCATTACATTTTCTTTTACGGACAAAGTAATGTAATATGAAAATAGCAGTTTTTAGAAATGCATTGAAAATCAATATACAAGAAGTTAACAATACAACAGACAGTGGGTTGTATTAGTTCCTGCACAAAAACACTCTGAGTGGTATAAATTCAGCTTTTCAGCTGAAACAAACACTAGTCCATCTAATTTCGGTGAAACTGAAGACTCTGTGAATAGTTTTGATGAGTGGGGAAATTTTTCCAAAACAAAGTACGAAATTAAACCCAACAGTTCATTGTCCTATGCTGATGCTTTCCCGACACAAGTTCTTTCCTAAAAAAAAAATTAATTGTTACAAATGTGATGGACAAAACAGAACTGTGAAAAGCCACTGTTATCAATGGTTGCTTGAGTCTCAACAATAGCATATGATTTATTTGAAATCTATTGTTCAAATCCCAAAAGGACACAATGACCTCCAATCCATAAACCTCACTCTGTCATTTATCTTAGCACTATTATTCCTCTTCATTTTTGATGCTTCATACCATGAGTAAACTACTCAACGTAACTATCAAGGTCCCAAATGACAGATAACCCCATGTGCAATTATTTTATGTTGATCGCCTCTTCAAATCACCTGTTTCAACACTCACCCAATTGAGCCGGCACTCAAGAGACATCTTTTCTATATTTACTGATGAGTTCCCATCGCTGAAAGCTCAACACAAACCACCTCTACATTTCACTGAATACAGTACAACCCATTGAAAGCACCTGTATGGAAATGTTTGGCAATTAAATGTGCTGCCTCTTGCATTAAAGCATTCTCTCTGCTGATTCATTCACCCTAGCTCTAATTCAACATTTTCAGTAGTAATAACACTTTAGAATAGTGTTTGGTCATTAATGAATAACCACAGTGTAACACAGAATAATGCAATATTAACATTTTAATAGTTACTATTAACCAACAAGAAATTCTGATCAATTAGTTATTAATACAATTGAATGAGTTTTTTTCTATACTTCCCAGAAGACTACCAAGAATTAATTTATTTGAATAATGCATAAATAAATAATTATATATGACTCAAGTATTACCAAATCCTTCAGTAGAATGACTAATTATAATTTAGATCAGTATTCTAAAGTGAAAAGCATGGTAACCAACAAGTAATGACGCAATTGTTAGCAATTCCTTCTGATGGATTTGGTATCTAAAACCTGTAGGGGAATTACAGTTAAGACCCGAGGACCAGATATGTGGAATGAAGGTCAGAAGTGCAGTCAATAGAAGAAATTTTAGTGAAGTTTAGTTTGCAGTTTCATCAGCAGAAGCTTCAGGTCTCACAAGGAGTTCGTGGGCCGCCCCACATACAATAACATTGTTACAGCAATTATACTATAACAGAGGGTACCAACCACGTTAAATGATTCTGATTGGCTAAGAAAGAAAAACAAAAGTAGTAATTTTCCACACAAGAGCAGATAGTCTGAAGCATATCTTTGTTGATCACATGGTTGACGGGTTCATGACGTGGCTTTTCGAGAACAACAAGTCAATCTGTCTCCTTATGGTGCCAGTTAATCACCTCACCAATACAGACCATATTAACACACACACACATATACACAGCTTCTCCAAGGCTGAACTCGGCTCAGGCTCCAACTATCAACAGAGAGACTCTCAAAACATTCTGATAACATGTTCTATCTGGTGAGACGTGCTGACAATATTCATCACTATTCTATGGAAAACCACAGAAAAGCAAAGACAGGCTTTCAATTAAGAAAAAGAAAAGAATATATGAAGAAATAAGAAAAGAATGTATATACAAGTGCCAATGGATTTCCAAATCATCCCCACAAACCTTTAAAACAAAACAAAAGGACTTCAGTCATTACTAGGGAGTTATCATGATCTGCACTACCATGTTCAACTGAGCACTAATACTTACTAACTCATTAGTCACTGGTTCTTGTTAGTTAATAGTAGCAGTTACTAGAATGTTAATATTGCGTTACTCGTTTGTTCCTGTGTAGTTATTCATTGAATGTCAGAACAGTATTCTAAAGTGTTATTATTTAAGAACTTGGAACTGCAAAGTCGCGGATGAGAGCTAAAGTCTGGCAAAACAGTCTCTACAGCACTGAACTGCTGGGCAGAAGATACAAACCATTTTGCTGTATTAGTCAGTCAAACTGTGACTAATCCATTTCTGAGTCAGTACAGTCTTTCACTGAATGAATTTATAGCATCATTCCACTGATTCAGCTCTGAGACTGCATGCAAATGCCGATTTAGGGAGAAAAAGTGGCTCAATGAACAATTTCAACTCTGTGAAAGAGTCCTCCAGCTGAGAATTATCCAGCTCTGAATCTGCTTTAATCAGTTTATCCCTGTTAGAGCTAATGAGCATGACCAATGAGAGACCAAAATAAATTCTGAACAAATTCAGTGAATTAACTCAACTCTTACATTATTTTAAATTAAAGACAAGAGAACATGCTTATTAGGGATGAATTATGCTCTGTACTTCTGGCTTACACACAGAAACACTATTGGGACTAATTGTTTCTCAGGGTAATGTCTGTAAAAGAATATTTGCATGGATCCTCATGCATTCAGATGGCACAGAAGGACAAGGGAGTTGTGAGGTAATTTTGTTAATATAGGCAACAACACGTACACACTGCATCTAGATATGGTTATTACACTTAAGAGTTATACAGAAAAGAGTTCAGTGGTAATCGTGCCGACAACATAATTCTCCAACAAAAATAACAATGATACAAAATAAATTTGTCAATATGCCAATCATCTTGGGTTCTGTGAGTATCAATGAAAAAGTTTGTGCATAACTTAGCATAAATAAGCATCTTTCTGGCAAATCTTTGTGCTCGTTTCCAGCAAAATTGTCAAATAGAAGCCCTGCAGCACTTAGCAGCGGTCAAATAGATTTTCTAAATGGCTTTTGGGTCAGTTCCTCCTTGTCAGCATGGCGATGACGATCCAAATAGGAATTAAATTACTGCACAATTCTGGAGTTCATTAAAAACTGGTAATTCGGCTGTGAATTTTCTCCTGGGTGATTAGAGAAAAACACCAACATTTTCCAATTCAGACAGAAAAAAAAATCCCAGGATTGCACCTGTGCTGGAATTATATCACCTTTTAAAAATGATATGAAGAGTATTAAGGGCAGGAATGGTCAACAGAGGGACAGTTTGCTTGGCATCTCAAGTCGTCTCTGCCGTAAGTGCTGACCATTCACACCCAGAATGCTTTGCCTGTCTAGTCTTCATAGATTTACAGTAAAGGGTCCTGTAGTCTACAACAATCTCACATTTGCAGTCACTGATCAACAAATCAGAAGGTCAAGGGTTTATGGCCAAATTCCAAACATAAAATAGATAAAAAAATGTAATTAAATAAAAGACATTTGTCACCTTGGATATATAACATCAAATCAAAAGCATTGTGGCATATGGTAGATAGATCAAAGCACAATATACCTCTGTTTTGCCAAATTAAGTATGTCTTGTATAAATGCAAATGTAGTTTTACACTCTTCAACACAACCAAACAAATTTGTATGCATAATGCGAATGCATAAAATAGTAAGCCTACAAGGATGGTATTACAGTTTCCAAACATAGCCAAGATCTTAAGCAAATGTAAGAGTACTGACACCGTGTTTGATGTTAATATCTATTATAATGTAATGCAGTTATACTCATGAAATCTCATTTTAATTAAAGCTGGCAAACTTTAAACTTGACGGGTGCCTTGTCATATTTGAGTTGCAGCTATTTTTGAATTTGAAACCAATATATCTCTGCCTTATTTCCATATGTTTGTTTCAAAATGTTCAATAAAGGTCAGTGCAGATTGGTTTGAAATGCTTCCAAAATTAGTTCATTTATAATTTTAGCCAACCCATATATTAATAGAACTCTTCAAAAACACGTTTCACATGATTTACATCACTAAATTCCTTGTTTTATTGTAATGGAGGATTGACATATGAGTGACCAGTCCTTCAAATCTGACACATTATTGTCATTACAGTTGTTATAGCAAGTTTTGCAGGTGTAGTTGTTCTTCCATTGTATTGAAACCATGTTTGAGTGACCTTCACGATAATATAAACGGAGAATCATTCCATGAAATACGACCATTCAAACCTGATAAATTTGATTTATCAGCTGACTCAGTTTGTAAGAATCAATTCAGTAATAACATTCAAACCCTACAAATGTGCATCATTTTATATTGTGAATAAAGCAGGCTAAAAAAAAAGGCATAGTAGTTTTGCAGTGTGGTTGTAAATCACCCAAGTGCCCTGCCCCTTCACCTCGGCAGATGGGACAACGGCTTTTTCATTTACAGGGGAGTCAAAATAAAATCAGAGTGAAATGGAGGCGCCTGCGGCCCTGACTCCATACGCTCAATGAACTGAACAAATCAAGTCTACAGCATAGGCCAAAACAGGCCTTTATACATGTAGGCTACATCCACACGAAAAGACAGGGAATCACTGTTATAATTACTTCTATTTCTGTCTCTTTTTCTTCTCAATTCTTTGCCATGGCAATTAAATACAACGAAATAGAAAATGAATAAGTACATACAGATTAAATACAGTAGGATTTCAAAATGACCTCAGATGACATTCAACTCAAAGCAAACTAAAGCTAATTTAAGTCATGCCAAGGGAGTTTTCTATGAAAATAACTGTAATCTATTGTTTGAAATGCCATCCATGGTGGAAAGTCAATGTTTTAAATCAATGATTTAACAACACCATCTATTTGTCTTTGTTGACAAAGCAAAGTGTTGATGCCAGAGTGAATGCACACCTATACACTCTGACTGCTCTATGAGCAAATACATTTACCAAAAACATGAAAAGCACATATGGACGTGACTTGATGCAAACCAGAAAGTTTACAGATGCAATTTGTTTGAAAACTAATGCCATTAGTGTGGGCAGTATGACCAGTTTCAAATTAAATAAATCATTTTAGACAGTTACATTTATTTGGATCAAAGGTGACAGTAAAGACATTTATATTATCAGTTTTAAATAAATGTGGTTATACCATTCATCGAAGAATCCTGTAAAAAAAAAAAGTCTGCTGAAAGGTTTTGCCAATCACAGGAACACATTTTAAAATAAACTCATCTAAAGGATTATGAGGAACACCTGTTCAATTTCTCATTAATGCAATTATCTAATCAACCAATCACATGGCAGTTGCTTCAATGCATTTAGGGTTGTGGTCCTGGTCAAGACATTCTCCTGAACTCCAAACTGAATGTCAGAATGGGAAAGAAAGGTGATTTAAGCAATTTTGAGTGTGGCATGGTTGTTGGTGCAAGACGGGCTGGTCTGATTATTTCACAATCTGCTCAGTTACTGGGGTTTTCATGCACAACCATACCTAGGGTTTACAAAGAATGGTGTGAAAATGGAAAAACATCCCGTATGCGGCAGCCCTGTGGGCGAAAACGCCTTGTTTTTTCTAGAGGTCAGAGGAGAATGGGCCGACTGTTTCAAGCTGATAGAAGAGCAACTTTGACTGAAATAACCACTCGTTACAACCGAGGTTTGCAGCAAAGCATTTGTGAAGCCACAACACACACAACCTTGAGGCAGATGGGCTACAACAGCAGAAGACCCCACCGGGTGCCACTCATCTCCACTACAAATAGGAAAAAGAGGCACAATTTGCACGCGCTCACCAAAATTGGACAGTTGAAGACTGTAAAAATGTTGCCTGGTCTGATGAGTCTCAATTTCTGTTGAGACATTCAGATGGTAGAGTCAGAATTTGGTGTAAACAGAATGAGAACTGTGCAGGCTGGTGGTGGTGGTGTAATGGTGTGGGGGATGTTTTCTTGGCACACTTTAGGCCCCTCAGTGCCAATTGGGTATCGTTTAAATGCCACGGCCTACCTGAGCATTGTTTCTGACCATGTCCATCCCTTTATGACCACCATGTATCCATCCTCTGATGGCCACTTCCAGCAGTATAATGCACCATGTCACAAAGTTGATTTCTTGAACATGACAATGAGTTCACTGCACTAAAATGGCCACACAGTCACCAGATCTCAACCCAATAGAGCATCTTTGGGATGTGGTGGAACGGGAGCTTCGTGTCCTGGATGTGCATCCCACAAATCTCCATCAATGCACAATGCTCTCCTATCAACATAGGCCAACATTTCTAAATAATGCTTTCAGTACCTTGTTGAATCAATGGCACGTAGAATTAAGGCAGTTCTGAAGGTGAAAGGGGGTCAAACACAGTATTAGTATGGTGTTCCTAATAATCCTTTAGGTGAGTATACAAAAGTTCATATTCAAAGATTCATATACAAAAGTTATTTTAATTGTAATATTTTATAATATTACAGTTTTACTGTATTTTTTAATCAAATAAATGCCATTTTGTAATTCTTAGATGAATAAATGAACTATACATTTCCCATGAAAGGTACTTTTGGAAATTGAAAACGTAAACAAAAAGACACGTCACACATATATGTCACACCCCCTGGCCATACCAGCATATCAAACAAATACATAAACAAGCCCAACAGTAACAGTAAATTCATCTCTGTCTTTCTCGCACACTTAGTCAATCTAAGGGTAGATTTAGTACCGCAGGTCGTCTGGGTCTGTGGCCCCTGTCAAACATGAACCTCTCTTTCTTCCTGCCGTGGAAGGCTGTATATACTTTCACCTGTCATCCCTTTGTTATTGCCACCCGTGTCAGGCAGGATGGTGAGCAACTGCAAAATGAAAATACGAGGGAAATCTACAAGTGAAATGGAGCTCTAGTTCTCCTCGCTCCTTGCGCCCTGGCAGATGCCTATCACAGCACATCAGACACGGCACGCATTAAAACCTCCCCACAATTCATTTTACCTTTTATTACCGCCAGAAAAGAGGCGCTGCCGCCGGAATTTATGGTGTTTATTCAAATGTCTGCAAATGTAGGCTGAATTATGGCTGCCCGTGAAAATATCATTTACTGCTAATCTGCCCCCTTTCTCCTGCCATATACATATTCTATGCATGGATATATGTTTCCTTTCAGCTTAACTCCAGGAGCTACAGGGTTGAGAGCTTCCAGGAAAGAAGTGTTGAAAATTTTAGCCGCATGGAAGCACACAAACTGCAGGCTATGAGACAAATACACAAACAATTGGATTCAGGAGAACTTCTCTTCTGTATGTGCTGGTTCACTCATTGGAGCCTCCGTGGAGTTTCGAGGGAATTTAACTCCTTCCAGAATGCTTGAGCACAAATTGATTTGGAGACACAAAAGAAGAAACATCTATGCAATTAAAAACTGATAACATTAAGTGTTTGGGGGAACTAGCTTTTTACACACATCAAGAGTGTGTTAGACATTGCTGATTGCTATTGGCTGATGAAAAATGAAATGCATGATTAAATCATTAAATGGGCACATGATTAAAAGCTTCAGTATACAGGGGGAAACAAATCATATACCACAATGCTTTAATTTAGCATTTTTGTAATTACAGTCTCAGCAGAATGATTTGAGTGGAATTCGAGAATGCATTTTGTCTGCGTTTGGTTTGTCTCTTTTGTTTTTATGCATGACCTCCAGCATGACTTTAAGATGCTCTTTGGTTCATCTCAAGCTTCAATGAATGAACATCTGACTATCTTTACAAAAGGATTTCACATGATTAGTCATACTAGTGTCACATTTTGAATCATAGAATTTCATTATGGTCTCAGACTTTGGCACTTGTTGGCAAGTACTGTACATTAAATCCGACAAAAATGTTTCACATCTCTTTATATCAAAGTGCAATGTAACATGATGCCTGAGGCCAAATCTGTACAAGAACATTAAATGGTTTCCATAAAATATTCATATTTTCAATGTTCCAATTCATGCAAATACTAAACGGTCTCACAAGTGTTAATGAATCCCACAGGTGCATCTAAAAGTGGCATACTGTTAAATTGCTCTTCGGCTTTGAAGGAACGCTAGTGAATAGCTACTCATTCTTAGGCAGCTCTTTGAAATTACTAGGTTGGACAATTTGCACGTTTCCTTTCTTACATGCCTGATACTTTTTTCCAAGTACATAAGTTAAACTGCATTATTATACATTGTCACCAGGTCCATGTAAACTATTCATATAGAACTAATACACGGTAGGGGGGAGATTTCATATTGAATTCATATACAGTTTGACATCTCGTTCATGGTTGGGTGTACTTAAATGCGTTCGGGAAAGATGAGTGGAGCTTTTAAGGGCTGTAGGTGATCGGTGGTGAAACCAGACAGCTCGCAGGATATTGCGCGTATATCTCACTGACTCCACACATGAGAGGGTTGGAAAAGGTAGCAGTGAAAAAAGGAATTTTTCAAAAGGCTCTGAAGATTAAAGAGGTAGTTCACCCAAAAATGAAAATTCTATCATCTTTTACTCACCTCACCTCCAAGACATCTCAAACCTGTATGACTTCCAGAGAACACAAAATGTCGAGTTTATATCTGGATTTCCAGCCCACTCTTTTCAATGAGAATACGCATTGGGGCTGTCAAGCTCCAAAAAATAAATAAATAAAGACTTCTGAAGACATATGATAGCTTTTTATGACTGCGCACTGCACATTCAGTGATTCATGAATTAATTCTTCTGTTGAAAGATCTTTTCAATCAATCATTTGATGACTATCACCAACAGCTCACTGTAGGACACTGTTATCAGTGAATAATGGCTTGGATTTTAGCCTGTTCTTCACATAAGATTGCATGAAGATGGGGAATATAGTGCTCAAGTCATGCACTACTATTTTGATCCATTTACAATGTTTATTTTTTTTGTCATTTTTAAGCTTTACAGGCTTTAACTTTGCGAGGTAGGGCTAGACCTACTCGGTCCAGGATGGCCAGTCACCGTCCGCTCTGGGTCCAGAAGAGACAACCAAGGAACCCTGCTTGCGTCGCGTCAAATTGTGGTGGCAAAATCTTTTATCAATTCTGAATAAGAGACAAATATCCCAATTGTAATTCATAAAGGTTTCTTTTCTTGCAAGAAAAAGTCAACATTCATACAGACATCCAAAGCTGCCCTGCAGAGTGACAAAGAAGGGAGGGCTGCTTCAGCACTTATATCTCTAGTCAAGGCTAAGGGCTCAGTTGTAATTTTCCATTCCTTATCAGGAACACATTACACTTTCTATACTACACACCATATGTGTTTTAGATTCTACAGAATAGAAAGTACCATTAATGTCACACAATAATCAAATGTCGAGAAACAAAATATAATCATGAACAAGAACATAAAGAAAACAAGAAACACACTATAATGGATAAGAATGGAAAAAAAACATCATTTATAAAATTCCATCACACATTCAACAACTTTTTTCATGTGTATTATCAGTAAAGTATGATTATACCATGATTTAAAAAGAATTAAAACCCACAATGTTTGAAATAGAATTTAATCCATCTTTTCTGTCCACTTGCAAAGGGGCCATATGATGGTATTTGTACATGTATCTTTTGATCTAATGGACAAAATAAGCTTGGACAATTAAAATTTGAACATGCATGAAGACAGACACATATGTAGAGCTGCAGCTGTCATTGAGACAAAAAACAAAAACAAAAACAAAAACAAACAGCTATAATGTCAATAAAACAGGAATGAACGATGTATAAACATACAATAATAGTTCTAGAGGATAATTGTTAATTGTACAAGAAGCTGAGAGCTATTTTTGATTTTACATTAGTCCATTTAATTGTTCTTAACTTATATTAACAATGGGTTTTGTTTTGTGGTGTTTGAACCTATTTATGACTTTTTGTCAACTTCATATCCTTGTAATTAACATTATGCTTTTAAGATTACACAAAGGAGAATTGTAACTGTGATACATAATATCCTATGAATAATGCAATCATGTTCCCTCTGAGCATAGCTAAAATTACAGCACATGGAGAAGTGGGTCTTTGTCATGATTGTAACTCTCTCCCTCCCTCTACCTCATTACAATTAAACCAGAGCAGTGCAGCATATGTGACACAGCTGGGCTGGAGAAACCATGTAGCTTCACACTTACACAAGGAAATGACAGTGACACATTACTCAAAAAAGGAACAGGTTAGAACTTAACACAAGTCACAGAAAGAAAAGTCTTTGCAAGAACACAAATGTCTGTCTGCTGTCTGGTAAAGTCGTATTTGCTCAGCATGAGTTGAGTAATCCACAAGCGTCTTCAGCTTGTTGACAGGAAGTCTCCTTTCATTTCTAAATCAATTCAGGGTAGACAATATTAAGATAACAGACAACAAGCTATTTATCTGCATGGCTCTGCATGAGAGTTATCTTTTAGTTATTTGCTTTTCTGTTTCTGACAGCCTCAGAGTTCATCATCCAGTAATGTTTTCCTGTTTCCTTGTGCAGTACATCTCTCAAACAAATCAACAAGCCAAGGACAGCACCGTGATGAACTTACTACTCAACCTCTGCTGGAATAGTTTAGAATTTATTCTAAAAAGAACTTAAGAATATAAGAAAAGAAGTTTAGAAATGTTTCAAGCCCAGAGGTCCTGAACTTCATGAGGAAGAGAGAAAAGGGCATTTGGAAGAATGAGGTGTATACATTGAAGAAAAAACCAACAATTTATTTAATTTTATCAAAAGAGTAGCTTGAATATCTTGTAACTCTAAAGCAGGGGTGGGGAACCTCTTTTGCTGGCTGCATATGGCTCGATCACTCCACTACTTCCGCTAAAGCTCATTGCTGGAGAGCCGCATAAAAGATTGTTGTGGGGAGAGACCTGATCACGATTGTTGCCGGGGGGGTGGGGAATAATCAGCCCAATGCTTTTTCCTGGTTGGCCAGAAAGCCACGTTAAATCGCGCAAGAGATTCTGTTAAAAGTAAATTGCGATTGTACACAGAGAACATGTGGAGCAGATTGTTCTTCACGTATTTAATTCTTGAAAATGTTTGTTCACACATGTATGTTGTTCAAAAGATTGAAAGGTACATTGATGCAAAAGTTTTGACATTAAGAATGTCTTCCTTAGGCAAAAACGGGAGAAAAACCCACCAGTCCTGCAGCTATATCACACATTTTATTCGTTTATACAGAACATTTTTATACATTTATATCATTTAAAAAAATGATATATCATCTCATTGACGGTGACCAGAAGTAGAAAAAAAAAGTAAGCATCGAATAAGGTTTTGTAATGTAGTGATCGGTTGGAAAACGTCTCCGGTTACTATCGTAACCTTTGTTGTTTTTCCATATTCCGTTTAGAGAAGAGTGAAGGAAATATTCTGACGCAACTGAATTGAACGTCAATTATTCTGATGCAAAATTCTGACGCGCTTATGCTATTTATCCCGTCAGTCTGCCAGATCCGCATCGATTGTCCAGTTGTCAACTGCCGTTATCCGATAAGGTTTCAGAAATGACGTGAAGGGGAGGAGTTCCCAAATGCATTTCATTGCAACATCTCGTTCCCACTCTCGAAAGGGAACGCGCTTCTGCGAGCCTCTATTTGAATTCGGTAAAAACATAACGTCCACGTAAGCGGCGGCTGATCTTGGCAGGATACACGTAGATTTATGTATTTTTTCCGTAGACAAAAAGGTCTCCGCGGGCCGTAGTTTGGGGACCCCTGAAGAGCCGTAAAAGAGCAGTCAAAGAGCCGCATGCGACTCGTGAGCCGCGGGTTGGCCACCCCTGCTCTAATGCATTATCTGGTGGTTGTCCTGCATCCTCAATGTACAATGTGCCAGGTCAAGACTGTATGATCATATAAAACCAAATTTTAATCACCTCTACAATGGTTACCTATTAAGGTCCGAAGCAATAAAGTATTGCTACTGAACCTAGGTTTCAGCTCCAGACAGTGTACATAACCAATCTTCTATCAGCACACAATCCATCATGCTCTTTAAGTTCACAAAATGCTGGACTTTTGGTAATACCTAGGACATCAAAATCCAATAAAGGAGGGAGAGTGTATTCACATTTGACTCCTATAAACTTTGGAATAGCCTTTCTGACAATGTGCGGGGGTCAGACACATTCTCCCAGTTTAAATCTATAATAAAGATATACACATAACACAGCTCATAACCTTGTACTCCAGTTATACATGAAATTTATATGTTCACATATACATTTACAAATGCTGTTCACGTTTTTTTTTTTGTTTTTTTTTTACACATTTTAATTATTCAAGTTGCTTTTCGGTTTCTACCTCATCCTGAGGTAAATAGACATTAAGCCAGCTCCTGTTTGGATCCTGCCTTGTAGAAAGACTTCAAATGACCCCTGTGAAGAGAAGATTACAACCCCTGCCAACACTTCAAATGATGCCAACTCTGAATCAACATTCACAATTGCTAAATGTTATATATGTTGTTATCATTATGATCACAACTTGTTATAATAACTGTTAATTGTTCATTCTTTAATGAGTTCTTTGTTTCAGCCTTAATGAATACATGATTTGTATTATTATCTTAGAACTGTACATTTCTGGAAATACTTGGACACGGTCACCTCTGATATCCAATTAATGATATTACTGCTTTGAAACTTTATGTATTGTGAAAAATACTGTACAAATAAATATGAATAGAACTGAATTAAATTCACATTCAAGTGCTTTGAAGGTCATTCCCAAAGAAACAGTGAGCTCAAGGTTATTTCACTAAATATGTTTGCAGCAGTGTCTTGCATGTCAACAACTAGTATTATATATATATATATATTATATATATATATATTTTTTTTTTTTATTAGTAATATATTAATAGTAATTATTATAGTTTGAGATAAACTCTTAAAATACACCTTAAACTAGCCTGGTATGTTTGCTTGTTTTAGACAATTGGCTAGTTAAAAAGGTTTTTGTTTGTTTCTTTGGGGTAAAACAGTAAATTAGCACAAACAAACAAAAAGTGAAGGTCATATGTATAAAACATCTCAAAAAAGCACTCAAGAATAGGCGTAAGCTTTGACTTGTGTCAAAAATATCTACCGGTAGTAAAACGGAGTACTTGAGTAAGAGTAGGAGCTTTGTTAAAATAAAGAAAAGAAAATAAAGAAAGTCTAAGACTGACTCATAGGCTGGGTGAGGTGACATTTAAGCATTGTGAACAAAGGACAATAATGAGGTCAGTCCAAAAACGGCCGACCTCAACCTGTGAATCAGCCAATAGCGAGCCGGAAGCATAGTCACAGCAGCATGGAACCAATGTCCTGTTATTGAAGAATTGAAGAAATTGAAGAAATTGTTGAATAAAGGCATTATTTTTGTTGCCCTTTTTTTGCACACAAAAAGTATTGTCGTCACTTCATAACATTGAACCACTGTCATTGACGATATTAATGATGTCTTTACAACCTTTCTGGTCCTTGAAAGCGTTTATTACTTTGCTGTCGATAGGGAGGTCAGAAAGCATGAAATTTGTATTCCAAAGTTCAGAACAACATGAGTGGGAGTAATTAATTTAAAAAATAAATTTTTGGGTGAACTAACACTTTAATGCCACAATAGCACTTTTTAAAAGTGCCCAATTTATCATCAGTGCACTGCTGTATTTTTCCATGCACAAAAGAAAAAGTTAATTATTACTTTCATTATTGAAGCTAGAGCACTGATTTGTAGAATAGGAATTACACCTTTTTTATTGGTCAGTTACGAAAAGACCACCTTGGCAATAAAGCATGGTTTTTGTAACAAAGACAAGGGTGCGTCTACTGAAAGAAGGACCTCAGATTTGTTTTGAACAGCAGCAGCACCCTTACTCTGAATGGACCAGCAGATGGAGGCGTAAAAATGAAAAAGTGACGTGATATTGCAATCAAACATTTTAGAGTGTTTATTCCCAGAAGTGCCAAAAAGAAATAAATGAATAAATAAATAAATGTCTCCCAGTGGTGTGCAAATAGCATCCACAGAATGAATAAAAACAAATAGACTGTTCAAAAAGTACCAGCAAACAAACTTTGGGCTATGGCAATAAATTGACCGAAACCACATCAACCACTCTCACTCCTTTACGGCACTGAGAGGCCATGTTAAAAAGGCCAAGGCCCTCCACGAAATAAACCATTTAGAAATTAAAATGTAATAAATAGATTCAGGAAACACAAATAAATGTGATTTCACAATAACCAGGAGGTAAATTATTATACAAAAACACCTAAACATTTGAAACAAAACAAACTGCAATAATTATTAACATTTTGCAGTGTTCAAAAAAGAATTAAACAGGTCACCAAGAAGATTGCCTTCATTTTTTTTAATTGGGAAAAATGTTCCAGTACAAGTACGACCATTTATAATATGCAAGTGATTATATGAAAACAATAAATATAATTACTGGTCTTGATTAGCTTCTTAAAAAATTTTACACAACTAATTAAACTGAGGAAAAAAATGGCTTCAAGTGTTCAAATTTGTGCAAAACTGATCATGTGTGATGTTACAATGAGAAGAGCATGTATTTTCAAATTCCAACGCCGTTAAGAGTCGCTTTCAAAATAAGTCATCAGAGAGCCTCACTTTGACAGTTTTATTAACTCTTGTCATAATACAAATCATATTTTCACTGGAAAGTATGTAGTCTCCTCTCTACGTAGGCTAGGATATCTCTTAGGCAATCTTAAGTCATTTAGAAGAGATTCCACGTGATGCAAAAATGTATGCGAGGAGAGTACTTGAGTCGCACAAGGTGATTTGCTAAGGTTTAAGCTAGTTAATTAACTGGTATTTGCATCTGTAGGGGAATTATAGTTAAGACCAGAGGACCAGATATGTTGAATGAAGACCAGGAGTCAGAAGTGCAGTCAATAGAAGACATTTTAGTTTGCAGTTTCATCACCAGAAGCTTCAGGGCTCACAAGGAGTTCGTAGGCCGCCCCACATACAATAACATTGTTACAGCAATTATACTCTAACAGAGGGTACGAACTACGTCAATGATGACGGTTAAATGATTCTGATTGGCTAAGAAAGAAAGAAAGATAAATAAAACTAGTAATTTTCCACACAAGAGCAGACAGTCTAATCACATGGTTGATGGATTATTGACGTGGGTTGTCGAGAACAAGTCATTCCGTCTCCTAATGGTGCCAGTTAGTCACCTCACCAATTCAGACCAAATTAACACACACACAGATACACAGCTTCTACAAGGCTGAACTCAGCTCAGGTTCTATCAACAGAAAAACTTCTCAAAACATTAATAACATGTTCTATCTGGTGAGACGTGCAGACAATATTCCTCCTTACTCTATGGAAAAATATAGAAAAGTAAAGAAAGTCTTAGAGTAATAATGGGTTACATAGGTGATAGACTGAAGTGTAAGAAAAAGACTACATACACAAAATATATACAATATACAAGGGTCAATGGATTTCCAAAACGTTCCCATCACACCCTTGTTTAACGGCCCCCAAAAAGCAAATCTTAACCCACTTTGCACCAGTGTTGTTGGTAATTTATGCATCGTCAGTAGATCATGCACAGAACTTTTAACTCATGCAAATTTGCCCTGTTCAGCAAATCCAATCCCAAGCCTTATGTAGGAACCTTTGTAAAGACTTATTCTTAAGGAATAGGTCTTAGAATTTTGAGACACTTAAGACTAAAATTTTACTCTGCGCGGCTTTATACATTTGGCCCTTGATCTCAAATGAGCTTTTCTCCTAGGCTATGATTTAACATCTCAACGTTTTTTTTTCTACCATCTCATGTTTCAGGCTCACAAGGTGCCAGGCAGGAGAAAGAAGGTACATATGAGAAATGAAAGCAAAAGGCTCGTAAATTCACGTTATCCAAACTTCAGGACATGTTTAGTAGAACCAAAATCCAAAGAAGCTTCTGTAAAGATCTTGAACAATGAAGATGGAAGAGAAAACAAGCCGCAAAAACACATCACAAAAGAGGCAGAGAGAAGTGCACATATGCGCACACAAACAATGAGAGGCATGATTCGCTGGCACAGAGTGAATTAAAGCAGAAAGTCAAAAGATGGTGACACAAATAGTCATAAAGCACTGCCATACCTGCTGTCACATGTAGGAGGGAGCTGAGTCAGTCAGCGTGATCCTTGTGCTGAGAAAACGATGGCAGTAGTCGACACATCCACCTCAAGCACTTTTCACAGCATGTTTGAAAAGAGCAGCCAAATGCATCTAACACTTAAAAATCCACTCTTTCTGTAAGTTCTCATCACTTGGTGTGAGATCTACTAAAGATTGAAACCAAGATCCCGACAACACAACTGTAATTAATTTATTTGCTTTCTCGCATCAACGTCTTGTACATCACTGGTTTCTTCCTCTGTTAGATTTGGCTTGCATGTTGCGGGAGGCAGATAAAGGAGTGTTTGCTGTTTTGATGAATTGAAAAGAACTGAGAGGTGCATCGTGTGTCTTCGGGGCCTTTCAGTCTGGAGCATACGGAAATAGAGTTTTAGTTACTGCGTTTATTTTAGGAATACAAACATACTGGAATATTGGCAGAGAGGAGATGTGTACTAAGGAGGAGTTGGTGTTCAGTTTTATGATAAACATGCCTTGCATACTCTTTGAAAAGCAATTAAGTTCATGTTTTCCCATCTTCATAAACTAATCTCCCTTTAGAGTCAAGCGCTCAGTATGGGCAATCAGAAAGCTGAGAGAAAGAATTTCGGGCAATTCAAATTGGGCTTCTTTCTTTTGATAGCACACTGCAGGAAGTGACAGATTAAATGAATATTTAAATAAGAAGGTGCAACATTTCATCACAATCTAATCTCCAGATAATCACCTGGAGAGATCAGAGAAATGCTTCTGCTGTTGTCTCTTCTCAGTTCACGGTTCCATCAGCCAAATAAAACATCTGAGACTGAACAAACAAGATGAAACGAGCAGCCAAAAAAAAATACACAAGTATAGTGGAGACCAAAAGTCTGAGACCACTAGTGAAACTTTTCTCCCATTACAAAGGATCATAATTAGAGAGAAAAAATGTATAAGATGAATTTCAGAATGTGTTAGTATTTGGTTTGAGACAAGCTGCATCAGTTCAAACCTGATGATGACCACGTCATTCTACATAATTTGAGAATATACTATTCATTTTAAATCAGAACATGTTAGTATATGACATTTTTCATAATCCTGTTTATTTCTAGGTGTACAGCAAATCAGATTTTCATAGTGGACCTTAAAATCTGACCATTGAACGTGCAAAGGAGCAGGAATTATACCTTTAGCTTGTCACATATTTCAGTCTTGTTACTAAAGATTTTTGTGTATTTTTCTACATTGTAGCAAAATCGGAGCTCACTACACTAGAGGTAAAAATAAAACTGCCTGAAATATCTTACTGTACTTATGTAGGAACTGGATTTCAATTAGCACTTTGGTAGCAAGTTCCTCAGAGAACTGGAGTAAATAAAATTACTAAAAAACAAAATGTCGTGAAGAATCTGAGAAACCCCAAAGATCCCACAAGCATATCTAATGAGTACAAATTTTAAAACGATATCTGTCTAGCAATTTAACAGACTTTATTTTTGTTAAATTAAGCTCTTGTTTTTCCATCTGCATTCTTATTGATCCCAGTCTATATGGGGATCTGCATAATTCTAAACATAAACCAGATCATAAAGATGCCGATTTTGGACTTTTTGTCCTTCTCACGCACATAAATGGTAAGCGAGGTTAAAGACAAAAGAGCTGCTTTCCTCTTCTGTACGGTAAGGAAAGACATAGGCATAAAAAAAGCAAATCATCCATAATCCAGTGGCATAATGGTCCATTAAGGTTTAGAATTACACCACGTTAACAGAAGCTCCACAACCGCAGCATCATGGAGTCAATTCATTAGGAGTCAAGACAGAAAAGCACTTTCCATTAACAGCAATCTAATGATTGTCGATTAATAAAACACCAATCCATTGTGCTATGGAAGATGAGATAAGTGCAGTTTATCTTTTGAGCACAAAGGTTACACTTGCACAACAACGACACAGACACAGTGAGACATCATTCAATTGTGACATCAAACTGCACCTTTCATAGTAGCTATGATTCGTTTCCAAAGAACACTGATCAAAAGAGCCTGGAGATGCTGTGGGGAACGTTATGTTGTTTGCAACATCATCTAGCATGTCCGGTTTGGCAGTGAGTCAGTAACGGTCTTGTTTGGAATATCCTTGGAGGGTCACACAGACCTCCACATACTAGCCAATGGCTCCCTTATTTACAAAATAAGCTGTTGTGGTCAAGATTAGCCTGTAGCTTCAGTTTTTTTTTTTCATTGATTTCTGGTATGATTTTGAATACAGCACTCATCAGATTTTGGCTTCAATTGACTTGTCACATTATTATGTTCTTAAATTAAATGTATATAAATACAGACTTTCAAATTTAGCATTTCATTAATTCATTAAGATGCAATGTGTCATGAAAGTGTTCCATTAATTTCTTTGAGCAGAGTGTAATATAAATACCTCCTTGACTTCAAGGTTACTTTTAGTAGTGGACTAAGATCCATGAAACATTATTTTTCTTGTTTGTTTTCTAACAGAAGTGAGTGATCACATATGCTAAATGTATCTGCTCTCTCTCTATGAGTGTATGAGATTGCTTGTTAACAGGTAAATTATGATGAATGGGCAGCAGGAATGATATAAATGACTTCTCTGAATGGATTGAAGTAGCAACCGAGTAATCCTGCAACAGTGATCAATTGCTATTGACTGATCTTGCAGACAGTTGACAAAGAAAAGGGTGTGTGAGAAGAATAGGCAACAGCATAGAAAAGAATAAATTAACCCAAATGTCAATCTCATTCACCACCTACAGCTGAGATTGGGCTATAAATCATAACGATTTGATGGTGTTGCCAAATATTACACTACATTTGCATCTGATTGATATTAGAGAAACAGTTTTTAGTCTTACATTGTTCAACTGTGTGCACCCAATGTCTCTTTTTGTAAATTCAAACTAGAACACACACTTCCAATCAGTGTGTTAATGAACTTTAAATAAATTGTGACCCTTAATCTTTGCTCTAAAAACTAAAGTACCTTGCATTGCATCGAAACGCTAGAGCATTCCCCTAGCATTTTGATGCAGCGTCTTGTTCCCCTTTCAGGGAACTGTGGTTACACACGTAACCTGAGATGTTAGTTTTAAATCCAGTGATCCTGTATCTCTCTTCTCTCCTTCTCATCTCACTAGCGTGCCAGTGAGTGGCACCAACGAAACAATGATGTAGAAGCAGCTGTTGATTTGATTCTGCAGAGGTGTTAGTACATTGCACTACTATGACATAATGTGACAAAACTCCAAACAAGACGTTTTAAGAGCTTGGAATAAATTAAAGCTGTTTTTATACTAACAAGGAAGTTTGAGTTACATACAGAATGTTTTCACAGTGAAATAACCTCTCACATGCCAACAGATTGCATGCCTTTTTTTGGTAAACTTCATTTAATTTCCACCAGGTCCAGTGAATTGAAACAAAACTAAAATTTCACATGTGATTTGATGCTTGCTATATATAGATGGTATCAACAAATTTGAACTTCAGCAACGGTATGTTACAACTACAGTGTCCCTGTAATAAAGTATAAAGTTCAGTTAAAAAGGAGGCTGGAACCCGCAAACGTTTAACAACTTTAACTATAAGAAAATCAACAACAAAATGAAATTAATGGCGACAGCCCCTCATGGACGACTGCCGCTCACACACAAACACCAAACATAGCTTAAATTCAGGCCTGGTCCTCTCTCATCCTTCACTGGAATTTATCCTCCCGTTATGCTTCCGCTCCTCCATGAGATACGAGTCCGGTCCAACGTGCAGGTGACGCTCATTATCAATTACTCGTTCTCATTACCTGCCCTGCTCACCACAGTTCCCCAAAAGCTTGGTTTTGGACAGTATCAGCATGAATCCCATTTTGCTCCTGGGCCAGTACCTGTCTGTTGTGAAATGCACAAATTGCCATTATTTTGTAGGCCCAATCAAAAAAAGAAAAGAAAAATTGCTGGTCTCTAATTATATTTGCTACATACACACACACACACACACACGTAATTGTATGCTGATACTGTCCAAAGATCCAAGGGACATAAGGGCAGTGCATGTTTGCATCCACTGTGGCTAATATAATCTAATGATGCTCTTTTATAAGACCTCATTGTGCCACATATTGGTGGTCTTCTTTGCTAAATTCTAAACAAATGCATTCTAATCACAGACTCAAGCAGTTAGGTCAATATCAAATGGAAAATCATAATTTGTCAAAGGTGTATTTAAGCAGTATGGATGGATATTACATATCTATTAGTATTTTACACTTTTATGTGGCATATTTGTCTTTAATGATGTTGCATTATAGAAAAATATACTTTATATAAACATAAAAAGATTCAACAACTGGGGCTTAAACTGAACACGAATAAGTTTCCCAGAATTTTGATGAAAAGAAATGGAAATAATGAGTCTAAAGGGAGAGTCAATATTAAAAGTAACTATCAATTTCTTTATCGTACAATAGCGCATTTCATCCTCATGGACTGAGCCAGATCTGCAAGTTCTTGCTGTGAATATACAAGTTCCCAAACATGTCTGGGAGGACATATATCATGTGGTTTGTTACTGCAAAGCAGATCAGCTGTCTGTCCTCTGAGGCGTCTTACGTTACAGACATTGCAGTGTATTTCTCTGTTCACATCTACAGTCCTCATGCCTCCCTGTGAGATCAGGGACCTTGGGCATTTTTTCAGTCACTTTTGTGTCCTAAGTCATTGGACTACTGTCTTAAGGACAGTTCCACGGGTGCATGGGCAGTAATTGTTAGTGGCTCACTGAACAAGAATGAAGAATATCGTTCAAACCATTTAGAATACAGTACACAGAATAAGGGATGTTTCTTTTCTTTTTTATGCGCAAGAAAATGCATTAAAAAATACACACCAAAATATTGCATAACTTTATATCAGACAAAAAAATGTTTCACTGAGTAAAGTTAAAGCACTGCTATACATGCATACACACACCTTCCTATCTGTACTATAGTCTGTATTTTACAAAATACAATATCCCGTATGCAAAACAGAATCTCAGTACTGCTCAAAGTCATAACTAAATCCAAAGAAGCATGGTTACCTTTTGTGTGACTGCATAATAATTTCATTAAAATCAGACCAAAATGCAAAGGCCTGATCTGTTCACAGAGTGTTCCACCAAGCTCATGTGATGAGAACTGGGCTCTGTCAGACAGAAAGTGTATTTAGGGTGCTAGACAGTGTGTGGGCAGTTAGACCCGTAGAGGACACTAGCAGCGTTATCTGGGCACTGTGGGTGGGTGCATCATCAGGCTGCAATAATGATGATCTAATCATGTGTCTGTGCTGCTCTAATCAGAACAAACCCACTCATGACTTGTTGCCATTCACTCCTTGGCAAAACTGCAGAAAACCAGTGGCTCTATTCGTAAATGGTATGAACTGAAAATACAGTATAGAAGCCAATGTTTAAAGTCGATAAAGAATGTGCAGGATGAAAAGCTCAGACATCTGACACAGTTCCTTGACATGTTTATCGGAAAAGGCAATTGTCATTAAAGTTGGTATTCTCCAAATCAACAATCTCTGAATCTAAGCTACATGTTTTCACAGACGTCAAAAAACGTGTAAGCATCATGATTGAAAGTCACTCTGCATTTCTTTCTTTGCAGATGCAAGACTAACAACATTTTAGATCTGCAAACTGCAAAACTGCAGTCCTTCAGGTAATTAAGGAACGTAACAAGCTTTAAAACCCTGCATTCAAAACCTGTACTTCTGAAAGCAGGTATACATTTGCTTCAGTGATGATTACTATATTTCACCATGTTTCAGTGGCAACATTCAACGCTGTCCTTGTCTCTACAGTTCAAAGGCGGGCTTTCAATGAATATAATCACACTTAACATGAAGTGCAACATTTTCTTGCTAGTTATGTGTACTTTAACTCTACTTTACTGAGAAACATAAAGTTATATGTGCGTTTCTCATTTGCGTGCCAAGATTCAAGATTCCAAGATTCTCCCTGTGATGACAACAACAACAAAAAACTGAATCAATGGTCACCGTTTTCCCACTTACAATGAAGTTCCATGCAATAAAAACAGATAACGTAGAGTCATTGAGTCATTAACGTAATTATTTAAATTATTATCTAAAGTTGTCATGAGAGTGTGACGGCAATATAAGTATCTTTGCAATTCAATTATCTTAACTGAAAGTGATACAAGTGTTAAGCATATGAACACAAAATAAGTATCACTGAATTCTAAATCACATGGTCATGTGTCAATGCCATTAAGTTTCTGATATTTAAGTCATTTGCATTTGTTGCAATGGATAGACGTTTCCATTCATTTCATTTAGTTTTGTTCTTGCTTTAGTAAAGCATTCCCCTTCAAGTAGGGAACGAGGTAAGTGACTTCAAGTGTGTTGAACTGAACAGATTTGCTGACACCACTTCAAAACACAAACAACTCCCCTTGCACTTCTTGTTGAATATATGCTAATACAAACAGTATCGCATAAATATTGACATAGAAATGAAGACAAGCCTCTTATAAACTCATTAATACTTACAGAGAGGAGCTTTTTTTGAAGGACGGCCAAGGATGTTGCTCTTTAACAGTTAAAGAGTGTGACAATTATTGAAATCTTTAAGCCAAATCAAGATGGCTGCCACAAAGGTCAAAGATCAGTCACCATGACAACAACTTAAGTATATGCAGAGGACATATCAGAGGACGAAGTGGCTTCAGAACTATTAAACCTGATTTTGACTGATCAAAAAAAAAATTGTCCTTAAAACCAAAGACTGATGAAAATAAACTATTACTAATTTAAAGTCAATTGTAAGCCAATAATTCACTGCAAAAAGTAGTGGTGTAGTTTGGATTACATTGTATTTTACCTTAGTGTTATGTTATGTTATGTTATGTTATGTTATGTTATGTTATGTTATGTTATGTTATGTTATGTTATGTACCACTGTTATTTTAGTATTATCTACATAAAATATATATTTTTAATGTTTTAAACGTTTTTTATTTTCATTTTTCACTTTTATGTTTCATTTTAATTTGAACTGTATTATTTGTTCTATGTGTTTATGTGACTTGTATTCCTTTTTATTATTTCTTAAATATTTAATTTAATTGGGAGCCTTTAACAAAAGATATGTGGAGGGTTTTCTCCTCCATTTTAAAACAGATAAGCTTAATTGTTTTTTCTATCCTAATTATGTATGAGTATGTTAGTTGAATTTTATTATTGGTATTTAGCAGTCATTCACTTATTCTTTATCCTAAAAAAATCAATATGGCTCCAATACACTTCTAGCATTTGCAACATTTTGTTGGGTATTTTCTTTACAATTACCACATACAGCCTAAGGTGTACAACTGAAAAAAATCACTTGATAACTTTCACGCAGTGTACTTCAAAAAGTATGTTTTTTAATAGTGCTATTAATCTGGTTTCACGGTGTCATAGCGTTTCTAATGCTTCAGCGTGAACCTCCATGAGTAAGAATGATAAGACGCCCTTTTCTTTAAGAGTGTGGTGCACAGGATAAATAAAGGAACCCAAAGCCATTTTCAATAAGAAGATCAATTAAGCCCTGGGATGATGATGCACAGAACAAATAAACACAATGTTCCCTTCAGCAAGTGAGATGAGAACCCCCATGAACCTCTTTGAGTTCTGCTCCAGTGAGGGCAATTACATTGCATTCTGTCATTAACAGATAACAGAAAATGCCTGTAGAAAGTGTGACATAAACGCATACAGCAACACACATAAAAGCCCCAGCCAGATTCAGAAGGCAAATAAATGCACACACACCCTCTGTGTTTTCCAGGGGTGCAACTACCCAGTTGTTGAGGAGTGTGTAACATCAATTCTAATGCCCACCAGCCATAGGGTACGGGTAATCAACATAGCTGTTTAAGACCTTTAAAAATTGGAAATTACGGTATATAATGAGGAACACAAAATTTATTAAGTGTCATTTTTAAACACTAACTACAGTATTAAATATTACACAAAATAGGAGAATAATGGATTACAATACAATGCAAAAAAAAGCACTTGGAATATTAATGTCATGACTATTAATATTACTACAGCGAAACTAAAAAGGACTTACTAAACTTCAGTGTGTTTTTGTCATTCTACATCATTTAAAATGCCATTTGGCCCTTCCAGCTTTCTGTAGTCACATGCTCACTGTCCACGAACAGTTCACATTAGCTGTTGCATTTCAGAGAGGTAATTATGTCATGACAACTCTTGGAGCGTTTGGCATGGTGTAAGGCTCGCTCAATCGGTCCAACGACAGTTTCTGAGAAGCAGGTGAAGGATCACTGATCAGAGGTTTGCTTGAGCTTTACTGTACAAAAAACAAATAACAATAATAAATAATAACAAATTTGAATTTCCTTCAGCCTTGTTATTTAAATATTGATGTGAAAGGGCCTTTACATTTGCCTAAAAATATAACTTTTTTGTAAAAAAAAAAAATTCTATTAATCAAGCCCAGTCCAGAAAAGAGAAAAAGTAAAGCAAAAGTAACGTAACTGTTACCTTTAGTCGTGTCATTTCTGTCTGTCGTGTCTTTTTGTAACTTCCTGTGTGTAAGGTCATTGTTTCACTTCCTGTCGGTGAGGTCTATTGTCACTTTCTGTGTGTCGTGTCATTTGTCACTTCCTGTGTGCCATATCATGTGTTGTTTCACTTCCGAGTCCCTTCTGTGTTTCCTCTCATGCCCTTCCTGCACCTGTCTTGTCATCACTTTCATCGTTAGTCTACCCAGGTGTTCATCATTCCCTTGTGTATAAAACCCTCTTTTGTTTCCCTTGTCTTTGTCGGTTGTTAACATTATGTTGAAGTCCCTGTCCCTGTCCCTGTCCCTGTCCCTGTCCCTGTCCCTGTCCCTGTCCCTGTCCCTGTCCCTGTCCCTGCCCCTGCCCCTGCCCCTGCCCCTGCCCCTGCCCCTGCCCCTGCCCCTGCCCCTGCCCCTGCCCCTGCCCCTGCCCCTGCCCCTGCCTCTGCCCCTGTCCCATTTCTCCTGGTTTTTGTTCTCTGTGAGGTTTTGCACAAATGTGCTGTTTTTGTTTTTGATATTTAAAGTTTTTTTGTTTAATAATAAAGACAGTTTTCCGTTTGAAGCCTGTTGCTCCTCGTTCTCTCCGCATTTCACACGTGTCCTGTGGATAATTGTAACAGTAACGCATTTCTTTTCTTAAAACATAACTAAGTAACAGGGTTAGTTACTTTTTATGTGAGTAATGCAATATTGTAATGCATTACTTTTCAAAGTAACTTTCCCCAACACTGGATATAACAATGTTATGCTTGGTCTTGGCGGAATCGATGCTGCTGCAGAGCAAGTATAGGGCTTCCTACTGCCAATACATACATGACCCACTCCTTTCAGCAAGTAAGACATCCTGCTGTACAATATAGCATACAAGAATTATCTGTAACCACATAGCACTGGTAACCAAATGCTGACTCCTATTTGAAAGTAAAGCAGCGAGCTCATTGACTACTGGTACAGCAGGAACCAATCAGCTTTGCCCTATAGAGAATGATGTTATTGCAAGCAGATTGAGTTAACTACCCATCAGCCTGTGACATCTAGAGTTTCATGACAGAACTTTGTATCTGTTATAAAATTGTTATTCCTTTTGAGCCTCAATTACATATGCGGCCAACAAATTCCGGAGGATTCAGCCTTCCAGATGAGACACAGTCAGGTGTTGTTCTGCTTTGTTCAGCTTCCACTTTGTTGCAGAAACTACAGGCATCTACAGATGCATACAAAATAATTTATAATTTATAATGGGGAAAAAAATTCTGTTAATACTGATGCAGCGCCAAGGTTATGGGTTTGAGTCCCAGTGAAGAAAAATGCAAACCTTGAATGCACTGTACATTGATTTGGATGTACGCTGAAGTGTCTGCCAAACTGTGCAAATGTAAATTTGTGCCTTATAAAATATTTTAGGGTATTTTAAGAGTGCACACGTAAAAAAAAATCTCTAAAACGCTGGAAATCTGCCTTGTGCACAGCTGCATATGGAGCAGCTCAACCTCTTGTTTGCACCCCTGGTGTTTTTAGAGCTTCTTTCTAATAGGCAACAAAGCAAATGAGGGCTCCATTGCTGAGCTAGTGGGTTGAGTAGTGGAATGATGGTATTTAGAAGATGGGCTCTCTTTTCCACATAAGAGTCAGAGTACAGTTAATAAGCCATTCAGAGATTGCAGGCTGCCTTATGCCACCAACATTCCGCACACACTAATGAGTCCTCAAAGGAAAATTAGCCTTCTCGGGCTCCATTGTAACCATAATCATCAAAAACTGTCTTTGGAATGTCATAAGATATATTGGGGCATAGTCTGAGCTAACAAGAGTATAAAAACCATTATCAGTCCTGTTCCTCAACATGCAAATGCATGCAACAACATTTATGGATTTAGAGTTAATTGATCTTCATGCACAGATTTTTGTTTTTAAACCACACACACATTTGTCTCAGAGGGTTAGTTTTAGAGATCTGTGGTATGGGTGGCCTAATAGTTAAAGATCTGGGCTCCTGATGCAAAGGTTGCAGGCTTAAATCCATAGAAAGACAACCTATTAGCTGCAGAGCTTCTGAGAAAACAGTTCTATTCTATTACTATTGTGCCCCAGGCATTTGCCTAAATTGCTCCATGGGGATGGTCTGCAAAAGAAAATTCCCTTGGCTTCTTGCACATCTATATGTCTAATGCCTCCACACATTATAAAGCAATTTAAACAAGTTGATGACAATACCATTACTTTGTAGCAGTGGTCCTTAAACCCTTCAGGTCACCAACCACCATAGATTAAATCACAATATCGGTAAAGAACTCCCTAAACGCTTATTCAATGCATTTTGTATGGTCAGCAACTCCTAGACAAATAATGTAGAAAACAAATAAATTTAGAAATTTAGTCAAAAGTTCACATAAGTGTTATTTTAGTTTTATTATACTTTTACTAACATTTGAATTAGCTTTTATTTTTAATTTAAGTGTGTAAAATTTTAGTCAATTTTAGTCATTTCTATCTTTACTTATTTGTTTTTATTTGTCTGTTTAGGTTTGTTATTTCAATTTGTTTTAGTACTTTAATTTAATAAAGCTTCAACTTTAACTGCAGTGCAAAGCAACATTTCAAATTTGATGTGAACTGAAAAAGATTTTCAGCTAGTAGTTTATTTTATTTCAGCTTCATTTAAATTAGCAGAAACAGTTTTTTTATGTATGTTGGCAATGATAATACTCGTGTTTTACTTGGCTTTTTTATTTTTATCTGAAGCCATCTTCAGTATTTTCAGTAAATGTTGAGACACATTAGTTGAATTAAAATATCATATGAACAGTCATGAAAAAGTCATAGACTGATCTAAACTGTCACACACTCACCCCAACACTTTCTAGGGTAACAATCAACTAGCTGATCATTTTAAAGGTGAAAAAAATAAAACAAATTACTAAATAAATACAACAGAATATTGTTACACCTTTTGGTGCGTGTGCGATGCGGAGCGAGGCACAGAGAGCCAGCAGAAAGAAGAAATGTTACATTTATATAGCGCTTTTCCAGAGCTCAAAGCGCTCAAAGAGCTCAAAGCAGGGCAGCAGAAACACTTTATTGGCAAACGCAAAACACTTTAAATAACCAACAGAAAAAGGCACGCGAGGGTGCAAACCTCAGACTTGCGAGACCACAGAAGGGCCGTCCACACACTAACACCATCAGGTTAACACTGACAATTGCCCACGAAGACCAGGGATAACATGAGGGTTTAAGTACACGAGGAAATGGGACACAGCTGTCATGATTAATGGGTAATCACTAACAAGATAGCAGGGGGAAGGATCTGGGAGACACAGAGGAACCCGGATGTGACAGACACGACGAGACTGTGACAAATATAAGTAAATGTGTATGAATGAATATAAGAATATCAACAACAACAATATAAGTAAATGTGGCCAACTGTCAAACATGGACCCTTTTCACATTGTGATGTTTTTTTGTTTTTGTTTTTTTATTGCATGTACAATATATTTTGCTTTATATTACCTTTGCATCAAAATACAAAAAAAAAATATTACAAACAAATAAAACAATTTTTTTCTAATACAGTCCCTATGGGAGTGATGGTAACGTTGATATCTTCCTCTCCTCTGACTGCCGTAATCAACCTCTGTATATTTTTTTCGTCTTTTTGAAATTATATGAAATATATATTTTATGTATTCTCTCAATGGCGACATCCGCTTCAGAGAAACCCAGAAAAATGAGAAAATATTGCACAAATATTGTATTCATCTCATAGTGCATGCTGGAAAAAGGTGATTGGTATTGGTTAACTAGAGTAAACACAGAATCTGAAAAGCATCTTTCTCCACTGACAAAAACAGCTGTGTATTCTGACTTTCTAAAAGTAATTTTTAGTGCACACAATTAAATAAGAAACAACTACATTTAAATTCTCTCCTAATCAATCTGAAAACTTAATCTCACTCATTTTCCATTGTCAATACTTTTGTGTCAGTCTTGTTATTTACACAGCATGATCTTAAAGTTGGACTCTGTAAGTCATGTCAGCTGTCTTGTTTCCTTATAATTCCCTGTATATATATTCCTTGTGTTTTTCCAGTCTTTGTTCGTTCTCGTTGGTTATATGTCAGTGTTATGTGGTCAAGTTTATTCATCAAAAGACTATTGTGTACTCGTTCGTCTTCGTGCTTTCATCCACACACCAACATGTGACACATTTGGCAATTTCCCACATTGTCTCATCTTCTCTCAAACAAACAAAACAAAACAAAATAAAAATAGTGGGTCAAAGTGGACACATTGATGGATTTATGCCAAAGGGAATAATCTGATGAATGTCTTTTGATTATGGTATTTGAACTTGTTAGGCTTAAAGACTGCTGTGTTCCTTGTAAATAATTATTTATCAGTCTGCTACAGAGAAAATTAAAATATAATGAGAGAAAAATATGATGATATGTATTTTTAATCAATGCCATGTTGTTTGGGCTAACACAATGTAATTTGGGTCATTAAAAGTATCCCAAAGTAAATACTGTAACTCAGTAGGAGATCATTTGTTCCCTTTTGTTGATTAAAGGGTAGGAAAACTCTTTGGATGAAATCTTTGCTTGAGTGGAAATAGAAATGCATGAGGGATTTAGCAAAGAAGAAAATGCTATGGCAGCTGACAAGAAAATATCTCTAGCAAGGTCAGTCAAGAATATATTTTACTTTTCCCTAAAAGCTGCTGTCCAGAGTTCTGAAACTGTCCAAACTGTGAATTAAAACTTTATATTCTATGACATATTTACAGTTATGGTTTTGAAGACATACAAGCAGATATATGGCAGAAGGACCAAGAGCCAAAATACCAGTCTAAATGTACACTCTGTTTATAAACCTACTTGTAAAATAAGAGTGTGAAGGATTTGTTGCTGAATATCATTAGCACTTGTATTATTAATATATATATATATTGTAAAACAACACATCTTACTTTGAGGTTTATCATTATGTATACAAACATGAATTTCCCTTTTATTCAAAGACAATGCTTTCAAAATATACGCTTTAGCAGTGAATGCATTACATTTTGCAACCTTTAATCAGGATTTGAGAGATTCAACCCAGGATGTCATAACAAACAAGAGGAGTTCAGCAAGGGCAAAAGTCAATTCTCTTTATTTTTAATAAGGTGTGGGAGAAGGGATAGGGAGAAAACTGTAATTACTCCCTCTGGATTAGTTAAGGTGGCTCAGCTACTCGAGTCCTCCACTTGGCCTCTGTCCTCAAGAGCTCAAGGGTTAGGTCTTGTCCAACTTCTTGTCACGGATTGCAAGGGAAGGACTCAAGTTCAGGTGGAAGGATTATTTATTTAACAAAGAAATAAACACTGAATATAACAAATGAAACACCCACGAGGGGGGAAACAGAACGTAAACATGATCATTACACAAAACAGGAGACAAACCAAAAACCACCCAGATGAAACGACAGACACAGAACCAGGAATCACAAAATAACATGACAACAACACCACACAGGACAGCAAACACACTAGGATTAAATAGGGAACACATGAGGAAATTTAACGAGCTGAGAACAGCTGACAACACTCAAGGGAAACGAGGTAACAAGGTGGGCGGGGTAAAACAATGACAAGACACAACAAAGGGGCAGTGTCAGAGCTCTGTCAACCAACACACTAGAACCCCAAACTGAGGTGACAGAACCCTGACACTTCTGGACTTCTGGGCTGTGGGACATCCAGCACTCCATGCCTGCTCACCTCCCCTCCTGCTCTCCTACTGATGCCTCTTTGTTCTCCTCTATAGTTGATAGTTGGTAGTTGATTGTGGTGGATTGTGGTTGGTAGTTGGTAGTTGATTGTGCCTAACAGCCTGCAGCTAAAGCTCACTGTCAGACGGGAAAAGATGCACACCGGCATTGGAGGAGCTATCCCTGATCCTGATCACCAGGGTTACTGGGTTGGCCAGACATTGTGACAGCCACTGTAGACACTGTCCGTGGTGCTGAATGTGTCTGTGCTGCTCTGTTGGGGACAATGCTTCTTTCTGGCCACCACAATTTATAAACGACCTTTAGAGCCTTACAAAAGTGGTTCATATGACCCACACATATTTGAAGCCATTCACTCAAAGAAAAGCCTGTAAAATATACGGCTTAATGTGCTGTTAATAAATACATTTCAAAGAAAGAAAGAAAGAAAGAAAGAAATTCTGTACACACTCACACACACACACACACACTCAGAAAGGTTGGTTGGAAGGCTTGGATTACAGATGAGATGGAGAGAAGAGTGTACTCCTGAAACTCACAGTGCCAGAGGATAACATCTCAGGCGGCAACAACCAAATGCAATGCATAAATAAATGGCTTCTAACTAGTACCTACTGACCCCAAAACTGTTATTCCATTAACGATATTTTAAAACTTTGCTTATTTATGTCTGCCATGCTAATCTTATTTTGTTGAAGGGCAAAAGCAGGAGCTCAGATTATTTTTCTTGGATTTTAAGCTTTCCTACAAACTCTCAGCGAGAAACCAGTGTGCTGTTCTCTCCAGTGCAGTTCAGAAAGAATATGTTTTTACATTCCACTGAGTTTCATTTTTTTATAATGTAAATTTGGGCTAGACTGGCATTTGACCTTTGTGTCTTGTGCATGACACTGCGTTCTAAAAACCCATCCTAACATTTAAAACACATCTTTATTTTCATGTATAAATGTACTGTGAATATTAATACAGTAGAATCCGGTTATCGCGACGGCCTTGGGGTTGCAAAAAAGCATCGAGATAACCGATGATCGAGATAACCGAGATACTTTCTTGTGTTCTGCCTGCCTAATGTGCTTTCTCAACAAATTTGGCTTCGTCCCGTCTTTTAACAACCAGGTTCTTCAATGTGTGTGTGTGTGTGTTCATCTAAGCCTCATACTCATTGGTCGGTAACCGCTCGTCAATATTTGTGAAAACCAAGAAGGTGGAAGGTGGGCTTTATGTGCACACAGCTGTGAGTGCTTTGGGATGGGGATGGCCCACGACAGCACTCGCTGCTCGTTGAGAAGCGTAAGAACGATACGTGCTTTCACTTCAGAGAGTCTCCAAAAGTCTCCAATAACTCCAGATAAAGTCGTTAGATTTGTTTTTAGTCGCTTTTTTGAAAATGTGGTCTGAATACTCGCTAAATATATATGGCTTGATTTTTCTGCCACTTTCACGAGTTCTTCTGCGGCTGCCGAGTGAAGTGTCACTGGAGTGAGCGACCATACGGACCGCGATCCACGTGCAACGCAAACGCAGCGTATGCGCAGTGAACTAGGTACGATCATTAGTCACGAGATAACCATGTGAAGTGGCGAATTTGTCCCTCTTTTGTGCTCGAGATGTTAGGGTTCGGCGACATGAAAGAATCAACATAGACGATGAGAAAATGCTAAGATAAATAGGGAGTTTGGCGGTTACACTTCAAAAGCGTCGACATAATAGGGTTGGCGAGTTAACCGAGGACGAGAGAAGTGAACTCCACTGTATTAACATTATAATTATGCAAATATTTCACTTCTTTTGTTATATTATTGTTTTCTCTACTGACTATATTACTATGCTGTACTGTAAATGTAGTATTTATTTACCAGTAGATGTACAGTATTATTGATTGATTGATTTTTTTTGTGTGCTTATTTTACACACTTTTTTTAGTGCAAATAATACATAATTTGTATTACTTATTTTTTACAATGTTTTCCTTTAGACTTTTCCACTGAATCCCTAGTACCAGTACTCCATATTATATACTATAATAAAAACGTTTATTTTCTTCTTCAACATTTCATATAATTCACTGAAAAAAAATTAGATGGAATTTTAGTCAAGAGTAAAACTAATAATAAGAATTATGATGAATTTTTAACATTTTCTCATTTTAAATAAAATGTTCATCTAAATCACTAAATGCAAAGATACTCCTGTTAGGAATGCTGAAGGAGCACTGACACACTGCAGTGACAATTTGGTTTGTGTGTGTGCGTGTGTGTGCCTCTATTTGAGCCATAGTAAATGCGACAGGAAAGAGGAGATCTCCATTTTCTCCCATTGCTTGCCAGAAATATCTGAGAGTGTGTTTAATCACAGGGCCATTAGGAACACCATATGAATACATTCACCACTTCCCTCCTATCAATCTCTCTCCACCGTCCCTTACTGGGAGTATTGCCAGAACTCTGTATAGCCACATTCCTCATATCAATATCCAAAGGAATATATTATCTATCTGTTTAAAAATCCAGCTGGGATCAGCCTCAACGAGCTCAGCAAACAGCCTGGCAGATATTGCTTATGTCATGTCTATATGGAAACATATTTGTTGGATCCAGTTTCAGCAAGCCTAGTGATTACTTTCCAATATCAACATTCTGTGCTGGAGCAGGTTCATATCCTGCCTCCTTCAGGATTGTGCTTTCTTCAGAGTCACTTTCACTTCCTGTATGGTGTGAGTGATTAAACATACATGTCAACATACATACATTAATAATATTTAAAGTCGGCATGAAACAGAAGTCGCAAAAGTCTTTTCTTCCCTGTTGTGAATTACGTCTGAGTGAAACAGCTTCTTGAACAAGAAAAACTGTGGGGCAGGAATTGATTTTCTCCATCATGAACTGATTGTGTTTTTATTCTTTAGTACTTTGATATCATGTGACTGAGAGGTTGTCCCAACTTCACACCAGAGAACGTCATCAGAGAAGAGAAGAGATGTACCGCAACTGCAAGTGGGAGGGGAAGTTATTTTGATTAAAGATTTTGAGATTTTAAAGATTTAGATTTTTGATTAATTTTTTAAAAACAATTATGATTTGAGTGGTTAAAACATTTATAATAAATATGGCACTACTCTAAAAAATTTATTGTGACTTTGAGCCTGTTGAGTTTGTCATTTGTGCATCTGATATTTGAGACATATTTTTTCCTTATTAATTTCTCAGTTTCTGCTTTTGCAAAATGCTTCAAAGCTCAATTTTGAAAGGCTAATGAGAGGTTTTCAGTGACTTTAGTTCAAGCATTAATTCCGCTACAGCTGCTTAAGCAAAGCAGGTCTGAACTATTACAAGGAGATGTGTTTTTAAGCCTCACAGGTTTCATTATCAGAACATTGTCCGCCCTTAACCAGCCACTGCATCAGTGCCTTCATCGGAGTCACAGAAGAAAAATAGTTCTTTCATCCTTTTTTATCATTAATTTCTGCATTTGAGCATAAAACAACCAAGCCTGGGTGAGCCTAGCAGGGAGTCTGTTTAAAATGCAAAACTGGTTTTTAGATTCACCTCAAGTCAATGTCTCTAAAATAGTTGCTCCTCTGGGAGATTCTGAAGCTGTTGACTGGCTGTCATGGAGCACAAGATCATTGGTGTTTGCACTTTTTGGACTGAAACATCTCTAGTTTCTCCTTCAATATAGTGTATGTAAGTCAATATAAGTGCACTATAAGTGACCTTTCCTCGGCCACTTCTCTTGGACAAGTCTCTTACTAGTATTGTGATGTCTGATTGAAAGGCATGACTTACTATTCTGCAGTTGTGTGAATTTTTTGTACCTTTAGCTGAGGGTTTCTGGCTATATTTTCTGAGTAATTTGATGATAATATTGCATTCTCCACAGTGTGAAGCCAAGTCTTGGTTCGAGATTGAACAAATTGGTTTGCAATTGATGAGCTAAGTTGCCTTTCCATTCATTTTTAATCTACTCTGATATTTGCGACATTTAAATGAGAGAAAAGGTTGGATCCAAAATGCATTTCCTGTCAGCTGTTGTAAAATTCCTTGGTTGTGTTTAAGTGGGTAATTGAATCTTTCCTAAGCAAGATGGTTAGTTTCATTCACTTTTTGAATTGACTCTATGTCAGGTATTTAATATACTGTATCTCACTTGGTTTTTGAAGAACTCACACTTCCTAGTTTTAAACAAGTATATACAAGTGTATCTCGTAAACATGCATAAATATGGTTAGGCATCTAGTTCTCCAGTTGAAGAGACACTTATGGAAAAAAATACTTTTTAAATTCATTTTAAAAAAGGGAAAAAAAAATAAAGCTTTCTCTCAATGGTTGAGGCATCTGCATTGAAGATGCTTTCTCTTCCAAACCCGGCCACTGCGTGTTACATCATATTTGAATGGCAGAACATATGCAGCATCAGGCCATGCTGGGGCATCCTTGCACATGGTGGCCATGATGCAGGCCTACCAGGCTGACTAATAATAATAATATATAGCGCTTTTCCAGAGCTCAAAGTGCTTTACGTAGTAGAGGGGGGAATCTCCTCAACCACCACCTGGATGATGCAACAGCACCCATATTGCGCCAGAACGCTCACCACACATCAGCTTATTGGTGGAGAGGAGACTGAGCAATGAAGCCAATTATAGTATGGGTGGGATTAGGTGGCGGTGATGGACCAAGGCCAGTGGGCAAATTTGGCCAGGATACCGGGGTTAAACCCCTACTCTTGCGAAGGACATCCTGGGATTTTGTATGACCACAGAGAGTCAGGACTTCGATTTAACGTCTCATCCGAAAGACAGAATGACAGAATGAGTTGAAGTCTCTCTGGGAGCCTCCTTGAAAGCCTACCTTGAGCCTAGGGCGTCGTGGTGCTGAGGCCTCCATTCGTAGAGCTCAGCTAACAGATGAGCATCACCAGGCCTCCTCTCGCTAGAGAGAGTCAGACTTTCTCCTGAGGCCTCTTTAGCCATGTGGTGCATCAGGCCTCCTCTCGCTGTAGAGAGTTACACTCATTTGGTTCTGCTCGTATTGCATCTGCAATGTTTAGGCTCTCTGTGAGCTTCCTGGCAAGCTACAGGAGAGTTATATTTAAGTTATATTTATTTGAGGCCTCCAAATTCCTGAGCGCCGCTTGGATAGGATTTGAGAATGCAAGGCTCTTGGCAAGCCTCCTTGCAGATGCCCCAAGTGTGGGGTGTCATTAGGCCTCTCGATTCAAGTAAACAATACTGAGGCCTCCGCACCTAGACCTCACAGACAGTGTGGCAGACAGTGTGGCAAATGTTCTCCACAGGTACATTTATCTGAATGATTTTAATGGGTGAGACAGCCAGTGCTTCTAAATTCCCGAGAACCATTTCAAAAGCTCATGGGCCACAAAATGCACTAATGTCTCAGACACATAAGCTCCACCATAAAACATCTGTTGAGTTAAAGTGTAAAGCGGATGTCTCCAATCCTAATCCTGGAGGACCACCTTCCTGCAGTCTTCAATTCCAACCCTAATTTTCATGTAAACCCAAACACCTTGATTAACTGCTTCAGTTGTGTTTTTTTTAGGGTCGGAGCTGAACTTTACTGGACGGTAGCTCTCCAGGAGAACCCTGGTGGAGAGGGAATCAGTTGATGGTCTTGTTTGAACCCAGCTGTGTCAAGATAAGTCAAAGGAATAGCAGATTCCAGATCAAAAACCTCCAAGGCTTGATCTTGTAAATGCTGGTCCTGAAAGATATACAAAACAAGCACATGCACACATAAAAACAAAAGGAAATATTCACAACAACAGTGTCAAGAAAAAAAATCAAACCCATGTGTTGCTCCACAGGATTCAGTGTACAGATTCCAATTAGTCTCCTCATAACCATTGTGTAGTAACTTAACAGCAGAACTGTTAGAAAGCAGCTTCTACATAGAGCTCATATAATACAGTTACCTCTTTCAGGTAATTTCACAGCATGTAATTGATTAGCCATTATTATGGACATAATGGCATCCACTGTTCATGCCACTGTTTTTTTCATTACAGTCACTTGTTAGCCTTGACGTAATTAAAATTAGGCATGGACTCTGTTTCACATTATACAAGTTGGAAAACTGTGGTCATTCAAATTAGTGCAGGCAGTGCTTCTATTATGCTCAATATATTAAAAAATATTGCTGTTGGTTGCTAAACATTTCTATTATACAATTTGTGAACAGTTAAATATCAATTGCTTAGCTGCTTACATCTTGAAACTTGCTAAAACTAAAGCTTTGTGAACAGTAAAGTTTGCCTTCTTTGATATGATTGGCCATCTCAGTCATTTGGACATTAAGGAGGGCTGTTAGATTGCTATGGCAAACCAGCCTAAAAATGTAATTTTTAATACTTTTTGTCATCTTAATCATAAACTGAGTGGTGCGTAATGGAATGCAGTAGAGCAGCATCAAGAATTTTTCCATTTCTATTAACGACTTGTCCCTTGTGGTTACAACCCTGCTGTAATTTCTAAATGTCCATCTCTGTGTTGTGATGTAAATGTATCGTGCCAAGCACAATTAAAATACCATAAAGTTATTTAAGCATTACATTAAATGTAAAAATAATTTTACAAAGATATATTTAGATATTTCCGTTTTTATAAATACAAACTGATCTGTCAAAATTTGTAAGTGGTGCAGGAGTGACGCGAGCAGAACAGAATGAACTGAAATCTTCACGTTATTAGAATAAACTCAAAACAAAACACTTTAAATTTAAAACAGAAATGGCACAGTTGAAGGAAAACAAGGAGAACAAGTCAAGTCAAGTCACCTTTATTTATATAGCGCTTTTTACAATACAGATTGTTTCAACGCAGCTTTACAATGGTCACAGGAAAACAATAAAAACAAAGTTTGTTTTGGCTGAACAGCTGCTCTAAAATCTGCTCTAAAAGCAGGCGAATCAATAAAATTTAAGAATATTAAGTGCCAGAGGCGACAGTGACGAGGAACCAAAAATCCAGCAGGTGATGAATGAATGAAGAACATGATGGAGAATTAAACTGGGGGACCAGTTCTCCTCTGGCCAACAGCCAAAAAGTCCATGATTAATATATTAACAACAATTCAGGTCAAAATATTAAATCCCGTTTGGAGATGGAATTCATGACCTTGACAGGGGAGGGTCTAGTAGAGTCACAATCATCTTCATCTGATCTAGATACGTCCCGGATCTGGCTGACCATGGTAGCCTCGGAATAAACAGAGACCAATATCAACGTAGATGCCATTTTGCTTATGATGTGTCGAGTACATCAGATGTTATGGGAATGTTCCCGGTTTCGGCTGACCTAAATTATGCAGCCGAACAATCATTTTACATGATTTCAATTAAAAAATGTATGTTTAATGTGTTATTTGTTTGCCAGGTTGAAGAGATGTGTTTTTAGTCTAGATTTTAACTGACAGAGTGTGTCTGCTTACCGAACTATATTAGGAAGAGTTTAGGTGCTAAATAGGAAAAGGCCGCCAGCAGTTGACTTTGATATTCTAGGTATCATCAACTGGTCAGAATTTTGGGATTGCAATAGACGTGAAGGACTATAATGTGTTAAGAGATCGCTCAAGTACTGGGGAGCTAAACCATATGATGCTTTGTAAGTAATTAGCAAGATTTTTAAATCTATTCGGTGTTCAATAGGAAGCCAATGCAGTGTTGAAAAAACTAGGCTAATATGCTCATACTTCCTTGTTCTGGTAGAACTCGAGCTGCTGAATTTTGGACCAGCTGGAATTTGTTTATCAAGTGTGCAGGGCAACCACCCAGTAGAGCATTACAATAATCTAGCCTTGAGCTCATGAACACATGGACTAACTTTTCCACATTTGTCATTGAGAGCATATATGATCATTTAGATATTTTTTTAAGTTGGAAGAATGCGGTTTAACAGATGCTAGAAACGCGGTTTTCAAATGAAAGATTGGTATCAAAGAGCACACCCAGGTTTCTAACTGATGACGAACACTTGACAAAGCAGCCATTGAGTGTTAGACAGTAATCTAGGTTATTAAGCACAGAACCTTTTTGGTCTAATATTTAGAATCTCTGTTTTTCAGAATTAAGCAGTAGAAGCAATTATTAGTCGTCCAATTTTTTATATCAGTAATGCATTCTGTTAATTTAGTGAATTGGTACATTTAATCAGGATAAGAAGAAATATAGAGCTGTATATCATCAGCCTAACAGTGAAAGGTAATGCAATGCTTCCTAATAATTGCATCCAAAGGAAGCATGTACAGGGTGAAAATCAATGGTCCTAGTACAGAACCTTGAGGAACTCCATACTGAACTTGTGATCGATATGGCATCTCCTCATTTACTGCTACAAACTGATAACGGTCAGATAAGTGACAAGGAGGACAGGGAGTCTATCCACATACCACTGAACATGATCAACAACTAACAAAGACACATGAGGAACACATGAGACCTTTTGTACAAAGGAATGATGGAGAACAGATGACGAGACTAAGGAGAGAAGTGATTACATGACAAATGAGGGAAATGACACAGGGAAGCACATGGAAGGAAACAGGAAGGGTGGGGAGACACGACTGTGACAAAATATTTGATCTTCATTCATATATATATTTTGTGTCTACTTTTGTGTTATGTTTCGTGTTTTTGTACTAAGTTAATTTTTACAGGGTTTATTGTAGAAATGCTTTTAAACATTAGGTGTATAGTGAACGCCAGTCAAAAAAGGGCTAAAACTTCAACATAATGCTAAACTCTGGGTACCTTAAATAATATTTCTGTTAAATCAGCAGTGCAACTCCACAGAATCCAGCTGTCTTTGATAAAGACATTCTGTGCCTTTTGAAGCTTCTTTCAATCACAAGTTAATTGCTCATACTGGCAGGATAACTGTTGCTAGGTGATGTTACGGACCAGCGTGGGTTTTCATTCATGAGAGGTCTTTATGAAGAACTGAAAGCCAGGTAGCCTCTGATCTTTAGAATGTATTATGGTGCAGTATCTCAACATTAACAAAATACAGCCAAATATCTGTCTACAACTGAAAATGATAAAAGGTTAATAAGGAAAACATAACATAGAGCTAAAGCTAAAGAGCAGGGCAGGTCAAGAGAGAAAAAACAAACAAACTAAACTGCCTTACCAGTGTTGTAGTCGAAACCAGCTAATTCAAGTTCAAGCCGAGATCTGAGTAGATTGAGTCTGTGTCAAGACCAAAACCACAAAAGGGATGAGTTCAAGCCCGGTCTCATCTGGTCTTGAACACTTTAACACTGCTGTCTGCCCAGTTTTACCTAGACTTCAAAAATGCCTCTAATATAAGATTATAAATATAATGCTTCTGCTGCTGATGGTGGTGATAATTGTGGTGATGACGATGGTGACGAAGATGATGATGACTGAGGATTTTACTATTAGGGGGGCTCAAATAAAGAAATTAGTCCTGGTTTCACAGACATGTTTTAGATTATGACAGGATTAGGCCTCAGTCGAACTTTTGAAAAAATGCAAACAAAAGCACTGACTTATTTTAAGGTTTATCAGTTGCAAATTGCTTTCAGTTAAAGCAGCTCAAACTTGCATTTCAGTCTGGGACTAAGCTTAAGCCTTGTACATGAAACTGAGCATTAATATATTGTTATATAGTAAAATAAGCAGGAACATATACAGTAGGTTTAGGTTCATTATAGGTTTAATTTTAAATAATTTATAACTAGATCATATTCATTAATATTTATTTAGAATATAGACAAATTTTGTTATTTTACACTGTAAAAATTGGCCAGGAATTTATGGGATTAAAGAATATTTTTTTACAATAAATTACTGTAGTCAGACATGTGAAATCAATGGATGCTGGGAAATTTGTCTTACAAATGACTGTGAGTCAACAGTAGAATGATGCTGACATCACAGTAACTTACTGTGATTTCACATTATAATGTTGTTTTTAACCATGCCAATGTGAGAAACTTAATCCTTTACTTTGTTTTGAAGTCAACATAATGGTGATCAGTGTACAAATAGTTTGGAATCTTGAACCATCTGTATTCATATTCAAATTCAAGTCAGAAATGTGACAAACAAAAAAACATTGTTAAAATAATGACAAGCTAGACTAGAATATGAAATAGTTTACTCAAACTATTCTCAGCAGCACAACTATGACAATTTTTTTTGGCATTGGTCAAGCATGACAATTCACCGATTACTTGTTTAAAATTGCAACTGCTGAGACAGATTCATCATTTAAAGATGTGACATCATCTTTTAAAAATCACCTACTGATGCACAAACATCAATGCTTGACATACAAAACACAGCAATGGGCACTCCAATAACACTTTATGGGATAAACCAATAACAAACTACTAAAGCAAAGCAAAAATCAGAATCAAAAAGTTCAGTAGTACAGATAAAACCAACAACAATCAAGAAAGTCTACAGCATATTCTATTCATGCCACACTGAGGTACCTTCATAGCACACTACATATTCACTGTAGAAATACTGTATGATGTTGCTTGTTTACAATAAATTGTGTTATCAAATACAAATAATAATAGGAATAATAGGACAATCTATTTTGCCACTTCCATAATTAAAAAATTCAAATAATTTTTCTAAGGCTAATAAATATTTCATAATCAGCTGTCGGGTCATTATTTAGTAATGAAATAAACTACTGGTACACATGATGTTCCTCTGTCTCTGTAATTTACTCTGATAAGACGTTTGAAGGAATGCTGTATCCTGTCACTAATTATGTCTTAAATCATTTCTGTGCATGACTGTATGATAATACAATGCCAAATCCACACATCTATAATTAAAACAATTTTTGTAATAAAATGTACGCTTTCAAATGAAGATAACATTTTCTGAAATATGTCTTCATAAGTGTGAAGCGTTGCATTTTCACTGGAGGAAAACAAGTGTGATGATAGCGGACATTATAGTGGATGGGAAATGTCTCAGGTTATATATGTAACCATGGTTCCCTGAAGATTACTAGGGGTGTCTATTGGGAATATCTCCAGTATGCAGGTCTGAAGCATGATTCTAAATAAGAAAAATAATGAACTTGACATTGGCAGGCAGTCACCTATGACGTGCCCTATTGGCTGAGCTAAGTCAAAGGAATACTAGGCCGTAGCCTGTAAGAATGGAGGATAAATTGTTCTAGAGCTCATACTCAATGTATGCTCACACTGCAGAGTGGGGGTCTTGATACCTTGACTCTCATAGTGAGAGGAGGCCTACAATACTCTTGAGATCAGTTGTCAGAAAGGCTGCCAGAGAGCCTAACCAAAAACATACTATCTTACCACCTGTTATAGGAGTAGAGGCCTAAGTATGACAACACTCCAAGTCGAGAGGAGGGCTAACAACACCCAACTCTGAGGACAGGTTACCAGGAGGCTCCCAGAGAACCTGAATGGAGTGGAGGTCAGGGAGTGGAAGGCTTGATAAATATAACTCTCTATAGCAGGAGGAAGCTGACAACACTCTCTGCAGTTAAGGAGGCTCTCAAAAGGCTCTAAGAGTGGAGGCTTCAGTATGTGGACTCTGTAGATCTAGAGGATATCTAACAACTCCTTAAACTCAAGGCCTCTCTTTCAAAGAGGCTCACAGAGAGCCTACAACTCGCAGATGGCATATAAGTGTAGCTCAAGGGAGCAGATGCTTCAATTACCGTAACGCTTCAATAAATCTGACTTTCTCTAGCAAGAGGAGGCCTGACAAAGCTCATCCATCAGCTGAGTTCTAAGAGCAGAGGACTCAGTATGATGACTCTCTAAATCGAGAAGGCCTAACAACGCTCACCGTACCTAAGGAGGCTTGCAGAGAGCATAAGAACAGGTCGCTGAGATCTAGCAGTGGAGGGCTCAGCCTAGGCTAGCCTGCAAGGAAGCTCCCAGGGAGGCTACCGCTCACAACTGCTATCCTAGCAGAGCTCAGAAGAGCGGGGGCCTCAATAAATTTGACTCTCTCTTGAGGAGGAGGCTTGACAAGGCTTATACATTAGCCAAGCTCTAAGAGCGACTCTGTAAATCAAGAGGAAGCCTAGCAATGCCCTACACTCAAGGTAGCCTAAGAGGAGAGAGCCTACAACTCACAAGTAGTACCCAGGTAGGGAGCAGTGGTCTCAATAAGGATAACTTTCTTAGTGAGAGGAGGTCTGACAATGCTCACCATAGATTAGGAGGCTGACAGAAAGCCTGAAATCTTAGCAAACATTAGCCAAGCTCTTGGAGCGGAGGCCTCAGCCTAACTATGCCCCACGCTCAAGACATTCTGCAAGGAGGCCTGCAGAGAGCCTACCACTCACAACTGCTATCCTAGCAGAGCTCAAGGGAGAAGAAGCCTCATTAAACATGTTTTTTTTTTTAGCAAGAGTAGGTCTGATAACGCTCGACAAAGCTGAGGAGGATCACATAGAGCCTAGCAACTAAGGAAATGCTCCATGGTCAGGCTTGGGGTTAAAGACGCTCTGAGGATGGAGGCCTAGACTACATCTCACATCTGACCATGCATTCACATCTGAACCATCAGTAAGACAGATGACACGGCAACAGTCTGCTTGATGGCACAGAAAACCAATTTTGTGTTACAGTGCAGTTCTTTTTCCACATCAGGGGGGAGCACCTGGCCCTGGTCCAAGTCTTTCACCCAGTCAGTCTGGTAAGCCTGCACCATGTCCATCATCTGCTGTCCATCGGCCAATTGCTGCATATGATCTCAAATTCAGATGTGGTGTAACACACAGCGGCTGAGTTGGTAGAGATGAGGTTCTCAATGCAGATGCCTCGCACATTGAGAGATAGCATTTAATGTGTGTTATCAGGTGTCAGAAACGCTGACATGGATGAACACATTGCCTGAAACATGCTTTGCTTGTACTTGCCATAGTTTGCTTTTCAAGACAATATTTCAAACAGTCGGTGCAGTAGATGCAGATATTACAGACATTGCAGTTTATCAATAAACACACACACCTTGTCCTCGGCTTCTGATGGCTTGGCTTGGTGCTCTGCTGAATTACTGACGCTGATTGAAGAAGGAACTGAATGATGCAAACTAAGAGACGGGGAGGAGCCTAAGGCCCCCTAAAAGGAGGGACGAGCTATAAAAGGGAGTAGTGGGAAATCTGCAGTGCCATCGAGCATGCCATCGAGAAGAGTATGAGCAATAGATGCCCGAGGCGTGGGTTGGAGCAGCTTGCCGGGGGTTCTGGAGGGGTGGCTGCCATCCGGCAAGAGACGGAGAAGTTGGGACGGAGCCTGCTGTCGTCCACCATGATGTGGACTTGTAGGGAACAGAGTTTTAAGGGGAGTTACATGCGTGCCAATCTACCCTCAAGTTTCTCACAGAGGAGCAACAGGAGCATAAAAGGAGGAGTGATGACACTGAAGGATGAGAGAGTGTCAGGTCAGGACTATTTATGTTCAGTTTTTGTTATGTTTATGTACAGCAGTCGTTCTTGAAGAGCTGCCACTTTACTTTAATTTTGTGTTTGTTTATTTTTGGATTAAAGTATGTTTGAACATTCCAGCCTACTTCCCTGAACTTCTTACCTTGTTACGATGATATGAAATGACAGTAATGATGGTCATAATGCAAGTGATGTTGATGTTGGTTAATGAAGTAGATGTAGATGATGATGATCGTGACACAGACAGTGGCAGGTATGTTAGGTTGTTAGCATTTTAAAAGCTATTGTATTGATCCAATATACATATGTGTTTTCTTTCTGAACCGTTTAAGTTCATTTAAGAAGATGCTCGCCAAGACAGGTATTTGTACATACTATTTTTTGTATTTTTTTCATTCAAGCGCAAGAAGATACGAAAGATAATTAATTTCAGTAATGACAGGCGGATTTCATCATGGGCACTTCCGATTTTTTTGCTTAAATGGTATGAAATCACACTAAAATCCACATATATAAATCAATACACAGAACTGAAAGTTTACTGAGCAGTAATTTTCATTTCAATTTTCTTATTTTTGTAAAATACTACACATGGTTATTTCCCTCTCTCTTGCCTTCCCTTCTTTCGTCATTTTCACCACTGATTGTTTGTTTTACAGACTGGATGAGCTCCACAGAAGTGTTCTTATTTTGTACATTTAGAAAATCCCACCAATGGAAAATGGGGTAGTTTCAATGTCAACATTTTTCCCAGATTGTAGGCATATTCATGCATCAATATTTTACTCACATAAGCAGTTGCCCAATCATAAAAAAACATTAGCTACATAAACAATGGATGTGTTAGCCTAAGTATACTTGTAGTTCAGACCGATATATTGTTGTCATAGTTTTAAGCTTAATCAAATTGTTTGCTGCAATTAACAAACATACTGTTGGATGACTCAGGCAGGTTGGGCAGGAAAGCAACAGCTTGCGGCAAAAGTGATTTTAACAGCCTGGCAGTAGATTTAAATGTTCACAAAAGAAATATAGGGAGCAAAAACCTCCCCAACATCAGTAGCAATTCAGACCAAAACAAAACTAAAGAGAGGTTTGAAGTGTCAATGGGGAAACAAGCAATAAATTCAAACAAAGACAAAGGCTCAACCATGCAAAACTGCAATCTCATTACCATTTTTCCAGTTTAGATGCAATAAAAATCATAAAACAACAACTTTATCCAGGCATCTTAGATGTACTGACACCACAGGGAAGTGCAAATAGAGAGGAGAGTGTGAAATTGATGGCTATAGTGAAATATGTAGTTTTGTGTGAATTTTGGATGAATCATGCAGCAGAGAATTTGTAGAAATAAAAAAAAAAGTGCAAATCCCTTACTACCACAGCCTACATGAGCACAAACAAACAGAGAAATGCCTGCTGACAAGGTAATAATGCCATGGTTTTCAATTATTAATTAGGAATCACAGACGGTTGCTCAGAAATAGGGCGTACTCTTTTGCCTAAGGAACTCCCTGTGTTCCATATTCATTATGATGTTTCAATGCCTGAATGATGGCAGTGCTTTTCACTCTGAGCGAATAACTTCAGTGGGCCTCTAATGCATCATTTAAACTGTGGAAAGACGGATGCAAATGGCATTCCTCTTAAAGATGCCATCTGTCAATACAGCAAGGGGGAAAAGGCATTATTCTCAGTCTCAGCCTAAAATATACTTTTTTTTTACAGTGGTTTTATTTACACTGTTCCTTGAGCTATTGGGTAAAGGAGCTGGTCTTTGTAAGCAGGTGGAAGTTAAAAAAAGAAACCCCTGATGATATGGTCTCAAAATGAAAGTGATTTTTTGTTTTGTTTTGTTTATTGTCTTAGATTTTTTTTTTGTATCATATGTCCAGCAAAAACACAACCATTTAAAATAGTAATCACACCTCAACATGCTCCAAGAAATGTATTCATGTCATTTGCACACTGTAAACCCAAATAGGTTGTCAAATTTCGAAGGTAATCTGTTACATCACAATTTAAGAATTTCAAACATTTAAAGTTTAAACAAGCAGATCTAGCAGATTTTTAATTCCCTTTCAAGGGAACTCGCACTGCATCGAAAAGCTTGTGGAATCTCCTTGGCATGTGTTCTCGTGAAGCACTGGGAAATCGATCGAACGATTTTATGAATGATCAACAGTATTCGATGGTAAGATCACCGTATAATCTCCACAGAAGCAGGATGGTTCGATTCTCAAAAACCAGTGAGTCTAGACCAGTTTCTTAAATGTCATCCCTCTGGAGCTTACACAACTTCCCTTGATTCGATTCCAGATGAAGATGCGGCCACAATCATTAAGGCTAATTGTTTCTTTCTTTGACAATGGCTCTGGCTCTAAGTCTTAATAAGTTGGTTTTATTTTAATCTGTCATTTATATCAATGGAGGGACAAAACAATCAGCAAAATTAGATAGCCAAACTGGAGCCGGAGAGAAGGAATGGAAAGAGAGAGAGAGAGAGTGAGAGAGATGTTTGCTTACTAAGACTGTGGAAGAGTGTTGTAACAGTTGCTCAGAACAGATGGAGCTTTAGTGTCTCAAAACAACGTCTGTCTCTTTCTTCTTCATAAACGTTCAGATAGCTTGCAATGTGTTGGAGGCATCCGTTTACTGAATCTGGCTTGATTCTTAAAAGATTCTTGCTCTTTTTACAATCCTTATCTGTCTTCTTCCCTATTAAAAGTGGGATTAGCAGATGAGCTGTAATTTGTCTGATCAATTAAGAACTGCACAAACACAGAGGATCATTCATATTCATTTAGCAAAATAAAGAAGCAAAGTTCTCTCTCAGTGTCATAGAAAAGCTGAAAAAAAGAACACATTAACAAGCATCACCACCTTTGCACAGTTGCTTAAAATATAATACAGAAATCCCTCGCCACTTCGCGGTTCAAGTTTCATGGCCGCAGCGCATCGCGGATTTTGCAAAAATATTTATTGAAAATAAACATTCAAAAATACCGCCATATCGGCAGCCATATTGCGGAAAGCAGCATTCGCGAGATCGCGAGATCGACGAATGAGAGCATGAGTTGATGTATCCGGTGAGCTATGAATAAACCGCGATAAACAAGGGATTACTGTATAATATAATCTTTTTTTTTATTACAATTAAATGTATTTAACCAAATCTTTCTGCATTTAATAGAATAAACCATTTAAAACATTTCTTCACTTCATCCGTCCTTCTTTTGTTCACTGGGCATGTTGCAATGCATTCTGGGATTCCTCACTAACATATAGATGCTTCGTAAGACTCAGTCAAGTTATCAATATGAGGAAAAGGCATAATTAAGATGTCAGGAACAGACTTTGTGTCGTTAGCACACCTATGATGCCTTGAAAATCTCAGCTCCCTAGGTTTTGGAACAGATCATGTGTATGTGTTTGCCTGTACAGAAATAAATCTGCATATTAATAGCACAGCTTTATGAGCACAAAAAGCTAATAGTCATGAAACACAATGGTTATGAACAGGAGTCACTGTCACACAGCACAGTTTGTGTATTACACTCTTCCGTAATCGTGAAAAAGCATATTGTATTCTCCAGTTTGTGCATGGAAATGGTAACATAACTGGCAGTCAGGCATAATGAATATAAAAAGGGCTCTGTCGTGCGTATGTCAGACATATGAATACGAATGCCAATTTTCCACCTGCATGGGCACTTATGTGTCTTTCTCTTTGTCTCTCTCTATCCACGGGAAATTCTTAAGGTGACCTCAGATGCAGAAATGTACTCATGTTACAGACGCCACATGGGGGGAAAAGGACAGAATAGCATATTGCCATGCAACTCATTCTATTTCAACAGTATGCACATTTTCTATGCATGAAATAATTTACATTTTGTTAATTGTTAATTGAAATAAAGTTGAAATAAAATCAAATATAAATACTAAATGAAAAACCTAATTTCACATTTTCGATTGCAATCCAACCTAAACCAAAATCCAACCTAAATCCAACCTTTTATCCACAAACAGAAATACAGTGATCCCTCGTTTATCGTGGTTAATGTGGACCGGAATCCCCCACGATAGGTGAAAATCCGTAAAGTAGTTTTGGCCCTGTAGGAATTTCCATATATGTGTGTGTAGGTACCATTAAATCTATTTAATTATAAAACCTTAATATTATACATTTACTCTCTCTCTCTCTCTCTCTCTCTCTCATACGATGTGTATTATAGTGTTCTACACTCATCAATGACAGTAGTATCTTGAGACTCCTGTAATGACAGACCTGTGCGGTTTGATGAATGTGATGATGATGATGATGATGATGATATAGTGGTATAATGATATGATGGTATAATGAGGCCTTTAAATCAGTTCTGGATCGTCAACATTTGCTTCTGAAAGAGGCGAAGAGGCTCCCACTCCACTCGTGCTCTCATTGGTTGATCTCACGCCGGGAACCAATCACGTGTCTTGTCGTAGGCGTGTACAAAGCCTCTGAGAGAGTTTCTCTTTGTCTGGCATCCTGGGAAACCATTTCTCTCGCATCATGATTAAACAACGCTGCTTTCCGCAATACGGCTGCTGATATGGCAGTATTTTTGAATTTTTATTTTGCGATAAAATAGTGAGTGTATATGTTGCGTTTGTATTTCATTTGATCCACGGCAGTGTTTATTTGGAAGGGATTTGAGATCCATTTTCTCAGCAGTGTCAGTCTGTTTGATGGCAAAGGATAGGGAATGGAAATACTCAAAACACACCAGATGTAAAAAGAAGAAAAAAAACAAAATGACCATTTCCGTTGTAGTCTATGCTGTTTGCAGGGTGTTTCTGTATTTGCTTGCGTTGTGTGTATCTCAGATGCAAATCCCTGAATCTGTGTGAGGATGTCTAGAACAATTGCACACAACCAATAATAATAAGTGACAATTACAGGTGAGACTAGGTGAGATGATGAGCATTTAGCAGCATTCATGGCACCCACAGTATGAGGAGAGCATATAAAAGAGAAGCAAAGCTGAAATCTCAGCGGAACTAAAGATAAACATTTAGAGGGACAGAGAGATTTTAAACAGAGTGAACCCGTTCAAGTGAACCTTTCAGGAACAACTAAAGCGGAACTGATGAGAATATTTCAGCTGTTCCGCAAGGTGGGTGGGAAGCACTTCTTGACGTTTGTCAAAATTTTGCAGTCTAAAGATTTTCATTGACACATCACGAACTGGAGACTATGCTGAAGATTTGTTTCATGATCTAAGTCAGGTTCACACATTCTTAAGAACAAATCAGACTATTGTGTTGATTAAAGACTTTTCACCTTTAAATTTATAAATTTGACATTTGACTGGCATTAAAAGAAATGTATAACAAGTCTATAAAGGCTGACTTGACTTTCAGTCCCTCGCTTTATGACATTTGGGTTTTGAGCATCTCAGCGTGACAACCAGAGGTACCAGGTGTCCTAGGTACAATGTTCTTTTTATTAACCTTATCGCACACAAGTTCACAATGTTCTGACTGATTCCTCAGTGTGATTTTTTTTTTTTTTTTAAGTGTGTGACATTCAAAGATGTATCACAAACTGAATTCCATTGTGGCACAACAAGCTTGTCACACGACACTCACAGCAGCTGCAGGAGGCTGGAAAGCACAAGACCTACATATTTAACTCACTTGTCAACGAAGGGAAAAGACTATAAAAACATAACTGATCATTTTTACATAAGACATTTTTTTTAAATGTGCGCACAACATGTTGATAGAGACAATTCGAAAATCCATTGCCGCTTGTATATATTTCTTATTTTGTATATATATATTTTTTTTTTCCCTTATTGTACACAGTCTATTAACTGGCACCATAAGGAGACAGAATGACTTGTTCTCGACAAGCCATGTGGAAGGTCACTAACCTGTCAACCATGTGATCAACAAAGATCTGCTTCAGACTGTCTGCTCTTGTGTGGAAAATTACTAGTTTTGTTCATCTTTCTTTTTTAGCCAATCAGAATCTTTTAACCATCATCATTGACAGTGAGTACCCTCTGTTAGAGTATAATTGCTGTAACAATGTTATTGTATATGGGGCGGCCTACGAACTCCTTGTGAGACCTGAAGCTGACTTCTCCAAACTAAACTTCATTAAAATGTCTTCTATTGACTGCACTTCTGACTCCTGGTCTTCATTCAACATATCTGCTCCTCGGGTCTTAACTGTAATTCACAATGTATAAAACCCCCTTTTTTCACAAAATAGTAAATAGTTTTTTTCTTACTGGTAAAAACTAGCACCATCAATAAAATAAAATAATTACAATTAATTAGGATTTCTGACTAGTAGAGATTAATTGAAATGAAAGAAAATCATATTTCATTAATATTGGCAGCCCAAAATTAGTCCTTTGATTCATTAAAAATGTCCCCCCCCATCTCCTTATCATTTAATACTTATAGCAATCAAGTTATAATCATTGCTAAGATAAAAATGTAATTAAATAATGATTTCCATTATGTTGCATGTTTGTTTACTTTGCAACGAGAATGAGACTGAAATTTCTGGAAGGGTACATTTTTCGCCAGACTCCTCAGGCATCAAATGAAAGGCTCAAGATTGCAAGGGGAAACAAAGCATTAGATGTAAGAGCTGCCTGAGCTCCATCCTGCTCTTTGCGCAATATCAAATATAAAACTTCTTCATGGAAAGTCAGGAAAGATAGATGACCCTGTTATACATAGCAGATTTTCTTATTAAAATTCAAGGTGCATTAAATGAGTCAAGGGCCTGTGAATCCTTCTCAATGTGCACATCAGTTCACAATATCCTTCTTACAAAGCCAATGTGACAGGAAGTGAGAGTTTGGAGATGCTGCATTGATTCTGTCTCAGTAATTTACCTAAAGACAACAAAGGTGGTATAGACAAAATCCAAGTCAGGATGTGATGAGGCGATTCAATGAGGGCAGATAGTGGAGGAGATGCTGTTGGATATAAAAGAATAAAGATGGGCAGAAATGTGGTCAATGGAAATGACAAAAGAAAGAAGAGAAAGACAACAAATAATGCTATAGAAAACAAATGGGGTACTTGTTTTTGCTTCCTATGGATTTTGTTTAAACATGAACAAACAACCATCCGTCATGGACAAGACTGATGAATTAGAGATTTAGTTGGCTACAATATATATATATATATAAATAAATAGTCACATGTTTCAGATACTCAACAACAAAAAAGTACAAAGCACCTTACAATTGGACTCTGCATATGAATCATTAAAATAATTGCTTCATTGTCTAAATAACAATTCCAAATGAATCTATGTATATGTATCTGTGGCGAGCAAGGTGGGGTCGAGGGACCGTGAGAGCGTCACGAGAGCCGGTGGCGTGATGGATAATGAGCGACACCTGCGAGCCATCGGTCTCTCGATTCTCACGGAGGAGCGGAGACATAAAAGGAGGAGCGACGACAGTGAAAGCGAGAGAGGACCAGGCCTGGAGTTTATGTTTTGGTCTGTGTTTGTGTGGGTTTATTTGGATTTATGTTTTATTTTGATATTAAAGTCTGTTAAATCGTCTGCCGGTTCCCGCCTCCTTCCTCCCTGAACATTTAACTCCGTTAAAGTATCTACATCAAGTCGGCAGATTATGCTGAGAGGCAGAAAAACACTTGCTAATAAATAGTGGCTTTTCAAATCATGATTAAATTCTGAAAAGAATGGCATTCCATTAATTCAAACATGAAAGAGACAGTGCAAACAATTGGAATTGGCAGTTTTATTGTTGTATGGACAAATATGGGATTTACTTTAATGTGCAAAATGCCATTTTTGGATCGGGAAACAGCACAGAACTGCAAAAAAAAAGATAAAAGAAAAAAGTTTTTCTCTAACTAAAACCAATAGGAGAAAATATTTTAAAAACGTACTTCACCATTAATAAATGTTTCTAGGTAAATTGATTCAGGAAAAATTGTATCATCATTGAGATTGAAATGTTTGCCTTTAATCAAGCATACTATTCCATATTACCACATACCACACAAATTTTAGTTAATTGAGGTTGCATTTCGACACAAATGCTGGCCGAATTTCATACACTGTAAATTCAGACTGCAGTTAAAAAATTACATTTGGAGGCCGGAATGCTTCCAGGTCTTTAATGCTGAAAAGGCATTGCTAATTTATGCAGAATATTGAAGCAGGCATCCAGCCTTCCATTAGGAGACTGTCTGATGATGCATAATGAAGTATTTTGCATGCCGGAGCCAAAGAGGTACGAAAGAGGTGAGAAAATAGCTGCCGTTTTCCATCAAACATCAGCTGCTGCTTGCCCTTTCAAACCCCATGAGAGTTATAACAGCTCCACAAACAAATAAATTAAAAAAGAAAGAAAAAAAGAAAACAGACACATACTTATTTGTTATGCTGAACAGGTAGATGTATATCTCACAGTTCCCCAAGGTTGTCATGGGGTTGAGATACATCTTGCTTCTGCTGTGTATTATCATTTCATACAGATATTTTCATTTATTCCTTCAGTGTGGCAGATGGATCTGGCAATTTGAGTGTTTTGCTGTGCAACTGGACACGTTTTAAAAGTAATTCCATTGCAAAATTCTCATAATGGCTAAGGTCTCCTTCACTAACGTTCACAGAACTTTAGCTACGATTCTGGCAAGGTGCTCACACAGTTATGAACAAAGGCTCCTCTAGTAACATGAATAAAATGTTTGTTCAAAGTTATCTGGAGTTTAATAATCTTTTCAAAACGTTAGCACAAAGACATTATTTACACATTGTTCATCGATATGTATATTGATACACATCAATATACAAATTGTACAAAATTACTAGTGATCTAGTCCATGGACTGGGATTTAAAGTTGGAATGAAACAGAAGTTGCGATAGTCTTTTCTTTCCTTGAAGTGAAACGGCTTCTCGAAAAAAAATACATAGGATGGGACTTGATCATGAATTGCTATTGCTGATCTCACCAGTAAACACACATCAGAGATGGGAAGAGATGCTACTGCAAGTATGAGGGAAAATTATTTTGATTAAAGGTTTTGAGTGAATGTTAAAAAACGTAATCATCTGCTTGAATAAATCATTTGTAATAATCACTTCAATATTCAATAAAATACAAAAATTGATTTCATGGTGACTTAAAACATATTTTGCGCAAATCAAAACATGTATGCAGTCTATCAATTAACTCTTCAAAGACTACGTTTGTAACACCGGGGTAAATAACAAGGGCGAGGAAGGCAGGGATCAATGTAAAACTCTATTTATTAAACAAAAATGAAAACGCTTTAAATATAAACAGAAAACGGCACACTTGTGCATAAACAAATGAAAACTAGGAATAACTAGGAAATCTCGGAAACGTAATGAAACATACACACTAGGATGCTACGACATGGAAACGTTAACAATCGACAAAGACAAGGGAGAACATGAGGGTTTAAATACACTAGAGCAGGGGTCGGCAACCCGCGGCTCCAGAGCCGCATACGGCTCTTTCACCCCTGTGCTGCGGCTCTTTCATCCCCTGCACTTAACTTGTAGCAGCGGTCCCGCTATCCACGCTCGGTCCGCTATCGCTCCGCCCACGGAAGAAAGGAGTGTCGCACCGCATGCGTGGTCGCTCCATACACCCCCACCCCCCGTCAACAGTTCAGTTCAGTTTTGTTTTTTTGGTCAAATATGCCTCTTTCAACATTTTGGGTTGCCGACCCCTGCACTAGAGTAATGGGAAACACCTGACACGACTAACGATGGTAGTGGTAAACGAGACAAAAACACAATGGATCACACAAGAGGTAACAGGAAGTGAGACACGACATGACTGTGACAATGTTACTGTGTCCAATAGAATGTTACTGTGTCCTATTTTAGAATGTTGTGGAAACATAATAGTGAGTTTTTCCTTTTGATGTTGGACCTTATAGAAAATGCAAATCTAATAATTTCTGTTGTCTTGCTTGTACCTATTCTTTTTTAAATATGAGGGATTATACAGACATGGGATACAGAGGGTGGTTATTGTGAAGGCTCCTATATATTAATCTAACCTTGATGCCACTGCTCAGCTGGGTGCTCTGCGATCAGAACACCCGTGTCCCTCTGTTCATATTTCATTCTCTCGCACCGCCAGTCAGCTCTTAACTGCCTCTGTAATTACACCCTCTTCAAGTGTTCAGCAGCTTTCTAATTGGAGGATGTTAAGATGCATATTGAGTTTTTTCAAGACGAGTAATTGAGGAGAAGAATTTTCAGTCGTGTGGCACATAACCCTCTACACCTTTTCAATTTTGAAGGCTTTTCTTTCAAGTGTACTATAGCCTATGTGATACCTGAGGCCTTGAGATTTTGGGATCTTGTACATCCTTTGTCATACAATTCCGGAAACTTTCACGACTAACGTGTTTTTTTTCTCTCTGCCCCCAACTTAAAAATTACACATCATTGATTTTAATTAACTTTACACTCCCTATTTGTTGCTGTATTTACAGATCACTGAGACATAGAAATATCCATTTATTCTCTAAGTTTTAATTATGGTTTCCTGAAAAACAGATTTACTGTTTGCTGCACAAGAATAGCAGCGTTAATTGTGTTCGCGTGACAGAACAGCCCTGTGGTGTCAAGCTTTGTCAGTAAGAAAAATAAACATTCACATCAACTGCTGACGAATCTTGTCACTGCAAAATCTTGTCTTTTAGTGAAAGGAGCCAAGAATTAATGACTACCTTTGCCAGTGTGATTAGATCATACCTTTGTTGTTGGTTGCTTAAGTCTCTTTCCTACAAAATATTAATGGTTTGGCATCAATTCAATTTACATATGCATTTGAAAATGTCATGAGAAGTCATTAGCACTGCTTGTGGGGTATTTGCACTTCGTCTGTAACTTCATCTTGATTCAGTCTGACGTGTAAAAAACATAATAATAATTTTTTTGAGCTGCTAAAAATGTAGTCTATGTTTGAGACTATCAATTAAATGATGCATGGTGTGGTGGGCAGGGTTTTTTCTAGTAACTGGAGTTCTCACGTGAGCCATTTTCAGATCCTACCAATATTATCGTATTAGAAAATTGAATATTTCAGATTAGTTTTTAATTACTTCCTTTATTCAACCTTGTTCTTATCTTTTATCCTTATAACTAAATTAATTAAACTGATTATAAATACACAGTAGATCATAAGATTTAGCAAAGTGTTTTATTCGTAAAATTGAAAGGTTTCTTTAGAGTACAAATTTGCTCACTAGTTTTCATTTACTCCATCAACTATATTAGTGGACTAATGTTGGGAATAGTGACTGAGGGTATAGAGGTTTGATTTCAGACACCGCTAAAGAAAACAGGAACTATTCATTGGAACTCAAACAGCAGAAACAAGAGGAATGAGAAAAACTTCAAAATAAACGTCCTTCAATGAAAGACAGGGAAACATAAGGAATCGTAACACTTTTAGTGTAATAAAAAAATATTGTTTAACAAAGTATATTTGTTCATTAAAACCAATAGTTGTTTTTGAGGAATAGCAATAATAATTGCTTTAAGAAATGTTTGCTTTCATTGAATTAGAGCAGTGGATCAGACCATGTGGAAAATTAAAATTCATCAAATAGAACATTTGTGACTAAATTAAACTAACTTAATATTTGATGATCTTTACACATTTATTGAACACAACTGAAGCAACACTGAAATGACCTCAGCTGAACAATAACACCATTGTCTTTTTAGAGTTGCCTTACAACACAATTTAACTCATTGAATCCTATTTATCCTAGTAAAGCTTCTTTGAAACAATCTTTATAGTATGAAGTGTGTATTTGTAACACTTGTTCGGATCTGTCTGTGTCTTCTTTGTCACTTTCTGTCTGTCGGGTCTTCTTTGTCACTTACTGTTGGTGAGGTCTTGGGAACACTTTCTGTCGGTCATGTCATCTGTGCATTTCCTGTCTGTAAGGTCATTGTTACACTTCCTCCACCTCTCGTGTGATCACTTAATCGTTAGTCTACCCAGGTGTTTGTCATTCCCTTGTGTATTAAGCCTTCTTGTTTGTCGGTTGTTAATATTCAAGTGCATGGATGTCTCACGGTCTCCTGCTGTTAGTCTTGTTCGAGTTATGTTTAGTTCTGTTTTTGCACAGTTGTGTTTCTTTTTTTATATTTAAAATCTTTTGATTTGTTTAAATAAAGTGAGTTTAAGTTTGGAACCCGCTGCTCCTCAGTCTCCTCGTTCGGCATCACAGATGTGACAACATTAACTGATAAATGCTGTAGTAATTAAGTGAACTGATAACCACCAGTTAACAGATTTGTTAATGTTATAATGAGAATTGTAGTGTCAGTACCATTCTGTAAACAATTCACACAACACTTTCAGGAAAATCAATTTCAAATCAGGAAAAAACAATGGAGATCCGGGACCACTACCTCCCCATGGGTCCCCCTTAATGTAAACAACAGTCTAAATGTTCTTCATGCCAACAACCCAGAAGCAGAGATATCATAAAGCAATGAGCATGATTTAACTGAGGTGCAGAGAAAAGGCACTAGAGTCATTTTTCCATTATATTTCACCACCTCAGAGAGAGACATTGAACAATACAAGTGTGAAAGAACCATATTTCAGAAAACCACCAGGGTTTTGTTATTGAATTGTACCGCTCGTGCTTTCTTGTGTGTCATCAGAATCAGTAAGACATTTCAGCTTCTTCTTTCTTCATTCTGAGCCTTTTTTTCTCCACCAATGTAGCTCGTCTTCAGTTTTGCATTTCTAACTGTCCTTTGAAGACATCCACTGATTTTACACAAGTACTCCTCTCCTGTGTAGCCATTAACCTGATAATGTACCTTTCACTCTCACTCTCCATTCTTGAGCTCTAATTAAAAGCTGATTGGCTCTTAAGGCTGGACTTATATTGCCATTGCACTTTCTCCCATTTATAGTAATACGAGTGCATCATCTCTCAATATATAAAGGTCTTTGGCGGAACCCATGGACCAGCTAACAAAGGAGGAATCATGGTGCATGGAGAAACCATTAGACCAGAGAAGCCGATGGACAAGGACAACAACCACGGCCCGCAAGCCCTAGGTGGAGCAGCTGGTTCTTGGGACTGATCTGGACAATGATGGAGTGAAGGAGGACTACTGGGAAACTGGACAAACTGAGTCCAAATCTGAGTGATGACCGATCAAGGTTGATCTGGAGGGATGAGAGAGCTCGGAGTCCCAGAATAGACGGCCCATGGTGGAGATGAGGGATCGCAGAGCCAGGGCATTGCCAACGTGCTGACAGGCCGAGATAGAGACATGGGCCTGGGGGCCTGAGGTGCATCTGGTGACCCAGCTGGAGGGGAAGCCCAAGGCTGAGCTGAGGAGATGCACGTAGCTAGCAGTGGGGTCAGAGCCGAGGAGCAGGATGACGCCAGTGAAGCTGGCGGATACAGGGGGACTGGACAGAACAAGTGAGAGAGATGAGACCAGGTCAGGTGGGAACATTTGGAGGAGAAATATTTCCAGCTGCGTCAACTCCGGGACGACTCAGGTGGCAGGCTCGGGATCTGGCTCCTTCTCTGCCTCTCTGATAGTGCCCTGCCGGAGCACCCATCACCAATATTGCACAAGCGATTCTGCTCACAGGTGATGAAACAACACATTGTTGGATAGTCCATTCAATAACTGTTTCGTAAGTGTAATGTAACGCAACATAACATAACATAGCATGGCATAGTGTAACGTAACAAAATATGCTATAATATAAATTGCACCCATAACATAGCTGGAAAACTGAGACACATTTTCTTTCAGTTTATAAGTGGCTGTCCTTGTCTTTTCACATTTGCATGTTTTCTTTTGTGCAGATTAACCTTGTCACTTTGTGATACTTTAAACTGATTCTGTGCCTTCTTATACCATTAAAACAATTAGCACCATGCATCAAAGGAAAATTATTTTTTGTGTAAACCGTTCTGACATGAGTTTAGTATTACACATGACAGATAAAAGTAATTTTGATCCTGATTGTGATTCTAAAAGAAGCCGCCAGCATTGCATCACCTTCTTCACACGCCATCTTATCAGCTGCAACAGGAATAAACAGGGAGGATTTAGTCGTGTAAAGTGATTTCAGAATTATTCTGCCCTGACAGCATGTAGCTTTAAACAGACATCCAGACACGACTCGTGACATTGTGAGATGGCGCAGAGACACGCGCCGATGGCACATAAAAAAGGGGAAATTAACGAACTAGGCCTAAAACGAGAGCACATAGTGTGTTAAGACGACCCAGTGTTATCAAGCTTGACAGTTGTGACAACTTGAATCACATTAGCAATTAACAAGCAATTTTAGTTCAAGTTCATATTTAAGCACAGCTTATTTGCTGCCAATTAGCGATGAATTAGTGGTTATTAAGCAATTAAATTATCACATAAGGTCCATGGATATAGTGGCAAGGGCAGGGCAGCTTAATCAGAGAGATACTGTCAAGTACCAAATTACAGTATTCTCATTTCTGTCTGTGCAAAGTCTGTTGAGATGGTTCTAGATATTAAGGGGAAATACAGAGAATAGAAGTTCAAAATAAGTGCTTTGTTCTCTGTCCCCAACCTAAAATCTCACACCGGTGATTTTAATTAACTTGTTTGTTGTCGTTTTTACAGATCACTGAGACACAGAAATATCCATTTCTTTTCCCAGCTTTTAATTATACCTCTCACAAGTAATTATGCCTTCCTGAAAATTGAATTAGGGACGGGGCTTAACAGAGAATACAAATTCAACACAAGAATACATGGTTTAAAAGCACCAATCCTTCTATTTTATATCAGTCCTTTCACATCAAGTTTGAAATGTAAGACTGTGTAAGATTTTGAGATGAGAAAATGAACAAGCTAAAGACCCTGTTTTGGTTTACACTAAATGGAAACTAAAAGCAAAATGACACTTTTATTTTTTTAATTTGTTAGTTCTCCTGTGCATTACAGTCCTGTTTTGTCAATGTTCATCCTGTTTCCCCGTGTGTTTACCTCTGTTAGAAGTTATCTGTCGTATCAAACAGCTTGTTAGTCTCATCAGATGTGTCTCATTTCCGTGATTTTCCCTGTGTCTATATTGTCTGTTTTTTTTTCTTAGGTACATTTTTGTTAACGGTGTGTGATAAGTCTCATGTAAGTCACTTGTCCAATTCTACGTCTTACTAGTTTTGCTGAGTTTTCCCCCCGTAATTGTATTGAGCAATCATTGAGTTTCTACATTAAAAGCCTCTATATGTTATTGCCTTCGTCTTTGTGCCTTCATCCACACATGACCGTGACACTGTGAATGTTCCTGTTCTATTCTATATCAACATTATGTGCAATGTTACATATATAGAAAGTATATTATTGTATTATTCACTCAAAAGACCATCACATGTTTCATTCCTGGATGAATGTACTTTTTGAACAAAGGATCAAGGTCAATGATTCATTCATAAAGTTTCAACGCATTTCAATATTGCGATCCGTTAAAAAGTAACTATTTGCATTTCTTAGTGATTTTTTTGAGATAAGTAAATGCTCAGATATTGTTTAGAACTACAATAACCATAATGTTTACACACCACGCCTCCTGATTTTTGTCAACATAGGGACAACATCCGGACTTACTCCTGATTTAGGAGAGGTGTTAGTCAATAATTGGGAAAACAGTAACTCTGCTATGTTGTTGTATTACTATGTTACTTGAAAAAAGTAATCTGATTACATAACTCGAGTTACTTATAATGACTTACTCTCAACACTGTTTACATATATATATTAAAGTACATTTCCATTTTGTTCCATCCAACCAGGTCAGAATGACTTGGATAAATGTGCATTCCTATAACAAAAACACCTTGTGATGGGTGCCAGGAGAAGAAAGAAATGTCATTTGGTTCTATCATTCAGTCCTAACTTTTGATGTCTTTTATTCCTTGTATGTGTCACACTCATTCTCCCCATTTCTCTCTTTTTCTCTACCTCCTTCACTCTCTTTTCAGTTTGATTTGTTTGATCTCCATGTGTATGCTGAGCGGGAGCTTGTCTAGATATGAACTCCATGGAGACGAGTCGTTTTAAACTCTGCTAGGAGAATGCTAGCATAAGACAAGGCTAGATGAAACAACCTCTCTGCTTCCTTATATTCCTTCTGTTGCAGTGCAAGAAGGGAATGCATGACCAGTCTAATTACATCCAGCACTTCAGATGACTACTAAAAACTCATTCTTTCCTTAGTGCCTCTGCACCCCCTGTCATTTTATGACAACTCTGATGATACCAATATCAGCATACTCTTTTCTTCACAACTTTTTTTTTTTTTGCAGCTGCCCTTTCTAAGTCGGTGCCCTACAGGGAATGTGTGTGTGTGTGTGTGTGTGTGTGTGTGTGTGTGTGTGTGTGTGTGTGTGTGTGTGTGTGTGTGTGTGTGTGTGTGTGTGTGTGTGTGTGTGTGTGTGTGTGTAAGCCTTGGTGTGATTGGCATGATAATGTCATAATGGATATGATAGCGTTGATATGTTTGTTCTTGTAGATAATTAAAATGTGTGTTTTGCCTGTAGTCATACACTATCTCTCTCTCTCTCTCTACATTATATATATATATATTTTTTTTTTTTTTTCTTTTTTCTTTTCATAAACCAGGCAAAATTGCAGTCTTTTTGTACTGTGGAGAAAGTTTTAAGTTCTAAAAGTACATCAAAACCTTTTATCTAAAAAGATTAAGGAAATTTTGATTCCTTGTGATATGACCCACGTAAAATCTCATATTGCTGCTGTCGCATGAGATATCAGGGTAAAAGAACAAAATGCCATAAAATTATAGTTTATAGGGTGTTTAAAAACTACAAACTAGCAAGTGATTCCTTTTGTCTAGACTTTACATGATGTTCTGTAAACACAGCAGACAGACAGAAACTTTCAGAGTGTCCAGTCCACTTTAAAATAATTCTCATTACTTTCAGTTGAAACTGAAAATCAACTGACAGGAGCCTAGTGTTATGAACGGGAACGGGTCAGAGCGTGTGCAATGCAGAAACTGACGAAGAGAGCAGGTTTCCAACTGAAATTCCACTTTTATTATATTAAAACCAAAAACACTTTAAATAGCAAAACAAATAAGCATAAACTGAATTTGTGCGTAAACTGAACTTAAACAAAACGCTGGAAACTCAGAAGCCCAGGAACACAGAGACAAGACAGCATCCACATACTTCAACAACGACAAAGACAAGGGAAACACAATAGGGTTTTATCCAAAAGGGAATGACGAACACCTGGTAAGACTAACGATGAAAGAGACTGACAAGACAGGTGCAGGAAGGGCACAGAAATATACACAAAAGGTAACTGGAAGTGAAACATGACACACCCGACAGGAAGTAACAACTAACTTTACACACAGGAAGTGAAACATTGACACGACAGACAGGAAGTGACAAATGACCTTACACACAGGAAGTGCACAGATGACACAACAAACAGGACTAAGGGAAAACACCCAGTTATCTTTTTACATAAACTGTCATTTCACTTAAAAAGGGGATCTACTTTTCCTTCAACCTTTTTTCCATTCACACCTTTGTTTGTTTGTTGTTTTTTGGAACCTGGTCAACATAGAAATTATATTATTGGAATATAATACTAATTATTATTATTATCATTATTGTTATTGTTATTGTTATTTTTGTGTTTTTCCAGCAGTAGTTTTATTTAAAATAATAATTTACATGGAGTAATTTTAGAATACAATGAATGTGATGAATAGTCAGTATGGCAAATGGTACTTAGGGTGTACCAAACAGTTGTGACAAACAGTGTGTCTAGTTTACCAAACACATTGACTATGGTGAGTCAAACTGATTATTGCTGTAATTCAAGACCAACAAAAAAAAGGTAAAAGTTCGTTTTTCATAATTTGTGAAATGCTGCAATCAAGCAAACACATACATTTTGATAGTTGTAGAATGAGCTAACACAGGGAGGGAATGGTGCAGTTAGTTGGACAACCCTCTCACATTTACACTGGATGAGAGCGCAGTGACATTTACAGCAGCCAATACTGCCCACATCCAATCTGAGATAGAGTAAAGAGGATGAGAAAGATGTGCAAGTAGGTTAAAAGTGGGCACGGGTCAGGCAGACAGTGACCTCTGCTAGTAAATGCCGTTTGAAAAATCACAGAGGGTTAGATAACCTGACCTCTCTGATGTGAGAGATGAAGGTTCCATCTTCAGTCTGCAAAGACACTGCAATCAAAACTCACCAGCCAACACACACATGCTCATTCCCATCAGATCCAGCAGCAAAGCTTTTAGTTGAAGACCATGCCACAATTCATCTCTGTACAAAAACCTCCTGTTAGAGCTGAGCCCAGTAAACACATCTCAAGACATTGCAGAGTGTCTGAAATACTGAGATGTTTTTATCTTTTGCTCACAGACTGTCTGCCTCAAACATTTATACTGCCCTCACAAAAAGTTACTGTCTATCTTGAACTGTTCCCTTCATTTTTATCACCAGGGCTGTTAACGATCTGCATACAGTAATCTAAGATGAAATCGTATGCCCTTTTCATTCATTTTATCAGATACCTCACTCATTTTCAATTGGTGCACTGACTCACTCAGAGGAAAAGTCTTAGTTCTGTATCAAATAAAATAGACCATCATCCCTATCTAGGTTTAGTTATGACTTTATATCCTATAAAAAAAAGACTAGACCATTCAGGAAATGGAATGTACACACAGAACATAATTAATCATGTATTGTCTGTGTGTTTGGTCTTGGTATTCCCTTCATTGTGGGGAATTTTTTGGTCATTGTGAGGAAAATAACTTATAAATCATACAGAATTCTGTTTTTTGAAAATTTAAAAATTGCAAAATGTTTTCTGTGATGGGCAGGTTTAGAAATAGAATATATGGTTTGTACAGAATAAAAATCTGTCAGATCAGGACACAGGCTCAGTCTGCAGGCACCTCAAAAACATTTTATTGAGTCTCCAAAAAGAAAACATAGAAGGCTGTCAATAATTCAGACATTAATAATGTCAGCGGTTCGTATTCCGAAGATGCTCATGATGACTGAAAGGCCAGAACACAGTGGTGTAGTTGGGCGGGGGGGGAAACCGCCTGGGGAAAACAGGATTGCAGAAGAGAAAACTAAAAAAGGAAAACAAGACTGGCAAAGAATTCAACACAACATGACAAAACATGAACCAAAAGATATAACTGACATGGTACAGGTGGAGGGAGTGAATCAATAATGAGGTAATGAATGGAATAACAAGGGGGGCAGGACAAGACACCACGATGACAGTGAAGCATATGGTGAAGTGTAGATTTGAGCCCATGTACTCCAACAAACACAAGACAATGTAAGAGAATGACAGATCAGCCTAGGGACATGACAAAAATCTTTGTGTCTTTGGAAAGTTCCCATAAACTATGTGTGTAGCAAGTATGTCTTCATGATTGTTACTAGTTTATTATTGTTGTTGTTGTTGTTATAAGCACAACAGCACTTTCTCAATTTGTTTGCCCCTATGTGTAACTACCCCGTGGGGTAAAAACAAGACCGACTAACTAAAGAACTTAGACAGGACTTAACTAGGACAGGATCAGGAACAGGCAGCATGATGACAATAAAGACAACGACAGGACACAGGACAGCAAATGTGAAGGGCTTAAATACACACAGGAGGAAGGGTAATTGATCAGGAAACAGCTGGGACAAATCAAACTAATGACAAGGAAACAAGGTGGGTAGTGTTAACAATGACCAGACATGAACACGCAGCCAATGCGGACGCGCGTTGCCACCTGTTCACAGGAACACAAAGACAGTGCGCAGCTGGTGAAAACCAAACTGCATGCGACACGAAAACACAACATGAAAGCATGCGGCTGATGTAAACACGAACAAAGCAAAGCCCAAAACCGCGCCTACTCACATAACGTAACTCACGACAAGAACGAACACATGAGGCATGAATGCCCGAATCCCGACACAAGGTCAAAACTGAACCAGACGTATCGGGACCGGACATCATAACCCACACACAAGACATTACACAGACAAGAGTGAGCGCGACTCGAACACTCGAAGCCGCGCGCGCGCACACACAAAACTCGAAACATTACGGTAGTGTCAGAGCTCTGCCACAACACAGAGAGATTGACTAGACAGAATGTGGCAGACTCCTGACAGTAAATCACTTTAACATCAGACAAAGACAAGGGAACACAGGAGAGTATAAATACACGTGAGGCAAATAGGGAACAGCTGACAAGACTTCAGGTAAGTGATTAGACAGACGGGAGCGTGAAGGACCTGGAAGATACGTAAAGGGACCTGGAGGGGAACAATGACAAGACAGGACCGTGACACTGTGCCCTGTGATGCCACTCTGTGCATTGACATGTTTGAAGTTTGAATTTGAATGAATTTTAGAACATTTTCCAATATATCTAACTATACATTTACTCACTTATAAAGACACAAAATCACTTGCTTCTTTTCTGAATTAATAATTACGTTTTTTAATGAATCGGTTGATATAAATGACACACTGGCCCCGACATACTGGTCATTTGTTTCTTTCTAATTGAATCAGTGCTTCTGAACAAATTGGTGTTGAGAAATTCAATTATGCAAACTTGTGAAAACAGGTACCAAAATGCTAGTTTTTGAAAACTATATTGTTATCGTATCTGCGAATTTGTGAAAACAGTGAGATCATGCACTTTGTTTTTTTTACAAAGTGACTGCCAACTACTACTGTCTTACCTCCAGAACCTCCAAAAGGAATATATGAAGCACAGGTGAACTTTGGAAATCTGTTGCAATCTAGACATGAAAATGTTATGTATGTTTAAGGTTTCTTTTTAATGATTCGATCTCTCTCATCTTTTCTGCCTCTGAACTCCTACTACGCCATCACTATAAAAGCAATAGCTATCTGAAGAGCAACAGATCTTAGAGGTTGAGAAGGAAATAGATCAATGGCATATGTGTATACGAGCAGAATGTTATGGCGAGACAGACTGTAATTATGTTCAAAGGGACAGCAGTCGACTAAAACAAAGATAGTTCAATCAGAAGCCGGTTTGAGGCTTCAGTGAGAGCAAACAAAAGTGGCCCCTGAACACACGGAATGATCCATACAGACAGAAAGGGTCTTAACCCTGACCTAGGAGCTGACGAGCTAAAGGATATGGTCTGCATATATTTCTGCATGGTTCTCATAATCTTTATATCATTAGACCCTAATTTCAATAGGTTAGAAATCTCATTAGCGGTCACAGAGTGTAAACCGGGGACCTTAAAGACCCAATAATCCCATGTCACGTCAAAGCAGTTGTAAGTTTAATAACCAATATATTCCAGTCTGAGCATAACAGACAAAAATGTTACAAACGAGAATATTTCAAACTCATTCACAGATTAATGAAATACCTCTTTTATAACAGCAATGCCTCTAAAATAGTATTCTAGCCATCATGTACTTTGATTTTGACGATTGGGGTACAATATAGAAGAATACACTGTATGTGAGTGACTCCTTGACCATTGTTTGATCTCAGCTGCATACATCTGAAATAATGATGATGCTTTTACTGTTTCTTTGGTAAGTTGACTGTCAATTATACTGTAATGGATGTGGTGAAATACAGACTGTCCTTGCTTCATATCCTAAGAACATGGATCTCTTGATAATAAGAAAAATCAGCCATAATTGTCTCTGAATTTCGTACTGTACAACTACTATTCGTGAATATAGAAAGAAAACGTCAGATATGTGAAATGCTCTCTGAATTTCAGCAATTGTGTTCCTTCTTTTCTGCATAATCTTTGTAAGCCTGGTGAAAGCAAATTCGCTGGCATTGGGAAAATGGCAGTTGACTGATCGATAGCATTTAAGACTACAATGAATGAACAGGAATGACATCTCAATACTCTTAAAATGAACAAAGGAGGTTTATGGCACCTAGCATTAATTTCACAGACAAATATCAGCATCTGTTCTGCGCAAGTTTGCAAAGATGACAAAAGATTGCATGGACAATGGGATAAATAGCCAATTCCTATGTTTTTTAGTGCATTGAATACAGAGGTGCGTGTGATCAAATTTTGTGTTTGAGGTTTCCTTACATTAAAGTAATACCGATTATGTAATGTAAAAATGTAAAGTGTGCAAATCTGCTCTTCTCATGGCACCAAATGTCAGTGCAATTTCAAACAGGTGTACTTTTACATTTTTATGCATTTTGGCAGATGCTTTTATCCAAAGAGACGTACATTGCATTCAAAGAACACATTGACAACCTAATCAGTTTTTGCTTTTCCTGGGAATTGAACCAATGACCTTGGTGTTGTAAACACCAATGATCTACTGGTTGAGCCAAACACAAGATCAGGAATTCATGTTTCAGGAATCAACTTTTGAAAGGCTTAATTTCATTTATTTTTTACATGTATCTTTTTTATGGGGACTTTCCATCAACAAAATGCTTTTATCATGAAAAAAACTGTCTATTCTATGCCCTAACAATACCCCTGAACACAACCCTTGCAGAAAACATCCTGAATTTCACATTTTCAACAAAAACAAAACATAATATTACATTAGGATGATTTATAAGTTGTTTTGCTCATGATAACAAAAAATGTCTCAAGGTCAAACATTTCTGGCATTACCATCCATGTGGGGACATAGGGTTTACTAAGACCACACACACACTAGTCTGGCTAGGGGCTGGTGGCTAGTTGCTACAGTTCTCCTTACTCATGCACATATTATTACGAATTTACACTAATTGCTTTTAATCAGGAAGGCTCCCTCTCATAGATGTGGGCTGTCAAACTGCACCTGACACTGCAGGTCGTGTACCGTAGCCTTTCGCAGCTCTATCTCTTCATCCTCTACTTCTCATCACCCGCAGGCATATCTATTAACCTGACAGCACAGGAACTGCCGAGCACAACTTCCATGACCTCAGGGCTAATTATAAACCCCATTATGTGCTCCTGTCAAATTAGGAGACGGACTGTCTTTTGCCAAGCAATACGTAGAAATAGTGGAGTCAGGGCCTCACAGGACACCCAACAAGACCAGATGAAAGAGAGGCAGCTTTGGAACCAGGTATGTTTCACATATGTTGTGGCATCTGGGGATGCCACGCACTAGATAGGTGACATAAAGAGTGTGAAGTTACCCTCACTTTCAGTAAATACCGGATGCTCGGATGTTCTTTTAGAATAACTAGGATGATCACATTCTTTAACATTTCTGACATCAAACAGCCCACAGCAGCATCTGGCAGCGTCTAACCTCAACACTTTCTCACAGTTTTTCTATAGAATTCTGTTACATACAGACATCACTGAAAATATCTTGCAGCTCATGATTCAGATGTTGGTTCAGTAACCACTCAATTCACAAGTTCACGCTTCCAAATAATCAGAGTAGGAGTATTTGGCGAGTATCCTAACTCAGAATTTGGTCACCAAAGATTATAAAGAGTACAGCAAAGATTCTTATAGTAATATTAATTGAACTTTCTTTCAGAGTTATTTGTCTTTAAAATTGTTGTTCTGTAATGTTTAATAAAACCATGATACAATGTTTATGGAATATTTTATTTTTTGTTTTGCTGGGCGTCTGTCTAACATTTTATAAGAAAATATAAAATGGAATGTTCCCTTAAAGCGGAAATGAATTGGGAAAACACATTTTCCTTGATCAGGTAATATAAAATTATCCTAAATATCCTAATAAGTTTCAGAACTCAAAACTTCCTCACGACACAAAAAACTAGCTATAGCGAAGGTACACGATCGAATACGATGGCACAGTAGTGGCCCCTTCTGAGTGTTAGGACCACAAGAATGGCAATGCAAAGACTGTGCTTTTCCACAACTTGGCGCTGCAAAATGTCTTGTAATCATCAGAAGCATCTGGAAGAAACATCTACTCATTGTTAGAGAAATCCTGTGTTTGTATTCTCTCGTATGTACTACTACATAACGTGCAAATTGGAGGGCAGGGCTAAAGTGACAATGATGTAATCATTCATCGCACTGTGATCTGAATCTTAAACAAGTTGCTTTCTGAGGTTGGTTTCAATAAAAACAGTTTTTGGACTACGTTATGATCCTGAGTTATCTTCAACTGTCTTTTTGTATATTGTTTGTCTCTCTCTCTCTCGCTCGCTCTCTCTCTCTCTCTCTCTCTCTCTCTCTCTGTGTAGATGTTACAGATTGGTTACGCCCTTTAATCACTTGAAGACTGTGATTGGTCCTGCCAAACACCTGATCTGGAGGGATCGTAAGTAAAGTGGGAAAGTAATGATGAACTTTTTAACAAAGTTCAAGTCAGTTCGCATGAGTATGACAGTCATAAACATAAGTCATTCTTTTTCAGTTATAACTGTGGCAACTCTAAGTGCTTGCTTAATTTAATATTTAATAATAAAGGGTAAAAAAAGGATATAAATTAGATGTTTTTATGTATCAAAACAGTGTACAATCAAAAACCTCAGAGAACAGGATTGTTAAAAAGTGCATTTCGTGACACCTTTAACGTTTGCATAACCAAAAAAGCAAAAACAGTTATGAAGAAATGTTCCAGTAACATTAATAAAACATTTGTTCAGTCATCTGAAAGGCTCTGTCTGTGTTTGTGTTTGCCATGCGTCCTTCTTGTCCTGCCTCCTCATTTCCTCTTTGTTCAGTCCTTGTTTGCTTGATTATGTTCACCTGATCCTCATGTGCTCGTCTCACTTTATATTGTGCTTCCTTCCTTCATGTCTTTGCTGGTTTGTTGTGTGTTTATGTCTCAATCTTGCATTGTGATGTGTCTTGTGGTTGTCCAGAGGTCTCCCTGAAGCTTCTTGTATCCTTGTAGTTCTTGCTTTTTCTTGGTCTAAGTTCTCTTTATCATTTAACCTTCTCAAGTGGTTTTGTTTTACTTTAACTATCCTAGTTTATGTCTGGTTTTGTGTCTCAGATTTATAGACTTGTGTTACTTTAGTTCTCTCTTTGATTCTTTTAACCTGAATTTATACCTATCCAGGTGTCTTTCTCCTATCATGACTTGTTTTACTTTTGTTTGTTTTTTGCCACAGTGTTTTTACCACAGTGTTTAGTGTTTTCCCTGCCTTGTAATTATTGAATATTTTAGTAGTTTTTATTCTTGTGTCTTGTTTCTCCCCTGTAGCTCAATCAGTAGAGCATTGGTGCTTACAACATCAAGGTCATGGGTTTGATCCCCATGGAAAGCAATAACTGATTCAATGTGTTCCTTGAATGCAATGCAAGTTGCTTTGGATAAAAGTGTCTGCCAAATGCATAAATGTTGTGTGTTTGAGTCCTGCCCTGCCTGAGACTCCACTGTCTAATAGTTCCCAGGCTGCTCAATCTACTGTTACTCTATTGTTAATAAATCACCATTTACTGCTCATCTCTGTGCTTTGGTCCTGTTATTTCCAGTGATTCCTGACATTAACGTTCCATAACCGTAAAAAGTGGAAAATTTAAGAGAACATTCAAAGCATTCTCATGACTTAATAGAAGATATTTTGTTTGCTACAAATGCATTTTAGGTGCTGGAAAAATAATTGGCAGTGCTGAATTTCTAAACATGTCTGTAGCCGAGTCTGAGTCTTGTAGTATGAAATGTGTTTTGACTGGAAGTGACATTAGTGAGGTCGGACAGTAGTCTGATAATTTTGAAAGTCATGTGTATAAGTGACATGACTGCTTTTTTAAATTAAAAGAATCATCTATGAGTCATTCGTTGTGGAATCAGGATCAGAATCAGTTCGCTCTGTGTGGTTTTGATTCAGTAAACTAAAAAAACTCATTAGAGCCATTTAACATAGTTCATGAATCAGAACTGAATGGTCAGTTCTGATTCATGAACTATTGCGTGTTGTGTGTTGCTTTTTGCACAATGTTTGCAAATGATGTGTTGCTTTTGCACTCAGCCTGTTCATCCAACTCAACTGTGAGACTTTTCTTGAGATCACAGAATACAGTCTTTTTTCCATCAAAACATATGACATTTTCAAACATACATTCAAATTTCCAGGTAACATAGGATTTTGCATGCGCTAAATGATCATGGTTTTGTCTAAAATTAATTTAATTTGCTCATACGTAAAAGGGTTTGTGCTTTAGATGCTGTATAGAATCACACTTTGCATGAATACAAATATCACATTTGTAAACAACATTCACTTCATGATAAGTCATTTCTGTGTGAGCAATGTATCAGTGATTGGTTATGAAATAAAACATTATTGTATGTCTGATGCATAACTGTTCTCAGAAATGATTAAAGACCTTCTTGAATAAATCTGAAGAATAATTAGATACACCAGGAGGGGAAAAAACACTACTGTGAGCAACGGAAAGCCACGCAGAGCGACAGGTTGCAAAACTCAGACTGATCTAGAGATAGATGGATCTCATTTTTTGAAGTATAAAAGGCCATTCCGCAAGAAAATTTTCAATTACGTTTTCTTTGCAACCATAAAAAAGCTTGACGATTCAAGATAAAGAAAGCAGGCGGTCGGTTATAATCCAACCTTTGATAGTGAAGGAAAGGTTTTGCTGTAAGGCCTACACATTCATCAGTTACATTTTCCTCCAAGACTTGTGGAGCCTATGGAGGATACTAGAGTCTGAGAGAGAATTTTGTTACACCCAGATCGAATCCCAGGCGTCAGTCGCACTGACCACACTCCCAGCACTATTACACAATTAAGGATGTGATTTAATTATCTATTTATCTGTTTCGGCACTCTGGATGATATACATAGAGTCTAATGGCCTCGCTTCATTACCCTCCATTAGGAGCGCGGCACAAAACAACACGGTGAGGTTAATGTCTCTCATGCAGCTCCCAGATGAGTTCTGATTGAGGCCTACGCGACAGAAACCCAACACTACGACTGCCTGCCCATAATAATGTTGGTATTGCTAATGCTACTATATTGTGCAGTACTGGCCTCTGACGGAAGCTGCTATCAATTAAAGCCATTTTTGCTATAGGTACTTCAAATATAGTATTTTAAATGTGTAAATATGTATATTATTTGTGTGTGCATATATATATACATATGAAAAGACTTAATAGAATGGTGCAAACATTAGGTCGACAGCAAATCAGAATCTTTTGAATTGATGTGAATGAATGAATGAATGAATGAATGAATGAATGAATGAATGAATAAATAAAGTGAATGATTCTTCTTGTTCACTGACTAAATTCTTTTTGAAGAAAGAGGCATCTTTTTTGTATTTAGACTGATTGTAGTATGAGAAAATAATATTTGTAAGTAAGTTCACAGTGAAAAGAAAAGAGAAAAAAGATATGCTTGGTACAGTAGGAACCCAATAGCAATTTGAAAATTCATTTAATTTTGCTTTACATTTTAAGATGGATATTAATTACCTGTTGAGAGTGTGTTGACAGTCTGTATGTTCCTGTCTGTCTGGGACTTCATTGTCACTTCCTGTCAGTCGTGTTATTGTTTCACTTCCTGTCTATCGTGTCATCGTTTCACTGCCTGCACCTGTCGTGTAATCACTTAATCATTAGTCTCCCAGGTGACTGTCATTTCCTTGTGTATAAATCCCTCTTGCATTTCCCTTGTGTTTTTCGGTTGTTGAAGTTGTAATTTCTATGTTCGAGTGTATGGATGTCCTGATCGTTTATGTTTCCAGTGTTTTGGTTTAAGTTTAGTTTAGTTTATTGCACATGTGTGCTTCTTTTGTTTATATTTAAAGTGTTTTGTTTCATTTATGATTATTAAAGTAATTGAGTTTACCCTGATTTCTTCGTCGTACTCTCCGCATCGCACACCAGCAACACCATTCGTTACACTGACTTCCCGAAAACCAAAAATGAGGTGCTTTTTTTTTTTTTTTTGACAGTTACAGATTTATAAAACAAATAGAACGGAATAAACAACCCTAAACTCTAACACAGAGATCCATTATAGCATTGAGTAGGGATTAAGGATGAAAAGGTTCTAAATAGAACTATTCAGAAACTTATAAAGAAGTTATGAATTGAACAAAAAGGCATAAAGATGTGACTGTGATTGCAAGGGCTTGAGTGCTTTATTCAGTTTGGCATGAAAGTAAATCTGTTTTGTTTGTTTTTTAAATGCCAAAGGGGGTGTCTAAATGGTGCCAATTCATGAATGTACAAAAATTCTATATTTGTTTTCTATAGCTTGATTAAAGCCCAGGGCCTGAAAAATAGATTCAGATCAGCTGAGATAAGGCACTATTTCTAAAGTCTCTTGGTAGATTTTTAGACATTTTCAACAAATCTTTGGAGACTAGAATTGAATGACTCACTCTCAGATGAAAAACGGTCACTTGTCAATGGAACTGCAGAAAACGTCACTGAACAAATTAATGAACAAATGCATTCCAGCTCTGACAGCTTCCTTGTAACTTATTTACTCTTTAAAATGATCTTTACAAAGCTGTTTTCATTGTGGCTGGTTATCATTCCATAACTGAATCGTAGCCCACAGGAACATATCTGCCCCTCAGCCATGGTCTGAGAAGTTAAGTATGGCTAAGCTGCGGTTGCCCTTGAATGAGATATTCTTACCATAGTCACTGATCCGGAAAGAACCAGCTGCATCTGTGTGCAACAATGCAAGAGATTTAACCGTGTATTCAATAAGAATGGCCTGGGATTAGTAAGTCTGCAGCACAGCTAAAGTGAACAACAATGAGGACAGAACATCTAGTTGTGTAAACAACCAATGCTTGGCACACACCCTTTTGTGCTCCCAGGAATGTTAAATAAGCTGTTAGACTTCATTTAGACTGACAGAGCAAACGGTGGAAAACTGTCTGATTCATCTCAAAATCATTGGTGTGGGTGTGCCATGGATCTTAGCCTCATCTGCCCTAAAATGACAATGTGAGATCCCTTAAATGGTGACGCAGTGACAGAAAATACCAGAGGCATTTGACAGATGACATATCTTGGTGACAAAACATCATTGAATATCCAAAGATAATTTTCATGGGCCACCTTAGGTGTAGCTGTCAGATAAAATGTCTCTTCTTGCCATTGCAGAGTGGGACTGGAAATTAGATGTGCGTATCTTTTCCATTTCACTCCTTTTGTTTAAAAAGGTATCTTTGTTTCAGCACAATTGCATAGTTTCAACATGATTAGATTAGTTCCTCTCTGTAGCAATTTGTAAAATGTTTATTGACCAGCTCTATGGATATGAGTGAAAAATATGAAAATGTTTAGGCAGAGAAGTGTGGTATTAAATTTATATTCACATTTACAATAGATCAAATGCTCTAATGAAAATGTTCAATTTATTTAAATGCATTAAGGAGCATCTTAGCTGCAGTGAATAAAATGTTTTAATATAAAAGGAATGAACTAAATGGAATGAGTACAACAACTTTGAGTCGTAATTGAATAATATGAAGTCAAGGGACTGAAATTTGATTGAAAAGGATTTTTAATTAGATGTGGAGTTGAATTTCTATCACAATTTAATCAGATAACGACATAATTTCATGCAAAAGTAATTAGAATCTTAGTTGAAATTAGAATTGGTCGTGAATACATTTGTTTTGGAAGCAGGAGTTCAATACAACCCAAGATTAAATTTGGAATCAGTTTAAATTAAGCATTATACTGAGATTGGTTAAGATTGATGAAGAAACGCCGTTATTGTGAACTCTTTTGATTTCCCATGTACTGTCAGGCAAATCATTGGACAGGCAAAACTATCAAATGATTTCATCGGCTGTCTGACAACATCATCATAATCCTATATGTAGATGTAAAAGTTTGAACATTCCATACACCCCATTTTCCCTTGTCAGAATGAATCATCTTTTTTTCTGCGGTATTTCACTCTGTCTGTGTGTTTGTGTGTGTGTGTGCGTGCGTGTGTGTTTCAGATCACGCGTCAGTGTATATAATATTCCATAGCATTGAAGGTATCTCATCAGTTTACTTAATAGGAAGGAAAAATACTTATTTTTATGCCATTTACATCTGATCACACACATTATGATAAATCCCTTGATTTATTAGCAACTCTGCTCATGATGCAAAGCCTCTGATGAAGATAGATATAATCGAACCCAATGCATCGCCCTCATGAGACATATTTAGTGAGATAACATAACTTTGATGTTCCACCATCAATTTATGATTAATAGATGAGTCTTCAGTAAGAAGACATTCAAACGCACACTTCTAGATCAAACCAATCAATACCACTATCCAAAGCACACATAAAAAATGTATTCAGTGGCATTATTATTTAGAGCTTTATTATTTAGCCCATGTTTGCTTTAAATATATGTGTTGTCTTCTGATTACCAAACTCTAATCTTAATCTAATCTTAATTCAGATCTTAATCATCACAGTTTTTTTTATACAAAGATTTATGATTTTTGATCAAATTTAGTGCCCATGTTACAGTTTAACGTAGCCAATTATAATAGCAACAGCAATAACAATGGTTAATAAAAGCATGCTCCATAGCATAATTTGATTAAGAACGTTTGTCAGCTTTATCTATGTCATCTCTATCTGGGTGAGAATATGTAGTATTAAAAAAAATGAAAAAAAATTCTGTAATATTTTAATGAATGAATGTATGAAAATTAACCAAAATCTAAAATGAATCTAAACAAAATTGGGGAAAAAACTGAAAATAAGCTACATTTCAGGACTTTAAATAAAATTACAATTATAACAAATTCTTTTTTTTATACAGCACTTGCAGTAGTAAATAAAGTCATATGATGTGATGGAAATGAGTAACGGTCCCAGGAGTGATCCCTGTGGTGAGAGTGCATGCAGTTTGAGGAGGCTAACTTGGCAACCTGCTAAAATAGCACCAAACCCAGAAAACACTGACAAAGTCATCACACCACTTGAAGCCTGATTTATATGTGGCAATTCGATTATTAATAGTAAAGAGATTGGCATTTCATTGAATATGAAACTTGAAAAGGAAGAACACGGTATGGTGAGATCATCTGGTTGTCTCTGAGCAGTCAAAGTTAGGTTTCTTGAGTACTGGGGCTATATGCACTCTGTATATTTTAAAGTCTAATGAGACAGCTTCACAAGATAAGGATGTAGACAGCAGAAGATAGATACGGAGAGTGTATCTCTCTTGTAAAAGAAGAAAGTGGAAAGGATTTAGGGGGCAGGACTAAGCAGGTAGGCAGAGATAGTTTGTGCATGACTCACTTGTAACAGTTAACTAAAGTTTAATATACACTGCTCAATAGAATTAAGGGAACACATTGGATCTCAATTAATTAAACATATTTATTTACAAACATCCTATAATTTGTTAAGAACACAATTATGTGAGAACAATCAATGGAAACCCAAATCAACAAAACACCAATGGTTGGATTCAAAATCATGCCAAAAATCTATGTAAAATTCAGAGCAATAATTTATATAATTTCTACTGCCCATTCATCATAATTCACCTGTTAACAAGCAATCTCATACACTCAGAGAGAGAGCAGATACATTTAGCATAAGTGATCACTTCTGTTAGAAAAACAAACAATATGAACTTAAATGAATCTCAGTCTACTACTAAAAGTAACCTTGACGTATTTCAATCTCTTAAGATTTCTTGTAAATTTGGAAAATTTTCTTTCAAAACGTTGAGGCTGGTCTTTTTTCTTAAATGTATTTACCACAGTTATTTATGTGAGAACAGTTGATTAAAACCATAATCATCATCACATTGAGGGCTGGATTCAAAATCATACTAAAAATCTATGTAAAATTCTGAAGTTCCAGGAAGTCACTATGTGTATGTCCCCCCCGTGCCTGTATGCATTCACAACAATTTCTGGGCACGCTCCTAATGAGATGGCGGATGGTGTCCTGTGGGATCTCCTCCCAGACCTGTGAGCTCTTGGACAGTCTCTGGTGCTACTTGGCAGCTTCAGATGCTGCAATATATAATATCCCAGAGGATCTCAATTGGATTCAGGTCTAGGGAACGTGAGGGCCAGTCAATGGCATCAGTGCCTTCGTCATCTAAAAACTGCCAACACACTCTATGCCAGGCAGGCCAGGCATTATCATGCAGCAGGAGGAACCCAGGGCCCACTGCACCAGCATAAGGTCTGACAATGACTGAGGATTTCATGCCCGTACTTAAACAGTATGTGCAGGTCTGTGCAACTTACCAAGAATATTTCTCCGCAGACCCACCGCCAAACCGGTCATGCTGAATAATATTGCAGTATGACGTTCCCCACAGCATCTCCAGACTCTTTCATGTCTGTCTCATGTTCTCAGTGTGAACCTGCTCTCATCTGTGAAGATAGCGTGGCTCCAATTCTGGTGTTCTCTGGCAAATGCCAATCGATCTGCATGGTGCTGAGCTGTGGAAGATGTTGGGCTCTCATGAAGTCTGTTTCTCATGGTTTGGTCAAAAACATGCACACCAGTAGCCTGCTGGACGTAATTTTGTAGGGCTCTGGCAGTGATCCTGTTCCTCCTCAAACAAAGGTGCAGTTACTGGCCCTGCTACTGGGTTGTTGCCCCTCTACCTTCCTGTCCAGCTGTAATGGCCTGTCTCCCTGTGTCTTCTCCATGCTCTTGGAACTCTGTTGGGAGACACACCAAACCTCCTTGCAATGGCACGAAAGGATGTGCCATCCTGGAGGAGTAGGACTGCCTGCACAACCTGAATTGATTACTGGTACAACCTCATTGTGGGGTTGTCTTTCTGTTGCCTCTCCAGTGCACCTGTTGTAACTTTCAGTTGCACCAAAGCAGGTGAAACTGATTCATAATTACTTTTGCTTCCTAGTAGGATAGATTGATATATTTTAAGTTTAACTGACTTGGTGTTGTACTGTGATGATTAAATGTTTTTTGACCAATGTATATACAGTAGATACACATAGAAATGGATAAATGTATAAATATTAAAAGTATAAGGCATAAATGTTTAAAATGCAGCTAAAATGCCTTTGAATGACCTTTTCTCTTTTTCCAGAATAGAAAAATAATTAATGTTAATGCAGTTTATTCAAATCAAAACTCTCAGCACATCTTTTCGACATCTTTAAGCATGTGCATACACTAAAGTGTAACCTTTTTTTATTATTTCCATTCTGAAAATTTGATTCACAGTGAAAATGATTCAGGCACAATGGGCTTTTTGAAGAAATCAGTGAAAGCAATGCAGGTTTGCTGCTATTCAGCGTGTCCTTTCAAGCACTGAAAATATATTGTGCTATTCTATACTATATACTGAAAAAGTATGGAGGGCCCAGTGGGGAAACCAATGACCCATCTTACACATATCATGATTAAATATGCAAATTAAATATTTCATGCATGGACAGTGTAATAGGTAATTTAGCGCTTGACTTCCTCCCATCCCTATTGACATAAGTGATGCACAGAAAAGACAAGAGTTTTATTCATTTCGTAAACGCGCATCATGTTTGCTTTTTATCAACATGGTGATGATACATAACCAAGGACATTGAGGAAACATGAAGTTTTGTCCTTTGTTGGATGCAAAGCCCAGGATTACGCTTATACCTGAAGATCAGGGTACAAAAATGAATATGTAATGTAAAATGTGTCGGATGTTATTATAGATTTGCAGCCAAATATACGTACACGTAAATCACTTGACCATGCCTCACCAGCACTCACTGTAATTACCGCAACACTCTCTGGAGTAGCGCAAGAGGTCTAAGGTCATTTTTTCATACATAGTTAGACATAATCAAGTGATGTAACATACAGTTATGTGGGAGTATGTTTGAAAGGGATGAGAAACGGGATGAGAGTTAGCACATTACCTGCACTTTCATGGTAGATTTAGGTCATTTCCTGTAGGACGAACTGGTAAAATTGCCTTAAAAGAGATTGATCAGTTTATGTCCGTCTGTGAGTGTGAATAAGAAAGCCTCAGCATAATAGCAGAGTTAGTGAATAACAAAATTAGCGCATTATCCTCAGCGGGGTGGCTGTAATCTTTAGTCATTTCCTGTGTGATCCATAGCTTACACACATAGGTAATACTGCCTGAAAATCCATTCAAATTGAATGTATTAGCAGTAAGTGTGTTTCCATGCATTTGTGTGCGAGTATATCGCCAAAGTCTGGCTTGGACAAGACAGAGTGAGAGCTAAGTGAAGAAAAAGGAGGGGGAAGAGAGAGCGATAAGATAGAACAGAATAGAATGTGACAGGCTTATCCTCTACCTTCAGCAGTAAAATAATGAAATGATAACTGAGTGTGATGGACCACTTGGGCATTTTGCTTAATGTAGATCTGATGTGAATCTAATGTATAATGTGAGCGTAATCGCAACATGATGTAAGTGCACTGAAGCACAGGAACAGTGAAGGATTTGAGGAATTGGCACTGGGAGGATGCATATTAAATGTTAATCAGCTGACACATCGAGACACCGGGAGGCTTGGCAAAATATGTTACCTACAAGTCCAAAGACAATGGAATATATATATGTAGTACAGTCTTAGGCATCTTATATTTCACCTATATATATATATATATATATATATATATATATATATATATATATATATATATATATATATGTATATATGTATACATATAGTTCTTGGTAAACGTAAAACTTTTGCCACAAAAGAAGTTGAAAGTTGTGTGGCATGTGACTCACATTTGTAGCAAATGTATAAAAGAACTAAAAGTAGTACAGTTCATCACTTAAACAGGCATGTGACAAATTATATTATTGTTCCATAAAGGGCACACACGTTCCAAACCTCAACGATAAATGATTTCTTCATTTGCCAAAAAAGGCAGACAGCAGGAACATTAACACCACTTGCTGAAGTGAATTTAATTTATATAGCCCAATGTCACTAATCATAATCCAAACAACATCCATTCATTTTGGCTGAGCACCTGAAAATTCAGCTTAATTTCCCATCATCACCTAACTTACTCGACCAGCTGAGGAAAAAGCATTGAGGAAACATAGGCATAGGAATTGTTCTGTAGGAATTTTGTTAAATAGAGTTGGATGTATGTATGTGCATCTTCTTAATTAGAAAAGGTTTAAACTATATTTGTCATGCTTGTTCAATGAACCATAAACAATTATTCCACATGGATTGGAACTATGACACTATGACATTAAAGAGACCTTTCTACTCACTCAGGAGATGTCCATAGTCCCTCATTACCTCTGTGAACATGCCATAGTCCTGCTGCAGGGAGGCATGAAGACTGCAATGCAAATAAACTGCAATATCCGAAATGTAAAATACCTAAGACTAAAGGGAGATAGAGAGGACAACTGATCCATCCATGCAGTGCCAAACCATAGGTAAACATATAGGTCACATAGGTCCCACTAGATATGCTTGAGAACTTGCAAGTGCCTTGGACTAACATCTCTAAGCAAGAATTGATCAATCTGGTGCAGTCTATGCTGTACTTAAAGCAGCTGCTGGCCAAACCAGACTGCTTATTTTGATATTGACCTCCACTCTCTTGAGGGACACATTTCTGTTCATCAAACGTGTGTGAAATATTTACAAACGTTAAGAAATTTGCTTGAAAAAATCAGTTAAAAGTGAGAGGACATTACTTTTCTTGCTGAGCATACAGCCATGGCCAAAAGTATTGGTAGACATACATTTAGTATTTTGCAAAGTTTGAAGCTTCAATTGCTGTGATGTTGAATCGCATTGTTTCTAGCTTATTGATCAAAGTAAACAGATGCATTCTAAAAACCTGCACACAAAAAATTACCTTTATCACAAAAAAACTGACCTGGTACAAAAACTGGTACAATATGACCAGCTAACATAATTTCACTGATAATATTATCAGCATATGTGAAACTGTGAACAAGTACTAGTCACTGTCATTCTGATTGGATTATGAGGGCACAGTGATTAAAAGGAGGAAAGAAGTGCTTCCAATTATTGTGTTCTTGTGTTAGCAATGGTTACCTAGATAAAAAAAGATCTTACTTTGCATTAAAATGGCCTCTAATGCAAGGAAATTACTGCAAAAACATTGCACCTGAAAGAACCATTTACTGTTTCGTCGAAACTTCAAGGCAAAGGGTTCATCTGCAGTGAAGAAGGCATTCCAGAGTATCCAGTAAACACCAGGATTGTCTCCTCTTGAGGAGTCGGTTACAGACTCATGCCACCACCAGTGCAGAGCTTGCTCAAGATTGGCAGCAGGTGAGTGTGAGTGTTTGTACTGATCTGTATTGTGTGTTGCATTATTTCAGGGTTATTTGTACCACTGCAAATAAAATTCACTGTGAAATAGTGTTGATAGTTACAGAACATTGTGTCAAATGTCATTTCATTCATACATACAATACGTGGCGGCGGCGACGGCAGGGGAGATGGATATTTGATTTTTATGATCCTAAAAGTTCAATTCAATGATCAAAATATCAGAAAAATATTTAGTTTTTTAAATAGGAAGGAAAAACAAAAGCAACAGATTTTATTTTAACATGTAAAATCAAGCAAAAAATGCATAGAAAAACAGACTAAAACAATCAGTTATTAATATTTAGTTGGTTCTCTCCTGTTTTTTGCATCCATTCCTAATTTCTTCGCATGACAGTCTGGCCAAAATGATATCCGCACAATTTGGAATGCTTTATTGCTTTGACACAATAAAACAACTGACTCCATCCACAACTACAGAATATGATTATAGGATCTTTAATCATATTTAAATAAAAGATGGACATGTCAATTTTCCTAGGTCGGACATTACTTTTGGCTACTATTTTATACTGTTCTGCAAAATAGAAACGCTTTCTCATCTCTTTCATGCCTCTGCGTTTTATCTGCAGGATATTGGCTCTGTAAGACGATTACATACACGGCAGGCACAAGGTCTAGTAGACACACTGGACAATTATTGAACAGAATCTCAATCCCCCAAGATTGTTACTGGGGTCAGCAGAGGAAACTGTAAGATACAGACCTACATGTTTTTGAAAACTTGTTAAGCTGCATATCACATGCTGACAGATTCCACTTCCAATGGTCCATTTCTGGGGCCCCAAGAAGGCAATAATGTATTTATACTGTCTCGGAAATGATCGGTCTTTGCCAATGTGAGAATAAGGTTTCCTCAGATCATTGTTTGCAGAGTAGATTGTGAAAGCTTTTAAATAAGGAAATGCATTAGTCTCAAGGTTAGTCCAGGTCAGTGAAAGTTCTTGCACAAAGTAATCTTCTTTCAGAAAATAGTTTCACGTTCAGACAGATAATCACACACACCTTCACCCAAAACTGAAGCCTTCAAACTACAGCTGGTGCGCACCTGCCAACACTATAATATTTGAGATGACCAACTCAATATTAAGTGACTAAAATTCATATTTCATATTTGGTTATAAAGAGAATCATAAATGTAGTGAATTACAAAATATACTGCCTGAACTATAATGCGGGTATATATATACAGTGGAGTTCGGTTATGTCGACGGCCTCGGGGGTTGCACAAAAGCATCGAGATAACCCATATTACATATATTAACATATATTTTCCCACATATAACCCGCAGACGCAGATAATCCGCACGGGTTATCATATAGCCAGCGGGTTTTGGGTTTTGTGTAAAAAATCGTTGGCATGACCCGCACCCATAGATTGATGAACTTTTTTGTGTAAGATCACATTTTGAATTTCAAATGTTGCTCGCATGACGTCAATTATCATAACTGTTCAGGCTCGGTACACAGTGCTTGTGCGCGAAATTCACAATATAAAAAAGCAAACACAAGTCAGAATCAGAAGAAAAAAAGGCAGTCCCTCCTCTCTGCGCTGTGCAGCAGTTCGAAAAATGAAAAATTATTGATGTTCATGATGTGAGTTATTAAATGAGAATGTACATGCTCGAGTTTTTGGTGTCTTTTTACACAACAGTGTTGCCGCGATTTGTTTGATGAAACGATCGGTATTCATCTAAAAAAATGTACATACACATGTTTGCCTACAACAAAAGGCATGTGTAAAACCACCACAATAAAAAACACCTTCGATTCTTGGTACAAACCTTTAATTATATTCTCCAACAATGCAAACACAAAGATTGCTCACAAAATCACAAAAAACGTGCGGGATGCTACAGCGTGTTATCCCTCAGACGAGATCAACGACAGTGAGTGAACCGTAAGCAGACCGCGATCCACGTGCAAGGCAAACTCAGCGCATTGGTAGTGAACTAGGTACGCAAACTAGTCATGAAATAACCATGTGAAGAGGCGAATTTGTCTCTCTTTTGTGCTCGAGATATTAGATTTCGGCGACATTAACGAATCGACAATAAAGAATCAAAAATACTGAGACAAATAGGGAGTTTGGTGGTTCCACTTCAAAAACTTACACATAATAAGATTGGCGAGTTAACCGTGACTCGAGATAAGTGAACTCCACTGTATATATATATATATATATATATATATATATATATATATATATATATATATATATATATATATATATATATATATACAGTATTTATAGTTCAGTATTTATAGTAACATTTATATTTTATATATACATATACAGTATTCTATGCATATAAAAATCAAATCAAATAAATCTCAAAATAAAAACAGAAGTTAAATTAAATCCTTTCAACCAACCACCAACCCACATGCACAATTGTGGGATGTTGCAGAAAGTAAAGGACAAGGTATGGTGCCCTTCATAACTAATTCGGAAAGAGGCATCTTAGCAGACAGGATGTAACACAAACATTGGAGGGGGAAAAATCGAATACAGTAATACCTCGAGATACGAGCGTCTCTACATACGAGAAGGCCTTCGGGCAGATTTTTGCTTCTAGATACGAGCAAGTATTCGAGATACGAGCACGCGTACTGACGCCGATACCGACGCACGTTCACTTCACATGTTCACTGACTTCTCTATGCATCGCCCGTGAGTAGCTGATTTTCTCTCTATTTTGTGCATTATTCTTCATAATAGTGATGAGTTCTAAGAAAGTGAGTGGTAAGAATGGTAGTGAGAAGAAGAAATGCATGATGATCAAGGAAATGAAGCAAGAAATTGTCGATATGAGCATGGTGCCTGCGTGAGTGATCTAGCACGCAGGAGCATCAGGAGGAACTGTGGACTGAGGAGTTGATCAAGCTGAAGACGATGGAACATACGCAGGTGTTGCAAGAGCTCAGCAGTGGCGAGGAGGAGGAGGGTGAACCGGAGGAAAACATTTCTACAAGTGAAATTAAGGAAATGAAACACCCTGATAAATTGTGTACTGGTCGTGCTTCGGCACTTTTTGACGACGCGTGCCTTACTTATTTTTAAAAGGAGACAGAAACAAATCTCCCTCGATAGGTATTTAGTTAAAAGGTCTGTGCCAAGTGAAAGTGAGGGTAGTCAGGTGAAAAAGGGAAAAAAGCAAAACAATAATATAAAATAGAAACGTTTTTTTTAAATACGTAAGATAAGTTCAGTTATGTTAATTTAAGTTTACGTAAGTTACGTAGTGTTTGTGTAAGGTACGATACGTAATCACGTGTCTTCCTCCCTCCTCCTCCTCCTCCTCCCTCCTCCACACCTGCCACTACTGTCTGTAAAAACTTATAATGAAAACCACATTTTATTTGATATCACACAAATCCTTATATTGTATGCATGTTCTATAATTGTCTGTGTCTGTGTGTGTCTATACCAATAAAAAAAAACATTTCCCCATTGTTACGGATCTGGAACGGATTAATTTGTTGTCTATTATTTCTTATGGGAAAACATGATTCTAGATGCGAGCAATTCGAGTTTCGAGCTCTGCCCTGGAACGGATTATGCTCGTATCTCGAGGTATTACTGTACAAAAATAATGTATAAAATGAATTGAAATAAAACAAAAATATCAACAACAAAAAAATAGAAGTCATAAAATACATTTAAAAAAAACTTTAAAAACATACTAACACAACCACACTAACACACAAGAAATGCACAAGAAATGCTTCATAAATCACCCAGAATGCATTGATTCTTTCTTCCATATACCAAGGAGGCAGATCTCAAAGACTATTGTTTCATTAAAAGTGTTTTACCTGTTGACCCAATAATTACACACCAATGTAATTGATAATTAGTGTTTGCAAGTGAGTCACACACATGGAAGGAGAACAGAAAGAACACATTAAGTACATCTATCGCTTGTCGCAAACATCTATCCTGAGGTTCTGGATAAAAGTATGTCCCATCTCATCCGGATGCTCTTTGATTATAGTGAATATCCCCCCTCACTTCTGACAGATGCTGATCGCTGCATGGGGCATCAAAGAAAACCAACGTCCCTTGTTTTCCAACAGCAGTCTTGTTATCACACCCCACTAAATCTCCAGCGTTTGACTTCACATCACAGAACAATCCCTCCATTTAATGCTTTTTTCATTGATCCAATAGCCCACCCCCACACTGAAGATACCGTACGGCAGTGCACACAAACATTCATCCACTTTGCTGTCACACACTAATTCCATCATTCACAGACACCTTACGTCTATATGTATCCCTTATCATTCATCCATAAATTATGTCCTTCTGCTTTCTTTCTTGACATGGCAGAACATCTTACTGGTTGTCCTCTCTCCTGATTAGAAGCCACTGGACTTTCATTATTGGTAAAAGCTTTTTTCCCAGTGATCAATGCATCAGATCAAAGTGGATGACAGAATGCAAACAGCCACCAGTGATACTGGGAGTTTGACAAAGTGTCATTTGCTTTTTATTTTCAAATGCTTTATTCCTGGAACATGGATTTTTGGAAATATCACATTGATTTCCTGCAGTTCAACTGACAAAATGTAAAAGCTTGGGGTCTAAATTATTTTTGTTTTTGTTTTTGTGCAGCTCTTCAAGGCTGCATTTATTTAATCAAGGCAGTAAAACAGTAATATTGTGAAACATTGCAATTTAAATATCATATTGCTTTTTTATTATATATTTTAAAATATCATTTACTTCTGTGATGGCAAAGCTGCATTTTCAGCATCATTACTCCAGTCTTCGGTGTCACATGATCCTTCAGAAATCATTCTAGTAATATACTGATTTGGTGCTCAATAATAATTTCTTATTTTTAATAATGTTGAAAACAGTTGTGCTGCTTCATATTGTTGTGGAAACCATGTTAAAAATTTTCAGGATTCTATGGTGAATAGAAAGTTCAAAAGAACATAATTTATTTGAAATATAAATCTTTTTGAAATATAAATCCTCACCATTAACAGTATTAATCTCTTTCAAAAGAAAAATGTTTTGACCCCAAACTTTTGAACGGTGTTCATTCAAAAACAATAAGTTACATGTTGTTACTGTCACGATCTTGTCTCGCGTTGTTCCTTTCCAGGTCCCTTTATGTATCTTCCAGGTCCTGCACACTCCCGGCTGTGTCTAATCACTGTCTAAGTCTAGTCAGCTGTTCCAAATCCCGTGTTTGTCATTTAATACCTTCCTGTGCTCCTTTGTCCTTTGTTTCTATGTTCCTGTCATGTTCGTGTTATGCTAGAGTTTCTTCTAGTGTGGATGTTCCCTGTTTCCGAGCTTCTCTAGGTTTGCACTAAGAGTTAGAGTGTTTTCTGTTATCGTTTCTTAATAAAGTATTTTCAGTTGGATCCCCACGTCTCCTCGTCCCTCTGCATCGCACACCAGCACCTCCGTGACAGTTACGTGTCTGTCCTTTCATCTGTTCACTTCCTGATTCCCCTTGTGTTCTCCCAGTGTTTTTCCACTCACCTGTATCGTAATCATCACCTCGTTAGCCTAGTCAGTTGTGTCTTGTTCCCTCATTCATCCTTTGTGTATATCTACCCTGTGTCCTCTCCAGTCTTTGTCCAATCTCGTCTTTGGCATTTCCTGACTACATCTTAGTGTACGTTTATGCACAGTGTGTGCTCATTTTGGTTGTGTAAAGTTTCATTATTAAAAGACATTTGAGTTTCTCCTCACTACAACCGTGACATGTCACATTATACAATTATTTTATAAAATTTTGTAATATAAAATTACAAAATTAATAGTCACAATTATGAAAAAATAACCTTCATATTACACATTTGCAGTCACAAAAAAATAAATAAATAAATAGAACTGTGAGATAAAAGTGAGCATTTTTATTTTTTATTTTTTTATTTTTTTTCTCTGGAGGAAGAAACGTGTTTTCATTCAAACCATCAATATAGTCACCAAAAAAAATGATTCCCTTACAAATTATTTTGGTAGTTGCTCACTTCACATTTCTTTTAATTAACAGAAACTTTTTTGATTACCATGCTGTCACAACATCTTTTGCTTCATTTCCATTTTCACATTCAAGTGTCGCATTAGATACTGCCAGTGAATTACTAAAAGCCTGAATGCCTGAAAATAGATTACCAGTTAAATTAAAGTCTCTTTCGGCAGGGCTGAAAAAGAAAAAAAACTCTTTTGAAAGTTCCACTGTGTCTGTCATTCGAATATAGCATAGACCGAAGATCAAATTAAAGGCTTACTTGTTTTCTCCATCAAGCCAGCAGATAAGGAGCATTATGGGAAGTTCATGTAGCTTTGGGCATCATGCTGGGTCAGAAGACATGTTTGGCAAAAGCATTTGATCACACACCAAAAGAAGTGTTTACCATGACAAAATGTTTTTTGAGTGGCGCAAGAGGAAAAATTCCTGAGGGATAAAGTTTTTGCCATTAGATGCTTTCTGACATTCATAAATCTTTAAAAAGATTTTAAAGTTCACCTGGAGTCCAGCACAAACACGTAACTGCCATTATCCATTGCTGAATTTACAAGAGCAGGTCAGGGGATTTGATCTTGGACTGAATGTATAGGCTATGAGTAATGAATTATTCATGATATGAGTGTAAATACTTTACAGAGAGAGAGAGACATACAAAACATATTAGTATTTATTTGCAAGAAAAAATCTTTTGAATTAATTGTTTTCTGGACACAGGGATACGCTACTGTAAAATGACAGAGTGTCTTCAGATGAATGGTGTCTCTCAGTATTCACATTCTTTCTTCTCAGTGTGCGTCAGAGTGATATCTGAGGTTCCTGCTTTGTTGCACTACTTAACAAGCATTGTGGGGAATCATTAGGCTACTTTTAAAAGTAATACGTTAAATTCCTCTCTACATTTGCAGTTTTTTTAGTGATTCTATTATGAAATATTTTGCATTTGAGGAAGACATATTTGAAAACCAAACCAATTCTACCAAATGTGCAGATCAAAAGACTGAAAAAAGGTTTTAACATATTTCATACTATAAATGAGCCTATTTCTGATAAAACCCATAATGTGTTGCCTATCTCACATTGCCATGAACAACTAGTCAATAGGCTAATTATACTGATTTAGATCTTGGGACAACATAAGCTGAAGTCATTCATTTTGTCTTGTGTGATACAGTCAGATTCATTAAGAAACTGATTCACAAACATTTGTGATTCACAAAAAAGAACTGATTCATTAGAGTGTGAATCAGACTTCACTGGTCACATTTGCTGTGTTTCGCTTTGAAGTATTTATTATTTTTTTGTCATTCGCTCAAAATTCAAGCCTTACTAGTCCCAGCTGCTTTGCTTCATTTTCAATTCACTACAAAGTACTGTCTCATAAGAGCCATTCTCCTGAGAATGACTCTTCGTTGTTCACGCTGCACAGGCCTACATTTGCCAAAAAGAAGCAGTTTAAAGTTATTCGCCCGAGAAGTGAACTTCACTGGTTCACATGCTGATTTATTTTACTATTTTAGTACGTGTACGCAAGTGAGTTAACTTTAGTTATATCAATAAAAAAAACTATTTTTTAAATATAATTGTTCATGCTGAGTCCATAAACATCTGGTCGCTTTGGTTTCACAGACAGGGCTTAGATTTAGCCAGGATTAGGGTTTAGTTCAATTAGGGCATTTTAGGGGCTTTTCTTAACGTGCCTATGAAAAAAACATTACTGGTGTGCATCTTGAGACAAATCAATGGATCTGATATATTTTAAGATATGCCAGTGCAAGCAGCTTTCGTTAAAACAGCTCAAACATGTATTTTCATCTGAGACTAGGGCTTAAGCCTGTCTGTGATACCAGAGGTAAATCTTTCTTGAATTGACCATATTCACGGAAAGCTGGATAGCAACAGAGGGAGGAAGGGCAGAAGAGACACAAGCAGACTGAAGATTTATCTTTTGTGTGATCTATAGCATCCTGCGCTCTGAGTGTTTATCTGATCAATACCGAGCGCTTGCCCATCATGCATTATAGAACATCCATAACTCCACAGCTACCCCAAAAAGCTCACCACCGGGACAACAGGGTAAAACATTTTGTCCTGGACCTCTTGCATTCCCTTTCTGTATATCTATGATATTTAGAACCTAATACTGTCTCTAATTGGAGCGGATGAAGAGGGCGGAAAATGCCATCAGCAGCCTAAATGAGCTTTAATTACAGCTGATATCCAGAAATAGCCAATCTGTCAATCTGCACACTTGGCTCTGTGAGGTGGAGGAAGAGGGAGATGGGGGCAAAAAGATGGGATGTAAATAGTGATCCATTTAATTATATCTGCCCACAAGAATTTAGCTGAGAATCGAAAAAAGAAGAAAGGATGAACCCCAATCCTGCAAAGCCATTGAAATTGTTCAGATGCAAACTGGAGGTTTCGGACTGTGGAGCGCTGCTGCCCTCTGTAGATCATGATCAACCTCGAACGGCCTCTGCACTTTGAACAGTGTGAATGGGCACTGGAATAAAGTGTAACAGTGTGTTAACAACCATTGGTTCTGTAAGCATTTTTACCATTCATCTTCTATAAACTTAAACTAAATCTTGAATTACATATTTGATAGCATGGGAAAAAAAGGAAACATTTACACTGAATAGCCTTTATATTTAATTATATTATATATTATTACTATTTACTATTACTTTTATATATTATATACAGTGATCCCTCGTTTATCACGGTTAATGTGGATCGGAACCCACCGAATGAAAATAGATGAAAATCTGCGAAGTAGGATTGCCACCCCTCCTTGCCCAGGAATTTCTGTATATATGTGTGTGTACCAGAATTTAAACCAGAATGTTTAAAATATGTATATTTATACTTTATATATATTTTAATTAAATCTATTAAATTATAAAACCTTAATATTATGCATTTACTTTTATGGAGCTCTACATTCATCAATGACAGTAGTATCTTGAGACTCCAGTAATGACGACGATGACAGACCTGTGCGGTTCGATGAATGTGACGATGATGATGGTGTTACTGCACTGGTATAATGAGGCCTTTAAATCAGTTCTGGAAGCGCCTCATCATCAGATATCGGCGCTGGATCGTCAACATTTGCTCCTGAGAGAGGAGAAGAGGCTCCCACTCCACTCGTGCTCTCATTGGTCGTTCTCGCGCCGGGAACCAATCACGTGTCTTGTCTGAGTGCCCGTGGGTGTGTACAAAGCCTCTGAGAGAGTTTCTCTCTTTGTCTGCATCCTGGGAAACAACATTGCTTTCCACAATACGGCTGCTGATATGGCGGTAATTTTTAATTTTAATTAATTTTAATTACTGTACTACTGTTTCTCCACTCACCTGTCTTGTCATCTGTCACCTTGTTAGTTTTGTCAGCTGTGTCTTGTTCCCTCATAAGCCCTTGTGTAAACATCAACTCTGTGTTTTCCTCGGTCTTTGTCCGTCGATGATTGTAAGTCAGTTGGACTGTTTGTAGTTGTGTTTCTCCCCGTAAATCTTCCCGTTGGACTGTTTGAAAGTTTTGCAAAAGATGTGCCCTTTTTATTTGTACTTCTGAAGTATTCTTTTGAGTTTATTATGAAATCTATCCTCTGTGCCTTCGTCCTCCTCTGACACAACACCCCTGACACCGTAATGCCGTTTTCTCTGATTGGTGGATCTCAGGATTGCAGATATTTGTTCTTTAATGAAAGTTTGACTACACACAGAAAAAATCTTTTAAACATTAAGTTGAGGCATATTTCATCTCTTCACAATCTCAAAGCATATGGTATCGGTTTTAAAAGGTTTATACGTTATCTCTAAAAATCCTTATCTCTATGGAGTAAATGAAAGGGATTTTTAATTCCAGAAGCTTACTTTAGCATATTATTGGAAACAGCAGGAACAGGACTGATCCATGGAAAATCAACACATGAAGGAGGAAAAGATAAGCAAAATTCTCAACCCTTCTCGTCCAATTCCTTTGTCCAACCGTACCATTACATTCAGAACACATATGTGCTCTAAACCCACGCATGTACCCAAAGCACATTACATGTTGTTTTTACAGCAGGGGAGGCGCATTTGCAAAATTTTAATTTTACAGAGGATCATACATCTTTGTTACACTTGTATTTCCCTGGCTACAACAGTATGAGAACTGGTTTGATGAGCATAAAATAATGTCACCACGTTCCTTGAGTGTGCATAAATGAATAGCTAAGTGAATAAGTATGCACATATTCGGTCAAAATGTGGACTAGTGAATGAACAGAGGGAGTTATGAAAAACACATGTTTTGCATGCGCTTTTGAGACATTAAACCCCCAAGGTGCTTTTTCAAAAGCACTTCAATATTTTCCCCTCATAGTTTCATATGCATTTGCTTGGCCCAGAGCAGGGAGCTAATGAAGCTTGTCATCTGGAAACATTAAAAATCATCTAACCTGAACCTAGCTGTAACATGAACTGGATGCATGTATATTAACCAGCCCCCCAAGTGTAAATCAAAATAAGTTCAGCTCTCTAGCGAATCCTCGAATATAAATGCAATCTGAAACACAAAGAACACACACACAATGAGTAGGATAAATCAGTATCGATATAAGTAACAACCTGACGCATATGAAAAAGAAACGTCAAAGGAATTTAACATGATAGAAACAGCATGTAATTTTCATTGCTATTATTGCACTGGATTGCCATTGAATTGCACTGCATGGGGTCTGCATAGTCACTGGCAGTTCTATTATAATATCATGAAACGGCTTCTTGAGCAAGAAAATGTAGGATGGGATGGGACATTTTGTCCATTGGGAATTGATTGGATGGATGCTATTGTTGTGATCACATGTGAGTGACAGGTTGGCCCACCCTTGCACCAGAAAACACGTCATCACTGCAAGTCGGAGAGGAAGTTATTTTAATTAAAGATTACGAGGGTACATAAATTGAAAAGATAAATAATGATTTGATGTGGACTTTAAACTGTCCATTTAGATTTTATGTTGACTTTCTTGCCTGATGGTTGGGCTTTTTCATAGAATTGAAGGAAATATTTTAGAAACAACTGACATAGTATAATAATGTGTCATGGTACGCTGTTGCACTAAATTCCATTATTCTCCTGGGAAAGATGCAGGTATAGTAAGAGAAAAAATAGAGATAGTTTGCCCCAGTAATGACAAATGCTTTCATCCCCTGAGACTTTTCTGTAGATGACACTGACTACAGAAAACCACAAGGCAGCGTTATCTTACAGGTCACTGCAACTACATGAAAGTGAACCCAAAAGAGAAAAAGTCATTGCAAATCCCCCCTTTGAATAAACTATACAGGTATCACCCATTAGTCTTCAAATGCTTGGCTTCCCTAGTGTGCATGTTCTTTTTTTTACTTAATAGTGTTCTCAGTCATGTTTCATTTAAGTATAAACTTTGTCGCAGATGTCTCATAAAATTCCTAAAAGAAACAAATGAGATAACTGTTTCCTGCGCCGCTTTTCAGCAGTGGCATACTGTTCCCCCGCTGCTAAATCTTCAGTGCCAAGGAAAAAAAATTATATTTTACCTAAGTTGAGTGAGTTGCCATCTGTGTTGAAAGTGATCTTACAAAAAGACCACGTAGCATGAAATAAAGGCAATAAACATCTTTTAATTGAGTTGTTCAACACAAGTTGTATGCAAAAACATACAGCGTGACAAGTTTAGTGCCATCCATGAACAAATGACTCTTATGTGTTCAGAATCAGAAACATAGAGCGCAACCAGTGTACAGTGTTCCCTCGTTTATTGGGGTTAATATAGACCAGAAGCTCCCGCGATAGGTGAAAATCCATGAAGTAGGATCAGCCAATCAGCTCACAGGATACATCCACTCGTGCTCTCATTGGTTGATCTCGCGCCGGGAACCAATCACGTGTCTTGTCTGAGTGCCGTGGGTGTGTACAAAGCCTCTGAGAGAATTTCTCTCTTTGTCTATCCTAGGAAACCGCTTCTCTCGCTTCATGAAGCAACAACGGTGCTTTCCGCAATACGGAATTTTTTTTTTTTTTTCAATAAATATTTTTGAAAAATCCGTGATGCACTGAGAACCGCAAAACTTGAACCGTGAAGTGGCGAGGGATTACTGTAGTCCGATTCATAAATAAACAATTCTTATAAACTGATTTTGTGAATAAAAAACAGCCAGACCTGTTTAATGTGATTCTCTAACAAATTACTATTATAAGTCTATTTGTTCGTTCTTTTTGTGTGTGTGTGTGTGTGTGAATCATAAGCACGACCAGACAGTGTTGGTTTGAATCCTTCGCTGAACTGAATCCATTTTAACGTACTGAACTGCAAGTGAATCCCATTTACAGAGATGTCTGTATCAAAGCTTTTGTTTTAATAAATGAAGGAACACTCCCATTGGCCTGTATTCGTCCTTGATAAACTAACAATTTTTAAAACTTTGTTTTGTGCATTTTTATTTTGCTGACCAATATTATATATTCTGGCTCAATTGTCTGTGATTCACTGTAATCCCCACTGGTGTGATGTGGAGTGTTTTTTTTTAAAGGCTTTTAAGTTTCTGCTCTACATCATTGTGGTAAGACATAAAAGAGCAATCAAACCACCCACTGTCTCCTGACCACCCAATCACAAAACACATCCCTCTTTTGTCAGGCAATTTCCTTCGGGATGTTGAAAACTTCCCCGCCTGATTAAAGAACAAAAGGAAATGGTGAATTATTTTTAGATGTGGAATGGGTTCCCACAAAGATGAATTTAATCAATTGTAATTAATTCTCCTGGTTATGAGCAGTGGAGCCTGACGAGTCAAAGAAGGGGTTGAGGATATTGAACTCCATTGAAAACCCATTAATGCCTAATAAGAGAGAGAAAGTGAAAAAACTATGGTGAGATATGAAAGGCGACTAATGTGAGAAAATCTAAATTTGCTGTTCTTCTTAGACAGATCTGGAACTCGAAGGCTCACCTTTGCTAATGCCTTCATCGAGAATGATTGTTACAGATGAGAGAGAGAGGTTAATAGACCAATGCTTACAGTGCCTCTGTCTTCAGGTTGCTCTCATTCTGTCAGTCTGTCCTCTGCTTAGAAAACTGTGGACAGCGCAGGCTCAGCTAATTATCAAACATTTATTCTGTCTTTCAGGCTGAACAAAGAAGAATCGGTCCACACACACCACCACCTTCAAAAACATCCTGACCTTGCCTTCACTTTACTTTCCATTAATTCATTTTGTTTCAAAATGGAAGTGATGCAGAGAGACAATAGCACTTGAGAAATAATTAGGAACTCTCAAAGATGCTAATCAGATTCCATATGAAGTGCCTCTATTAATTCTGGGCTTACAGCAGCATTTCACAAACATCCCAATGAAAAGGAATGACTGCTAGGGGCATTTGTGAGGTGCTGCATATCCACTTATGAGCGATGGGCTGTTACTGAAGCTTTTGAGAAACAACCTCATCTCATCATGAAGTTCTCTAAAGCTCTTCTCTGCTCCTACACAACACTCCCTGAACTTCTAACAACACTCTGAAAATATGTTGACCTCAATGGAATTCACTTTCCTCCTCATAAAAGTGGATAAGTATTTATTAACGTCTTCCGTCCCATAAAAGTAGATAAGCATGTATTAACATATTGATATTATTGCTACATGAAGCAATATTTTTAATAAAAGTTTCATTTTGCCATCAATATCTGATCATGTGTGGCCAGTGACGTGGGCTGTATAGACTTTATGCCTTTTGCAAGGCCTGCTGAGTATTTGGAAGATGAAAGACACAAGGATAATTGTTGCTTAAAACCCTTTTCATTACATTATTTTAGACTTTTATCAGTGAGCCAGCAGCGCTTGTGCGTCGTGCTGCGTTACAGTTTTTTCCTTTGTTTTGAACAGCTTGCATGTTCCTGTCTTTGAGATATCCCAATACATTAAAGAATGAATATAAAACAGAATGATATTGATTAATATATGGATAAAGCTTGAAAAAGACAGAATAATCAGCGACAGAGAGAGGGCCTCTAAGTGAAGAATCTGGCATCAAAGACATGCTTCAAAAGATGGATAACCAGACACACACACACAGTTTTAAAGATGGATAACATACTGTCAGTTATGTCTTTTATATATTTATTTTTCTTCTTCTTGATTTTTAATCTGATGAACTGATGGAGAGATTTGTTAACAGCGATTTGAAAAGACGTTGAATTAGAAATGTATTTTCTTTGAGCGCCATCTAGTGGCGGAGGGTCTTTAACTTAATAGGACTTGCCAAGTCACAGAAGCTCCGGGGCCAATTTAATACACTATAAATGTTTTATACTTGGTAAAGGGTATATCCTACAGATTCTAATTAAAATATCATCTTTATATTTCGTTGAAATACACATGAATCTCCAGAATTAAAGGAAATAGCTCTGGCCTCTTTCCGATAACTGGCAAAGCTGATCAGTGCCACAAACGGGTGTTAAATCACCATATAGCTCTCCCTTAATGAAATATTAATTCCATCCTCTTCCTCGTCTCACTCATTCACATCTCTGAGGTCACCAGTCCACATAAATCAAAACCTCTCCTCAATTTCTTTTTTCCCAGCCCATCAATGCGTCAGCTTAATTCTCTTTCTTTTCACGCATAAAGGACAGATTTGTCCACTGTAGACTTCTTTCTGACAAACCTCCTTCTACCATAATGTCCTGACAGGAATCCGTGATTGATGACACCTTTAATGACTAAGCAACAGAGGGATTTACTGTCCTATAAATGTTTCATTAAAATGCATTACACCTGTGCAAGAGTGGCTGTTTCAAAGAAATGAATCTTGGCTCTGGAATGAAAACTGAAATTAATCAACGTGTGACATTTACCTAAAGGGAAATCCCATGAGTATACGTATAAATCTGCAGTACACTTTTTCCTCATGTAGTAGTACTAATTTGTATGCTAATGCTGTAGCAAGAAAAATTATTTTACAGAGAAATACTCTTTTTTGCTTGTCAAATAATAGCTTAAACTCACTATACTACACAATATATTAGAAATTAATCTATAATGACACATATTCACCTTTTCCTTGACACATTCACATTGCATTCTATGAAACTGTATTGTTACCGTGAAACTGTATTATAAACAGTCCTTAATATACAGAATGGAATGGAATGGAATGGAATGGGATGGGATGGGATGGGATGGGATGGGATGGGATGGGATGGGATGGGATGGGATGGAATGGGATGGGATGGGATGGGATGGAATGGAATGGAATGGAATGGAATGGAATGGAATGGAATGGAATGGAATGGAATGGAATAGAATAGAATAGAATAGAATAGAATAGAATAGAATAGAATAGAATAGAGAATGTGATGTTCCACATTTAAATATGTATATGTAAATGTTTGGTCATTATTTTATGCTTTTCATAATAATGCTTATTTTCTATATAAAGCCCATAAAATGTTTTAGTTTCATTATTATGAAACTGTGTGTGGTCAAATGAATTAAGCACACATTTCTAAAGTAGCATTTCGAACATTAATTATAATATATGTTGTGTGCATGATTGTTTATTGGTAATGCGTACTAAAAAATATATAATTTTTTTTAAATAGTACATACAAAACACAGCATTTATAGTTGTTGAATACTATGAATATATGGATTGTAATCTTAAATATTGCTTAAATGTAGCTAATAAAATTACATTTTAAATTAATCATTTATTTTAACATTATATAATATTTAAACAATAATCCTATTCCCATATTTGTATGTACATTTATACTCCAGTAGTGTTTTATTTTGGCGGGGGAGAAGCTTTTATTATGAAAAATCAAACCGCGCTTCCTGGTAAAACGTCATGAAGCGTCACTAACCTGTTTAATAATTGTTTTTCTGCAGTGTACGCTCCTCTGACTGATAATGAGCAGCTGAAGTTACAGCGAGCATACAGAACAAGTTTAATTCAAGTACACTGGAGTGAGTTTGAATGATTTAAACCTGTAATTCTGTTTATATAAGACGAGGACGAACCATATTGTTGTTGTTGTTATGTAAATTGATCATCTGTCTGTTCCAACAGCATGTCAGACCCTAAAACAGCTGGAGCTGGAGCTGGAGCTGGTGGAACTGGTGGAACTGGTGGAGCTGGAGCTGGAGCTGGAGCTGGAGCTGGATCTGTGGTGTCAGACCCTCAACACTCCCAAAAGCTTCTAAGAGTCCTTCAGGCTTTAAGACAAGATGATTGTTTTCAAGATGCAGTGCTGGTTTTGGAAGGTGAAGAGATTCCAGTTCAGAAAAACATTCTGGCTGCTGCTAGTCCATACATCAGGTATGGGAATAAGCTTGAAACTAGGACATATTTGCATGAAATCAAATCAGATCAGATCAGCAGAGCTGTTTGTTCAGACATGTAGCAGACCCTTGAGCAATGTGTCATATGGGTGTGCCACACGGCTCCACCTTGCCTGTTGCTTGGGTCAATTAAAGCAATAGATTGCCCTAAAAACTCCCTCGTCTGCTGAACATGAATGGGAACATTTTGATGACTGTCCTGATCTTTTCTCTGCATTGACAATGATCGGTTACTAAAAGTCTAAAAGAACACACAATCACAATAAAAGTATGATAAAAATGGTTATTATATTATTAAATGATTGTAGTTTTTCTTGGGCAATCCATGTAAGTTTATGAATGCATCATTATTCATTTCATAAACTAAAACCATTATAACCATTCTTTAGTTGAAATTAAATTAAATTAAAAAACTTTTAATCTTAGTTTGCTTTGTTTTGCTTTGCTTTAGTACTGGAATAACTAAAACTAAAATCTAATAAAAAAAACTATATAGACATTTAAAGGATAATACAAATTATAAAAAACAACAAAATTACTAAAACTATTGCTAAAAATTTAAAGTTAACTTGAAAACAGAAAAAATAAAAGTAAAGTCTAATTCAAAATATTAATAAAAAATGTAATAGTAAATCAATGATAATACTACTAGGAACTTCAGGAATTAGATTCATATTAGAATTCATGAATAGATTCTCAAATCACGAATCAGATTGATTGAATAACTGCAATTTACCGCATGGGCTGGGCACACTGCATCGATTCCCCTTTGCTCTTATTGGATGAAGTCCAGCTTTTCTTTTTCTCTTTTTTATGATTCGGCAACAAAAAGTACGTTTTTATGTCATGTACTAAACAGCATTTAAAATTAACAAATTTTGCAGAACACTGTTACTGTCATCTCAAATCAGCACAAAAGAAAAGTTTGTGAAAACTTTGAAGTATATTTTATTGAAGTGAAGTTATATATGAAAGCCAAGTATGGTAAATCCATATTCAGAATTTGTCCCATCCAAGTTAGTGCAAACACATTAGGAGCAGTGAGTAGTGAACACACACACGCAATACAAGCCATGGAAACACAGTGTGGGCAGCCGTTCACTGCAGTGATTAGGGCTTAGGTGACTTGCTCAAGGGCAAGGGAGTCATTTCCTGTCGGTATTGAGAATCAAACACATGACCTTCGGGTTACAAGTCTGATTCTTTAAACATTAGGCCACAACTGCCCCAGATGTAGTTCACTGTAGCTCTCCATATAGATATTAATTCAGTCCTTTTATTAGATCCAAAGTGAATTAACTTTGAACATGAATGTTTGCAGGACCAAATTAAATTACAACCCACCAAAGGAGGATGGATCTGTATACAAAATTGAGTTGCAAGGGATCTCGGTCACGACCATGAGGCAGATACTGGACTACATTTTCAGTGGGGAGGTAATTATATTACTTTACTTAAACTATATGCGTGTTCCCACAGTCATTAAATACTTAGACTTTTACATTTATGATTTCTAGGCCTTAAAGTCTTTAAAATAAAAAATAAAATTTTGGGAAGATTTTTCTTTTGGAGTTCCAAAAAAACATTATAAATCACAAGCAGCTGGAAAGGTTGTGATGACTGTATATCAATTGCAATGTTGTTGAAGAAAAAATAAGTGCAGAAATCATATTTTTAGGAAAATTATAAGAATTAAATGTTTAGTCAACAAAAACTAAATAAAACTAAATAAAAAATGCAGGATGCCTAGGTTGACCAAATCTGACACTGGACTAAGGGGACAAATAAAATAAAAAACTGGCAAAACACTATTCATTAGTTAAAAGCAGTGGAAAAACTCTATATGAATCATGAATGTGTGTCTAAAACTATTGGATTTACAATATCATATTGTCAATGCTTTTCTACTTGGCTGATTGTTTGTCAATACTTTTCTCTTTTTGGCTGTGATTGCTAGATTACTCTAAGTGAAGACACTATCCAGGATGTGGTCCAGGCTGCTGATCTTCTGCTCCTCACTGATCTCAAATCTCTGTGCTGTCAGTTCCTGGAGAGCTGCATCACTGCAGAGAACTGTATTGGCATTCGGCTCTTCTCTTTGCATTACTGCCTGCACCACGTCCACCACGTGGCCACAGAGTTTCTGCAGACACATTTTCGAGACGTGGCTAACACAGAGGAGTTCCTGGAGGAGCCGCCCGATCGCCTGTGTGAGCTGCTGTCCATAGAGAAGCTCAACGTGGGGAATGAAAGACACGTGCTGGAGGCCGTGGTCCGCTGGCTCGACCATGACATTGAAGCTCGGAGAGTGAGTAAAACGGGTGTTTTGGGAAGGTTCCATATGTACAGGCCAGACAAACCTTAAACATAATAATATTCATTTATACATGTTCATCATAAATATACAGTTGGGAAGGAAAGTATTCCAACCCCCTTAAATTTTTTTCTCTTTGTTATATTGCAGCCATTTGCTAAAATCATTTAAGTAAATTTTTTTCCTCATTAATATACACACAGCACCCCATGTTGACAGAAAAACACAGAATTGTTGACACTTTTGAAGATTTATTAAAAAAGAAAAACTGAAATATCACATTGTCCTCAGTATTCAGACTCTTTGCTGTGACACTCATATATTTAACTCAGGTGCTGTTCATTTCTTCTGATCATCCTTGAGATCGTTCTACACCTTCATTTGAGTCCAGCTGAGTTTAATTATACTGACTGGACTCGATTAGGAAAGCCACACACCTGTCTATATAAGACCTTACAGCTCACAGTGCATGTCAGAGCAAATGAGAATCATGAGGTCAAAGGAACTGCCTGAAGAGCTCAGAGACAGAATTATGGCAAGGCACAGATCTGGCCAAGATTACAAAAACATTTCTGCTGCACTTAAGGTTCCTAAAAGCACAGTGGCCTCCATAATCCTTAAATGGAAGACATTTGGCACGACCAGAACCCTTCTTAGAGCTGGCCGTCAGTCCAAACTGAGCTAACGAGGGAGAAGAGCCTTGTGAGAGAGGTAAAGAAGAACCCAAAGATCACTGTGGCTGAGCTCCAGAGATGCAGTCGGGAGATGGGAGAAAGTTGTAGGAAGTCAACAATCACTGCAGCCCTCCACCAGTCGGGGCTTTATGGCAGAGTGGCCCGACAGAAGCCTCTCCTCAGTGCAAGACACATGAAAGCTGCATGGAGTTTGATTAAAAAAAACACCTGAAGGACTCCAAGATGGTGAGAAATAAGATTCTCTGGTCTGATGAGACCAAGATAGAACTTTTTGGCCTCAATTCTAAGCGGTAAGTGTGGAGAAAACCAGACACTGCTCATCACCCGTCCAATACAGTCCCAACAGTGAAGCACAGTGGTGGCAGTGAATGCGGCCAAGTACAGGGAAATCCTGGACGAAAACCTTCTCCAGAGTGCTCAGGACCTCAGACTGAGCCGAAGGTTTACCTTCCAACAGGACAATGACACTAAACACACAGGTAAAATAATGAAAGAGTGGCTTCACAACAACTCTTGTTCTTGAACGGCCAGAGCCCTGATTAAACCCAATTGAGCATCTCTGGAGAGACCTAAAAATGGCCGTCCACCAACGTTTACCATCCAACCTGACAGAACTGGAGAGGATCTGCAAGGAGGAATGGCAGAGGATCCCCAAATCCAGGTGTGAAAAACTTGTTGCATCTTTCCCAAAAAGACTAGAGAAATTAGAGAAAAAGGGTGCTTCTACTAAATACTGAGCAAAGAGTCTGAATAAATCATTTCTTTAATAAATCTGCAAAAATGTCAACAATTCTGTGTTTTCTATCAATATGGGGTGCTGTGTGTATATTAATGAGGGAAAAAAATGAACTTAAATGATTTTAGCAAATGGTTGCAATATAACAGACTGAAAAATTTAAGGGGGTCTGAATACTTTTGGTACCGTGTGTGTGTGTGTGTGTGTGTGTGCGTGTGTGTGTGCGTGTGTGTGCACTTGTTGAAATAAGTTGATCAAAGTTGAATTTCTTTAATCAAAAACACAGTAGTTGTGAATAACTACAATTAAAATAAAAGTTTTTAACATTTTCTGTAGACATCATGATGCATTTAGTCAAAATGATATGATAAATATAATCATATTTGAACAAATTATTTAAATACATCCTTGCTGAATAAATATTTATTTATTTTGTATCTTACTGACCCCTAACTTTTGAATGCTATTATTTGTTTCTTTGTTTGTTTTTGTTTTCAATCCGTTTTAAATAGGATCACTTTTTTCCAGGTTCATATGAAAGAGGTGATGTCTGCCGTCTGGGTTAACGGCCTGGACCAGAGCTACCTCCGGGAGCAGATGCTCGGAGACTCCCTGATGAGGGAGGTGATAAGGGATTATTGTATGGAGTCACTGGGAGGAGCAGTGCAGCATGGGGAGGCGCTGCTTGCTGCTTTTAAACCCCGTGGCTACTCTGAGTGTATCGTCACAGTAGGCGGTGAGGAGCGGACGTGAGTAGCAACATGCATAAAAAATAAAACTAGATTGTGAGAATATGCAAGGATAGATTTGTAACAGGTTTTTCCCCTGAATTCCTGTATGTTTTCAATGTAGCTCTCGGAAGCCCACGGCAGCCGCTCGCTGCATGTGTCCACTTTATGACCGAAACAGGCAGCAGTGGATTGACCTGAAGCCAATGAATGAGAGGCGAGTTGGTCATGGGGTTGTGTCAGCAGGTTTGTACTAGCTCAACACTGTGAGGAAATAGTTTACATTATTTTATTTAGTTAGTTTTAGCTATTTGAACTCTATTCCCTGGTTTTAGCCTCAAGCCTAATCTGCAATGTATGTTTGAGCTGGTTTAACTGAAAGCAACTTGTACTGGCATATCTTAAAATAGCAGAAATGTTTTTTCTCAGACACGTTTATAAAAGCGACTTAAATTTCTTAACTGAACTAAACACTAATCATGGCTTTATCTAAACTCTGTCCGTGAAACCAGGCCTAAGACTTCTGATAATGAATAACTTCCACCGTTATAAACAAAACGTCCCTTTGATCTGTACTAGCAGTCAAAAGTTTGAGGTCATTGGTAATTTTTTATTTATTTGTTTATTTATTTTATGAAATAAGTTGATATTTTATTCATACTAATAAATTACAATTTAAAATATGAAAATAGAAAATGTTAACTTGTAATTGTATATCACAATATTATCATTTTTACTGTATTTTTGATCAATTAAATGCAAACTTTTCTTTCTTTTTTTTACTTTTTTTTTTTTATCATGCCAACCCCTTAATTTTTATTTAAATTTTTTTTAGCTGACAGACGAAAGAAACCCCATAGCTTAAAATTTGTTTTGTATTTAGTTTATCCAAAGCGATGTAAATCCATCATTTATGCTTAAATAGATTTATGGGTAAATCCACCATCATATGCTTTCCTTTTTAAGAATTAAAAAAATGAAAACTATAAATGGTATTAGACTTCATATGACTCTGACTTGCTGTGCGTATTTCATCCCTAGGATTGTTGTGTTTCTATATTGCTTGCATATAAAACCACTGGTAGGACTTGTATATAATTAACTGATAGTCTTCCTGTCCAATCAGAGGGGTTCCTGTTTGCAGTAGGAGGAATGGATGAGAATAAAACTGTCTTGAGCAGTGGAGAGAAATATGACCCAGAGACCAACACCTGGACCCAAATCCCACCAATGATGCAGGTATTCCTCTTAGCGATGTGCTCCATTATCGACTAGTTGGTGAGTTGTCTGAACGCCTATTCAAGTAGTCTTTATTATGGAAACCATGACTAACCATGGGCACATTTGAATGGCAGTGCTAATATTAGGCAAGTAACTTTATCAGCAAAGTTTTATTTTATATATTTTGGAATAAACTATGTGGTGTAAAGGAACCTGTTTACTGACTTAATTATGATGATGTTCTTACAAGGAACCACTTGGTGTCAGTATTGTGATATTGTATTTTCTTGTTTCTGCCCAGGCCAGACAGCACTTCGCCATGGCAGAGCTGGATGGGATGATCTATGTGTTGGGTGGAGAGAACGAAGATACTGAGGTCCTTCTCACAATGGAGGCGTTTGACCCGCATTGTAACGTCTGGAGAATGCAGCCAAAAATGACCACAGTGCGCAAGGTGAGGTTTGCCTCTTTTTTTCTTTTTTTTACAAATCCACGTTTCTCATACTTTTGCCTCTATTCCTCAGTTTGGTAGCTGTGCCACCATGAAAAAGAAACTGTATGTGATGGGTGGTGGATCGTACGGGAAGATTTATGACTCTGTGGAGTGCTACGACTCCAAAACCCAACAGTGGACAACAGTCTGTCCTCTTATAGAGAGGAGGTAAAGTGTGCACATGGATGATTATTATTATTAGCAGAAGATGCTTTCCAAAGCAACTTACAAACACAGTCATATTAGTATGTTCATGTAGCATGGCAATAATTGTGTTCATGGTCAACAAGTTAACATGATAAAGTCACTATGAAATTAAAATAAAACATGTTCTGGAATATTTCCATATTTATTTTAAATGATTTATCCGTGCCCTCCATAATCTTTAATCAAAATAACTTCCCCTCCCTCTTGCAACAACTTTTCTTTTCTGATGAAGTATTAACTGACTTGAGGTTCGGGCAACCTGTCACTCATGTGAGATCATGTGAGATTTTTTTTTTTGTTGCCCTTTCACTCGGATATGCGTCACAATAGGGGAGAAAAGTCTATCGCAATTTCCGTTAAAGCTGACTATAAAAATGTAGTCAAAGTTTACTATCAAAGGGGTCATGACAAATATTTTTTTCTTTATACATTATGACAAAATATTTTTTTCAACCTTCATTCTGACCCTCTATCTGAAATTATCTGTTTTTAAGGGGCGGCTCCTTTAAGGCTTGTCAGTAAATGACCACTTTTATGTTTGGCTAACGTCATTGCATAGGAAACCTTGTCATCGCCCACTCGCTATTTCACGTGAGTAAGTGTTATGAAAATATTACCATCCATATAAAACCGTCATTTACAGACAAAGCATTAAAACATTGTTTTCTTAAGGTTTGCAATGCAGCTGCTGTCAGATCCAATACAGCTAGTAAAGTTTCTTTGCACACTCTCCGTAACACTGTGCCTCGTCTGCAAAACAAAAGGCAAACAAACATATAATCTTCCAGGATGCCATTAAAGTAAACCATTCCCTTGTTTTCAACATTGGGATCATTCAGCAAAAGAGCTGTTTAAACTGAAAACAAACTTTCTGTCACTCTTCCATTTTTCCTGTTGTTGACAGATGTGGAGCATGTCCATCTGTGTAGTGTGTCCAGTGTAGACAGCGTCAGTGATTATAATGAGTTCTATTTGTTTTTGACATGACTGAAGCTCATATCAGTGAAGGCAATTGTTAAGGTCAGTGGGCGGGGCTTATGATGTAATGGTGTACAACTATTCGTTGATGTCTTGCTTTAGAGCCAATCATATCCAAATGCATTTGCCTGTTTGACGTCACAGATTTTTGGAGTTTGATTAAATACATTCTTTATAATGAGAAGGAGTTTTTAAGCTAGGAAACTTTCAGGATGTGTTAATGGTATACAAAAACCTCTTATACAGTAATACCTCGAGATACGAGCGTCTCTACATATGAGTATTCTAAGATACGAGCAAGCCTTGGAGCAGATTTTTGCTTCTAGATACGAGTACATTTTCGAGATACGAGCATGCGTACTGACGTTCACTTCACGTCTTCACTGACTTCTCTACGCGTCGCCCGCCAGTAGATTTTCTCTCTATTTTGTGCATTTTTCATCATAATAGCGATGAGTTCTAAGAAAGTGAGTGGTAAGGATGGTAGTGAGTAGAAGAAAAGCATGATGACCATGTAAATGAAGCATGAAATTGTGGATAAATATGAGCATGGTGCCTGCGTGAGTGATCTAGCAGCAGGAGCATAAGGAGGAACTGTGGACTGAGCTACAGATGATGAACATACGCAGGTGTTGCAAGAGCTCAGCAGTGCCAAGCAGGAGGGTGAACCGGAGGGAAAAAGTTCTACAAGTGAAATTAAGGAAGTGATGGCTATGTGGCAGAAGGTTTCTGATTTAATTGAAAAGAAACATCCTGCTAAATCTACTCCTCGTGCTTTGGCGCTTTTTGACAACATGTGCCTTACTTATTTTTAAAGGGAGACAGAAAGAAATCTCCCTCGATAGGTATTTTGTTCAAAGGTCTGCGCCAAGTGAAAGTGAGGGTAGTCAGGCGAAAAAAGGTTAGAAAACAAATCGAAAAAAAGCAAAACAATAAAATAAAAACGTTTAAGTTCAGTTAATTTAAGTTTACGTAAGTTACGTAGTGTTCGTGTAAGGTACGATACAGAATCAAGTTTCTACGTACCAACCGCTTCCACCCTCCTCTCTCCTCCGCACCTGCCGCTACTGTCTGTAAAAACGTATAATTAAAACCACATTTTATTTGATATCACAAATCTTTTTACGTTGTTACGGATCTGGAACGGATTAATTTGTTTTCTATGATTTCTTATGGGAAAACATGATTCTAGATACGAGCAACTCAAGTTACGAGCTCTGCCCTGGAACGGATTGTGCTTGAGGTATCTCGATGTAATACTATATATCAAAAGATCTAGGCAAATGTTGTTTCTCCTGTCATGACTACGCAATTTGTTATAAATCATTATTTCAACCTTAAAAAGATATTATATGTGAAAGAGGTGATATTATTATGTAATGGGGAAAAGCATCATTCAGCATAACTTGGCTCCATGCGTTCAAACCACAAATACTGGATGCTCAAAGCGGTATGTGCTTTGTAGATGTGAATATGTTTTTCCCCATCCTGCATATGACGCAGAGAAATGCCATAAGTTAAACAGATTATATTTTAAGTCAAAGGGAGCACATCTTCATGAGGGTCAAACAACTATGAAAACTGAGAGACACCCTATGTCTGTGATGTCTTACAGATGTGACTTTAGAACAATAATAGTCAAGGGGCCTATCAGTCCTGTATAACTGGATACACCCGATCACCATCTGGAGGAACAGAAAAAGTTCTTGTCTTTTTTGGAGTATTTTGTCCATAGCTCTTTTCACTGTTACACAACATAATGAGCTTCCTGGCTGCCTTCTAAAGCAGCATCCTAACCATCACAAAACCTCATAAGTAACTGATTTGGGACACTACATTGGCAGAAAGTCTGCATGTAGCACATGGCAAAAGGAGTATCTGATTCAGAATTTATTTCATATATAGTTTGATTTTAGTCATTATTGTAAAATATCAGCATTTAAATAAAAATCAGGAGAGAAGTTATCATAAGTAACAAAGACATTTTACAAAACAATAAAATATTCTTTTCAACTTTCCACAAAAATATGAACTGTTTTCATCCGTGTGCACTAAATCTACATATTAGAATGCTATCCGAAGGATCATGTGACACAGAAGACAGAAGAGTATTGATGCAGAAAATTCAGCTAAATTGTAGTACTATTTCACATTATTTTGACTAAATCAATGCAGCCTTTGTGAGCATTTTACACTAAACTAATTTTTTTTCTTACTACTAGTGCATGGAATTGTTTTACACATTTTTGCTAATTGACTATGATTTATGCACTATTTATTGAGAGCGTGTCTGCTAAAAACGGAACCGTAATTTCAAACTTTTTTCAGATTTGGGGCGATAGCATGTGGCATTGGACAAGAGCTGTATGTGTTTGGTGGCGTGCGGAACAGAGACGCTGACAATCCAGCATCCAGTCAGATGACCATCTGCAAGTCTGAGTTCTTCCACGATGAGCTAAAACGGTGAGTTCTTCGATGCAACTCCCATACAGAGCAGGACTAGAATGATGTGTATGCTCATGTGTGTCCTTCATCGCCCTCAGGTGGGTGCTCTTGGATGACCAAACCCTCTGCATACAAGCCACATCATCTTTTGTTTATGGAGCGGTTCCCATTGGTGCCAGTATATATGTGGTTGGAGAACTTGACACTGGTGAGCTGATAAGGACTTATAATTGCACTTTTTCGTCTATCTAGGAATGCCTGTTTATTCAGATACATCTTCAAATTCAGTCTTTGAAAAGGTCAAAAAAATTAGCACCAAAACTAGCACCAAAAATCAATAAGCAACTTTTAAACTTTTTTTAAATTCTTTTTATTTCAGCCTAAAATGTTCTAAATAACTCAAACTAAAATTGAAAAACATTAATAATATATTTTTTTAACTACACAGGTATGTTTAAGAAAATATTAATAAAAATGATTACTAATTTTTTTTTTATATAACTTGTAATAGTATAATTTTATACTAAAATAGCACTGTAATGAGTAAATTCATGTATCAGAAGAATTAGAATAATTTCCCTCAGAATTAATGATAATCAGAACAGGCGTAGTTTAACAAATTAGAGTGTATAATGCACTTTTAAAATAAAATAGTTGTATTATAAAATTATTTTTAACAGGAGTATTTAAATAGACAATATAATAATATAACAATGCATTGTATTACAATACAAAATGCGACTTGTTTGATTTCTGGGAATTCTGCTGAATGATGAGCCAAATAAATTGAATCTTTTTATAACCAGATTATTGAGTCAATTGCTTAAATCAATTTACTCACTTCATACATTTTTTATATATATATATATTTAAATATATATACAGTAATACCTTGGTATACGAGCAAATCGGTGTACGAGCATGGAAAGTCAAATTGGTGTACGAGCATTGAAAGTCAAATTGGTGTACGAGCATTGTATCGGAGTGCGAGAAAAATATTCCCTCGCCCACGCGCATTTTTGTGTGGAAAAGTCCTAACGCTCAGCATCGTCGCGCGCATTTTTACTAGAAATATCCTAAACGCAGCCTCTCATAAAACAGTCACGCGGTTCCAACCCCTTTATCACCCCTTACTTAACTCATTCATTCTCTTAGCGTCGCTCAGTTTAGTTGCATCATTCACCACAGTGCATTCTTTTATAAGTTGTTGTTCATTCCATTAATCATCACAACGACAGTTACATGTGAATATGATGAAACTTTATTAACGGAGCATGTGTTACCAACACGACACATTGCATACTAATGAGGCTCCCGTGTGCGACGCAGTGACGCTCCTCACAGATAAAGTGCGCGTTACAGTAAATTGTCAAGTATTTTTATTAGTATTTATATGAGATCTTAATGGTTATAATTTGAAATGTAATTAATAGGGTAAAACCAAAAAAATATTTAAAATGGGCATTTTTGGTCGTGTGGAACAAATCAAGTGATTTTTAGTGTTTAGAATTTTGGGTTACGAGCTCGCTCTTAATTAAACTCGTAAACCGAGGTATTACTGTGCACACACACACACACATACACATACACAGTGGGTATGGAAAGTATTCAGACGCCCTTAAATTTTTCACTCTTTGTTAAATTTCAATCATTTAAGTTCATTTTTTTTCCTCATTAATGTACACACAGCACCCCATATTGACAGAAAAACACAGAATTGTTGACACTTTTGCAGATTTATTAAAAAAGAAAAACTGAAATATCACATTGTCCTCAGTATTCAGACTCTTTGCTGTGACACTCATATATTTAACTCAGGTGCTGTTCATTTCTTCTGATCATCCTTGAAATCGTTCTACACCTTCATTTGAGTCCAGCTGAGTTTAATTATACTGATTGGACTTGATTAGGAAAGCCACACAGCTGTCTATATAAGACCTTACAACTCACAGTGCATGTCAGAGCAAATGAGAATCATGAGGTCAAAGGAACTGCCTGAAGAGCTCAGAGACAGAATTATGGCAAGGCACAGATCTGGCCAAGATTACAAAAACATTTCTGCTGCGCTGTGATACACTGTGTATGTATATATAAAACATTTTCTTTCTTTCTTTTTGTTTTGTTTGCAGGCACAAATTTTGACTATGTCCGAGAGTTCCGCAGAAGTACAGGTACCTGGCACTCCACCAGACCCCTCATGCCCTCTGATCTGAGTAAGACGAGCTGTGCCGCCCTACGCATTGCCAACTGCAAGCTGTTCCGCCTGCAGCTCCATCAGGGACAGTTCCAGATCCGGGTTCCATCCACATAAATAATCTGCATCCTCACCACTGACTTTCCACCACCTTTTTAAGTCCTCCGTTGTCTGCTTATTTGGAGGAGGATGCCGAGAATTGCTGGATTACGTCTACGGATGAGGTTTGGTTATAATGTGGGAAAGCTTGAATGAATTGACTTGTTTGTTTTTTTATGTTTGATGCCTTTCATTAGAAGATGCATTGTACGTCCTTTTTGGGGTTTTCCCATACTCCCAGTCAAAGGAAATGTTGTTACATTAGATGGGACCTGCTCACTATTTTAACTGCTTCATTTAAAAAGTTTACAATGTGTTTTACCTGGCAGTTGTTGTAGCTTGTTATTTGACACTAACATTGGTACAGAAGTCTTAAATGTGGGTTCAATAAGTAAGGGAACAAATCAAAAACTTACCAGGGCTAGTGATATGTTAGTATCAAGCACAATTATGTTGCTAATGTTACTGTATGTGTAGCTACTGTACAATCAAAGTTGAAATGAGTTAGATTACGGTATTCAAAGGATTTAAGAGTGATTAAACTCATTCTTTTGCTGATAATTAGATATCATTAGATGCAATATCGAATTTGTATTTGCCTCTATATATGCATATATTTATAATAGAGTGTGTGTAACATACACACACTCATCCTGGACAAGGTTAATAAAAGAGGTGTGTGTGTGTGTGTGTATGTGTGTGTATATATATATATATATATATATATATATATATATATATATATATATATATATATATATATATATATATATATATATATATATATATATATATATATATATTTATATACACACACCTCTTTTATTAACCTTGTCCAGGATGAATTTCAATCTTGTTTAACTTCATTGATAAGTAAATTTAATGTTAAATCAGTTTAATAAATGTTGTTGAACATTTAATTAGTCCCAAAAGATAACTTTCTTAGCCTTAATCAATTTGCATATTAAGATCGGAGGTTCTTGGGCAAGAATATCAGAAGTTTACATTTTAGACTAATTTATATGCGCTTTATTGTCGAAGTAAAAATTAAAGGTGGTGGATATTTGCCTAATTTATGTATGATGATCTTCCTGCCTTTACTGATCAAATTTTGCTGTTGGTTTTGTATCCAGCGATTCAAAACACCACAGTCTGTCAGAAATAGATGCAAGTTACTGGTCTCACCCTTGTGTGGCGAGATGTATTTTGTGAATGACCTCTGAACTGGCTTTCCTGTCAGTGTGGATGGTTTTGGCATCTGGTGACCCCATTTGTTCTGTGCATGATTCAGCTGCTGCTGTCTGTTCTAATTGAAGGGACGAACATTGCATATGCACCACTATGGAAGTGCACACCAATAGCAGGAATAAATACCACACTTTCATACACTGGACACTGACATTTGTCAAAATCTATGAGAAAGAAGAATGTAGGCAAAACAAAATATTTACAGGACCAATTTGTGGTGTCTGAAACAATGTGGCCAACTGGTCACAAGATTGAAGTGAACTGACCAACAGCGTTTGTGTAAGTTGCTCTTTCTGTATCATCACAAAAAGTGCTGTTGTTATTGACTTCTGATATAAATCCTCTGAATATACCAACTATGCATGATATGTAATGTGTGTTCCTTGCCAAGATTTCACACACAATTCACGTTCATGAAAATATGGTCTCACAACACACTCTCTTTACTGTAAACATTTTCATAACTCCATTTGCACAAAACACTGAAACACTATGTGTCTACCAGAACGCTGTGATTAATAAAATGTAGCATAATGATTATGCAAAGTGGTGTTCTGGTATAAAAGGAACATTGTCTCTGTGGAATTTTCACACTTTTTTTGTGATCTTTTGGAGTGCGAGTCAGGCTTAAACTTGCCTCTAAAGTACAGTAATGTTGAAATCAGCCTTGTAATAAAATCTCATGCTGAACTCTTCTGTGTTGTTTCTTTTATATACCATAGTTAAAACACATGAAATGGGCAAGAGAATTTACACATTTTATTTATATATATATATTTGTGTATGTATATATATTATGTATGTATATGTATATATATATTATGTGTATATATAAACATACACAAAAATATACAGACATACATACATGCATACATATACTGCATACATATATATATACACACACACATGTGTGTATGTTTATATATACATGTATATATATTTACGCATACACAGGTTTTTTTTTTGGGGGGGGGGGGGTTACAATCAAGTGAAAATTATAGTGATTAACTTTATTAAAAAATAAAAGCATAAAATTAAAAGTAAAACTTTTAGAGGCAATAATGAGGATATCTAATACAAATGTGCCTAATTGATAAAATAAGGTCACAATGCCAATAGTTTTTACATTTTGCATTAAAATATGCATTTGATCATATTTTGATGATAAAATACTATTTAGGATACTATTTTTCCTTTGATTTTGATGTTTGACATTCACTCATACCATGCTTTGTGGCTTAAATGCTTTCATTGCCACTTCACTTTGAACCGTAACATTCAGATGTTTTTTCTATTTAGTACTGATTCCTCTAAATTATACAGATTAAAAGGAGCAAGAGGCATTCTATCAAGAAGGTGAATGTGACAGTAGATATTTGAGTGAGTATAGCATCCGTTCACTCAGTACACAAGTTAAAATAACGTCTCGTAAAACTGAAACACAGCAGGGAATTTAGTCTCCTGTATGCAAATCTTGATTGCATAACTCTGGTGTGTTACCAAAAGCTGATTTTTTTGTGGCATAATGGGTGTCATCATAAGTTGTGTCTGTGAACATGTTGAGTCTCGTGTTTATGAATAAACAGTTTGGGCAGGCATGGGATTAACAGGATTACTGAAGATAAACAGGATGGGGTAAATTCACTCAAACTGGGCCACTCACATGACAGGACTTAAATGTAACCAGAGGTCTTGTGACTGTGACACCGACGGGTAGCTAGTGCTGCTCAGACAAGCATGCTGGGTCTTTCCTGGTGTAGTGGACATCCCTAAAGTACTCTGTGACCTCAGAGTGTACCTGCAAAATATATGAAAAGGGGCAGGGGGTCAATACTTTATAAAATCTAAGTTATGTGCTTGTCTGTTAGCTTTAAGATCTTTTATATTTGCTAATGTAATCCAGATTATTACATTTTGCCCAGGATATAAAGTTAACAAAAACTATAATAGTATATCAATAATACAATAACACTGTGTGCTTATGTTCAATCAATGAACATGTCCAAGTCACATTTCTCTTAAAACTAAATGTATATAATTTTTTTATTTAATTTTTTGTGGAAATTTTTTAAATTATGGCAACAATTCTTAATACTGTAATATTTCTCACATTACTTTCTTTTATGTTCCACAGAAGAAAGAAAGTCATATGTATTTAAAATGACATGAGGGAGAGTAAATGATAACAGAATTTTATTTTTGGGGAGAACTATCACGTTCATACTCATTTCGAGAGGTCCTATTATGCTTTTTCACTTTTTTTAACTTTAGTTTGCGCATAAAAAACACCTGCAATGTTACAAAGCTCAAAGTCCGCTCCAAAAGGGAGAAATTTTATTTAACAGAATTCACTTTTCAAGAACTACAACGAAAGGCTTGTTTGGATACGATGCAGTTTTTCTGGATCTTATGAATATGCAAAAAAGGTTGAATAAAGTTAAATATTTATTTCTAAAGGTACTTTTTGTAATGTCTATTTGATGCTTTTTTTCGTTGACTTTATCTTTTGGGGGTTAAATTGATTTGATTAATCTGCACATTACAGATGAAAATGTGTTATCACTTGACAAGCCTAATTAAAAAATAAAAAGTAATGATTTTAATTCACTGTTCAATACAGTATTACCAAACTATATGAATTATAAATACATAATAATGAATCACAATTGAGGATAATGAGGGAGTAAAACAGAAAACACGTATTTGTGGGGGAAATGTGCTTCAAAACTGGTGCTTAATAATTCTAAAATAGATTTTGCATGAAGCGAAATACTTTTTATACCATCCACATACTGGGGAAGAAAACGTTCCTTGCATACAAGAGTGTTTTCCTGTAAATGCCACATTAAGAAACAAACAACCACAGACAGCTGTTTCATTTTCAGATTAAGTTTACAGCATGTGACTGTTTGCAGTTTGAGTCTCAGTGTTGCATATATGGTCTAAACAAGTGCCTTTTTGAAATCCATTGGTCAGATTGAGTAATGCGAGACTTCTGTCTTGTTTGGGGTGCACGCAAACCTCATTTGAAGTCTGTAAGATTTATGATTTCCACATTTTGCCACCTCTTATTTCAACCCACCATGTTCATTCACACCATGAACCAATGGTTTCACCCTTTCCATTTGATTTGTTTTGTGAATGACTTTGTGAATGATCTGTCAGGCCTGATTCACTTCCTCGTCGACAGGCCGGTCAGGAGGTATGCAGTACATTTGATTGGGGAAGTCAAATGATGCAGTCTGCCTTACTGACTCACCATTTTGGTTACTTACACAGCACATCGTTACCACATATTCCCAGCAGGAATGTGATGTCTTCATCCCAGCAAATGTGCACGGAACAAGCCATCGGTGAAAAGCTGGGCAATGCATTAAAGTTTAGATCTTTCCCCTGGGGTTTATCAGCCTCGAATCAGTCCTTGAGGTGGGGATTTCATTATCTTTTCTAACTCAACAGACCGTACACGTTTCATATATCAGCACACAGTGATAGATATAACAGTCTCACCCTCTCCAATTATATCATTAGGAATGGAGGGTGTTTGTGTGCTTTGTGTGTTTAACATGTTATACACTACTGTACACCAAAATCTATCCTCTAAAGCACACTAAGCATGATTCAGATAACCCATCAAACTTGTTCATCTAAAAAATAAACAATTTTATCTTTATTTATTCATCCTTGTGTCAATAAAAACCCGCATGACTGTCTTTTCTCCATTGAAAGAGAATTTCTAAAGAATGTTCTGCCAACGCTTTTGAATATAAATAAGTGTGAGATTTTACTTTATGGAAAAGACTAAGATATTCTTAGGAAAGAAGAAGGTCATACACGGTTGGACGGACATGTGGGTAAATAATTTTATTTGTATGAAATTAATATACTGTATTTAATCTTTAATATTCACAAATAAATGATGGACTATTTATTTCTATATAAAATAAAAAATAGAAAAACACATTTTAGTAGATACACTAGTTTAGTAATAATGACTGGAGGCAGATTCATAGAGCAAGTGCCATAAAAGTCACCAGATTCCATACCATTCGGATTAAAAATGCTAATTTTTTATTGAATAATCTTTTTTTATTCATCAAATAAATACCATAGGGTTAATAAAAGTGATTCAGCTAGATTAGAGCAATGTAGTCTATGACAGAATGAGAGAGCAGATAAGAATCTCACTTCCCTTTAACTTGCTTTAACGTCATTTCATAAGCATTTTGCTTCTGGGCACTGATGCATTTCAGTGGAGAATTTTACTGCTTTATTTTGGAAGTGTGTGGACAAACACTATCTCTGTTGGTTTTGATCATCTGCTCCGCACTGCCTCATTCTGATAAAATATGTTGCCACTAATGCATTGTGAAAGATTACAAGCACAATAACAATGTTGTCAGAGGCAGGGGAGTGTTCGTTTTTGTGACCGAGTCTTTGTTTAGAGTGTGGGTGGCCCTGCTTGCTTCGGCCTCCCAAGAAATCTTGTGCACTTCATGCGGAATGAGAGTGAGCGGTCAGAAGTAGTATCCCAGTTGAATAAATATCTAACTCAAATGACCAAATGTGGGCCTATTTATTTTCAGACTTTGCTGTTTAAGTCAAACAAAAATTCGGACAGAAGGTGGTGAACTCCATCACAATGAGTGGAATTTCAAACTTTGTAATTTTGCAAGCATATTCATGAACATTGAGTGTCAAGCTAAATTACTTTCAAAATTATTCTAAATTGTCACATTTTGTGAATTCTCCTCCAGTCATCTCTTGAATTAAATTCTAACATCATATTTTGAGTACATAAAGTTACTCAAAGTTACTCATTGTGTATATATATATATATATATATATATATATATATATATATATATATATATATATACACACACACACCATAATCCTGTGGTTTATTGTGTTCCCTTTGTGTACTCAATATATATATATATATATATATATATATATATATATATATATAATTTTATTATTATTATTATTTTTTATCTTTTTAATCGATTTAAACCAATGATTTATAAAAAAATTAAAAAATTGTAGTCAGGTCGGGGCAAATTGTCGGGGGAAACCCATGTTTCATATACTTAATTAACTACAATTTTCCCATGTATATGTGATGTCTTTTTCTTTAAAACAGCCAGAGGTGGTGTAACATTTAGGTGTCTTTCATGGGTTGCCCATCCCCCCAGAATCCCTTTTTTATTCAGTTGAACTGGTTATTTACTAGGAAAGCTTGTGAACCACAGGACAGATGGCTCATCTTCAGCAACAAAGAAGCCTTACAGAATGAATGTGTACAGAAAATGACAGTATGACATAAACCCTGTGTCCTCTATGGCAAGCTGTTTTAATATTTGTTCTTTTGCATTAATGTGGTAGATTACTTTTTTAATATTACTAGTAAGTGTCCATTAGCTATTAATATGTTTTACAATTACAATAAAAACTGCTGTCTTAAAAACAACCCAATTTGGGTCATTACTGGAAAAAGTACTGGGTCAAAATGGAGAAAACCAGGACTAGGTTAAGTTACATATTTGCCAAAACATGCTGGACTGTCTAATTTAACTCTATTCTTTAAAAATGTCTATATTGCTGGGTAAAAATTAACCTAAAACTGGAAGGTTGGAAATGAAAACGTACACACAGAATTACTACAGTAAGAACACAAGCAGCAGTAATAATAAAAAGGTACACCAAGGGATGGAAAAAAAAGAGTAAAAATGAGTACATGTATGTGAATGAGAAATGGTGCGGAGAAGAACTTAAAACTCAACAATTATAGAGCTTATAAGGTTAAACAAACAAAAAAATATGTCTATATTTTTAATATTTATTAACTCATAATTAAGAACTAATTTTACCATATTTATTTTTTCTCCCACCAATGAGCACGCTGGTAGCACTACAGCCAAAACCATCTGGCTGAGTCCACTGTGCAGCCAAGAAACACAGACTGAAAGCCTGTAATAAATTTAGGAATTAACTATGCATTGTAGCGGATTGACAGAATCTCTCTCTCTTTAATGCGTTTACAAGCACTCCTCTCAAGCTATCCACCAGTTTAAAAGCCGCAGACACGTATAGTAGTATCAGCACTCACTACAGCTGTGCTGTATTCTAGGACTGCAGAAATACCAGTACATATTATATTTCATATGCACAATATCATAATTTTGTTATTTGATATGCTGCTCTTTCATTTACATTTACTTGTATCCAAAGTTACTTACATTGCATTCAAGATACACATTGACATTATAATTCTGTTCTTGCTTACCCTGGAAATCGAACCCATGACCTCATCGTTGCAAGCTCCACACTCTACTGTTTGAGCTGCAGGAATTGCCAAAATCTTCGGCAAATGTGACAACTGAGGAACAAGCTGGATCAAACAAATAGCCTAAGCCTCACTCTTAACCATATAAAGTAAAAAATATAATGACTAAAGACACGTTACGGCCAATCAGATGTATTGCTCTGAAGCCACACAACACCACTGAAAATATTGGAGTTTGTTTATAGCAAATTCATAGCCAAAACATGCTTGTGAACGTAGCGTAAATAAGAGATTCATTGCGCAATGTTGTCAGACGCATTAATTCTATTGGGAATTTTTTCAGTAAAGTGGCGGCGTTGAGCTTCAGTGATTATAATGGGAGCATTCTTTGCTCGCTTTTGTATATACGAAGTTGATGTATTTCAAAGTTTCTGGATTGTCAGCCTTATTTCAATGGTACTTTGAGACTGTGATGATTGACAGTGACAACCATAGCAACGTATGAGACAAAAAAAATGATACTGTGTGTCAAAATAGATCTGTGCATTATAATAATAATTCATTACATTTATATAGCGCTTTATCAAAGTCTCTCAAAGCGCTTACATGGAAGGAGGAATCTCCTCAACCGCCACTATTATGTCATTATTTCATGCAGTGTTCTTAATTTAAACAAAATTAGATATCTTTTGAGGTTGCTTAGTGTGTAAATGGTTTAGCATTGAATTGCATGCAAGTAATGAAATTATTTGCAACGTAAAAATCGATACTAGTTTTAAGAAATCATTGTTAAAACGGCTTGCCATATCCCCCCTTCTCTTTTCTCCATTTTGCGCGAGAGAGGGGAAGTGCGCGCTCCCTATCAAACAGAAACGCGCATCCGTTCGCCTCCCCATTGACGTCACTCCGGTATCACATGAACGAGCCCGGACCAATCCACACACAGCGCTATCGAAGCACTCGGTTCCTCCACCGAGATAGGGAGGAAAAAAAAGACAGAAAAGGGAACCATGACTCCGAGCATCTGAAGAACAAATAAAACACGGAGAATTGATTTTATTGTGGGTCTTGTACCTGGCCACTGGTTCATATTTGGAGCGGCAAGACTGGACTAATATGCAGTGGAGAAAAGCGGAATGGATACGGCAATGGCCCGAACATATTGAATAGCTCGCGACGCGCAAAGGAAAGACATTACGCTTTATCGAACCTTCCTCCTCTTGACGGGCTTATTTAATGGCTTCAATCCTCGCCGTCGCCGACCCTCGTCTTTTCCGTACCACTGTTGAGGTCGAATCACGGTGGATCGCGTGAGCCTCTATATGCCCAACACAGGAACGACCATTATTCGGCCTCGAAATCAAAAGACAGCCACCTGATCCGATCCCAACGCCGTCGATTTTCTCCGTGGGGAAACATGGATATTAACGGGAGCGGTGGGGGAAACGAGCTGCACAACAATCAGTTTTATCCGTTCGAAGAGAGCAAGCCTCTGCTGGGGGAAATGTCCGCGCCGCCGCCGCCGGAGGGGAATAATAATCACAAAGCGGGGCCCTGCAGCAAGAGGAGCCTTTTACACAGCAGCAGCGGCATGCGATACAAACTGCTCCAGGAGGGGGACATCCAGGTGTGCGTGGTCAAACATCCTCGGACCTTCCTCAGTAAGATCCTCACCTCCAAATTTTTACGGAGGTGGGAGCCGCACCACCTCACCTTGACGGACAGCAGCCTGGTCTCTGCCACGGTAAGAGCGACGCTTTTGAATGGCCATATTTGAAATATTGCTCAACATTGCATACACCTTCTACTCCGTATATATACTAATATAGCTGAAGTAGTTATACTTGTGTGATGACAATTCTGAGACGAGCAGTGAACCAAAATTCAGTTTTTACTACTTCACTACAATGATACAAAACATGAATTAAAGTTATCTGTCTAAATGAATTCCTGACTAATTTGCTGGATTGTTTTCTTCCTCCTTTTAGGGATGGAAAAGAAAGATTTATTTTTTTTGTCTTCATACATTTTAATGTATGAATATATCATGCATATACATATATCACCAACCAATATTACATTACGAAATCATTATAGCTTTCTATCTAACGCCATGCCAAATACAACATGGTTTCTAGAAAATTTAGATTATTTAGGTAAACTTTTACTTGGTTAATAAAACGCATCCTCAAAAAAATGTATCTTTTTCAGCGGATGTGTTTCGAAATATATCTGGAAACATCGTGACGTCATAATAACAACAACTTAACAGCTTCCTCTTCGTTGTTTCCCTTTTTCCGGGTTTATATTGTGATTTGTCATTAGATGGGGGTCATCAAAACATTGCTTTTAAAGTAAGGCTATTTCAGAAAACTAAGAGTTAGAAGTTGCATTGAGCCACCTCAAACTAAGTCTAACATTTAGTTATATAAATAAAAAAAATTAAAAAACATCTTGCTGTGACATGACCTTTTTGACTTTTTTAATATATATTATATTGTGCGTGTGTGTGTGTGTGTGTGTGTATATTATATACACACACACACACACACACAATATGTATATATGTGTGTATAAAAAATTTGGCGATGCCACTGACAGATTAATTTTTTTAGAAATATAAGGTGTGTTTAGAATGCAATTTTAATCCTCCTGATATTTCTAGAGATGTCAAGTTTTCAATAATCTGTTGTTTACTGTATAAAATCGTATAAAGAGATAAAAAAGAACAGTTATCGTTAAGGAGTTCACGTCATGGGAAGGATCATACATTTCCGATTCATTTATTTGAGTAATTCTACGTCATTTCATGTAGGGGAGTTTTGATGGTGATATGGTTGATGGCACAACTTTTTATTTCTGTTCTAATTTCCCATTCTTGCTAATATCAAGGAGAAGTTGGATTCACAATAAAAAAACAATCAGAAAAAGTTGGTGGCAGCTATTCATCGATAAAGGCATCTGTTTTAATTTAAGTAATGAGTTGTCATTTCAAAATTCCATGTTCAGAGTCCAGTGTATTGGAGAATGAAGCATAAATAAAGGTAATTATTCACAGTAGGTTTTCATACTTTGAAGACCCTCCCTCCCACCCACCGTTCAGAATGACTTTTATCATAAATAATAACTTTATTACAATGACGTATGTAATGAATGACGTAACCCTGGATTTAGAGGTGATTTTTGATTCTTATTGAAGGATTTGGAGCTGCTATTTTATTTATTTTTAAGGTCAGCGGAGTTACTAAATTAATATGTCAACCTTTTGCATGTGCATGACCCTCATCTGCATCTCATGAACTCTTTAGTTTTGTCAGATAAAAAGGTATATACCTACAGTTAGATGTCAGAATTGAATTATTGTTAGTGGAGATGATGAATTGAGTATTTATGACATTTAGTTACGTTTTGACGGTGTCCTGTAATTCTTATTGTTTTTTCGAACGATCTGATGCTTCGATATTCAAAAACATAACTGCATACATCTTAATGTATGCAAGCCTTGCCTTGCCTTGCCTTAATTGCTGCTCAAGAGGCCTGTCAATGGAAAAGTAGTGTCACGGTCACAATGGATTCACCCACTTAGGAGATTTCTGGGAATCCACTGGAGGGCAAGAAATTGTAATGTAAGTTTGCATATGGAGAGGACCGTCATTTTTTTTTACCTTCTGCCTGTTGTCATGTTATCAAATCATATCTCAGATGTGCCAATGAAGTCTTGTAGAGTCTCTTAGTTCAGGACATCCTGAAAGCCTACTTGCATAGCCGTCATCAAATGGCTGATTAAATTAAAGGTTTACATTTTACAGTTCTGATATGATCGAATTAGCTATTGACTTCTTCCTGAAATGAATGTTAGATCGCTTGTTTAACAACGCCTGACTGTCGGATGAAGCTCAGCCGTTGACACCGAGAGCCCCTTGGGATTTCTTTATGGTTTATGTCGTTTGAAAGTGTAAAAGTTAGGATGCTTTTGTGCTTCGACAGTTCTGTCACTCAGTATTGGTTTTCTCCTAGTTTCAAGGTCTCTAATAGATGTTTAGCTAGTGACCCGTGTTCAGTTGACCGTAGCTAATGGAGGTAGTTGTCTGTGGCTAATGTTCTCTTTTGGCAAAGACTAGCCTGTTTGTGATTCTAGTGTGCATCGAACCATTGTGCTTCAGAAAGAGGTCAGTATATCAACATACAGGCTTTATTGTGGATGTTAAACGTATAAAGTGTTCGATTTTTGATGGTTTGGTTTCCTCACCTGGTCTTTATCCTGCACAAACCGTGTCAGGGTGACATTTGGGTTGAAATGACGTTATCTCGCTCAGATGTTCTTTAAATATTTGGCCTCACTTGCTTTGCAGATGTAGCGCATGACGCCTGGTTGATGATAAATGCATTATTTTCGAAGATGCCCATTTTTTTCCACGCTTTCTCAAGAACCCGTGTGTTAAGCAAAGACTAAACATTTGGCATTTTGATAGCTCATTTTCGATAAGTGTAGTCAGCTCTGTGGAAAATGATCTCACTAGATATGAAAGATGTGACTCACCCCCGTCTCTTAGCTCTCAGAGTCTAAATCATATTTGCGTAACAGCAAGCCATTATAAATACTTCCTGTCACTCATTTGTTAAAAAGACATCAAAAGCCCTACCTCTAAAGGCACGTTTATGCTGAAGCCCTCAAGCGCACCATTTTGTTTGTGTTGCAGGGTACCGTTGCTGTTCAAGTTAGATCCTGTTAATTAGATGAAGTACCAGATGAGACAACAGCCGTGTACACCGTAACACATCCTTTGTTTAGACGTTGCAGAGCTAGGTGAGAGTGGCATGACTGTTTTTAGTGCCGTGTTAGATGCTGAGCACCTGGGTACATCTGAAGTGCTATTCTGTTTTTCTTAGTTTAGCTTGAGGACATGTTAACAAACGCAACTGTACAGTACGTTTCACGTCTGAAGAGTCGCTGCATTTTGAGCAACGCCGATGACTAAAGCTGAGCAAGTCTGGTTGTGATGAGTTCAGCTAAAAAAAAGCGGGTTACACTTATAACAAACCATTTTAACGGTACTGTTGGGCTTTCTGCTGTAAACAAACAGCTACAGTGATGACTGGGCGCATAAACTATTGTGGCTCCCTGAGATCCCCTCGGCTACCATCCAAATATGCTCTGTAATTGAGATGTAGGCGCTGGCTTTGTTTTTGTAGCACAGAAAAGCCATTAGGAGGACATTTTCAAACACTGGCAGGGTTTCAGATTAATTGTTTTGCATGTACTGGGTTGTTTGTGTCTTGATATTGTAGGGATTTTTCATTATTGTTGCTATAAGGATGGAACTGGTTGGTTGTTGCTTTTCTTAGAGATGATTTAAAACTATAAGATGTTCATGCGACACACACAGTGGAGCCATGTTGATGAAAAGTTTCGATTACAGTAATACTTCGAGATACGAGCATAATCCGTTCCAGATCCAGATGTTTTTTATTGGTATAGAGACACACACACACACTCACAATTATAGTACTTGTATACAATATAATAACTTGTGTGATATCAAATCAAATTTTAATTATAAATTTTTACAGACAGTAGCGGCAGGTGAGGAAGGGGGTTGTTGCGCAGACACTTGACTCCGTGTCATACCTGTCATACACGAACACTATGTAAACTTAAATTAACATAACTGAACTTTTCTATTATTGTTTTGCTTTTTTCAATTTGTTTTCTTACCTTTTTTCACCTGACTACCCTCACTTTCACTTGGCGCAGACCTTTTAACGAAATTCCTATCGAGGGAGATTTCTTTCTGTCTTTCTTTAAAAATAAGTAAGGCACGTATCGTCAAAAAGCGCTGAAGCACGAACAGTAGATTTAGCAGTAATTTATCAGGGTGTTTCTTTTCAGTGAAATCAGAAACCTTCTGCCACATAGCCATCACTTCCTTAATTTCACTTGTAGAAATGTTTTCCTCCGGTTCACCCTCCTCCTCCTCGCCACTGCTGAGCTCTTGCAACACCTGCGTATGTTCATCGTCTGCAGCTCGATCAACTCCTCAGTCCACAGTTCCTCCTGTATATGTTTTAATTTGAGTTTCAGACGCTATGTATTGGGCTTTGTCAGCAGCCATATCACCCTGTAGCCTAAGACTGGTTGCCCACTGAAACTAAGCAGGGTTGAGCCTGGTTAGTACCTGGATGGGAGACTCCTGGGAAAAACTAGGTTGCTGCTGGAAGTGGTGTTAGGAGGCCAGCAGGGGGTGCTCATCCTGCAGTCTGTGTGGGTCCTAATGCCCCAGTATAGTGACGGGTACACTGTACTGCAACAAGCACCGTCTTTCGGATGAGACGTTAAACCGAGGTCCTGACTCTCTGTGGTAATAAAAAATCCCTGGATGTCTTTTGCAAGAGTAGGGTTTTAACCCCAGCATCCTGGCCAAATTTGCCCATTGGCCTTGGTCCATCACGGCCTCCTAATCCCCCCCATACTATAATTGGCTTCATTGCTCTGTCTCCTCTCCACCAATAAGCTGGTGTGTGGTGAGCGTTCTGGCGCAATATGGCTGCCGTTGGTGGTGGTTGTGGAGATTCTCCCCTACTATGTGAAGCACTTTGAGCTCTGGAAAAGCGCTATATAAATGTAACGATTCTTCTTCTCCTGATGCTCCTGCATGCTAGATCACTCACGCAGGCACCGCGCTCATATTTATCCACAATTTCATGCTTCATTTCCATGGTCCTCATGCGTTTCTTCTTCTCACTACCATCCTTACCACTCACTTTCTTAGAAATCATCACTATTATGAAGAATAATGCAGAAAGTAGAGAGAAAATCAGCTACTCACGGGGCGATGCGTACAGAAGTCAGCGAACACATGAAGTGAATGTGCTTCGGGCATCGGCGTCAGTACACGTGCTCGTATCTCGAATATTTACTCGTATCTAAAAGCAAAAATCTGCCCGAAGGCTTGCTCGTATATTGCATTACTCATTTGTAGGGATGCTCATATCTCGAGGTATTACTGTATATGTTTTAATTTCAGAGTGTCAGACGCTATGTATTGGGTTTTGTCTGTGCCCGTCCACGTTAGGGCTGCACGATATTGGAAAAAAACTGACATGGCGATATTTTGTTTTTCTGTGATATGAAAACAGTTTCGCCAAATTGTTTGAATAGCTCTATTTGTAAAAACTTAAGGCTCGTTAGCACAAGGGACGATAATGATAAAGTTGTAGTTCTAAATATTCTTCTCAATATTAACGAGTAGTTCACACTACAGCAATAGCGATAACGGCACAGAGAAACGATATCGCTGGAATCAGTTTCAGTACGATAGTATCCAGCTGATGAACGATAAAAACATTGATGGTTAATCAGAATCTGTGCTGTTGTAACCAGCTCGAACATTTAAAGTGACAGACAAGCACGCACTTAGAATAAATGAAACCATATCGTCTGCTGGTGTGGACGCTAATATAGTACCGGTAATCATTCTAGGGTGATTTTGAAGGGAAGTGCATCTGCATAGAAAATAATAAACAAGTTACAAGCATGGATAAATACATTAGAAAAAAGATACGAATGAAATAAGCCGTGCTGTTTTTCAGGTAAATCTAACAGTATTCAGGTAAAGAAATTGAATAAACAAATTTAAAATAACATTCATTGTATAAATTGAATATAATTAATGCAATGTATCTATTAAAAACTACAAAAGTGATTCTCACATAATAGCTGCGGGTAAACTTGGCTGCTGTCACTTTAAGACCAAAGCACAGCTCCAATGTAATGATACGCATCCATTTTCTTTCTCAGTTGTTTACAACACATAAGCGACTGTGTTTATGAGGACACTCACCAGGATGGCCTTTTTGACTTAATTTTCCTTGAACGTGTCTGTTCAGGCTCAAAAAGAAGAGGAAGGGGAAGGCTGCGTCCAAAAACTTAGGGAGTGACTTTTTGCCTTGGTGCCTTATGGGCAATTTAATGGCACAGAAAAATATAGAGAGCTTTGGTGAGAAGTGAATATTTAATCATATTTAATTACCATAATAGTAATTTCTCACTAGAAATGCTATCAGAATTGTAAAGTACTGGTGAAAAACATTCACGTACACACATCCTGACCACCAACCACAACTTCCAGATGCCATCTTTCTTTTTCTTTCGCTTTCTTAATTGTCATAGAATGTAAAGCACAGGATTGTGGGATATCAAAGTCTGCCTTCAAAAATTGATCAGATGAAGGTTTCTCAGGATAATCAAGCTAATATTGGGTTTTGTACATACCTTGATGACTTCCTACCTTGGAATGCAGCCACCGAAAGGCAGCATTTTTAAGTTTTCGGAGGTAGCAGAAGAGAACTGCTTAATTCTAAGGTCTGCGTGGATCTGTGTGTCTGCACTGAAAACCGCACGCGAGTTAATCTTCTTGTGCTTGATGTTTAAACTGACAGGACTTCAAATCAAATGATAACTTTATGGTGGTCAAACTTTGCAATTAATCCACGAATCACGTGTTCCGAACTGGAGGGCAGCAGCCCCTGACGGATTACGGATCAACTACGATGGCTGTCACGGATGTGCACATCGTGATATTAATGCTAAAACTATATATCGTCGTCCCTAGTTCACATGATCAGCTTCAGGAAATTTGAAGGCTTCCTGGAATGGGATTCCCAACATTTCTAACTGCTGTTTTTAGCTAACTGATTAGATTGGTTTAGTGAGTAGTTTGATCAAGTTTAAAAATACAATTTTGGGGATCATGATATATTTTTGCAATGTAGTTTATTCCTGTAATGGCAAAGCTGAATTTTCAGAAGCCATAACTCCATTCTTCTGTCTCACATAATCCTTTAGAAATTAGGGCCCGTCCACACAGAAACGCGTATCACTGTATCCGCATGCATTTCTTATTGGATTGGCGTTCCGTCCACACTGATCCGGTGTTTTGGGAGACTGAATCCGCTTTCTTTTGAGGCCGGGTCCTAAAGTGGATAGATCTGAATCCGACACCCTTGCAGTCTTGTGTGGACGGTCAATCCGTATATTTAGTGTAACGATGATGTCATCACATCACGTGTCGGCTGCGTCACGTAACAGCAACAGTGTTGCCAGATTGGACTGAAGATTCCAGCCCAACTAAAGCTTAAAACCCGTCCATTTAAAAAAAAAAATACCAGCCCAAAGTGCGTACTCTTATAAATAATGAAAAATGTTGAGCGATTTTATGCATCAAAAACCATCCCAAATTTTATCAATCAGCCCAATGCATTTTTTCCCGGTCGGACTTGACCAAATGGTAACTAGCAACACTGAACAGCAACAACAATGCGCATGCTCAAAGTCTTCTTCTCTGTGTATAGTGTATTAACTGTGCAGAATTACAGCGCCCCATACTGGTCTGGCATATAAACTACACCGGATTCAGTCGGTTTTAGTGGTTTCGTGTGGACGCTGATATTTCTTGTGCCGACGCCGTGTTTATGATCGGATAGGGAATGCACCGGCATCGTGTGGACGATGTTTTTTATTTTATTTAAAAAATTGTATTCCACAAATATTTTTATAAATGTTAAAATCAATTCAGCTTCAAAATGTATATTGATGTATTCTATTCTTTGACGAATATAACTTTTATTTAAAATAGAAAGCTTTTGTAACATTATTAAAAAAAATTCTTAATAAAATTATGGATTTTTTTAAAACTCTATATAATTGATTTATAATCTATATATAATCATGCAAAATCAATATTTTAGTTAGATAATTATTAGCACAATTATGAATGCTGCAAGATTACTTAACTGATTATTGCACGCAAATAATGACTTCATTGGGTTTTTAGGTGCAGAGACCCTCCGAGTAAACAATGAGTTTGGCTATTACTCATTTAGCGTGTAATTAGATGTATCATGATATTAGTTCTGCCGATTATGTGTGAGCTTTTTTTATCTGCTCAGCTGCTGGCTGTTGAGGCTTTATAACAAAACTGACGTTGCCACATCCGTAATGTAGACGCTCACCACCAAATTTCCTTTTGTCGCATAAACCATCTCAGATCATCAAATTTGTGGTTAGGCTGACGCATGAATGGATGACAGTATCCTTAAATTCTGCCTATTCAGCCCAACAAAAGAATAACTGTTTTGTTCCTACTCCTTAAATAGACGTATCGCTGAATTACGGCAATCTGAAGAATACCCAGAACTGAGATATCTGACTATAACTTTGTTTTGGCTGCATTGCACTTTGCATGCCACAGTCATTTGCATCATACTGAGAATTTCTTTGGACTAGATTTCATAAGAGACGTGTTTTTGTTTTTAACCATGTGCAAGTCCAAGGCGCCACATGTGCACCACATATTTGGTCGCAAATGTGTGCATTAGATTTAATTGAAGCCAGCTGTCTTTGGATTTTAGTGTTGTATAGCTCAAAAGATGCAGTCATACCAGTTTATTCAGTAAGTGAGTTTCTCTTTTGCTTTTGGTTTTTTTAGATGCACAGGAACTAGATCAAGTAAACTATTGTACAGCTGGCTTTACTGGTTGGAGTCGACTTCTTCTTTTTTCTTTTTTTTCTCCTGGCTAGCAATGGCTTCCTCCTCTTGGCCTGCCATGGTTTGCTGTTAATATATCATGGGTGAAGAGTTTAACTGGAAGAAGCCATGTTTACTTTGGGAGAGAGCAGTTTTTACATGCCCATACAGTTTTTACACACAATTTGCATGGGCTTGAACAGTTTTGCAATAGCATGTCAAGTTTTTATGTTTGGAAGAGGATTTATTTATCTATTTTTTTGCATTATGTTTCCAAGTTAGTGATGGATACTGATATATCAGTCAAGATTAATAATTGGCTGATTTTGAGTTTGTTGGTATTGGCAAAATAACTGGGGTTTTACTTTTGATTTCTCATTATGATGATTTGTATTCACTTAATCTTCCGTTCAGAAGTCTGGAGACAGTAAGATATTTTTAATAAATGAATACTTTTATATTCAGCAAGGACAATAAAATTGATCAAAACTGACAGTAAAGACTAAATGCTGTTCTTTTGAACTTTCCGTTTCTCAAATAATCTTGAGAATCTTTTATTTTAATTGCAACTCTTTTGAACATTGATAATAATGAGAAATGTTTCTTGAGCACCAAATACTACAATGATTTCTGAAGGAGTGTGTGACACTGAAGACTGGAATAGCAATGCTGAAAATTCAGCTTTTCCTATTAGAGGAATACATTTCAGTAGTACAGTTACAGTGATAAGCATTTAAGCCCCTTTCACAAAGAGATTCAGGAAACTATACTAATTTGTTCCGGGATTTTGGTTCATTCACACTGCCAGTGAATTTCTGGAATTTGTGCGCATGTTCACACATATCCCGTAAAAACCTGTGACATCAGGATGTGACGCGTTATGTCTCCACAGCGTCTTAAGTGTGCATATGATATGATTTTTCTGGGATCTAAACCTATTTTCTGGGATCACATAGAAAATGTTTGTCTCCTTCAAAAGGGAGACAAATCAGCCCTCTCGAATTTGCAACGGAAGGTGCAGGACAATGGCTTTATTTTAAATTATTGTAAAATTCCACAATATTATTGTTGTTATTGAATTCTTGGTCAGATAAATGCAAAATCTTAGCAACCCAAAACTTGTGAAATATTATTTTTTTTAAGTAAAATAAGTATTAAATGAAAATATAAAATCATAATCGTATCATATTTTATAATCATATATATATATATATCATTTTTTTTTTTTTTTTATCAGATTTATAATTATGTTGCTATGATTAAAATATATTTTTATCAATAAATAAGCTATAACAATACTATTAAAATGACTAGTTCTGGTCCTCCCATGCTAAAATCTACAGAATGTTGTGCCTAGCGACACATTTGACCACAACTGTAGTCACAACATAGCGTTGTATATTGTATTAGAAATGTATCATATACTAAATATAAATATATTATAATTTTTTTTAATGTCTGATGTTGATATCGATAACTAGAGAGCGAGCTGGCCAAAATATGTAATTATAGGCTAAAGTAATTTATTTAAAGACGGATGATTTAAAATATATATATATATATATATATATATATATATATATATTAACTTAAATACCTCATTGAATTCAATACAAATATTTAAATTCAGAAACTTTGTATTACTCATTGACTCCGCAGACTTTAATATGAGTGAGCACTGATACAATTTGCTCATTGTCAGATTTTACTATCACAATATGCATCTCTATATTATATTGGTCACACAGCTCTTTATATGTCAATATCATTCGCTGAAATAATGGTGCTTTCGCTGCGCTTCCTCATGTATTAGTGGGTGCAGCTCTGATGGGAGATCTCCAAGATCAGTTTGTCAGTTATAGAGACGCCACACTGATATTTTACTCCACATCATTTTCCATCTGGATCTCCCTGGTAACAAAAAAAAAAAAACATATGTCTCTATTTCATCTCTTTGTTTCCATGGCAACATAGCAATGGTGAGGAGAGCTATTGAAGTCCTTAAAGAAGAATTGCACCATGAAAAACAGATTGAATGAGATGAAGGAAGAAGAATCGGAGCACTTCTTGGAAAAGAAGAGAGAGAGAGAGAGAGAGAGAGAGAGAGAGAGAGAGGAAAGGACAGAGAGTGACACACAGATAAGCAAATAGAACGTCAAGCTCACCACAACTTCCCGTCACCGCGTCATACAGGATATTGTAGATGACAACCTTTTATTTATATGTGTGTGTGTGTGTGTGTGTGTGTGTGTGTGTGTGTGTGTATATATATATACATTACATAAATATACATTATATATAGAAAGAGATAATTACACGTGTATATATACCCTGTGGTGACATATTTACTCTGATTTTATGAGGGGAAAGTAGTTACCTGGGTTTCTGCCACACCTGGCCACTTGTTTTGCTTCACGTGTGGCACGTGTTCCACTGCTTGCAGACTTGTGATTGAGTTCTTGAAAAATTAGACATCATTCAATACTTTTCACACAGTAACCCTTTAAAAAGGAAGACAAGTCAGCCATCTCAAATCTGCAACGGAGGGAGCAGGACCTCCATTGCAGAACAGCCAGTTTTTCTATCACCTAAGAGTGGGGGATGTAAATAAAAGACAGGCCTGTTTTATTCAGTTATACAGGGACGAGCTGCCTGTTTGTTTGAGCGAGCGAGCGAGAGACGCATGAGAGAATGAGTCAAAGAAAGGAACAGCTTGTTTGCTCTGCTGAACTGGGTGGCTGACACAAATACAGGAACTGTGGTTTGGTTTGAGTCTAGAGGGAGAGCAGCGCAAATAAAGCAATAGCCTGTTTGTGCAAAAGAGTCAAGGGAGGGCGGCGCTAATAATGGAAGAGCCTGTTGTCGGGTTGCGAAGGAGGGGGGGTGGCTAATAAAGGAACAGCCGCAGTGGGCTATTGTAGAGGGAAGGAGATTGGGAACAGCCTGTTGACATTTGAGCTCACGTGATCACTGACACTTCAGTCAGGAGTGGAACTGAGAAATGAGCTGGAAATAATTCAAATGAAGAAGCTCCTTTAAGGATTAAGAAGGGGAACCTTCAATTTACTGTAAATGTACCATGTGTTGTTCATAATCTGTTGTCCACAATCTATGTGCGCTGACATAGATAAGATTTCTTCGAAATTGCATGCTACTTTACAGAAATCGCCCCAATGCATCTAACTTCAAGCAGCGAAAATCCAAGTTCATCCAAGATATTAACGAGTATAAAATATGTGCAGTTTTGTGCATTTCTCATTGGTGAGATTCTTTTAAGTCTGCAACAACTATTATCGATTAGCCTTTTCAACACTGCTTGGGAAACATCAACCTGTTAAGTTGATTTACAGTAGCGACTAACCCATTTTTATGGACAAAATGTATGAAAAATAGAGTGAGTTGCTGCAGTAAAGGTACATAATCCAATTTGTCTGAAACAAAGGATTTGAATTTACATTTTTAAGCACTTTCCCTGTCATCCTTTGACATATGCGTGTGCTTTTTAATGCCCTCGACAAGCGTTTTCTTCAGCGCACTTTTTTTATGGTTATAGCCTTATCTCTAAATGTTAGAAATTCCCACAAGTATTTATATTCTGCATATTCAGACCAGAGAGTCTTGTAAAACTTCACAGACTTTAGTGAACGAGTCAAATAAATGTGCGTCAAACAGACGTAGAATAGGGGCGCTACGTGACATTTAGAATTTATTCTGCCATTTAGCAGTTATTCTGACTAAAATAACTTTAAAAAAATGTACTGTTTAATTGATTATCAAAATAATCATTAGTTGCAACCCTAAGTTTAATTTTATTCATACAAATAAAATACAATGGATAGTTCTGGTCCTGCCATGTTGAAATCATTCATTCAGACTGTGAATTGTGACTAGCTACACAAACTCGAACTCAAGTTCGAACTATTTTCTACTGACCTTTGAATAAATTTCAAACAATCATTATGTGGGTGGCACTGGCTCAAAGATTTGTACATCAAGAGCATGTTATGCACATTTGTACATCATTCATCATATTATGCACATTTGATATTCTATGCAGCCTAATAAATAATACAATCACCCTTTCATGACAATATCTGCTGAGCTTTCATTAAGCTAGTGAATGCGGTCTGTGACGTTCATCCTGAGACGTGTTAAAGCCCTGAATGTTTTCTGCGAATATGAACGAGTTTCTTCCTGTCTCTGTAGCCCACAGGATACATGGAGGCCCCTCTGTCTTACAGCACTATAGAGGACCTGCAGCTGTTGTCCTGGGACAATGCCCCCAAATACTGTGTCCAGCTAAGTTTCCCTGGAGGGACGGTCCTACTGCAGGTATCTCCAGCCCCCTCATGGTTTCATGACACTCATGTTGCGATTACGCTCTGACTCATTTTGTGAATGTTTGTGTGCACTCACAGGCTGCTAACAGCTATCTGCGGGACCAGTGGTTTCACTCTATACAGTGGAAGGTAAGGTCACATGTCTTGCAAAAAGCATTAGTGTAATGACATTTTGCATGGTTTTAATGAGTATAATTGTATCGCTGTATGTATGTGGCAGTTTCTTAATATACAGGCACTTTCATTTTCCAGGGGTTGGTTTCAACCATTTGTTTTTATTATGTGATTTTCAGATTGAATCTTTCTTGTAAGGAAAAATCCATGATCCATTTGAATTCTATGTCAAATGATTTGTACAATTTTCTTCAGATTTATCAAAAATTAATATTTGGTTGCCAAGGAATCAGCCTCGTTAGTGAAGAAGAGTGTGATGATATGAAATATACAAGATTTGATGTGAAAAGGAAACGACAAATATCACTTGGCTTTAGCAAGACAAATCACCACAAATATTTCCACACTGAATCGTTTTGGAAGGACATAATGAAATGTTCATAAACCATTTGAATGTTATTGTGAGAAATTAGTTTTATAATCTCTATTGAATTGGTATCCTCGGTAAATATTGCAATAAAAAATGGGGTATATGTAAGGAATAATGACGATGGGCCGTTGAACCTTTGCGTCATGGCCGCATTACTACCTTGGGTGTGCATTATTTTTCAATAATTCAGTGGCCCGGAGTCAACTATTCTGCTTGTACTACAGTTACCACACCTCAAAACATTGTTCAGATGATGAATTTCAAGACATTTGTCAGTTTGTTTGTTTTTTTGTCTTTCGAACACCTCTTCGCTCTGTTGCTAATTCCAGAAGGTCATTTTAGAGGCTTCAGCCATTGGTAGCGTACTAATGCAGTTATTAGAGAGAGAGAGAGAGAGAGAGAAAGAGAGAAATAATAAATCGTTAAGCGTGTATATGAATTACGTGAGTGTGTCTTTCTCAATGGTGTTCAGCAGCAGCGTCTCTACTGTAAGTTTATCTGCTTCAAGAACAGCGCAGTTATTACCTCACTAATGAGAAATTTCATGTAGCTTTTAAGTTGTTAATCTAATTTATTTTACTGATAAAATTGTCAGTGTATGTACTGTATTTGTGCAGTACTATACTGTATTTGAGAGGATGGTAAAAAGATTATGTATATTTGGATAATAATATCAATTTGTTGTTTTTATCCTATTGTTTGCTATGTATTTTTGCTTGGTATGTGTCATTGTAGGTTTTGGTTCTTTTGCTGTTGTAGACTGTAAGGACCTTTTGAAATTAACAAAATAACATTTGACAAGGTGAAATGGAACTGTAAAGCCGTAAAGACCTTCCTGGAACTACCTAACTGTCCATTTCCCTGAAAATAATTGCACACCTTAGAGCGTTCGTCAACCGGTCAGATTCAAGCATTCAACAGGCCAATAAAATGGAACAAAAACTTCAAAACCTAAATCCCCAAACCTGATTACCACCGCACATTTCTGGGTGCTCTCTCACAACATATTTCACACTGTAATGTAGTTCAACAGTTATCAGATGTTACATTATGACGGTAAATTGTGTCCTGGTTTCATAACTGTTGGTCACATTGGTAGAAAGCAGGTGCGTGTAATCTGGGTTATCTGATTCATTTGCAGAAAAAGATCTACAAATACCGCAAAGTTCTGAATAACCCGAGTCGCTGGGAAGTGGTTCTGAAGGAGATCAGGGCCCTAGTGGACATGGCTCTCACCTCACCCCTGCAGGACGAATCCATCCATCAGGCACCATTGCACATTATCTCCACCCTGCTTGCTGAGGTACGTCACACACGTTTACAAGCCTAACTGGTGAGGTAAGATTAGTTCAATTTTGAAGCAAAGCTCTTTAATTGTGCTTGCTGAGGCACGCATCATTATTATTATTGCTCATACTTCTATGTCTGCTTTGGTATGTAACTCATGTCATGGACAGTGAGACTTCAAGTATTGCATCTATATACATTTACAAATTTCTGATGGTCAAAAATAAACAGGCAACAAAACAGATTTATATTGACTGAGGTCTTTTTAATTTAATTCAATAAGTGACTAGTAAGTAACTCTAAACATTTTTTTTATATATAGAGAGAGAAAGCGAGAGGGAGTTTGATCGAGATATATATGGTCATAGTGAAAATGGTCAAATTAGAAATACCTACATTTACATTTAATTATTTTTAAATCTCACACATGGTTATTTAATATAAAAATAAATTTTCCTTAGAAATATTCTATAAAAACGGATACACTATTAAAAGCATTCATCAAAGCATTTATTCAAATAATATAATCAAAAGTGACAGTAAAGACATTTTCAAAAATAAACAGGCAAAAAAAACTGATTTGAAAGAAGGCTTCCAACCATATCTAGGGAACAGAATCCCATACACTTTGCAGTTGACTCTTAATTTAGGGCAATAAGTGACTAATTACGACTCTAATCCTTAAAATATAATTTTTTGCCTTTAACTGTCACTTTTCTCTTTTAGGACATTCGATTTGTCATACAGTGGGTACGAAAAGCATTCAAACCCCCTTAAATTTTTCACTCTTTGTTATATTGCAGCCATTTGCTAAAATCATTTAAGTTAATTTTTTCCTCATTAATGTACACACAGCACCCCATATTGACAGAAAACACAGAATTGTTGACATTTTTGCAGATTTATTAAAAAAGAAAAACTGAAATGTCTCATGGTCCTAAGTATTCAGGCTCTTTGCTGTGATACTTATATATTTAACTCAGGTGCTGTTCATTTCTTCTGATCATCCTTGAGATCGTTCTACACCTTCATTTGAGTCCAGCTGTGTTTGATTATACTGACTGGACTTAATTAGGAAAGCCATGAGGTCAAAGGAACTGCCTGAAGACAGTTCCTTTGAACTCATGATTCTCATTTGCTCTGACATGCACTGTGAGCTGTAAGGTCTTATATAGACAGGTGTGTGGCTTTCCTAATCTAGTCAGAGACAGAATTGTGGCAAGGCACAGATCTGGCCAAGGCTACAAAACAATTTATGCTACACTTAAGGTTCCTAAGAGCACAGTGGACTCCATAATCCTTAAATGGAAGACGTTTGGCACGACCAGAACCCTTCCTAGAGCTGGCCGTCTGGACTCCAAGATGGTGAGAAATAAGATTCTCTGGTCTGATGAGAACTTTTTGGCCTTAATTTGAAGCGGTATGTGTGGAGAAAACCAGGCACTGCTCATCACCCGTCCAATACAGTCCCAACAATGAATTATAGTGGTGGCAGCATCATGCTGTGGGGGTGTTTTTCAGCTGCAGGGACAGGACGACTGGTTGCAATCGAGGGAAAGATGAATGTAGCCAAGTACAGGGATATCCTGGACGAAAACCTTCTCCAGAGTGCTCAGGACCTCAGACTGGGCCGAAGGTTTACCTTCCAACAGGACAATGACACTAAACACACAGGTAAAATAATGAAGGAGTGGCTTCACAACAACTCTTGTTCTTGAACGGCCAGAGCCCTGACTGAAACCCTATTGAGCATCTCTGGAGAGACCTAAAAATGGCCGTCCACCAACGTTTACCATCCAACCTGACAGAACTGGAGAGGATCTGCAAGGAGGAATGACAGAGGATCCCCAATTCCAGTTGTGAAAAACTTGTTGCATCTTTCCCAAAAAGACTAGAGAAGTTAGAGAAAAAGGGTGCTTCTACTAAATACTGAGCAAAGAGTCTGAATACTTAGAACCATGAGATATTTCAGTTTTTTTTTTTTTTAATAAGTCTCCAAAAATGTCAGCAATTCTGTCTTTTTTTGTCAGTATGGGGTGCAGTGTGTACATTAATGAGGGGGAAAAATGAACTTGCAAATGGCTGCAATATAACAAAGAGTGAAAAATGTAACGGAGTCTGAATACTTTCCGTACACACTGTATGTATTATTGTTCAGCCAGTTTCTCCTTAAAGTATTGCTGACATCTTTCTTTTAGAACTCGAGGGGCATTCAGCTTTCCTTTCTGGTTATGAGTGTCATTTGTGAATTGAGGTGTGTTGAGTTTTGTTTCAAGTCTGCAGTATGTTTAGGTTAAGAGTTACGTGTGGTTGCCCTTTTAGCTGTGGTTAAATGAGCAACACTACACAACTGCTCCAGAATGAAGACAGTTCTCCTTTTCCTCAAGTGTGTTTGCAGAAATTAAAACATCGGCTGCATCTGTACTTTGTTTTGCAGATGAATATTATGTCTTTTAATCTCACCTATACAAAGCATAAACCAGATCTCTCGCTGGCCCTTATTCAAAGGCTGAATCCTTGAGTCACGCAGGATTTCCCGAGAAGGACATTAACATTTTAAAAACAGAATTTCTGGTATTCTGAGTCACTTAGCAGTGGCATCGCTGGCCAATGAGTACTCAACAGTGAATTCATGTCATTTCCTTCCCAGAACACTAACCTCAGCGCTCAGGACCATGAGAACATCATTGTGGTGAGTGGGGCTGCTTCTTTACAAAGAAAATATGAAGACACATGTTGCCTTCACACAAGAGTGTGTTAAACTCCATTGGGAACAAAGACAGGGTTACGTAATGTGTCTTTAGGCTCAGTGAAACATGCTCTAGTATAAAATTAATTTGAAAAAATGTAGTGTACTGCCATAGAAACAGGACATGCATGCACAGATGTGCTGGACTAGCCTCTAAAGGTTATCTAGTTCCTGAAAATGTGGATGAAAAGCAACAAGACTCTACATGTCTGTGGGGAAGGTGACTAATGGTTAGAATCTGTCTGTAGGCCATCGCACCCCTGCTGGAGAATAACCACCCTCCCCCTGACCTGTGTGAATTCTTCTGCAAGGTAAATGTGACGATTCTGGCTATTCTTCAGGGGAACAGATGAGTTCAGTATTGTAAACCTGAAATATTATAACTGTTTAAAATCTTTTGGTTTGTGTTCATTCCATTTCAAATAAGAGAAAATGGTATTTTAATTCTGTAGGATTAAAAAAAGGCATTATCAAGATTTTTAACAAGGTTATTTGGAAAGAAATGAACACTTATCAAATTAATAATTCATATTATTAATACATTTGACAGAAAATATATATATAATGTTATAAAATATTTATTTTTCAAATAAATGCTGTTCTATTGCACTTTATTACAATAATTTGGGGGAAAAGTGTTTCATGGTTTCCACAAAAACATTAAGCAGCACGACTGTTTTCAACATTGATAGTTATAAGATGTTTCTTTAGGAGCAAATCAGCTTATTAAAATTATATTTGAACAATCATGTGACACTAAAGACTGGCGTGATGATGCTGAAAATTCAGCTTTGCCTTCACATGAATAAATTACATTGTTAAAATAGTTTTTTTTATTGGAATTTCACTTATATTACTGTTTTACTGTGTGTTTGATCAAATAATTGCAGCCTTGGTGAGCATAAGTGAAATTAAAACATTGAAAAAACATAAAAAACCTTTTATCGTCTGATATTAACACCTTACCAAGGGGATTAATGATTCTGATGATTAATAATGTATTAATCATGATTTTTATTGTGTTCTTCTATGCAGCACTGTAGGGAACGTCCTCGGTCGATGGTGGTGATTGAAGTGTTCACTCCTGTGGTTCAGAGAATCCTCAAACACAACATGGTGGGTGTGCGCACTACGCCAGCTGTGCTCTCGAATTCACTCGTCACCGCACCATCATTATCTGACTCTCCTGGTCTTTTCTTCTCGATCCAGGACTTTGGGAAATGCCCCAGACTCCGCCTCTTTACTCAGGAGTATATTTTGGCTCTCAATGAACTTAACGCTGGCATGGAAGTTGTCAAGAAGTTCATTCACAGGTGAGTGACATTTTTTTTCCCCCTTAAACAAACACACATCACTTTGCTTGCAAGCACAACTGTAGTCATGAAAACAATGCTGTGATCTTACCCGATGCAATGCGGCAAACGATAAAAACTTGGAATTTCATTGCATCGCCCCTGATCAGGACACAATGTTACCTCATCCTGACTCCACCTCGCTTGCATACAAAGAACAGGCCTCCATATGTACACAAGCTGTAACATCCTTTTATCTGTCAGACAGTGTCATTTTAATGGTCTGTTTAGGACCAAGCCCTGTGCTTACTTCCTGTTACAGCTTTGTTTTCTTTAAGCTGTCATTTTTGTGCGTTTGGATGCCTCCTGTGCTAACCTGACCTTTTCCTACATGTATTGATTACAGCATGCACGGTCCCACCGGACAGTGCCCTCATCCTCGGGTTCTCCCCAATCTCGTGGCGGTGTGCCTTGCTGCCATCTACTCTTGCTACGAAGAGTTCATCAACAGGTGCGTCAGATTCACTGGTTTTCCAACCCATGAGATGTGATGTACCCCTGAGACCTGAGCTCAAAACATTTCTCTGAATCATATTTGCCATCTCCACGGCACCATATTGTATGTCGGTTCTTAAATAGTCTTGAAATACTTGCGCTTTCTTTAGTTGGTGTGACAAACAAGAACGACGTGGCTGTAGTGACATTTTTGGTCTCTCTTGTCGTGTTTGTGTCATCACTTTGAGCCTTTGTGCCAAGGTGCACCCACCTTAGAGGAATAAGGAACTATTTTCAAAAGTTTCCATGATTCACAATCACTCAAGAGAGTGAGACGTATCAAAACTCACTCCCCAGGCTGCCTTGCACTGGCCCGTCTCTGTTTTTTGTTGCTATCACTCGTCAATTGCCTGTCGACAAGTTTCCGTAACTACTGTACAGTTCATGGATATTTTTAAGGTCCACATTTACATGTTTTCCTCCTGCGTTTCATATACTCTCCTTCCAGAATCAGATGTCCGATAGTTACTTGTTAGTCAAATAAGGTCTTTCAAATACTGTGGCTGTGTAGCAAATTAAACTCCTGGTGTTTTGTGTATGACTTCATGCAAATAGGGCAATTTCCATGGAAAGGGCCTAAACAAAGTTATTAAAAACTGGATTTTTCTTCTTTTTCAACTAATGGACCTCGAAAAGAGATGATTGACCTTTATATGAAACATTTCAATAGCTTAAATGTTTTCCAGAGGTTTTCTAAGTAGAACTAGAGGCTGCTTTGAGAAAAATGAAGAAAATCTTACCAACCCCAAACTTTTTAACAGTAGTGTATATACAGTGGAACCCGGTTATGTCGACGGCTTCTAGGGTTGCAAAAAAGCGTCGAAGTAACCGAGGATCGAGATAACCAAAAGCCAATATGGCGATTTATTTGATGAAGCGATCGGCATGCTATAAAAATGTAACAACAAAATGCATATGTCCACCAACTAACAGCAGCGATTGTAACAGCTACTTGTTGGGAATATACCTTTAAGACGGCGTATGCTGTTGTGTGTGCGCTGTTCTGGCGTGAGCGCGCGCGGAAGTGGAGGAGAGTGTTTCTGAGTGAGGAGAGAGATGGCCGCTCTACCACTAACCGTTATATAGTCTTTTTTTTATAGAGTTTTTTTTTTCCTGGTTTGTACTTGCACTCTTTACATGTTTGTCATTTTGTCAAATTATTGCACACATGGTCACTATGGTTTCGCGGCTGCACGACACTGCGCCGCAAGAGTGAGTGAAGCGTCATTGGAGTGAGCACGTGCAACGCAAACTCAGCACATGAACTCGGTACTATCATTAGTCACGGGGATCCAGATAACTGATGTAAAGTGGCGACTTTGTCCTTCTTTTGCACTCGAGATATCAGGGTTCGGCGACATAAAAGAATCGACATAACCCATAAGAAAAACAAAATAGGGAGTTTGGTGGTTCTACTTCTAAAACGTTGACATAACAGGGTTGGCGAGATAACCGAGTGGGTTCCACTGTAATATAATTAATAATTTAATGAATGGGAAGTGGTATATGTCTTATTTTTCTTTCTTTTTCTGTTAGTCGGGACAACTCTCCCAGTCTCAAGGAAATCCGAAACGGTTGTCAGCAGCAAAGCGACAGGAAACCACCCATGCCTTTGCGGTTGCTGCGGCCTGAGCCGCCCACGCCACCCCTGACCACCACTCTGTCTCCACCCCCGGCCCTGCCCCTCTCACCCCCACCGTCCATCGTCAATTCCAGCGAGATCCTGGTAGAGCTTGAGCGCAACAACAACACCGCTAACACGCTGCGCAAGGCCCCTGCAGAGGGCGACAGTGAGCCCAACCTGATCGACTGTCTACTGGTCAGTCCCGCACTCAACGCCCTGTCCATCCAGCTGCCTGCCCACGCCGACAGAGTGCTGGGCTGTTTCGCCCTCATCCTCAAGATGCTGTAAGTATACCGTAACTGTTTTATTATTCCACTCTAATTACCCATATTTCTGTCCAGTTTTAAGATGTTCCTCTAGGTAGTAATGGTAGCTACAACATTGAAGTTTTTTGGGGCATAATCACTTTTAGGTAATGATTACACTATACATATATTTAGAGAGAGAAAGAGATTTATTAAAAATAGCTAAAACATTTCTGTGGCAATAACAGATAAAACTGCTTTATCACGTCAGGGTTTTTTTAATCGATTTTTCTGAGGCCCCAATTTACTCAACAGCGAAGTTCTTTGCTCAGCGGTATTCGGTTTGCGAACATGCCAATCTGTGGTTCATGCTTGTCTTTCTATTGCAAAATAAACATGCTTAAAAATCACAGCTATGAGAAAACAGCAGTTAAGAAAGCACCTGATCATAGCAATGTAGATGTATATGTTCAAGCTGTGATTTTTGTACCACTTTTACAATATTAAACAAGATGAAAAATTGCTATTATCGCTTTCAATTTGAATTACTGCTTCAATTTCGCTATAAAGCAGCTTTGTAGTGTGCTCATGATTTTACTTGCATCTTCACATCAGTGGACTGAACAGAACTGCAGAACATGTCCACGTCTAAGAAAACTAAGCCTCACTCTATACACTACCTTTTGTGTAATTGCCACATTTACATGTTTTCCTCCTGCGTTTCATATACTCTCCTTCCAGAATCAGATGTCTGATAGTTAATTGTTGGTCACATAAGGTCTTTCAAATACTGTGGCTATTTAGCAAATTAAACTGCTGGTGTTTTGTGTATTGACAATACACAAAACATGACTTTTGCATGACAATTTCCATGGAAAGGTCTTTACCTGGTAGAGAGAATTTCAATGGAAAGTTTGCTGCTGCTTTTTTTTTTTTTTCTCGTTCCAGTTTGTACTTTGGTTTCACTTGAAGTATATCAGGGCCTTTAATCTATTTAGTGTAAATGTAGGCGTTCCAAAGGTAACTAAATATTTATTTCACTTTCAAATTAATTGCTAAATATGTTTTGATAGAGCTCAAATTAATTGCTGGATCAAAGTAATTTGCCACAATAAAACTGTCCTAACCACCCGATTTGCCAAAATGAATTGGACATCCATGTGCAATTTGAGCAACAGAAAGACAAGGAGAAAATGCAATACAACGCTTTGTTGTGCAACACTGTTGCTTGTTGCAATAATTAGCTTATAGAAAACCCTGTGCAATGTAGTATATAGTTAAATATTCAAATAATAGAATACCACTTGCAACGAAAAATGTACTGTAGCAATGCTACTTTTAGTTAGTTACTCTCTACTAACGCTGCTAAGCATCCCACAGGGTGTCTAAATTAGCATTTTGGTATATAAAAAAGCAGACTCCACTATAATCACACTGAGGAGTGACCTTAAACCTGTCTGCATATTTATAGATTCAGATTTATTGAACTGAATCCATTTTTAGAATTTACCTCTTCCATCTGATCTTATTGTGAACCATCCGGTTGCAGATCACAGTAGGGCCAAAGAGGTTTCTGCTTTCACTGGCATAAGGTTCTTATTTTCTCCAGTTCTCCCTCTTCCTGTCTCTGAATCTCTAATTTCTCTCTGCAGATCGGACCACGATGACTGGAGACCAGCACTGGCTAGCCTGCTTCAACCCATCCCCTTCCCAAAAGAGTAAGGGCTTTTAGTCCTTTCTCGTCCTGCTCACGGTTGCTTTCTTTGTGACTGGTTGCATTATGTCTGTTAACTCTTAATCAGGGCCACACCATTTTAATTTGAAATTGAATAGGTAATTACGATTGCTATTATATTGCATCAGAATTTGATCCTGTAACCGCAACTAATGAGCGCATTTTAACCAGTTTAATCAACAGATACTTGATTTCTGCCTCATCTGACACTCAAAAAGATGAATTAAGTTAAAAAGCATACTAGGGGTAACGGTATACTTGCGGTACTAGGGGCTCTCTGTGTTCGTGCGGTGGGCTGGTCTCTCGAGGAATGGTGCGCAGGGGAGATCACTGACGTGGGCGAGCCGCAGCAGGCCTCTGCAGTGGGATTGTGGGTATTGGGTGAGGCATTTCGGGTCCTTTGTGACTCCTGTAATTGGCCCTGCAGGACAGAGCACATCATTACAGGTCTTCTGCAGAGCCCTGCTGTTGCCACAGTTGGGGGGATCACCTGCGCTCGTACGCCACGCTGAGCTTCCAGCCTTCATTAGGAAAAGTTAACAACAGCTAGGCGCATCCCAGAGCACTTATGATACACATGCAAAACATTTGATGAAGTCCTCCCAGACACACATACATAACACTTTAGATGACTCTCATCATGCGTGTCGAGGCAAGCACGCCTACGTATAAAGAAAGCAACTTGTGTAATTATGTGAAATGATAACACACTCTTTTTTTATGTACCTGAGTCAAGTTTTTCTCTGTTTGCTTTCTCCTCTCCAGGGCCCTTGCACATGCCAAATTTACAAAGTAAGTGACATCGGTGACATCACCCACCCCTACTCTATACAGAAACATTTTGCAAGATCTTTGCTTAAATAAGGCTTTAGGATATAAAATATCAGGGGCAAACAATATGACTTGTTAAAATGATAGTTCACTCACAAATGAAACTTAAGTTCTTTAAAATATCTCCCTTTATATTCCACTGGGGAAAAAGTCAACATTGTCATTTTTGAGTGAAGTATCACTTTAAGAATTGTAATAAAGTTCTGAAAGTTAGGCTGTGAATCATTATTATACATAATGGGATAGTTTATACAAAAATACATGTTCAGTCATCATTTTCTCACACTTATGTCATTTCAAAACCAGTATGACTTGCTTTGTTCTGTGAAAGACAAAAGGATATGAAAAGTATCCTGGCCATTCATGTTATTAAAGTGAATGCGGATAGGTTGTTGAGGGGTTTTTTTCTTGCTCTAAATGACAAAAATGCACCATAATAGTGGACTATACATGCTGTCTCTAGAATCCATACTATAGCTTTTGAGGAACACACTTTGTCATTGTTCACTGAAAAATTTGAAATCCTCACTAGCTCTTTTTTTTTAGCTCTGTTTAGCATCTTTTTGAAGCTTCCAGTTCATTTGTATTGTAATTGCATGGGCTAGAGCAACCTATTGTTCAGAAAATAGTAATATGATTAGTGAGTAAATGATGACTGAATTATAGTAGTTTTTGGCGAGTTATTAAAGTGTTTAAGTCATCTACGTGTTTTATGTAATCTAACAGATCTGCTGTTTTTTATTTTTGTAACAGAGAGCTGAAATATGTCATTCAGAGGTTTGCTGAAGATCCCAGACAAGAGGTGAGACAGGAAAGCGTTGTTTGCAAAAAGGGTGTTGTTTAGTTTCAATCGAATGCTTACTTAATATTGCCACTATAGGCTTAGTAATGGTTTGTAAATGCGTATGTAAATGTGTGTCTCTCACAGGTCCACTCCTGTTTGCTCAGCGTGCGCTCTGGAAAAGACGGGTGGTTCCAGCTCTACAGTCCAGGAGGCGTAGCTTGCGACGATGACGGAGAGTTGTTTGCTAGCATGGTATGAAAGTGTTTGTATGAAATACGAGATGTCTCATTTAGTTTAGTCTTTTGTCCCGCCACTATATTTACTTTTATGGACTGATGTCGTTCGTCCTCACACTCACAGGTCCACATCCTCATGGGCTCCTGCTACAAGACGAAGAAATTTCTACTGTCGCTGGCTGAAAATAAACTGGGACCCTGCATGCTTTTGGCCCTGCGGGGGAACCAGACCATGGTGGAGGTACAAATGACTAACTTTTAATGTAGAAATGTAGTAAAGCTACCCACCTAAGTAAAAAAATAATAATTGGCATCATGTTTTTCAACCTAAAGGCCTTTCAAAACAGTAGACTGATAGCTTTCACTGTTTCCTACATTACTCCACTAATATAGTCCACTTGAAGGAGGGAATGAAAAGAGCGACACAGCCATAGTTTAGCTAGTTTCAGCTTTAAAGGGTAGGACCAAAGATCGCTCACAGTGTTCACTGACCGTCTAATGAATACTTCACCGAAAAATGGCAAGAGAAGACTGAAAATCTGACTGGCAAGCATTATTCCTGATGTTACTGATGAATGCTTCTGAGAAGGAAATAGTGACTAGACTTCGCAAACAAGATGTCCTCGTGCAGAATTGTATGGTTTGCCGTAATATGTATTTTGATGCAGACAGAAAATGTAAACACTTTTAGATGCTGTAGAATGATGAATTAGAGTTAATTTTGCACCTAAAAATCATGAAAGACCTAAATGGACTGTAGTTTATCTCTTAGTCTTAAGTTGCCAGTTCTAGACCTTATTAAACTGCAAACACTGTGCCAACAAAGTATCCAGAAACACAACCTTACATGTATACTTAATGAATTTGGCAATCCCAGCATTGCAATGATTAAAATCAAATTTAAATGTCCACTGATATTGTATTATTTCTTCAGATTTTTGTATGCTCTGTCTTTTATTGAGAGTAGACAGTTTTAATAATGTGACTGCACCTTTAGATAAGTGTGTCACATTAGTAACAGTTTCTGCTGCATATGCTTTCTACAAAGCGGCCGTTAAGTGTTGTTGCATATGTTACGTATGATGGTCCATTTCAGCTCACTGCATTATCTTTGAAGAGTGTAAGAAACTCCATAGGAATCTGCATACAGGATAAAACATCCTTTTTGTTCTGCCGCGCAGATCTTGTGTTTGATGCTGGAGTATAACATCATAGAGAATAAGGACACTCAGCTACAAATCATCTCCACCCTGGAGAGCACCTATGTTGGACTGCGCATGTACGAGCAGCTGTGCGACAGACAGAGGGAACTTAAAGAACTGGTGAGTGCACTTACCAATTTCACCAATCAACGGTGAGATATTTTACTGCCACGTGCAGATTACGATAACGTCGGCAGGTCATTGCTGCCGTCACAGGCCGAGCTCTGACCGTTGGTTTAACGCAGCGCTCCCATTAACACAGAACGACAGAAGTGACCCATTTACAGGCTTCCTACGTTAACGGTGCTGACTCTCAAGTGTCACCTGTTGTTTGAATTGAAAACTGCAGAACTAGTAAGATCTTTCTCTCTGTTTAGCAAAGAAAAGGAGGCCCCACTCGACTCACTCTGCCCTCTAAATCTACGGTGAGTGTGTTTGTGTACATTTGCAATGTGTGTGTGTATATGCTTGCACCCATGTTGTTGTGTTCTTTGAAACATCGTATCAAAAATCATTCCTCAAGTTTTTTTTTTCTTACTCTAGGATGCTGACTTGGCTCGTCTGCTGAGCTCCGGTTCCTTCGGCAATCTGGAGAACCTCAGCTTGGCATTCACCAACGTCACCAGTGCCTGCGCCGAACAGCTCATCAAACTGCCATCCCTCAAACAGCTCAACCTGTGGTCCACCCAGGTCTCTGTTTACTTCTCATAGTTCCAGAGAATCTATCATATTTTATAACAGTCTTGCAAATATACCCTGGAACAGCTATGTGAGTTAAGAATCGAGAAGCGCCATCCCAATGCTTTGTAAATACAGTTCAGAAGCCTCCTTTGTTCAACAAGGCTATATTTATTTATACAGAAAGCAGTATTTTTTATATATACAGTAATACCTCGGTTTACGAGTTTAATTCGTTCCAAGAGCGAGCTCGTAACTCAAAATTATTGTACACCAAAACAAATTTCCCCATAAGAATGCACTAAAAATCACTCGATTCGTTCCACATGACCATAAATGACCATTTTAAATATTTTTTTGGTTTTACCCTATTAATTACAGTTAAAATTATAACCATTAAGATCTCATATAAATACTAATTAATAATTGACAGTTAAACTCTAAAAAAACTTGACAATTTACTGTAACGCACTTCAGCTTTGAGTAGCGTCGCTGCTGGCGTGAAGGAGACGAGAGGAGGGTTTTACTGCTTACAGGGAGAATTTCATCCCTTCTTTCTAACTCATCTTGAGGTCATTGTCTATATGCTGTACTGTACGTATATATTTCACTACGTGAAAAATAGCGATCACAATTAATGTTAACAACACGAGGTAAAACCGCTGTAAATCACTTATAAAAGTATCACTGTGGTGAATGATGCAACCAAGCGACGCGGAGAGAACAAACGAGGGAAGGGGTGATGGGCTTTGTGAGAGGCTGTGTTTAGGATATTTCCTGTAAAAATGCTCGCGAAGATGCTGAGTGTTAGGACTTTTCCACAAACAAATGCGCATGGGCGAGAGAAAAATTATCTCGCACTCCGATACAATGCTCGCACACCGATTTGCTTGTATACTAAGTCACTCGTAAACCGAGGTATTACTGTATAGTAATTTATTTCTGGGATGGTAAAGCTGAATTTTCATTACTCCATTTTCATTTTCATTACTCCAGTCTTCAGTGTCACATGATCCTTCAGAAATATTCTTAAGTACTGTTTTGCTGCTAAAGAAACTTTTATTCTTCTTCTTAATGTTGACAACCTTAATGTTGCTGCTTAATCATTTTATGGAACCCATGATACATTTTTGTTTGGATTCTTTGATGTAATGGAAATTCCAAAAGAACAATATTTATTTGAAATAGAAATGTTTTGTAACATACTCTTTATCAGGACTGCTTTTATGCAAAGGCATTCTAGGTATATGAATTTAAAGGTTTAAAGGGGGTCGTGACCAAAAACGTTTGAGAACAACTGGTCTAGCAAGTGTCGTCGATTCATAAGCTGTCCCAATTCAAGGGCTGCGTCCTTTAAAGGCCACAGAGGTCAGACCGAGAGTTGTTAAATGGGACGGTCTAGCCTATGGGGAATTGTTCTTGTCGCCTAGCAACTTGTCGAACGATAGTAACGTTTGTACTGGACTTTTTTGTACTTAACTGTCTAAAAACAAAACTATGTACAAATATGTTCACCTTGATCCATTTCTGTATATAATAAAGTCTAAAATATTGCATCTTAGTAAGATATGTCAACATTTGAACGCTTTACATTTCATATATATATTCGTATGTATGTTTTTTCACTTTCTCAATCTTTATTTTTATTGACTTTTTTTCCTCTTTTCTCTCTCTCTCTCTCTTTTTCAGTTTGGAGATGCTGGACTCCGTCTGCTATCAGAGCATCTGGCCTGTTTGCAGGTTTTGAACTTGTGTGAGACTCCAGTCACGGACGCTGGCCTGCTCTCCCTCAGCTGTGAGAGCGCATTACACACATCTTTTATCCAACTACCTTCATTCTGAACGGTTAAAATAAACAGCTGCTGCTGAATTTAAGAGTCCAAAAGTCATCGTTAAGGTGCCCAAAATCATCCAAAAATGATGAAAAAAATTAAAAAATGAAGTCTTTCCCGATTTACTCGCTCTCATGTCATTGCAGACCAGTGTGATTTTTTTTTCTTCTGTCGAACACAAAAGAACACAATGTCCAAGGAGCTTCTGTTTTTTTATATACAGTACAAAAGTAGATTATGATTTATATCGTTAAGCTCCAAAGTATCATAAATTGTGACTCATGCGCTATAGTCCAATTCTCTGGAAACCACAGTCATTGTCCGCAAATAATTTTCTTCTCTGCCATAGATCTCAAATGTCATTTGCTGGCGTGTTTTTAATCTTGCCACGTCACGTAACACGCACAGGAACTAGTGGTTCAGATGTGCTGTTATGCATCGCCACAAATTTTATTGAAATCAAGCAAAATTATTTAGTTTAATGCTATTTTTTTGTTCTTTTTTCTAGAGCATAGCCATATAAACAATCATCTACTTTTGTTGTATGGGTCTAAGCCGCTAATTAAATGACAGAATTAAATTTTGATCAATTTTGTTAACAAAAGTAATTTAGTGTATGTCCTGACTCCTGACACATTTATTATTTATATTAATTAATGTGTAAGACAACTAACGTTATTGCAACTTTTCCTTGCAGCTATGAAAAGCCTGTGCAGCCTGAATATGAACAGTACTAAACTCACAGCAGACACCTATGAGGACCTGAAGGTGAGAGGATGATGACAGAAGACTCTCAGACTGTGTGCTAGAATTGAAATTTGAATATAAAGATGTAGTGTGTCCATTTTTTTGAGATGTTAAAAGTCTCCATCTAACATCTTTTGAACATCTTTTAAAAGTTTTGGGGTCAGTAAGACTTTTAATTGATTCAAGTCAATGTTGTTCTTTTGAGCTTTCCATTCATCTGTTATGGTCACAGCTATTACACAAAAGGCTTCATCCAATAGGGGAATTTATTTAAAGACAATAATCATAACGATCAAATGTTTCTTTTTCATGCCATAGGTTAGAAAAAAAAACTGTTTTCAAAATGGGTTAAAAAAAATGGAAATGTTTCTTAAACAGGAAATCATCATATCATAATGATTTCTGAAGGATCATGTGACACTGAAGACTGGAGTAATGATGCTGAAAATTCAGCTTTGACAACACCGGAATAAATTACTTTTTAAATGTATTAAAATAGAAAACCGTTATTGTGCTTAAGTCGTCTTTCAAAAAATATAAAATCTCACTGACCCTAAACCAGTGGTCGGGAACCTATGGCTCGCGAGCCAGATGTGGCTCTTTTGAATGCTGCATCTGGCTCGCAGACAAATATTTGATTTTAAAAAAAGATGAACTTATCCCCTTCACGTAATTTCTGAAATTACGTGACCCCGGTCCGCAGTCAAATGGTACTGGACCGCTCTCCTACCACCCAAAAGGACATCAGAACTGTCGCTCCGCTAACCCCCCCAGACGACAGGACCATGGCTGGCTCCGCTTACTTTTCAAAAAATGTGGGGTCCATGGCTCTCTCAGACAAAAAGGTTCCCGACCACTGCCCTAAACCATCAATCAGTAGTTTTCAGATCAAAATACTGTGATTCTGTGGTGCTTTCGACTTACTGTGAGTTTTTACGGCCAATAGCAAATGGGGGAGTGTTCAGAAAACAAGTTTGATCCCTCTCTACGTTTTCCATTTGGTGACACTAATGGAGTAGAAACGACACATTCACCTTTAAATCTTATCATGCAGACAGATTTCTTTATTGCCTATGTGTACTATGTGATTTACTGAAGTAGAACATGTTCCTGCTTCAACAATAGATCAATCAATCGAAGCCTTGACCCTAAAATCAGTCCGATAGGAATGTTGAACCAGGAACTTTAAGCATCTCAATATTTAAACTTCTCTCTCTCCGATCCAACCCACAGGCCAAACTACCCAATCTAAAGGAAGTGGACGTTCGCTACACAGAGGCGTGGTGAACCCGATGCTCAAGGAGATTTATGGACACAGGCAATCGCTGACACATCATCCGAACATAATCAAGAAACGAGGACTGTATGTATAGGAACATCATTCAAACGACAAGGACCTTCTTATAATATCATAAACGTGTAAGAATCGTCTTAGTGTCTCATCCGAAACTGAGGACGCTCTTCGTAGCGGCATCAAAATGCAAGAATAAAGTGACATCATCAGACAGCACAGAAACCTTTCTAATGACATCACCTGGGGACTTTTTCTCTTTCCCGTTCTCGCCTTTATCTCAAACCCCCCTCAGAGGAACCATGTCCCTCGTTTTAACCCTTTTTTGTTTTCCCATAGAAGACAATTGATTTCGGCCTTTCTCCTTGAACCACCTGGAGCCAATTCCCCTGTGGTACCCGCGTCTGGTCAAGGCCTGAATATTCAGAGCCACATTCCAGTACAGTTTTGATATCACCTCCTGAGTGGAAAGCCAATTTCCACATCCACATCATTTTTTGGGGGGGTTGTCGTTCTTGTTACATGTGTGCTTGGTCCTCTCGGTTCAGTCATTTTTTTGCATCCTCACAGAGATTTCTGGTGTAAAATGTCTGTAAACAATGTTCACTTCTTGACATGTTCATCTCTATATCTCTATCGCTCTGAAAATCTTTTTTTATCAACTTGAATAAGCATATTTTTCCATACACTGCTTTCATACTTGTGTGTTTGTAAAGAAAATAGACGGATCCCCATTTTTAATGCAAACGTTTCAGGGGCTTCGCTCAACAACAACAAAAAAAAATGAAAAAAAAGACGTTTTTGTTTATCATGTCCTCTTCCTTTTTTTTTCTCTCCCTTTTTTAGACACATTGTACAGTGTAATTTTAATTTCACATCCATATTTAAGCTCCAGGAAGTAGTCTGGGACTACTTTGTATTTATAAGCCCCTCCCCTCCTCCTCCATTTCTGGTCCTTTTTCTTTTTAAGTACTTTGTCAAACATACTGAACCAAGATGGTGCCTAAAACATTTTCTGTAAAAGATTGCGTCACCTAGCAACTCTGAGGAAATCAGCTAACTTGTACATAGATGCGTTATGTACTTTTAAACGGATTAATAGGCTTTATTATTCTCTGTAAACTTTGCCTCTAGTGGTTGATACGAGTCCACCAAGAGTGTCCTGCCACAACAGTTGACAATGTTCCTCATATTTATATCAAATCGAGCCAAGATTTGTTCGATGTTATGCAGTTAAACCTTTTTATATTTCATTTTTTCGCGTCTTTCGGTCAACGTCTTTGAACGTATAGTTACATAAGTAATAAGTTAGTCAATAACTTGACTTGTAGAGGAATGAGACAGGTCTTGCAGAAAAAAAAAATCTCAAAGACGGTCAGAAATAAAGCAATCAATTTGCCGTCTTAACTCGAGTTTTTCTTATGTTTACATAGGCGTGTCTGTCTCCACTCCCACTTTTTTAAAATTATATCTAGATAGAGTCGCTGCCCCGTCCATGTGGCCGGTCTTGAAACTAGCGGTTTTTGTAGGTCCAGCTGTGTGTGCGCATTCGATTTCACACAGATGTAGATGCCGTCCAGAGGGGGTTGTACAGTGCTGGTTACCATAACTGGGCATAGTTGCATACTGTATAATGTACATATGAGTGTATATAATTTCCCATTTCTCTTTCTCTCATATTTTTGGGAGACTCTTTGTTGCCTTCACTTTTTGAGATGAGTGCTTGCTTACGGTCACCTACATTTTTTTTTCCCCTTCCCGCCTCCAGACCAAGTGCACTGTCATTGTGTTCAGGTGTTGTTGTTTTCTTTTCTTTTTTGACTGTATGATAAGTTTAATCCATTTTTGTTGCCTGTTTTGTTAGTTCTCTTTTTGCATGTTGCAATTTAATCATACTGGTTTTAATATAAAGGGTAAAAGCACTAGCCCCCTTCAACTACCATATGGATCAATACGTGTTTCTAAAAGTGAAAGATGGACAGAGTTTTTGTGCATGGAGTAAACCGATGGATTATATCGGGAGTGTGTGTGTGTTATTAAGGTGCGTTCGTTCGTGAGTGAGCGAGTACAAACTGTGCCATTCTGTACACTGATGAAACTAAAGCCGTGGTAATGTGACTGACACTTTGTATTGGTCTTCAGTCCGAACAGTGGACCATTTTTCTCTGTGCGGGGAAAGATTAAGGGGGCAGGGTTTCCCCCAGCCTTCATTTTGTTAAAAAATAATAATACTTTTGAAAAAAAGCCATCTCTTCGAAATGATGGGGTGGAAATCCATTTTATACTTCAGTCAACTGTCTCCTTATTAATTTGTAATATCCTGTGGAGCTCACTGTGCTATTTGTGTTTCCAATGTCTCCCTATCAACATATAATGTCTCATTAACTTCAGCTTTGTTTTTTCTTTTCTTTGAAAAGCGCTTTTTGCGATGTTGAACTGAGTCTGAGTCTTAATATGATGTGGGTGGGGTTCTAGCGGCCCCCCCGTAGCACAGGTGTGTACATACAGAATGAACTTCATTACAGATGACTCCTGGAGTTTTGGCAGATTGAACTGCTGCCCTTCTTTCTTCTGTGTTTTTCTGCTTTTATCTACAGCTGGGTTGCTGCTGCTGCTCTGTGGCTGTTGTAATGAGACACAACCTTCAACAGGAAAATAAGCCTAATATGTGAACCAGTTTCAATCAAAATAAACTGTCTGTGAATATGTTTCAATAGAAAGCTTTCAAAGCTTTATTTTAATCCATGCGTTTTAGCTGTATGGTCACTAATTTAGCCATTTGTCTTTAAAAAAATAGCGCGGAGGGTGATGTAATGATGCATTAGGGAGAAAAGGGAATTCTGTTATTGGCTATCATGAATCGAAAAACATTAGCATGTGAAAAAATATGTAATACAGTACAAATATAGATACGGTTTAGATCATCACATCAGTAAAATGTATTTTCTCAATCCTTGAAAGCAAAGTCCATATTCACATTGACAGGTCTGCTAGTTCCTGGTGTTTAAGACTTGCTGTTTATCTTACATCTGTTGATAAAACAGATTTTTCTTTACTAAGTGGAACGAGGAAGTCGTTTTTTGTAGGTTGGACTGGTGTTACTGCTTTCATCGCAACAGTCTCAAGGTTAAAGGGTTAGTTCACCCAAAAGTGTCTCACACTCATGTCGTTCCAAATCTGTATGTCTGTAGTTCAATTTCGGAAAGCAAATGAAAAAATTTAAGGAAATGTGAATAAAAGCCTAAATTCAATCTGTTCATCATATAATGCGATTGTGTCTTTTCAGATACTGTGGACTAACCCGCTCAGGTCATAGGGATTAGTTTTACAATCTCTTTATGAACTTTTTGAGGCGTCAAATTGGTAGTTGTGTAACTTTCTATGGAGGAACAGAAAGCTAATTAAAAATATCTTCATCTGTGTTCACAAGATGAACTGACTTTTTCCAGGTTTGGAACGACATGTGGGTGAGTAAATGACAGAATTTTCATTGTGAAGTGAAATAATCCTTTAACGTTCATTAATCTAAAAACATCTTTATTGAATCCAAGGTGCTAGTAAAACAGCTCATTACAAAAATCTTTACATTTCTAACAATCCTGAATCCATTAACATGATTTTCCTGCCCAATCACCTGCGGAAATGCATTAAATATATTCTAAGTGTTATATAATTGATGGTAAAAGCAATCAGAGTGACTTCTGCGTCTTCGGGAAGCTGTGTCTTTGTCTTTTAGGAGTCCTTTTTTGTGCTGCAAACGCATAGACACTAAATGAAAAACTGTGATGCACATGACTCAAAATCTTGGTCATCCAGGTTTGTGTGAACTATTCTTTTAACACATTGACTGTTGTTAATGATGTTCACTGGCCTAAGAGAGTGAGATATCAGTTTGTGTTCTGCTGTACATTCACCAGAAGAGATGCAAGCTCCAGACTTTCACTAAGCCTGTTCTTCAGTGGGACAGACCGATACCCTAATGCAAAGAAAAAAACAGCAGAAGAGAAATGCAATAGTTCAGAGACCTTTTGAAACTATAAATAAAGAGGCTTGATATTATGAAACAACCCCTAAATCAGGGTTTCCCAAGCCTGTGAAGGTCATAAACCATAAAAGATTTCAAATTAAAATAATACATTTTAACAAAAAATGAAACACTAGTTATTCGTTTACCTGGATGTCATGTGACCATTAAGTGACATTAATTAAAATCTCAAGTAGTACTTCATGTAAATTAAATAAGTTAAAAGTTTCATCTGACCAAAAAATTTGGGAATCCCTGTCTTAGTAAATTTAGGGTACATGTACACAAATAAATGATGACACCGATATCAGAAAGATCCCCATTCACATGGATCTGAGGAAACGGCTAAAAACATTGTACAGTAATCCCTCGCCACTTCACAGTTCAAGTTCTGCGGTCTCAGTGCATCGTGGATTTTTCAAAAATATTCATCGAAAAATAAAAATTCAAAAATACCACCATATCGGCAGCCGTATTGTTTGCGCAGCGTTGTTTTATCGTGATGCGAGAGAAACGGTTTCCCAGAATGCAGACAAAGAGAGAAACTCTCTCAGAGGCTTTGTACACACCCACGGCACTCAGACAAGACACGTGATTGGTTCCCGGCGCAAGATCGACCAATGAGAGCACGAGTGGATGTATTCTGTGAGCTGATTGGCTGATCCTACTTCATGTATTTTCACCTATCACGGGGATGGGTTCTGGTCCACATTAACCGCAATAAACAAGGGATCACTGTACTATGCTGCCAGGCCAGTAGTTGGCGATGTCAATTTGTAAAGAAACACCTCATATGCATGTGCGTGATTCACATTTTTGTAGTTTACACAGAGACAATAATTATATAGTTTTCAAAAGTTTGCATTTTCACAGCCACAAAACACCATTGTCGTGTAAATGAACGGCCAAAATGCCAAAAAAGCATTGTGTAAACAGTAGTCTTCAAAAAGCTTATATACAGCTCTGGAAAAAATTACGAGACCACTGCAAAATGATCAATTTCTCTTGTTTTACTATTTATAGGTATGTGTTTGGGTAAAATGTACATTTTTGTTTTATTCTATAAACTACTGACAACATTTTTCCCAAATTCCAAATAAATATTGTAATTGAGAGCATTTATTTGCTGAAAGCCACAACTGGTAAAAATAACAAAACATTGCAGTGGTCTCTTAATTTTTTTCAGAGCTGTATATGTACAAGGCATATTGGCTCAAATCCCTTGAGTGGATTTACCTGAGCGAATACCTCTGATAGGAAACGTGGCCTGTGCAAGAAACTTAGCATCAGAAAATGTGTCCTCCTCAAAAACCACAAAGCGCAGGAAGGCCAGGTCCGGCTCATCTACTTCGAAGCATCTCGGTGGATTCATTGGGCCCAGCCACACTGGATTTAGTCCATTGTCCTCTGTGAAGGAACAGTACAAACATTCACTAGTCTAATCTAAAACAACATTTTCTCTCAATAACTCTTTTTTTTCCCCACTTCCTTACTGAAGAGAGTGGTTTTGAAACTGTAGTCATCTGCTTGACCTCCTGTGTACGGCCACAGCTCAACCTTTACGAAAGGACTGACGATGTGGTCTGGATTGGGTAGATGCCTGGCTGCTATCACCTGAAGAGAACCAAAGAAAAGAACAGTTTCTCCTACAGAGGAAAGTCACTTAGGAAGTTTGGAATGACGTGAAGGTGACCAAATGATGACTATTACTGGTACTTTAAAGGATTAGTTCAGCCAAAAATGTCAATTCTGTAATTAATTACTCACCCATAAGTCATTCCAAGCCCAAACGCAAATGAAGATATGATTGAACATATGAGCGTCATATGGGTTTGGAACAACACAAGGGTGAGTAATTTTTATTTTTGTTTGAACTAGCCCTTTAATATTGCATGGAATCAGCTCCATAAACTTCAAGTTGAATCAACATGATTATTTACTCTGATTTGGATGTTTTGTTTTGAAGGCTTCTTCTTGGTTGGATCTCGCATCCACTCTGGTTTAAGCACGTAACCTGTGCCTCCATTCAGACTGAAGAGAGCACTGTTCAGCTGCATGAACTTATCTGAAGAGAGACGCCATTGAGGTTAAGATTTATTAGACACATTTATAGGAGACCAGTTTAGTTTAACAATCATGCAACAGGGATGCTACACAGCAGACAGTATCAGATCTTCTTCTGAGGTCAAGTAGGCTACGGTCATGGTGGAGCAATAACTTCACAAGAATCTTACAGGAAATTGAAAATGTTTATAGCTTGCTGAATAATGAATAATAATAGCACATCTGGGATAAAGGAACAGACATCTGAAGATATTGATGGTATTCATCTTTCATGTGTTTTTTTGATTGGATAGCTATCTGGCCATGAAAAGTGTAGGCCTTCAAAGTGGTCTTCAAAATTCAAAATGGATAGCTATCCTGTCATTGATGCATACTTGACATGAAGGCCAAATGCATTTAGATGTTCAAGGCCACCTACAAAGTTGTTCACAAAGCTCTCTATCGCCCCCAATGTACTGAGGTTTGTTACTCCGGCTGTTTGCAGCATCAAGCAGCATAGCTGACTGTTTTTGTACAGCTAAAATAACTAGAAGCATCTGAGACAAGCAACATTCACACATTCATCACGGTTTCCCCACCAATTTTACGCAGCACAACTGTTTTCAACATTGATAATGATAAGAAATATTGTTATCATCATATTAAAATGATTTCTGAAGGATCACTGTGACACTAAAGACAGGAGTAATGGCTTCTTAAAATTCAGCTTTGCCATCAGAAATTAATGACTTTTTAAAATATATTAAAATAGTAAACAGTTATTTTAAATAGTAATACAGTGATCCCTCGTTTATCGCGGTTAATGTGAACCGGAACCCCCCGCGATAGGTGAAAATCGGCGAAGTAGGATTGGCCCTCCTAGGATTTTCTGTGTGTAGGTACCAGAATGTTTAAAATATGTATATTTATACTTTATATATATTTTAATGAAATCTATTTAACTTACATTTACTCTCTCTCTCTCTCTCTCTCTCTCTCATACGATACGTATTATGGAGCTCTACACTCATCGATGACAGTAGTATCTTGAGACTCCAGTAATGACGAAGATGACAGACCTGTGCGGTTCATGAATGTGATGATGATGATGGTGTTACTGCACTGGTATAATGAGGCCTTTTAATCAGTTCGGGAAGCGCCTCATCCTTAGATATCGGCGCTGGATCGTCAACATTTGCTTCTGAGAGAGTCAAAGAGCTCTCTCGTGCTCTCATTGGTCGATCTCGCGGCGGGAACCAATCACGTGTCTTGTCTGAGTGTCCGTGGGTGTGTACAAAGCCTCTGAGAGAGTTTCTCACTTTGTCTGGCATTCTGGGAAACCGTTTCTCTCGCATCACGATGAAACAACGCTGCTTTCCTCAATACGGCTACCGATATGGCGGTATTTTAGAATTTTTATTTTTCGATGAATATTTTTGAAAAATCCGCGATGCACTGAGACCGCGAAACTTGAACCGTGAAGTGGCGAGGGATTACTGTAATAGTTTACAATATTACTGTTATTACTGTATTTGGACAAATACATGCAGCCTTGGTGAGCATAAGAGACTCTTTACAAAAACAGTAAAAAACACATTCACTTACCAGCAGTTTGGAAGTTGAGCGCCACCATTTGGCAGCCTAATTTCCACGAAGGACAAGGGTCAAAGTTGGAAGAATCAACTCGCCCTCCGCAGGGATACACACGGGTGAGAGCTTTGCGGTTATACTTCAGAATGCTGTCTGATTTCTCCACGGCACTTTCATTCCCCTCTTTTGGAATCATGTTATCCTGAACGGAGCGAACCTCTTTGTAGTTGTATTTTTCTGAGAGGTCATAAAGGCGCAGAATGGAATAGTAAACAAAATGAAACGTCCGGTTTGCTCACCTCAAAACATTGCTGGAATGTTTTAAATGTGGCCTTGAAATGGTTTTGCTTAATATTGATGGGTTTGATACGGTACAGATGTTTTTCATTGTAGTTGTGTTTCGCTCATGCAATGTTCTGGAAATTACATACCAAAAGTTTTCTCTTTGATAGATTGGCAGTACACCACCAAGTCCGACATCTCTACAGCTATTTTGGTTTTGGACTCCATTTCAGCTATTCTCTATTTTGAGAAGTAAGGGAGAAATTGTAAGTGCACAGATATTCACCAAAACCATAGAAATATATACAGTACACTACATATAATGAATATTTAGTGTTCTATATCTTTATACTGTACACTATATATTCATAATCAAGCACAATAATATTATACAATTTATATTACACAATTATTATACAAACCGCTTTCTCCAAACTCTGCTCTCGTTGGATAATGTTGAGAATCACCTGGTACCATTCGTCCACCCGATCAAAGATCTCACATGTGAACTCAGTTTGCTTCCAATTCTCCTTATTTAACAGGGTCACCACGAGGTGTCTGCCATGTTTGGCTTTGCGTGCTGAGGAGAACCCGTTAAAATCAACAAGGAACAGAGTATTAAAGTCTTATATTTTGTTAACCGTGAGAAGCTTTTTTCAAAGGGCATTGATTGATGAAAATAATGAAAATAATTATTTTTACAGTATCTGCTGAGAATTGGTGTTATTTTTATGCAAGTCACAACTTGTTTTCTTGACAAAGTCAATCTTACCAACGTTACACTTCGAGATGTCCACCACACCTTTACATTGGACACCTAAGGGATTGTCTTCAGCGACCTGAAACAATCACTGAGCTCAATTTGAGAATGCATATATTTACAGTACATGGATATATTTTTATTTGTATACTTTAAAAATAAATATAATTAATATTTTATATACTTGTATATAATATTAATTATATAAATTAATGTACAAATAATGACTATTAAATATATGCAATGACTTTTAATACATATTTAATACACTTTTTAATAATTTGTATACAATCATTTATAATTTTTAGTACATGCAGATGCCTAATGATATTAAAAATAATTCATTTAAATAATAAAATCTGTATTTAATATTTCACACGTCTACACATGTTTGTGTGTGTGTGTGTATACACAGTAATACCTTGAGATATGAGCATCCCGACATACGAGTATTCCGAGATACGAGCAAGCCTTCGAGCATTTTTTGCTTTGAGATACGAGTTACAGACGCCGACGCTAGGTAGACAAGCACTCGGAGCAGCTCAAGCCGCCCCATTTATTGGGTAATTGCATATGGACTCCACAAGAGGGCCACCTCGGTTTTGCAGCGGGAGGTTACTGGGGGTGACGAGTAATTCAAGCTGGGAGTAGTATTAAGCTGGGAGCAGCACGAGTTATGTGTGTTCCATAATAATAAATATGAGGTTCCGAGGCATACATTATTGTGTGTGTGTAGTCTATCCAATACACTACATGGGAAGATACACTACACTGCATTATCTACACTATGTTTGCATTATCTACGTTATCCTTCCCTCCTCCTCCTCCTCACATGCCGCCATTAGCCGCTACTGTATCGTCTTTCGTGAAGGCAAGAACTCATAATTAAAACCACCTTTTATTTTATATCACAGGAATCCTTATATACTATAATTTTCTGTGTGTGTCTGTCTGTATAGCAATTAAAAACATGTTTTTTCCATTGTTATTAGTACTAATAAGGGAGTTTTTAATAAGGGAGGGCCAGAACGGGTTAATTTTTTCCTGTTTTTTTCTTATGGGCAAAAATGATTTGAGATCCGAGCAATTTGAGTTACGTGCTCAGTCCTGGAACGGATTGTGCTTGTGTTTATAAGACACCCTTAAAATGTAGGATATCATAAACTTATACTGTAGTAAGTTTCCAAATAATTTTTAGGGCCAAATAAAACAAGCATTTGCAACACCATACATACCTCACTGTACAGCTCACTATCACATGTTGAAAGATCCTCCTGCAAAGGAAAAAGTTATCACCTACAGTTTGTATATGGTCACAATTGTTGGGAATATGGGAATAATTGAAGTGGTTCTGTGACTAATTTCTTTCTCTTTTCCACTCTCTCTTCTCTCACCATACAGAAGCGCTCCACTAGCTGTGGTGTTACAGGGTAGCGTAGTTTTATCTTGTCGTAGAAAAGCTGCTCACGGAAACAGCTGACCATGTCTTCAAGGCTAAGAAACTCATAGCTGTCTGCCAGCACATACTTGCTCTTGAATCTGCGAATCAGATAATGCTCGATATCCCCTTCAACTCTGAGAAACAAATAAAGATACATTCAGAGAGAAAGGTAAGTGTCTGTGACAGTAAGGAAGTGAAAAGGAAAAAACTAAGGAACCTGATTGAAAGGGCAAAGGTGTCAGGCTCTTCTTTCTGTCTGATGAGGAACGCTCCATCTCGAGGGATCCTCAGAAGATAGTCTTCTGCTTCGGCTCGACTCAGGTTCCTATAAAACCAACTAAAGACAACAACACAACTTTATTTGAAGATGTTTCTATTAGTGTCTGTGAGAGAAAAGTCGTTGAAATTTGTATGTGTATGAATGAGTGTTTTGACTATTTTCTTCCTACCCCATTTGGTGTTCAGACACAAAATTGAGCCGAGGCAGGAAACTCTTGAGATGCAAGTTGAATCCATCATACTCAATCAAATGTTGCCTATAATGATTGATCAAGGCACACATACTTGGAAAGCACTCCTTCCTTCTCAGGAAGAAGGACATGTGACCATTTTCTGAGGACCAGAAGATTCTGTAGTGCTGAATTCTCCTACTCGTCCTACAAAGAGTATAAAGGAAAAAAATCAACTTTTGGCAGAAAATTCAATTAAGACCCAGCTTCAAAACTTTTAAAAAGGATTTTTAAAGAGTAATGAAAGATTGTACCAGATGGAGATACTGTAGTGTCTGATAAACGTGTCACTCTCTCGCACCAGAAATGTTCCATCTTTTCCTTCCCTCCCTTTGCAGAAATCTCGCAGGAGTTTTTCAGCGGTTATTCTGCCCTCTGGTAGTCGTCCATGAAACCAGGGCTCTGACAGGTGCAGGTCTGAACCATCCTTAATGTTTCAGGGCGGGGGGAAAAAAAAGTTAATGAGTGAACAACTTCTCAAAGTGGCTTGTTTTCTGGTTTTACATAGACAATGATTGTAATCTTTTTCCCTTACCTGACTGTCTTCCTCCCTCTTCTCTTCAGAATAGTACAGCTTATTATCTGAGATCACACAGTCATGCTTGTAAAACCTCTATATTAAAAAAACAGATATATTATAAATGATTTGACTATAAATATGGGTCAGCAAAAAGCAGATTACATTTAAATTGATTAAAAGCACCGTATCTATTGGATCCCAGATGCAAAGCTCTCCTTCCTTCTCCACTATACTGTTTTCCTTAGATTTTCTTATCTGCTTTGAAATATGAAAAATATGAAAATCTGCCCCGTAAAGCATTCAGATCCTTCGACACTTAAACCGATTTAAAATTGTTTAATGGAAAATACAAATAAAAAAGACAGAAGTGTAACACATAAGCACCTTCTCCTTGTAGGTGTTTCCAATTTTCCTGAAGCTGTCTAATTTTCTTTTCACACCTGTGTTTCCCTTTTCTTCCTCCAGCTGTTCAGAGCAAATAAAATTACATGACATATGTTGAAAAACTAATGCAAAAAAAATATGTCATACCAACATACAATATGCATCAGTTGACATAAAAATAACCACGAATAGTCGGAAAACAAATCAGAACTAGATATAGTGTAAACACAGCCTAATTGTACTCGATACACTAATTAATGGAATTAAAATAACATAAGATAGTGATATTTTAAATAAATATAGAGTTATTGGTTTGTTACATGACTGAGATAAGCAGGACGGATTTGTGGACAGTGTCATGTATTATGGATACCTTATTTGTGTGTTCGCTCTCTTTTATTTTTTGGTGCTGTTGAAGAGAATAAATAGATAATCACGTGACAATGACGAAACTACAAAAATGTATATTCTCAGTCTGCCACATCATAACACTGAATCATGTAACCTTTGGGGCTGAAACAATAGGAGGATCTTTTCCTTCTAAAGATGGTTCAAGGACATGAACGGACAAATTTGAAGGTTATTTTCTACCTTGATGATGATCTTGCCCTTCAGCTGGGTTGGTGATGGCAGTTGTTCTGCTTCTGGTTCCAGTGGCTCCATCAGGAGCTTGTCCTGGAAAACATCTCTCAAAATCTGAGCCATCATTTTCTGTTGCTTGATGTCACAGTGTTCTTCTATGGACAACACCACAGGATACCTGCCAAAAGGAGTGTTGAATATTGTTGAATGTTATATTTACAATGCACAGCAATAATGTCATTGAATGTGTGTGTTGCTGATGACTAACTCTGATGTTATGAAAGCGTGATCATTGATGGCCTTCACCGCATCCTTGAACTTTATTTTGGACGTCATGGTCCGACCATGGTATATGACAGGTTCATCTGGACCATTCCAGCAGTCCACTGCATTGAACACAAAAGAAAACATAAAACAGGGCCTGATAACAAATAATAGTAATTCTAATAAGTTTTGTGGGTGATGCATTACAAGTAACATGCATATGAAGCAAAACTGGAATAAAAATATACAATTTAGTAGAAAATGTTTGAGAAACACACTGACACTCAACACAGCGGCAGCCCAGCCTCAGGCAGCGCACATACGCTTCTGTTGAGGACTCACTGCGCAGTTGATCTCCAGTCAAATATCTGTGGAAGAAAAGCAAAACACATAAAGTTACACAGGAAGTTCATCATGACCAGGAGGAGCTGCATGAAGAACATGAAGAACAGCAGCACTGACGTGTTGTGAGAAGAGTTGATCCAGTAATGAGACAGAGGATTGTTCATGTCCAGTGGGAGAATCTCTGAGAACTTCTCATCCCAAATTGAGTTTTCTTTGGAGAAGAGAAAGCTGAGGAACTAGAGAGACAGAAAGTACTTGCATTGAGTTGTTTAGGTGCAGAACAAGACTTATTTGGTGTGATGACATCAAACTAAACAGATCTCTATAGCCTGTACCTCTCCAACAGTAAACTGTGGATAATCGTTCTTCCTTGCGGTGTCACTGATGAAGATGGTCATCAACTCTTGTACCTTACTAACATTTTTGGCCCAGGCCTCCTTCAGAGAGAAAACAAATATTACTTTTCAACATTGATAGTAAAAAGAAAAGTTTCTTGAGCACCTGAACAATTGTGACACAAAAGAAAAGAGAATATACATATAAAAGAAAAAAGTTATTTTAAATGATAACATTTATGATAACATTTAGTATTCACAATATCAAATAAATACAACCCCAACACCAAGGTTATGGGTTTGATCCCAGCGAAAGCAAGAACTGATTCAATGTGTTCATTGAATGCAATGTAAGTTGCTTTGGATAAAAGCGTCTGCCAAATGCATAATTGTAAATATCTGACGCAATATTATGATGACTAGTTGAACAGATGATATAATATGCATTGGTCTTACCTTCTATCTATTTAAAAGAAAGTCTTGAAAATCATAGAGGGGAAGTACAGAAGATTCCGGCCTATCAGTATTACTGTAAAGAAATACATGGAAAATTTAAATGGCTTTCAAGGTGCAATTACTTTGTTTATTTAAAATAGTAAAGATATATTTCTCATGACATGACCCATTTACAACACCAAACTGAACCACTTACCTTGTGAAAGCTGCAGGTCTCTTTTCAAACTCTTCTAGCAACTAATAAAATTATTAAATTAATAATAGTATAAATGCAACTTGATGTTATACAATTCACTTCCCCTTAAATATACATATATCGTGTTTAAACAAGTAAATGCCCCATTCAATATTACAAATAACTGATAACTGATACTCAAATAAGAATTTAATAACATTAAACATTACCAAAAAGATACTCACTTGCACACTCACCATCTTCTGGTTTTCAAATAATAAAAGATTGTAGAATTTGTGAAACTGAGGAAAATCTAGGACATAATCTTTTGCTCCGACCTCCTGAAAATGTAACATTCAGACTTGTAATAAATGTTAAATGCGTTTTTATGCAAAAATACACTGTTTTGGGAGAATATCAAATGTACATTTTGTGTTGCTTTATATAAAATCTAAAATTCAGTTTTATGCTTTCAGTATTATTCGTACCACAAATCTTTCCTCCAGAAAGCGTCCACCAGGTACAGTAAAATTCATTTGTGGCAAGAGAGACTTGAGCTCTTTCAGCGTGATGCTGTGAGAAAATGAAACAGATGACTATAATGAGACTGGATGAGAAGCTGCAATGAAACTGGGTGAGAAGCAGGTGAAAGAGAAAGAGAAGCACCTATTTTTCCTTGTCTGATCAACCGAGTACATCTGCTTCCTCAGCCAACTACAGAAGAAAGAGAAACAGAGAGTGAAACAAACATATGATTTGTGTTACGGTGGTGGATACACAAGGTATACTTGTGTGTGTGTGTGTGTGTGTGTGTGCGTGCGTGCGTGCGTGCGTGCGTGCGTGTGTGTGTGTGTGTACCTCTCTATAATCTCTGGTGTGTGAGCTGCCAGTGTCTCCTGTCTGAGTAACTCCAGTCCTGTCAGCCATTTTTCCGCATCATCCACTGAATCAGCTGTGGAAGACAAATACCCAACAAACAAAATATGTTCTAAGAGCAGTTTGATAATGTTTCCATTGAGTTATACATTTTTTATTTCTGAATGTTCAAAGCATCCATGTCTTAAAAAAGGTTTCTATGAACATTAAATTTAATGATTTTGCAAACATTACTGGAATGTTACTTTTGAATGTTCTCTGAATGTTCTGATACAAATGATAAAAAAAAAAAATGTTATTTGCCATTTCAGGTAAAAACATTGCAGGAACTATGTATAAATTATATTTTTGTGCAGACATTTTGAAAACATTATTATAGAGCAGATAACTTTGAACAAATATTTTATTAACATTACTGGAAGGGCGTTTGTTCATAACTTTGAGAGAACCTTAACACAATGCTAGCAAAAGTTCTGAGAGTGTTCCCTGTAAGTGGAGTACCATCACAGAATAAGACTATCACAATGACATAATGAAGTGGTGAGACGGTTGCAAAAAGCCAGTCATGATCGTTTACCACAGTACACTTGAGGACATGACCTCAAAATGCTCCATGGGGACCATTCTGGTAAGTGAGCTATTGCTAGCATAGCTGTTTACCAGCATATGCAGTGTTTTTGATGTTGATGGTGATAGTTATAGTGTGCTGCTGTCATCATCAGGCTTTTTAGCTAGTTTAACCAGTAAGACTTCTTTGTCCAACCAAAACGACCAACTTAATTAGTAACATTTTGCTGGTGAAAATTATGCATATGCTGTTCCACCAGCTAGCCCAACTAGCATAAACTAGCTTAGACCCATGCTAACACTAGCATTTACCTACAGTTCAAATGCTTGGGGTCAATAAGATTTTTTAATGTTTTTGAAAGCTTTTTATTTAGTTGTTTTTTTTTTAAGTCATTGCTGCCTCACCAAGGCAATATTTTTCTCAAAAATATAGTAAAACAAAATAATTATTTTCTATTTTAATATATTTTAAAATGTAATTTATTTCTGTGATACAAAACTGAACTCCAGTCCGAAATGTATGTATAATGTATAATCCTTTTGTGAAAATAATGTTTGTTCTGGATTCTTTAATGAACAGAACGTTCAAAAGAAAACGACATTTTCATACCGTTTAGACTCAATGACTTTAAAATAAACTCAGATCCATAGAAGATGGTAAAACACGTTGTGCTGTCCTTCTGAAACTCTTTTTCAGATTGGCAAAAGATTCTTCGAAATTTACTCCCCCTGCTCTCGTTAAATCGCTGGAAATCCCTGAATGTCTCCCACTGGCGAACTTCCTTGAGCTCAAAAATATCCACTACAAATACAAAAACAAACATAATAAAATGCAATTATACAGTGAATTATATCTTCACTATAATTATTCCTTAAAATAACTAAATATCAGTGCTTGCTTAGCAAATCTTGATGATCACATAAAGTTTCTGAAATATTAGGCCAGAATAAGAGCTTAAGTGGGAACTTCTTAGACTTAGATCAAACACTTTCTTAGTAATTGGTATACAATGCCCTGTTTAATTCAGTCATTTGTTTTAATAATTTAGCTTAAACACTGTATGATGACAAACCTACATTGAAGTAAGTAACTTACACATTCTGACTATCCTGTCGCCGGAGCGTATCAAGGCTAACTGCATGGTCTCCATAAGGACCTGTACAGTGAGTCTCTCAACCCTCTGCTGATATACCATCATTTCAGTGCCCGTCTGCAGATGCTCAATAATCCGGCTCCTCTCGTCCACCATCACTGCATCTGACACACTTACAATCACATGCACTACACAGGATTTTCATCAACTACACTATTTTTTATTTATGAAAGCAATAATGGTGTTAAAAGATTATTCATGTAATGTAGACTGCACATCCAGACGCACTTACCTTCAAGTTTCAGTGCACAAATCAAACTGAGAAATGACAAGATGAGGTCTAGTGGTTATTGTCCAGACCATATCTTGAGAAAAAACACATCCTGTGGCATAAACAGCTTCCTAATTTCCTATGAAAGAGGCAGTGCTTTTGCATCATTCTCCACACAGGCTTCTCACTAACTACACTCTTAAAAATAAAAGGTTTGTTTAAGAATGTGTTATATTTATGAAAGCAATATGTTGGATTATTCTTTTATTGTACCCAATATCTAGATGTACCTTCCAGTTTCGGTGCATAAATCAAACTAGGAAATGGTGTCTAGTGGTCATTTTTCAGACCAGGTCTTGAGAAAAAGCACAGCTTTACAACATAAACAGCTTCCTAATTTCCTATGATGAAAAGCAAGCATTTCTAGACAGAAAAATCCCCAATCATCTTCATGAAGTTACCTGTGAATTGATTTTAACACAATATTAAGTAAACCTGTATATATGATACCACACGCCTCCAAACCATTATTTAGAAAGCTCTGTCTCTGTTAACTCTTTTAAGCAGAAATTGAAAATCCTATTACATAGACAGTGGCACAGATATTATTTAAATAAAGGGGGAGGGGGGGGGGGAGAAAAATAAAAAAAATTGGTGAAGTGGATTTTACTGGAAGGAGAGAGATTGTGTGAGAGATATGTCTAATGTGGAGTTTCCTCAACGGCTCAACACAAATTATAGGAGTTTAGGGTTTCAAAGTATTGAAATTCTGTTTTTGCTGCACCGGAATATACAAAACTTTATATTTTCAGTTACAAAAACATAGTTATAATAATCTTAAACTTTATTTGTTCATGTTTTTTCTAAAAAAAAAAAAAATTAAAGACTAACAAAAAGCAGTATTAATTTAGTATCAAGATCATTTTTATTTTAAAGTTTTAGTACTTTTGTTTCTGCTCCTAAACCAGAATCATATGAAGATATTCATTCCAGATATTTGTTGGTAAACCCTAAAGTTCACAGCTCTCTGGGGGTTTGTAGTTATAAAGCGGCACTATACAAATACATTTAAATTGTAGAAAATTAGTTTTGTCTATTTTTCCTTTTTTGATTTTGATATTTTTATCAACCCTATTCCTCCACAGACAAACATTATTTTCTATACTGTAATGTTCTGATTGCACCATTCAGCCTCAATACGAGAATACAGCAAAGTTGTCAAGGAAATTGCTTAATGTAAAGTTTGGCGGGTTGCCCATGCTTTCATGACAGATTATGAAATGAAGTTAGACATAAGCTAAGCGCTTTGTTTTAAGTCACCATCTGAAGTAACAGACAGCAGCATCTTGTAAATCACAGCCTGAGCGCTAAAATACCTCTGTTAAAATCGAAAAGGTTGAGTAAGTCATCAATCTCATCATAAACTACGTAATGAACTTTTACACGTTGTAGATTTCATTTGGATATTTTCAGCTGAAGTCTCTGTGGAGTAGCACTTTTTAATATGGCACAATGGAATACCTGATGCTTGATACTTAAGTTTTTATTTCCTATACTGACACCGCCCACGTAGTGAGAAATGTATTGTAATTTATTGTAAAATTTATTGTAATATTATTACAGTGTTTGGCTTGTTAATAGCCTGAATGTTTTGTGCATTTTACACAGATAAAAGTATATTGAAAAAGTCCAAACAATATTTCATGTCCACATATTTATTTATTTGGTGAGTAGCCCTGTAATAACTGGGATAATGTACAGTTAAACGGTTATTACAGGAACCAAAAATATTGATAAATGCACCTTTAAGCCAGAGAAAAAAAGCACACAGCCATCTTTAGGATTTGCTCTGCATATTTCTATGGCATTGCAGTCAAAGAGAAATTAGCTGCTAAAGTGGATTTACTAATTGTAGAGTCAACCAAAGTTATCATGAGCACTGTAATATTTGAAGCTGATGTCATAACAAATGTCGGTAGACCGGGAAGATTTTAAAACAAATGATTTATTCCTAACTCCATAAGACTTTACCTTCATGCTGTGTAAATATAAAGACAAGAGCATAACAAGCACAGTGCTGTAAATGGGCGGAGCTACATAAGATCTATATTTCTATGAATATCTACCCTTAAGGCCAATTCATACTGCAGACAGCGACCAATGGTAACAGTGTTTCGGCCGTCGGAATCTTTTCTATTGGTCGGTGCTTGCTATCACAGATTGAACGTTCAATTCCCGTTTGTCAGGTTGTGGGATATCTGAGTAATGACATATTGCGATCTGGTCTGGGCCATGTGGGCCGCTGTCTGTTAATGCAGTGTGAATTGGCCTTTACAAATCCAACCAAACATGATCAAGCTTCCTCTACCAAAATGCATATTAAAACAAGAAAGAAACAAAATAAATACCATGCCTTGTAATTGAAATTTTTAAGACAACAAGAAAGAGTTTAATACAGCTCCAAATGAAATGTTACAAACCGATGAAGATAGTAGATGAACAGGTTCACAGTAACCACACACACACAAATCCTTCGTGCAGTCTGCATGGCCACAATTAAAAGAGTTTTACAGGTTCTGGGTTCTGGTCAAACATCTAGCAGACCAATTAGACCTTGCTCAAATTCACTTTCTGATTCATTCCAGTGTGACCTTAAAGTGAGATGGCTGCAACTTCCTGTCTTTGTATCCTGTTTAGGAAACCAGTAGTTACAGAGCAGCAGAATGGAGAAGAAGAGACCCTTAAGAACATTAGAACCAGGCGGACTTCATGAGTAGAACTTGCTGTTGTTTATTTTTTGCTGTTGTTTATTTAACCTGTATGGACAAAGATAACAGATATGAATATCCTCACTGAGGGTGTGATTGTGAGTGTCTTTAAATCTACTCGTACAATTCGTACTCACTTTTTTTCCGAGTAAGTGAAGTCCTGCGAGAAGTCCTCACGGCGATGAGGGGTCGCACGCTGCAGGCTGGAGTGAGTGTCATAGAGGCAGAACTCACCGCTTAACTCCGCCTGCTTCTTTTGCAACTGTTTCGAGGAGGAGTAGAGTTCTTCCTGTGCTTTCTGAAGAAAGAAGTCAGATAGGGGGTTTCCATTAGACTAACAGAGTATTCTAATTAAAGCAAAATTAGATATTCTCCATCACCAACAATTCTATAATTGCATCATCAACCGAGTGTAAAAATGTTGATGTTTCCTACCTCCACTTGCTGTATATCAACATACACCAGTAGAGCTGCCAGCTCCAGGTTTTCACTAAATCCATTCTTTAAAGGGACTGATCTGTACCCTATGAAAGCAGCGAGCTTGGTTTTTGAATTCAAACTTGGATTTTTCACAACAACAAAAAAACAATTTGGTAGTGTGGTTGACAGACTTACCCGAGCGAACACCTTTCACAGGGAACGTAGCCTGGGCTAGGAAATTGGGATCAGAGAACATGTCCTCCTCAAAGACCACAAAACGTAGAAAAGTGAGGTCTTCTTCATACACGTTGAAAGTAAATGCATCCGAAGGTTGATAGTTCGGCCCGAGCCATAAAGGGTTCAGTCCATTATCATCTGTGGACATTTAATTATTCACTTTTTAAATCTCTATAGGGAAAATAGATACTGTATTTTCCCGCATATAACCCGCAGGTTATACCAGATTTTACGAACCCTGCAGGGGGTGCGGGTTATATAAGGGTGCGGGCTATATCACACAAGGTCTTTTGTGCTGTATTTTCTTTCAGTTTTTCTTTCTTGCGAGGGTTGTTGTCTCTGGCGCTTGTACTGTCACTCTGACAGCTGGCGCTGATAGGCTGTCTGACCTGTCAATCATGCAAGAAGACGTGATTGGCTGTGCTGCATGAGGGCGGGCTCTTCTCATCTCATCCGATGATCAAAACCTGTAGAATCGCTCCTTAAGGGACGAGCTGCTGCACAGCGGGAGACACTGCTTTTTCTTTTTCTTCTGATTCTGACTTGTGTTTGTTTTCTTATTGTTTGAATTTCACACACAAGCACTGTGTACCGAGCTGAACAGTTATGATAATTGACGTCATGCGAGCAACATTTGAAATTCGAAATGTGATCTTACACAAAAAAGTTTATAAATCTATGGGTGCGGGTTATATAAGGGTTATCTGCGTCTGCGGGTTATATGCGTGAAAATACAGTAATTCTGTTGCAATCTACTATAATGACAATAAAAATATAATAAAACATATAATAATAATAATAATAATAATAATAATGTATTTCTGTAATAACATTTAGAAGTAATTAAGTAAACACACACATATTGGTGTGTAAAGCAATAAAGCAGCCTGTGTAGCCTTTATATATACATACATGCATACATACATACATACATACATACATATATATAATGCTTAGCAAATAAGTAGTTCACATAAATTCCAATTTGAAAAACTATAAGACGAAGTATGAAAATTCTACAAAACTATATCCACATTTTTCAAACAAGATTTAATGATAAAAACTCTAATAGTGTCTCAGTGACATTGAAACAAGACTGCTTCTTACGGCAAACGGTAGTCTTAAATTTGTTGTCTTCTGTTTGGCCACACAGTTCGATCTCTACAAAAGGACTGGCAATGCTTCGCCCTGGTTTGGGAAGATGTCGCGCTCCTATCACCTGAGCATCCAAAAAAAACAAAAAACATCAAGAATCTTTGATTATTACTCACTTGTCCAACTCGGACGAAATTAATTGAATTCTCTTTGAATGAAGATCATGTCTTACCCTAACGCTGATAGTATATTTGACATTCTTCTTCTCCTGATGAGGGTCATACGAATCATTGCGCATCATCTCAGGCTGCAGTACATATCCTGTGCATCCATTCAGGCTGAAGAGGGCACTATTCAGCTGAGTGTACTTATCTGAATACAGAAAAAAAAAAAGCTAGAATAATTAATAATGGGTAACACTATTGAGGTATATACATCGGTATAACATGAACTAACAAATGAACAATTCTTCTACATCTTTTATTAAACTTAGTCACTGATAATTTCAACATTTACTAACCATTTTCTAAAATCGATAGCTGTTTTTGTTAACATTTGTTAATGCACTGTGAACTAACATGAACATTGAACAATTAGATTTTTACTAACATTAACAGACAATTACTGCTTTACAAAATATATTGCTCATTGTTAGTTCATATGAACTAATGCATTAATTAATGTTAACAAAAGAGACCTTATTGTAAAGTGTTACCAAATAATGTCTTATTTTACAACATTATTTTGCATGTTTCCTACTTCCTGTCTAATACTTTATCCATTTATGTGAACATTCAAAAAAACCTTTCATAGTGCAATTTCCTCGTTTCCTTGTTTACTATTTTACACAAGAGGTCAAAGGTTGCTGATTTGTGTGGTGTAGTTTGCTTGCCCCTGCTGGTAGATGGCATAACTACACCATTATGCTGGCAAAAACCACTGACGAACGAAAACATTTAATGTGATAGGCTCGAAAAGTTAATTATGTCCATGAGCAAAAATGGCCAAGTCTTATACTTCTAGTGATGTTATACATTAGCCAAAAAAACTGCCATTGAAATGAACTGAAAGGATAACACTTCACACTCCATTTTACCAGGAGTTTGGAAGTTGAGTGCCACCATGTGACAGCCGCACATCCACAGAGGATACGGATCATAGTTGGAGGAATCCATCCTCTGGCCCTTAGGGTAGATGCGACTCAACGCCTTGCGGTTATACAGCATAAATTGAGTCGACTTGTTTCTGGAGGGTATCTTATTTTCCACGAAGGATCGGACCTCTTTGTAGGTATAATTATCTAAAAGCAAAAGAGAATGTCATTGTTAATACACATTTAATTATGTCTGGGGTCGGTAAGTATCAGAAGTATCATGCTCACCAAAAATACAGTAGAAACAGTAATATTGTAAAATATCATTAAATTACTTTTTTTTAATTTTAATATATTTTAAGATGTCATATATTCCTGTGATAGCAAAGTGAAATTTTCAGCGTCATTTGCATTGTCAAATGATCCCTCAGAAATCATTCTAGTATTATGACTTGTGATCAAGAAATATTTTTCTTATTATTATCAATTTTGAAAAACAGTTGTGCTGCTTCATATTTTTGTGTTTTTCAGGATTCCTTGATTGATCAAAAGCTTTAAAAAATGCATCTATTGAAATCTTTTGTAACATTATAAATTCATTTTAATTTGATACTTTTGATTCATTTAATGAATACTTGCTGAATAAAACTTCCAAAAAAAAAAAAAAAAAGTCACTGACCCCAAACGTTTGAATGGCAGCATATGCGTATTCATATTTGTGTAAATATGTATAAATGCATAGTTAATTAGTTGTACCAAAGCGGTCCTTGTCTTTACTGCGAGGCTGGCAGTAAACAACCAGTTCAGACATCTCGCTGGCCACCTCATCTCTGGTCTCGACCTCCTTCTGTTGTTTTTTCTGCAATGACAATTTATTGTAAACATCCATAAACCCTAGCCCAACATTATACTTTAAATACTTGACTATATACTTAGCATGCCAATGGTTAAATCCTCTCTCTTGGGCTACACCTAGCATTTAAACACCCCCTGAATCTGTCTGGCTTCAACCAAACAATCCTATATTTACAGAATGAGTGACTCAGAACCTTGTGACAGCTTCCCCGTGTGACAACTAGCCCTGGTTATCCCTATTTAGCACCTGTACTAAGATCCAATCATGAGTTTGCAAGCGTAAGCGTGTGGGACAAACCTTAATCTTTTGGTTTTCCTCTGTCTGTGTGATCTCCCAAGCCACCTGATACCACTCGTACAGCTCCTCAGTGGTCTCGGTGGCCAAATCAAATGGCAACATGTTCTCTTTATTTTCCTTCTCCTGCAACGTCACCACCACAGGCTTGCCGTGTTTGGCTGAGCGAACTGGAAATGAAGAAATGAGTGCAAAATAAGTCTGAGCATTACAAAGCCATGTGCTGTACATGTGTTAAATGGCGCTGAAGACAAACCATCTTACCAACAGAGCACTTTGAGATGTCCACTTGCCCTTTACATAAGTCACCTAATGGATTTTCCTCTTCAGGCTGAAAAAGAACATCTAATGTTGATGTTCAATGTTTTGAATGCAGATGTTATCTATGTATGTAAGCAAATAAGCATGCAAAATACTGTACTAACGAGCACCAAAGGGCTTTTCTGTATCTGTTTTGTTAAATATGCAAATCTTTTATATTACCTGGTAATTGGCCTCAGATGCATTGGCTACTTCCTCTACAAAATTTGAAGGGAAAAACTGCTGCAGTTTCCCACCATAGTCTCCTTTCCACCTGTTGGGATCAGCAGATAAAAGGGGAAATTAAATGTTGGCTCATCAAATCCCCCTGTGGTTTTTTGAAACACCTGGTAGAGTCACAAGAAAGCAATACGACAATCTTTTTCTGGCATAATAAAGCCATAATGCATGTGCCACAAAGCTACACTAAAATAACGATGTTTTATGGACATGAGCCATGGTAAAATGGTAATATAGTAATACCTCGGTTTACGAGTTTAATTCGTTCCTAGAGCGAGCTCGTAACTCAAAATTCTCGTACACCATAAAAAAATTACCATAAGAATGCACTAAAAATCACTTGATTCGTTCCACACGACCATAAATGCCCATTTTACATATTTTTTTGGGTTTTCCCTATTAATTACAGTTACAATTATAACCATTAAGATCTCATATAAATACTAATTAATAATTGACAATTAAACTCTAAAAATACTTGTTGTATTTTTACTGTAACGTACACTTTACCTTTGAGTCGTGTCACTGTTAGCGTGAAGGAGACGAGAGGAGGTTTTTACTGCTTACAGGGAGAATTTCATCCCTTCTTTCTTACTCATCTTGAGGTCATTGTCTATATGCTGTACTGTACGTATATATTTCACTACGTGAACAATAGCGATCACAATTAATGTGAACAACACGAGGTAAAACCGCTGTAAATCACTTATAAAAGTATCACTGTGGTGAATGATGCAACCAAACCGCTCGATGCTGAGAGAATGAACGAGTGAAGGGGTGATGGGCTTTGTGAGAGGCTGTTGTTTAGGATATTTCCAGTAAAAATGCGGCTGAAGATGCTGAGCGTTAGGACTTTTCCACAAAAAAATGCACGTAAGACATTTATAATGTTAAAAAATTAAAACTCTTTTGAACTTTATATTACACAAATCCTGAAAAAAGCTATAGTTTACCAAAAAATACTAAAAAGCACAACTGTTTTTTAAATTTATCCGCAAATTTGAAAATCATGTAACTGAAGACTGGAGTAATGATGCTGAAAATTCAGCTTTGCCAGCGCAGGAATTTTAAAATATGTAAAAAATAAAATAAAATAAATAGAACACAATATTATGGTTTCTACTTTGTATGGTTTGATCATTAAATGCCGTATAGCGTTGAGACTTCTTTCTTTCAATCACATTAACGATCTTACTGACCCCAAACTTTCCAATGTACCTTGAGGTACTGTGTAAAGCTGTTGTAGGTGTATGTGGTAATCATTTCTGTACCAAGGTATTGTTCGCATGGTATTATTATTATTTGGTACCTTCACTATATCACAGCTTTTTTGCAATGCCAAATATACATTTATCCACGTCATTTGCAGATAATCTCACCATCCAGTTGCCTCTTTCGTCACATTATGGATCAAAGCGCCCTTGGAAAAGCTGAGTTCATCCGGCCGCATGGCCCTGTATTCATAGAGGGCCCTCACTGTGCTCTGGGGCTGCAACGAGTCAAAATAAGATCAGACTTGCTATACAGATGCACTGAGGTAACTCCACATTGGTTGAAAGAGTGTGAAGGCTAAAATAAATTCTCTTTAAACGGAATTTGTAAATTATACAAGCTAGAAACATAATGCATATATGGCTAAACATGACATCGCTGTTTAAGCCAGGCTGCATTTCCTCTTTCGAGACGACCAGTTTCCTATATGAAAGAAAGAGATAGCCAGCGCCACCACTTCCTCCTGACCTCTTGTGCACGCTAAAATGCAGGAGCTGTGTTTGCTCTTCAAAGTGCTTACCAGAGACGGCTCTATCTCGTTGGCCTCCACATACTGTTTAGAATCATAAAGTGAAGCAGATTTGGTTATCTGAAAAGAAAGACAAAGCATTTCTTAAGACTTTTCTCCCTGCACATTAGACTTAAGCCCATATATACATTATTACACATATAAAACTAGCCACAGGAAGAGGGGGGAAATATTATAGCATATCCTCAGGAAATAACTATAAGAGATGTTTTAGTGTTATATGTCTCCCTGAACATTCATACAAAATGACACCTACAATGCAAGTCGATTTGGATAAAAGCGTCTGACAAATGCATACATGTAAATGTACACTTATTAAATGAAATCAGAACTTTTGGTCTGAACTTCGATTGGAAAAAGAAGAAGAGACCAAAAGAGCTACTAGAGATGAAAGCATGCAAGTGTAACATGCAAACTGTGGCCTTAGCAAAGGAAGAAGTGCACATGCCCTTGTTCACTTTGAAGAGTGTGTGCAGACGTTACATGCAAAGAAAACTGTTGTGCAATCACTGCATAATGTTCCGTACAGTCAGCAGTATAAAAAGTGGGTAACAGTGTCCTAGTTACACATGTTGCATGTAGTTACTATAGTAATAACTATAAATTATGCATAAATTATATTCAATTACAAGCAACTGCCACTAACCCTAAACCTAAAAGTGCATGTAGTTAATTATTATTACTTAATAATTAAATGTATAATTACAAAGTAAAACACAGTCACCATAAAATAAAGTTGTTGTTTTTTTATTACACTGTTGCTTTTTCGTACCGAACTGAAGCGCTCAACTAGTTCTGGTGTGACCGGGTATCGGAGTTTGATCTTCCGATACAATGGTTTCTTTCGGAAATAGTCCACCAATTCCACCAGGCTCTCGAACTCACTAGAGGTGCCCAGCACGTACATAGATCCATCTTTGTGTATCCGGCAGTGCTTCACCATCCCTTCACCCCTGTTGCAGAAAATAAAACCCACAATAAATTACAATAATTATTCAATTAAACAATATAAACATCACCACCACCAACAACATGAACATACATAGTTCTGAGGCTATGAATTGGATGAACTGAGTTTCTGGGATTTCTTTTTCTTTGCTCATCTTTTTTTAAACAACTAGTTAATTAAGAAAACACATAAAACATTTATTATCCAACATAAATTCACAGATCATTCTTATGCAGTGATTTAAAAAAAATGTTTTACTCAAAACTGTTTGAGTTTATCATCTTTATCCAAAATAATACATGTGTCGGTTCTGCCACATTCGGTCTAGTCATTTCTTGGTTTTGTGGCAGAGCTCTGACACTACCGTAATGTCTTGAGTTTTGTGTGTGCGCGCGGATTCGACGGTTCGAGCCGCGCGCACGCTTGTCTGTGTAACATCTTATGTGTGGATGTGCATCTGATGTCCGATCCCCAGATGGTCTTGTTCGGTTTCGGTTTTGTGTCGGGGTTCAGGCATTCATAACTCATGTGTTCGTCTTTGTCATGAGCGCACGAGACGAGTGGTTGCTCATTCTCGCACACTCTACGTTATGTGAGTGGGCGCGGTTTCAGGCCTTGCTTGTACCGCGTGCTCTAGTGTCTTCTGTGCAGTGTTGTTTCGTGTTGTGTTTTGGTGTTGCGCGCGCTGTTTGGTTGTCACCAGCTGCACCTCGTCTTTGTTTAATGTGAACAAGCGGCAATGCCGTATTGGCTGCTTGTTCATGTTTAGTCTTTGTGTTCTCCTCCCTCCTTGTTTCCTTGTCATTGGTTTGATTTGTCCCAGTTTTCCGATTCAATTACCCTTCCTCCTGTGTGTATTTAATCTCCTCGTTTGCTGTCCTGTCGTTGTCTTTATCATGCGAGTTTACTGCTGTATTGCAGCCTGTCTAGTCTTGTCGGCCCCTGTTTCTGTCAGTCAGTCAAGTCTTGTTTTTCCCCTCAGGGTTGTTTTAGTTTGAAGTTTTGTTTTATTTTGTTAATAAAAGCTCTAGTCCCTTGCATCCTTGAGTCCTCGCTTTTCCCTTCTTCCCCCACACCTGACAACATGGTTCATGAAGAATCCCATGATCCACACCAAACCAAGTTTTTATTTTATTTTATTGTCTATTTTATCACATACTAGGTGAAAACCACTTAAAAAAGTAATAGAACATTTTGCTTCAGGGCCCATATATGTAATCAATGGTGACCCAGTAAAAGTAGCAAAAAAGTTACTGATATACAGTTCTCCACATGATTCAAAGTATCGATGTAGATGGACGGGCAACTTAAGTATGTGAGTGTCATACTGGGGATTACGTGGTTTGAAAAATAATCTTAGCTAATGCTAAAGAAAAGATGGAAAACAGAGCAGTACCTGAAAGTGATGGCGTAAGATTCTGAATCTTCTCTTTGTCTGATAAGAAAGGCTCCATCTCGAGGGATCCTCATGAGATAGTCTTCTGCCTCACCCCGACTCAAGTTACTGTAAAACCACCTAAAGACAAAAAAAACACAGTCTTACATCTACGGTGTGCATGACATTTCTAATGAGCGTTAGAAGAAGCTGCAAGCTTGACCATGTGGTCTTTTACAGCCCCTTTAACCCGGGATGTGGTGAACACCATGAAGTTGTTTGTGCGCATCAAGTATAAGACTAACCCTTCACGCAGGTGCAGGTCTGGTCGAGGCACAAGTTCGGTGAGGCGCAGATTGAAATCTTGACAGCGGAGTAGGTTTTCTCTGTAATACTGGATGAGCGCGTACACACTGGGGAAGTGCAGGTTGTCTGTGAGGAAATAGACCGTGTGACCTCCATCTATGCAGGAGCGGATTCGACAATGCTGAACTCGCCCACTGCGCCTGCAAACACCACATAGTACATTTATTCAGCATATTCAGCAAAATCTGCATTTACGTATAATTGTGACCTGAAAAAAGTAATTAAGTAACTTTTAATGACTTAAAAGTAAGTCATTCTTGTTATGCAGCACCAAGAAACCAATGGTTTTGGGGAGGACATTTAAGCTGCAATTTGAGAGCAGCAATTGCTTAAATGGCGGGATCATTATTATTCTTAATGGAAAATCACAACAACGTAACAGTACAATGATAAACTTGCTTATATTAAAAAGAACTTTTATTAACAAAACCAATAAGTAAAGCAGCCTTAATGTTCGCAGGGTTCATTTTAGCATTGGGTTTAAATCCAAAATATTGCCAATAGGAGCTTTTTACGTTTTGCTTTGAAACCTAATCTTTCAGCATCGTTCAGACAGGCAGCTCGCCTCACTCTCACTCGTCACATGATAAATTAAATCCTGTTGCTGATCTGTGCTTGCGACTCGTTTGGCACGCTGAATTTTACATTTACATTTATGCGTTTGGCAGACGCTTTTATCCAAAGTGACTTACATTGCATTCAAGGATCAGCATTCCTGCAGCTCAATCAGTAGAGCATTGGTGCTTGCAACACCAAGGTCATGGGTTCGATCCCAGGAAAAGCAAGAACTGATTCAATGTGTTCCTTGAATGCAATGAAAGTCGATTTGGATAAAAGCGTCTGCCAAATGTAAAAGTAAAGGAACACATTGAATCAGTTCTTGAGCAGACGCGTAACATTTTTAACTGTAGTATCAGCTCTCTAACTGAACTAAATTATTTTTATTACTATTAAAGATCAAAACACCAGGTGAGGGGAGGAGGGTGCCATGGTAGGCAAGTGATGTAATCAGTATGAACACTGTGTAACACAGATAACACCGACTATCGCAACAAGCCAATGGGCAACTGTTTGGTTACATTCTTTAAAATATCTTCTTGTGTTCAGCAGAAGAAAGAAACGTATACAGGTTTGGAAGAACGTGAGGGTGAGTAAAGGATGACAGAATAAAAAATGTTGGTGAACTATCCGTTCACAATTGTGACATTTTTATCCATCTTTGAAATTTTGATATTATCATACTGATTCTGTAATATTATCAAACAGGATGGACTCTAAAAATAAAAATCATCAAATGCATTGCTAGAATTCGACAATTTTTGTGTTGTTGTTTTGCCCCACCAAATATTATGTCACTTCCTGTGTGGTAATGTCATGATAATGCCACAGAGTTATGCGCAAATTAAAGTAGCAAAATTAATATATATTATATTATATTAATATAATATATATTAATATATTTCCCCATATTTCATTCAATTGTGAATTTGTGCTAAAGTAAGCATATTTCAATCTTCAGCATCTGCCAGATTGGGTATGATGGGACAAAAAAACTACTGAATAGTAGGAATGACCCACATCACCTGCCTTTTCCGTATTTCTTTCACTTTTAAAAACTAAATTAAAGACAACAGATAAAATAAAGAGAACATAGGTCATAAAAACCATCCCTCCTCCCTCTTTGAAGAGTGTAAGAGCAGGTCTACATTACCAGAATGAGAGGGTGCAGTCATTGACGAAGGTGTCACTCTCCCGCACCAGAAATGTTCCGTCAACTCCACCCGAATCAGCGCAATATTCTTGCAGCAGTCTCTCGGCTGTCTGTCTGCCCTCTGACATCCGCCCATGAAACCAGGGCTCTGACTGATGAAGGTCTGCACCTCCCTGGAGCGACAGATAATATGTTTGAATGACTGTTTATTCACTCACTGTGTGACATTTTAAAGTGAGTCTCAGTGATATACCTTTCCAACCTCCTCCTCTAGTTCATTCTCCTCTGCATAATATAATGTCTTATTCTCGATCACGCAGTAGTGCTTGTACCATCTCTGAACATAGACACAGTCACAGAAATCAATGAAGGCAACTACAATAAGATAAAACAATCAAAAGACCATGATGATGTTGGCACCTCATCTATTGGATCCCAGATGAAGAGCTCTCCCTGCTTATCGCCTTTGCGTAGGTCTTTTTTGGCAAAAGTCTCATCAATATTCAGTTTCTTGTGCTGTATGAAAAAGTTATTTGCAAAACATTGATTGCATGGCTTGGTAATGCATTGTGATTTTCCAGTGACGCTTTTCTACCTTGATGATGATCTTGCCCTTCAGTTGGGTTGGTGATGGCAGTTGTTCTGCTTCTGGTTCCAGTGGCTCCATCAGGAGCTTGTCCTGAAAAACATCTTTGAACACCTGAGCCATCATTTTCTGTTGCTTGATATCACAGTGTTCTTCTATGGACAACACCACAGGATACCTGCACATTCACAACAATACTTTAGAAATTTTATGCATTTCCAGAAGCACAAAAACTGTATGTAACAATTTTATTTTAAAATTATTATGATTACTATACTCACAAGTAAATGAAAAGTGAAGAAAACAGATAACATTTAAACTCAAGTGATAACGATTCATAGAAATTGATACTTTGCAATAATTTGCACATAATGGCTTGTTCTTTAAAGCTTTTGTTAAATTTGCCAAGTTCCCTCTAACAGAGAGAGTGTCACCAAATAAATGTGTGAATGTGTGTGTTGCTGATGACTAACTCAGATGTTGCGAAAGCATGATCATTGATGGCCTTCACCACATCCTTAAACTTTATCTTGGAGGTTCTGGTCCAGCCGTGGTATATAATAGGTTCATCTGGACCGTTCCAGCAGTCCACTGCATTAAAAAAAGAAAGGTCATTAGATTTCATTACATTATTATCATTAATGCATACTGTAATAATGAAGTTGAAAAGGGCCTGCATTAGTTTAGCAAAGAATTAAAGAATATTTATGTAGAAATGAGGGTATGGTTCACTGACACTCAACACAGCGGCAGCCCAGCCTCAGGCAGCGCACATACGCTTCTGTTGAGGACTCACTGCGCACTTGATCTCCAGTCAAATATCTGTGGAAGAAAAGCAAAACACATAAAGTTACACAGGAAGTTCATCATGACCAGGAGGAGCTGCATGAAGAACATGAAGAACAGCAGCACTCACGTGTTGTGAGAAGAGTTGATCCAGTAATGAGACAGAGGATTGTTCATGTCCAGTGGGAGAATCTCTGAGAACTTCTCATCCCAAATGGAGTTTTCTTTAGAGAAAAGAAAACTGAGGAACTAGAGAGACAGAGAGAAAAGCTCTATAAACACATCTTCTGCAAATATAAATGAGCATGATGTGAACACATCTCTATAAGCTGTACCTCTTCAACAGTAAAGGCTGGATCATTAGTCTTCCTCATGGTGTCATCAATAAAGATAGTCATCAGCTCTCGGACTTGATTCAGATTGTTGGCCCAAGTCTCCTACAAAATAAATTCACAGCATTTTCTTAATAAGATAGAGGGTTAGAAATAGCATTTGAATTAAATATATATATGGTATAAACATATATATATATATACATATACAGTGGAATACGTTATGGAATATGGAATATTATGTTGACGGCCTCGTGGGCAAAAAAGCATCGAGATAACCAACAGCCAGTCTGGCGATTTATTTGATGAAGCGATCGGCATGCTATAAAAATGTACATACACTGTATATGTTTGCTAACAACAAAAGGCATATGTGCACCAACTAACAGCAGAGATTTACCAATATACAATAAAAAACACCTTAGACTCTCCATACAAACCTTTAATTATATTCTCCAACATTGCAAACACAATTTCACACATAAACACAGTCACAACACACGTGTAAACACATTCGCTCATAACATATTCGTGAGGTCATCACGCTGTACTAGATTGCATACTTTCTTGCGTTCTGCCTGCCTAATGTGCTTTCTCAACAAATGCTTTTAATAATGGTCTTCTTCAATCCGCAGCGACACTTAGCAGAGCGTACGTCAGAACAGAAGCAGGTGTGTGTTTATCTAAGCCTCGGTAACCGCTCGTCAATGTCAAAATATTTGTGAAAACCAATCAAATCAGAGAAGGCGGGCTTTATGTGCACACAGCTGTGAGTGCTTTGGGATGGGGTTGGGCCCACAGCAGCACTTGCTGTAAGTGTAAGAACGATATGTGCTTTCACTTCAGAGAGTCTCCAAAAGTCTCCAATAACTTATTTTTAGAAAATGTGGTCTGAATACACGCTAAATATAGCGACAAAGGCGCCGAGTTGGCAACACTGTCCGTGAGTTCTTCTGCGGCTGCAGAGTTAGTGAAGCGTCACTGGAGATTCACGTGTGATCCACATGAAACGCAAACTCAGCGCATGCGCAGTGAACTAGGTACGATCATGAGTCATGAGATAACCATGTGAAGTGGCGAATTTGTCGCTCTTTTGTGCTCGTGATTCTAGGGTTCGGCGACATAAAAGAATCGACGTAACCGATGAGAAAATACTAAGACAAATAGGGAGTTTGGCGGTTCCACTTCAAAAACGTCGACATAATAGGGTTGGCGAGATAACCAAGAGTCAAGATAAGTGAACTCCACTGTATATATATACTGTATATATATATATATATATATATATATATATATATATATATATATATATATATATATATATAGGGCTAGATGACTGCATAGATGGATGGATGGATGGATGGAGGAAGCAGGAAACATAAAAATACATAAATACATATGTCATTCTTACTCTTTGCTGATATACAAGGAATCTTTGAAAATCAATGAGTTGAATAGGCTGGTCGTTGTTACTGCAGAGAAAAAAATACAAAATCATAAGAATGAGAATAATAAGAATGAGACCTCATGACACACATTTAAGGAGCTGATTCTTCCAAAATAATGGACAGTTTCTCACCCCATGATGAAAGCACACGACTCCTTTTTAAACTCCTCTAGAATCTAAAACAATTACAAGCAACATACAACATATATTATGTATATATTTGTACAATTATACCCAAATTATATTATTTAATTACACCCAAAGTATATTTTATTCAGCAAACCTAAAATGTACTCTTACCATCTTTTGGTTTTCAAATATCAAAAGATTGTAGAATTTGTGAAATTGCTCAAAGTCCAGGACATCTTTCTTTGCTCCGACCACCTGAAATGATGAAGCTGACATTTTTAGTGCAAAGACATTAACTAAACTAAAAACAAACTTGTGGACAAACACAGATAATTATTAGCAAAACATCAGGAGAGGAAGTGTTCCCATTCAGTTGGAATAAAGTTTTCCATATGATGCAAAGCGCACACTTCCGTCATGATGATATGTATACAATGCATCATTCATACCCCAATTCTGTCCTTCAAAAAACGTCCACCTGGTACTTTAAAGTTCATTTGTGGCAAAAGAGACTTGAGCTCTTTCAGGGTAATGCTGTGAGAGACATGAAAGAGCATTAAAGAAGAGTAATGAGGTGAGACAAATACTGCAATGAAACTGGGTGAGAAGGTGAAAGAGAAGGACCTATTTTTCTTTGTCTGATCAACCGAGTACATCTGCTTCCTCAGCCAACTACAGAAGAAAGAGAAACAGAGAGTGAAACAAACATATGATTTGTGTTACGGTGGATGGATACACAAGGTATACTATCTGTAAGTGTGTGTGTGTGTGTGTGTGTGTGTGTGTGTGTGTGTGTGTGTGTGTGTGTGTGTGTGTGTGTGTGTGTGTGTGTGTGTACCTCTCTATAATCTCTGGTGTGTGAGCTGCCAGTGTCTCCTGTCTGAGTAACTCCAGTCCTGTCAGCCATTTTTCTGCATCATCCACTGAATCAGCTGTGGAAATCAGCAAATACTATCAGTGCTAAAAAGAATCAAATCTTTTCCACAATCAACTTTAGGATCATGTTCTTCCATTATTTCTCAAACAACCAAAGAATAGAATATCTGTTAACTCAGATAAGCAAAATGTCTATACATTTCCAAATATCCAAATAATCCTAAACTGTATATTGATAGAAAGGAAAATAGTCAAGAGTCTTACACCAAATTCAGGCTAGCCACATGCCACAGTATAACTACCTACAAGTTACATCACGCACATTATATATACACATTATATGCATTTGAATCTCATATTGAAAGTTTGAATATTACATGTTGTTTATTATGTACATATTGCATATCACACTTGGGCATGTAGTGGCGTGACAATAAAGTGATTTAATTAGATTTAAATGGTTTTATAACTTAGAATATGTCATATGTATAATAAAACACACATACCCCCCAGACTGAGAGTGTTGAGAACAAACTGAGAGCCGTAGAATATGGTAAAGCATGTGTTGGGGTCTGTATTTTTATCTTTGCTGTCCTTGAATCGATCAAATTCTTTGGAGTTTTTTCCTGGTCGTACTTCCCGGATCTCAAAAATGTCCACTGCAAAAATGAAATCGCAACATAAACAAATATATACTGACAGTATTCAGATCAACAAACAGCAATCATAGTGTTGTTGTTGTTAAATAAAACTAAAACTATTAAAAATAATTTTTGTTACTTACAGATTAATTTTCTAAATAAAGCTGGAATAAAATATAATATAAACACTTTAAAAAAATGTAAATAAAATTGTAAAAATAATAATAACAAATGTATTAAAACTGTAACTAAAATAACTAATAACTTTAATCATTTAAATGTAAAATAATTTAATTGAAAATATACGCATTGAATATCATCCAATATATATATATATTTTTTTTTTTTTTTTTTTTTTTTTTTACCAAAATTGTACATAAACAATACTGAAAACAGCAGTGGTCCAGAGAAAAAAATAAAAGTGTTTTGAGCAAAATTTAAACATATGTTTTTTTTATACATAAATATATACATTTATTTAAATATCAGAAACACCATGAAAAGAAGCATAGTATGTTAAGTCAGAACAAGCAAAAATAAGAGTATGCACAGCATTAAATAGGAGTATGGTACAAAGGAAACTATTGAAAGACTAGTTGTTGAGGAAAAGCTAAACTGGAAGTGGCACTTCAGAGGGTGAGAAAAATATTGTCATAGGTGTGATGGCACTATAGACTCCTGTTACTGGCAAGAGACATTCAGTTCACAAGCCACACCCCAATTAGTGTCATCCTACAAGAACATGGTGCCATATGAGTTTAGATTGCTGCTGCCTATGGAGACAGCGAAGTAGCTCACTTAGTTTTGAGACACAGCTTATGACTACAGTCTGAAATTAGCTCTCTATTACTGAACAGATCAATCTGGAATGTTAAAAGTTAATGGTTAGTTCAACTTACGATCCATTTTATCCGTGGGATGTTTAAATAAAATAGTTAGTGATTTACACTTTCGTTCAAGAGTTTGGAATCAGTATTATTTTTTCTTATTCACTGGGGATAATAAAGACTTTTACATTATAACAAAAGATTTCTATTTTAAGTGAATACAGTTCTTTTGAACTTTGTATTTATCAAAGAATTCTGAAAAAAAAATGATCATGGTTTTCCACAAATATTTTAAGCAGCACAACAGTTTTCTAAATTGATAATTATAAGAAATGTCTCTTGAGCAACAAATCTGCATATTAGAATGCTAGAGTAAAGATGCTGGAAATTCAGCTTCACATGAATGCATTTTCTTAAAATATATTAAAAATAGAAAACAGTTATTTTAATCATAATATTAGCATTTTTACTGTATTGGCATCAAATAAAAGCAACCTTGATGAGCATAAGAGACTCTTTTTTTTAAGTACAAAATCTTACAGACGCCAAACTTTTAAATGGTGGTGTATGTTTCTGTAAAACAATAACTTATAACACATTAACATGCTTTTAACTTAAAGTCTGACTAAAAGTCTTTTAAAACAAAAATGTATTATGAACTTGAATCACTGTGTACTGCAAATATTGTTGATAAACTGCTTGTGGCGATCTTCATTTGTATGTTGCTTTGGATAAAATTGTTAGCTAAATGCAAATAATAATTTGATATTTTGTTATATAATGTAAAGCCAATTTATATGGCCACATCTTTTTAACATCCTAAGTGAACAATCACTTTTAAGTGATTAAAGTATTGGTTTTAATTATCTAATAAACTTTTATTATAAAGTCACCGTAGCTTAAATAAAACAAGGTCAGGGAATTGTGTTCCACATACAGAAAAACATTTAAAATTGATGTGCTTAAATTCAAATAGAAGTGTACATAGAAGAATATAGCTTGAGACGAGGCACTCACACACTCCTTCTGTCTTGTCGGCGGTGCGCGTCCAGGCCACCTGTCGCGTCTCCATGATGACCTGCACGGTAAGCCTTTCCATCCTCTGTCTGTACACTGTCATCACTATCCCCATCTCCAAGTCCCGCTTAATGAGACTCTTCTTGTACTCGGTCAGCTCTCCCTGCTGAGTGACGCCTGCCATCTCTGCCTTTGGTCACACACTGGCAAAAAATAAATAGGCACAGGTGGTCATTTAAGCGATCTGCGTGGCAGCAGGTACACATGTGGTCTTATGAAACATATGTAGATACTTGGCTTTCTGAACAACTGAATGATATGGCAAAAAAAGTATGTACTTTGAATATCAAAACACAACAGACTATTTGATATGCAAATATTTCAAGATACTGCATTTAACAAATCAAACATTAAATGAATAGCTCACCCAAAGTTAAATAATTCTGTCATAATTTACTCATCGTCATGTTGTTTCAAAAAGATGACTTTAATTGTTATCTGGAACATAAAATAAATATTTTGAAAAGGGGCACACAAAAAAGATGGCGGCTGAAACATTCTTCAAAATAGTTCACGCAGGTTTTGAAGGCACAAAGATGAATAATTTTTGGGTAACGTGAAATAATTAATTTGAAATACTTGAATATTCAACAACCCGATGTGTTGTGAACTTGCACGGAAGTTATTGAATGGATTATTCAGTAACTGTTTCTATAGACAGCAGAACAAACACTTATTACAGCTTGTGCACATTAAACAGAATTTGCCAGTACAATTGATTCCTCTTTACAGTTTTGGGTTTAAAGAAGTACAATTTCTGAGGAAGACAATGTTAATACTGTAATTTCCCAATCACGCATGTCAGCTCTGATAATAGAAATGATCACAACTTTAAGAGGAATATCATCATCAGTTATCTGTGACTAAACAGAACACCTTTCAGAGACAAGTTAGTTTTCCAAACTGTTGAACCGTGGTAAACAAAATAGATGTTTCATGTCTTGTTCCCCATAGAAGCCAACATTTGCCTTGCAAATGAGTAGCTGAGTACTGTGGAAGTGTCTCAAAGCAAGTCCCTCTTTATAAGTCAATCATTAACCCGGTAAACTCAATGGGGTTTCGATTCAGAAACCTTTGTACATCATGCCCCCACACTCTAAATTATTTCATTTTGACCTTTCTGTGTGATAGAGACTCTCTTTCCAAACGTTTAAGATAAAACAACCAACTAACAAACCAAAACTTGACAAATGATAATAAGATCAGAATAAGTGAATACAGTGTAAAGAAATGAACGTGCCACATCTGAGTTTCTCCTTACTGTAAGTACGATACATAACCGTTATCATATACAAGCTTTTGCAGAATTAACTTTTTTATATATACCACGGAAATGCACAGAACAATTTTGTGCATTACTTATTGTGCATTTTGTTGCAAATGTATTTTTTAAGGTAAATGTTTTCCCACTGATGAATAAAGGAGCTTCAACTAAAAAAACTCCTTAAACTCGATCAGTATATTTTTTATACAAAGAAAAATAGGCTTTTAAATCAAATGTATACACACATAAACAGCTATTGTAACACCGTAATATAAACATTTAAAATAATACAAAAAATAAAAACTTACCCAAGAGAAGAAGAAAATCGATTGCCACTTCGAAAACCACCTGCTGTAATCTAACTAATTCTCATTTTTTTAAATAAAAATAGCCTAATGCAGTATTGAAAAAAACTATGATGAGTTTAGCAAGTCACAATGTGGTCAGTTCCTCTATTCGCCAAACACAAGGAAGTGAAGAGAACATTATAAGAATAAAAAAAAATCCGGAAGCAAAATTATCTATGCAAAATCCCCAGGGAAGAGAGAGGACGATGTGTGTGTACCACGCTGTCAAACTTTGTGCCAGAGTAAAATATCCCCCTCCAAAAAACGAGATCTGGATACAGGAGAAGCGTTTATTTCCGTGTATATTCCGCTTGTTTAAAGTCGCAAGTTACCAGTTTTGACGTCATCATGATATCACGACGATCTTCTCATCAAGTGTTTTTTTCTGTTCATTAATAACGTTAAAACTCGGTACAGCTATGACTCTGAATGCAAGCAGAATGCCTTTAATATGCCGAAATGTAACAATGCAAACATACTTTCTGTGAAACTTTGAGGAGGTGAGGCGAAAATAAAAGCACCTGTTGTTGGCATGCAGCTGGGCGCTGCCTGTCAGAAGACACTTCGGTCGTCCGAAATTAGATTAATGTATCAGTAATTAAGGATTTTTCTTACTCTCGTGTTTATTTTTTTAAACATGTGAATTATAAAAAGCATCCGTAACCTCTAATGTAAATGTCGTATTTAAGTCGCGTTTAAGCAAACAATAAACAGCTTATTTTATTAACACAGTGATGCATGCTGGGAACTCAAGTGAGTCTACAGTATCTATCAAAGTTTACAGTTTAATGTTTATTGCTCTTGGTCCAAATGAAGGACCGAACTCTGAAAAATCAAGTAGAAATTCCAAATTATTAAGGAAACAAAATGTCATATTAGTATTATTATATTATTATATGGTTTTGTAATTTACCATGGTGAATCTATGTAACAGAACAGAGGAAATATTGACAGGCTTGGGATGAGAAGAAAGTCATGCCACTCTTTTACATTTTCATTCTGAGAATTATATTTATGAATTTGACAGGTGCCTTGTAGGATAAAACAATTCATAAGGGTGGGAAAAGTGTTTAAATTTTCCATTTAATGAATGAATCTTTCAGTTTACAGACACTAAACGTATTAGTCAAGAAAAAAATTCAACAAGATATACAGCAGATAACTAAGACATTTTAATATTTCACAGAAAGTGAAAAAACACCATAATAAGTGGTTCATAACAAAGTGTTTTCTTCATTTATTTATTTTACTATAAAAACACAAACCTAACCAAACACTGAAAAGAAACACTGCTAGTTTGATCTCCATCTTTTTTCCTTCCTCAAGGTCCCTCATCCTCCTCGGGTTCTCGGAGGCCTTGGCTGTGCAGGGTCTTCCCTGTTATCTCCATCATGGCCTGTACTTCAGGATCTGCATCTAGTATGCTTCTCTTCTTCTCCTCCTGAATATGAACATCAGGAACAACAAACATTTCAATTTTGCATAATTACATTTATCCTTTTTAGTATCAAAAATACAAACCTTAAAAAACTACAAAATTCAGCATATTATCACAGACCTGTTCCTGTTCTTCAGGTGGCTGCCCAACGGCCCACACCTCCACAGTGTCCAGTTTGAAGTCCTCGTCTCCTGAGAGCTGAGGACTGCCATATGTGGTGCACCGGGGTCGAGCCCTGCTATGGCCCTGTCCAAAATCGCAGTCCAGCCACAAGCCGAAATAGCCATGTTGACCACCCATACCCTAAAAAAAAGAGGAAACTATGTGGTTTTGATTTGCTACATTGTGTTGTAAAGCCTCAAGCACAGTTTAATATTGATCTCACCAAGCCATTTGGCATGGTCTGCTGGCCGTGGTTCAAGTACATGTAATGATTGTTATAGCCTGTGCAGTTGAACACTCGCATGGAGGGAGAAACGGAGAAGAGGAAGCACCTGGAATCGCCTAGTGCAAAACGAAGAGAAAAAACATTGATTGCAATGTCAGACCATTACGCAATTACAAGATTTTGACTTGTAAGCGTTCACGTCCTCATTTGTGAACTCTGACTTGTACACTTATAGAAGAAAAAAAAGGTTCTCTATAGAACTTTAAAGGGTTTTGTCAAGCACTTTTTAGAACCTTTTAGGGGTTCCCATCATGGGATCATTTTATTTTAATTCATGTTTTTTTATTATATTTTACGGATTCAACAGCTCATAAATATTCTTTAATACCAGAAAAAAAAAATGTAATTAGCCTTTTGACATTAATTTATTATATAACCATTTAAGACATTTCACCTGATTTACATAGAACCTTTTTGGTAAAGATGAACCAAATAAACTGTATCTGCTAATAAACTTAATTATTGGTCAATTGTACAATTATATAAAAATAGCTGATAATCAGGGCCAATTATATCCTGTCAATCTAAAAGGGCGGAAAAACATGTTCAGATTGCAACCCACACTGATGCAAGAAAATGTCTCGTATTGAACTTAGGGCAAGTTAACACGTCAATAAAGCATTATCAGTTGAAAAAATATATAGCTGAGACCAGCAATTATTGAGGTTCAAGCACTTTAAGGCCTTAAAGCACATGTGTAAAATGCATAGATGTGTAACCACCTAGATCAAAGATAGAAAAGACCATTTACAGCCAAAACAGGAAATTTACTAAAGAAAGGCATCTTTTAAAGCTTTTTAACAGTTATCGAGGTTAAGCCAAAAACCTAGGACTAGTTCACAAAGTAGGTTTTTGAAATAATCAAACAATTTAATTGATAGCAGTGGTCCGAGTTCATTGAAAGCAGTGGTCCGAGAGACAAAGTTGCTGAGAATGAGGAGTTCTACCATATGATAGGAATACAACATTAATGAATACAAGTTTGCCTCTCGAACCACTGCTGTCAATAAAACTTGGGCATCTGCGGAAAATCAGCTTATGTAGTTTATTATTTCCAAACTCACCCTGGAACTGAGGTTTGACTTCCCAGCTTTGAGACGCGAAGCCCCCAAAGATATGTCCTTTAGTGTCTTTTACCAATATGAGAGTGGGACCCCGACCTTTGCAGTTACCCAGCAATCCAGTGAAGCTTTCACCGTGTACGTTTGTGGAGAATAACAACCTCCAGGGGGCACTGTTTCCCGAAGGCAGCTGAGGGGACAGGAACATCAGAAGAGGTAGATTCAAGAGACATCGGAGGTCACTCCAGGGAGCGTACCGACACGGGGGCAACAGAGTTGGGGAAGGACGAGAGGGCAACCCAACCCCTAGTCCCTCACCAATCAGGAGCTCCAAATACATGGCCATTGCTGGGATCCGGAAGAGCCAGTCTTCCAAACATGGAATGTCACACGTATTCTGATCTATTGAAACAATAAAGTAATTAATAACTAATTATATTAAATAATAATCTTGATGCGCATTGTATCTGTTACAGTGCTGTTACTGTTAAGAAAAACTTCCAATAACAAATTTAATTATTGTATTGTAAAGTGTAAGCCAAACCAAAAGCTATTTAAAAAAAATGACAAAAGCCAATTAAAAATATTAATAAATACTAGGTAAATAATACTAAAAGAACATCTCTTATTTAAACAGATTTGATCACATTATTCACATTCATTATTCAAAATTATTTTTTTGCATTTTGATTAGAATTTAATCTAAAACAAAATTTACTGTGATACTGATACAAACCTGAAGCTTTTAATTCAGAGGTCAAATGTTCTGCCAGCAGTTTAACCCCTTGATGCCCATCAGCCATCCGATCTGGTTGCCAACCTTGCAGATGACCCCTGTGGGCTAGAGTCTGCACTGCAGCTGAAACCAGGTCTTCCACAAACTATTCCATGAACATTAAATAGCCACAATAAGATCTCAAGAATTATTTGAAAATTAAAAGGTCATGAGTTAAAAACCTAAGTGGTCTATATGACATTTCCAGGCCTATGTTTAACAGCGTTAATGAAATCAAATTTGGCTATTTTACTTAACACTTGATATTCATCACTATTATTGATTGGGCATCTCTTCTAGAGCTGCTGTACAGCCAAAGCAAACTTTGGTGAATTATTTTCCTGTTGCCTTTATAAAGCTGCTTTGAAACAATCTCTATTGTAAAAAAACACAAAATAAGTACAGGTGAATTGACTTGACTATTGAAATTAATTTTATTTATCTATTATTATTGCTATTATTCAATAACTTGTAACAAAAGAAAAACAAAAGTGACAAAAGCACATCAAATAATTTAAGTGAAAACTAAAAAATACAGAATTAATATACGAATAAATGCTATAGTATTACAGTATAACACTTAATACTGAAACACTTTATATAATTATATTTTGATGATACTTACACCTCTGATCTGCTCAATTGTATCACCTTCTGCCATTGCCAAGACCAAAGGCGCACGTTCCTCTGCAGTTCCTCGAAGAACATCTGCCAGGAAAATAACCAACTGCTCGGGACTGACCCCGTCACCAGGGGGCAGTGGCACTCCTGGATCAATGCTGTGTATGCCATGGAATATTCTCTTTATCATTGATTCTGAGGCCATATTTCCCATTGTCATCTGAAACAAATAAAAACAAAAAGTGTTGGCACAGAAATGTGATCCAAAGAGAAAAGGTTTGACAGACCTGCATCAGTTCATCAACCAAAATAATTATTATTTTTAGGCAGATGCTTATTATCAGATCTGTTTTCATTTTAGCTTAGAATAATTTGGTTTTAGTATATATATATATTTATATATTATTAATTTAATTTCAATATTAGTTATCTTAGTAAGTGCAGGTTAAAATAAATGAAAATGAGAAATAAAGTTTAAATAAAGAAAGTTAACTAAAGTAAGAAAAAAATAAGTTTAAGGGTTTATTATATTTTATATTGCGTCACTTAACATTTATTTTATCTTAAGAAAATATTTTAGATATATATAAAAAACAGAGTTGTGACGTTTCTCTCACCGGGACACAAAATCATTAAAGGGATAAACAATTAAAAACAGACTATTTTCTTAACAACCACTTTTGATGATGTACTTGGAAAATAGGCTGATCCTTGACATAACCAAAATGCAAAGATGATTCTGCAATAATTTTATTTAAACTACATATATACACATATATTTGGCAATGTGCTCACGTTGAACAACACACGTTGTTGACTATTTAATCTGAGCAGTGCAACTTTTTACATCTTTGGTTGACTATTTTTATTTTGATAATAAACAGGCTGTGACATCAAGCTTGCAATGCTGGAACGTGTTTGAACAGAGGAAACATTACAAACTCCTTCGTTTTCTTCATTCAGAAAAGAGACATTGTTCAAAACTGCAAAGTGTTTAGTCTTTTGTAAAATAAAGAACACAAACAGGATGCACTTTCTGTAATCTTGTTTGTGGAACGTGTCACAAAAATGAACTTTAACTCAGCAGCAAATACTGTCACAGTTATTATCTTTTGTTTTATATTTTATCTTTGGTATACATACATATACATATATATATATATATATATATGTGTGTGTGTATACAGTATATCAAACTATCAACATAATAACGGTAGCAATTATTAGCAAACAACACCCACACACACACACACACACACACACACACACACACACACACAATGTATTTAATATAATTAAATAAAAATACTATGTATAACAGACTGCTTATGTCACAGCTGTTCACATTACCTTCAGAATGTCTAGAGATAAAACCTTCCCCGTTTTTCCCGATGAAGAAGCAGAGGAACCAGTTCCATGAAGTCTGTCAAATGTCCCCTCTATAACGGGTCTTTCATCCGGACGAAAACGAGCCAGTCTTTTCTGCGCTACAACACTGTCGGTGTTCCCCATCACCCTGAAGGGAAAACACGAACGAATGCACAATTAACTTAATTAATTAATGGAATTTATTAATGGCCACACATGACAGACTTCATAAAATATATGCTTAGTTTTAGCAGCCGACTGAAACAAGTGCTCAATTGAAACTCTGAAATACAGTGCACACTTAAGTTGTGAAAAACTGAAGTGAGATTTTCAGACCTGTCTGCGGTTCAAAGGTTCAGTTTAAAATTTCGGCTCACGGTGTAAACAAAGAAAAAAACGATTTCCTTTTTCTGATCCACATCACGCGCAGGGGACCAATGAATGGAGAGAAACTTCATACCGCGCTGTGATTGGCTGGATCAGAGTTACGTCATCCGCAGAGCGTCAGTGGCTGGAGGCAAGTTAGTTGGAATTTGTTAAATTATAAGAACGAAAGAGACTGTTACATTTACCAGAACTAAAAAACAAAACACCAGATGGTTTAATCTCAATGTAGCTAAGCAAGAACTTATTTAGTGTGTTCCTTGAATGCGATGTAAGTCGCTTTGGATAAAAGCGTCTGCCAAATGCATCAATGTAAATATATGTTAAAGGAGGGCTTGCATTGAGAACAGACCATGCATTGCCATTAAATTGGGGGAAAAAACCTGGGGTTTTCAAACTGGGGTTAGTGGATCAGCAATGGTGTCCTTGGGAGTCGGTGGAAAAGTCTAAAGAAAAAAGTGTAACATAAAAATAAAGAAAAATAATAAAACAATTATTTGCATAAAATAAATAAAAAATATACTAAAGTAAATAAATCGATTTCAAAATTAAATGAATAAACAATACATATACAGTACAGCACATTGATATAATAAAAACTAAATATTTTCTGTGTTTTGTATTTAAATGTTTTATATTAATATTCAAATGTGGTCTTTTTGCATGAAAAAAATATAGCCTTTTAAATTTTAGGACGAGGCATGACATCCAAAAGATTGAATCAAATTATTACGTTGTCTTTCTGCTTATCTGAAGATAAACAGCAAAAACGATTGGCAAGTAGGTTAGATATATAAATATAGGTTAATAAATATAATTAGTTTTGAAGTGGTTCATAATTAGCCTAGTTTTTACAGGTTGGCTCAGCGAACTCATTTCTCTTTCATTGGGAAAAGTAATGTAGGACCTGTTGTTGACCATTAGAGGTCAGGCTAATACAGCTATTTAAAACAGCAGCTTTGTCTTCTCCGTGGGGCTTTACAGATCTTTCTCAACAGGCGATGAAAAACGCCTTTTAAGGGCATGAGATTCATGTGAGATCTGGGCGTGATGCCCGCTGACGCGCTGACGTTCAGCAGTCTTAACCAGAAGTTTTAAAAGAAGCCGTGTAAGGACATTTCCGTAACTGAAAGTGTTTGTTAAAAAAAGAGAAATGGAAGTAGTCAAATCAGATGACCTGCAGGAAGAGATAGCACTCAACTCGTTGCGACGGGAAAAAACCCAGACTATCAATGAATGAAACCTCGCGGAAGATACAAATGAATATACTGCGCATGCGCGTCCATCATCCGCCCAGCATGGAGGCTTATTGAACACAGTGCCAGTCAGGGCTGAGATTCTCTACTGCTGCTGTGTCGAGTCAAAGAATATACCGTACACACGTTTGTTGAATTACCACGTATATAATTCTAATGTTTTTATACTGAGCTATTCCCCTATTCCTTCCCTAAATCTAGCCCTGACAAATAATGTCTTTATTTTAAATGAAGACATCATTTAGTATGCTTAGTAAGACATATTTTTTGTGACTGGCCCCCACAATGTAGATTATTTAGTCTTTTGGAGACAAGTTATCTTCACAATGAAGCCAAAACTGACCCACACAAGCACCTTGGAAGTTATTTGAGGGCCTCTCATAGATGCAGTGGTTTTCATGCAGTGATATTTATTACTACATCTTAAACATAAGTCTAATCTTAAAACCTGTTGACAATATTACATTTAAAGCATGATTTGATTTAAAGTCACCATAAAATCAAAACATTTTTTGTTATAAACGTTTTATCCGTGTGCATTATTATTATTTTAATAAATTTCCCCATGGAATCTTTACTCGTAAATAACTGCTTGGAGCAACATTTCTTCTCTTCTATGATAACACGTCTTCAGGCATAAAGGCGGGGTAAGATGTCACTCACATGAAATTGGAACAATAGAAAACAACAACAAAGATCCAATTACAGTGGAATCCGGTTATCTCGACGGCCTCGGGGGCAAAAAAGCATCGAGATAACCGGTGATCAAGATAACCAACAGCCAATATGCCGATTTGTTTGATGAAGCGATCGGCATGCTATAAAAATGTACATACACTGTATATGTTTGCTAACAAGAAAAGGTATATGTGCACCAACTAACAACAGAGATTTACCAATATACAACAAAAAAAACACCTTCCATTCTCCATACAAACCTTTAATTATATTCTCCAACACTGCAAACACAATTTCGCTCACAGCATAAACACAGTCACAACACACATAAACACATTCGCTCATAACAGAGTCATTTCGCTCTGACACAGTTCTGAAAGTATTGCACACGCGGTTACTATGGTTTCTTTACAAACTCTAAAACACTTTGTTGCTTTTTGCCTTTAACGGTCTGTTTGAAAACAAATGCTTCTATCAGTAACGACGTCTTTGTCGATGTCAGTGTAATCTGGGAATTCCTGGACAGTGATGCTAACTCCTGCGCCTCCTCTTCCAAAAGAGCATCTGTAAGGCTTGATTTTTCTGCCACTTCCGCAAGTTCTTCTGCGGCTGCGCGGCGCTGGAGTGAGCGACCATATGGAACCGCAATCCACGTGCAAAGCAAACTCAGTGCATGCGCAGTGAACTAGGTACGATCATTAAGTAGCGAGATTATGTGAAGGAGCGAATTTGTCGCTCTTTTGTGCTTGAGATATTAAATAATCGACATTACCAATAAGAAAATGCTAAGACAAATAGGGAGTTTGGCGGTTCCTCTTCAAAAACGTTGACATAATGGGGTTGGCGAGTTAACCCAGAGTCGAGATAAGTGGATTCCACTGTAAATACTGATGGACAAAATCAAGTCCCGCCCTACATGATTTTCTATTTAGAGAAGCAGATTCACTCAGACCAGTGCTTCTCAATTATTTTCTGTCACGCCCCCCTAGGAAGAGATAAATATTTCGCGCGCCCCCCCTCCCTCCATTTTGGAACTTTCGCCTTATTATTTCCATGGCGTCATGCTTGTCACTTGACGTACCGCGGTCACAAAAAGTGCTGTATAATAGATAGATCACATGTATTTAGTTTTTTCTTTTTTATTCAAAATAGTCACTAACTTGTTGGCTCAACTTGTTGAAACCTAAAAGAAACCTTATGTGGTTGAACTGAATTGTTGTGATAAATGACAAGCTCGTCTTTTTTTGGATCAGTGCCAGATATCACGTGAAAACACGTGTGAATTTAGTGGTTGATCATGTGACACATATGATCGTACATGTTAAAGGATGAGGGGATGGTTATCTGAACATGCTGCTCTTGTTCAGTACAAGAAAACCTACTCCCTGGCAAAAAAAAAAAGCATGTACCCCAGGGTCACGCCCGCACCCCCTGGCATCGCTCGTAGCGCGCCCCACTATTTGAGAACCACTGACTCAGACAAACATGTACATCACAAATTGAGGGAATTCTCTTCATGTCAACTTTAAGCATGATGACTAATGAACTTTTAAAATTGTGAAATTGACTTAATTCAAATGTCATTTTTTCTCCAAACATTTTTTAGCATTTGTAGTACATTTATTAAAACTGGTCAAATCTTTATTTAACAAGAGTTATTTATCTTCAAGTAATCTTGAAATAGTCAAGGTTTATACGTATTACATACATGTGTAAAGGTCATAGAACATCTGAAAAGCAGGGTTTTACAACTTAATTGCACATTGTCACTCTGTAAGATGCATTCTCTAATGAGCAGGTGTAAACCTCAACAATGCCACTATTGTGCTGCAAGCCCAACCTGCTCACAGTATGTGCATGCATAGGCCCAGCTTTTTTCAGTTTTGTTGTATTGTGCCTACATAGAATCACATGTGAAAGCATACATGTGTAGCTGATTTTCTGAGCTATTTCTGTACTGCAATATTTAAATATGCTGCAGCTGTTCATATTATTTGGTTTCCTTTCCTAGCCTGTATCAAGAGTCCTTAGTAATCACACCACCCTTCTTGCTTTAATATGAGTTTAACTTTAATATGTGCACAAATCCCCATTTATTTCCATGATATATGTCTATTTATATATTAATTTCACATTATTATAAAAAAAATTATATCTTGATATTGATTTATTTATTTATATGATGAACAATTCTCCATAGCCTAATTTGTATCATTTATAATATAACCACATATTTACTTTCTGTATATATTATATATTTTACTATTTCATTGTATTAGTCTACAATCATTTTTAAATGTATAATCATATTCTAAACGATAGCAAATGTTGAATTATACAACTATTTGTATTGAAAGGTCATATTTTGTAGGTCTGTGCATCATGTTTCTAACAAGCACAGCACAGACACTTAAAGTGAAACAGTGGAAAGGTTTCTCTGGCGGTAGGCTAACCGTAGTTGCAGTCTGTCTGTGGCACCTCCAATCTGCAAGTTGAGGCATGAGGTTTCTCTGTGTCTTTTCGTGTGCTTCTTTCTCCTTCCTTTATCTGCCAGTTTTGTTCCACAGCCCTATATGGTAAAAGTCTGTAGCACACTCAGTATACAGGAAATGGTGAAAACTTTAGCACCCACGCTCATAGAAGCGCATGCAAACACTGTTCTTCTTTGTGGTGCTCATTTGTGTTTATGTTAAACCACAGTACTGTTATCAATACGACATTGTTTAATAAGGAACTAGCAATTTTCACAAAAGTCTTGGCTTCTTTCTTTCTATTGTCTATGTTTCTATCCATCCTGACCTCATTTGCATATAATTAATTGCACATTAACCAATATCATGAGGGCTACCATCAAGTGTGCCTGAATGTATGGCATATCAAGAATATCAAAGTTTTAAAGAAAATATGTTTTTCTATATGCACACTCATTTTGGTTTGCATTATAGTATAGCTACTAAATATAATACTTACATTGACATGTATTATCCAGTACATATTATGATCCAAACCCTTAAAATATAAATGAACGCTTCATGAAATATGAGGTCAAATTAGATTAATTATAGGGGGTGTACAGGAGATATTTTAATTAGATCATAATTAAACAGCTGAATTTGTTTGAGACTATAAAACCTAACCTTTTCTTTTGCTATTTGCGCTTGACCTTTCATTGCATGTGTGCGCCTCTGGATTGGATTAGAAGTGGGCCTAATCAATAAATTAATAACTTTGTTATTCAGTTCATTGACCCATATGCTAAAGAGCTATGGGCCAATTAAATGGACATTTCTATAGTCAGCTAACAGTTCAGGGAGACTGATAGATTTGGAGACAGGATGTCTGGTAACCATACTTCCTGTTTCAATACAAAATGATGTTGGTTCCTGGTTAATGTTTATTGTTGCATTTATGAAGCCTTGCCAGTGCTGCATTCTCATGTGCATGTTATCATATCCTAATCACTACAATAGATCACCAAAACTTGACGTCTTATTTTATTTTATTTCAAATAAAAGCTATTCTTTTGAACTTTGTCCTCTTGAAAAATGCAGCATATTAGAATGATTTGTGAAGTGGAATATGGAAATCGGGAGAGGGGGATAATCAGCTTGACCTTTACAGGAACAAGTTATACAGTGGAGTTCACTTATCTTGACTCAAGGTTAACTCGCCAATTCTATTATGTCAACGTTTTTGAAGTGGAACTGCCAAACTCCCTATTTGTCTAAGCATTTTCTTTTCGGTAGTGTCGATTCTTTAATGTCGCCGAACCCTAATATTTCGAGCACAAAAGAGGGACAAACTCGCCACCTCACATGGTTATCTCGTGACTAATGAGCGTACCTAGTTCCCTGCGCATGCGCTGATTTTACGTTGCACTTCACTGTTAGTGACGCTTCTCTCACAGCGCTAAACACACACCTGCTTCTGTTCTGACGCGCGCTCTGCTCAGCGCCGCTGCGGATTGAAGAACCCGGTTGTTAAAATACGGGATGAAGCCGAATTTGTTGAGAAAGCACATTAGACAGGCAGAACGCAAGACAGTATGCAATCTAGTACAGCGTGATGACCTCACGAATATGTTGTGACTGTTTACGCTGTGATCAATATTGTGTTTGTAATGTTGGAGAATATAATTAAAGGTTTGTATGGAGAATGGAAGGTGTTTTTTGTTGTATACTGGTAAATCTCTGTTGTTAGTTGGTGCACATATGCCTTTTGTTGTTAGCAAACATATACAGTGTATGTACATTTTTATAGCATGCCGATCGCTTCATCAAACAAATCGCCATATTGGCTGTTGTCTCGATCATCGGTTATCTCGATGCTTTTTGCGACCCCCGAGGCCGTCGACATAACCGTATTCCACTGTATTTTGAAATATAAAAGAGTTATATATTGCTTTCACTTTATATTTGATAAAAGAAATGAATCCTTGTTAAGCATGAGAGACTTTGTCTGAAAAATATTAAAACATCTCACTGAACCCAAACCTTTGAACAGTTGTTTTTACTTACACACTTAAACATTTGCTTTTATGACATTACAACAAATAATAATAGGTTGCTAAAAAATCAAACACATCTGTTTTGCGGTGAATTCAGTTAAATTGGCTGGTCAACTTCAAATCTGCACTGTTTTTTGTTTTTCAAGGTGAATGTGAACTTGAGCAATTATCCAGACTATCAATTTGCATTTCTACAAAAAAACACCTTCATAAAGCTCTAGCTAGCACATTCAAGAGGATTCTGAATCCAACCCACCACTGAACATATGATCAGTGAATGATGGAAGGCTCTTGTTCTAAAAAAAGAGTATATCATTTTATTTTTGTATATGTTTTCAAATATCTCCAGAACTTTCCACATTCACGGTCGACAGCATATGAAAACATTGCAAGTTGGATTGTTGGGAACACTGTTGGTGATGGCGACCCTACTATTGGCCGGCAGGTTTGTGACAATTGGACCACTGAACCAGGTTTGGCTGGTTGGAGTGTAACTTGTTTGCTCATGACAATGGCAGCACTGTGCCAGAGCCTGAATGGTTCACAGGAACATTGCGAAGTGACCCATTCACTCACTCTCAATGGGCACCCCTTTCTCGCCCCAGTAAAATCCCATCTTCCTCTTCCCCCAAAGCTACACTCAACTGAACTAACGGCAGTTCCTGTAAACCATGCTTGCAAACCATCTTCATAACATTGAAGATTTCCGGTACCTTTAAGTCACACAAAATGTAAATAAAGGTGTTTGTATTTAAACAAATTTCACACATTTCCCTTTGCCAACACCTCTGAAGCATCAGAAAGCAAACGATAAAGGCAAAACAGCAGAACTTTGTATGAACCCTGCTCTCCATTTGGGTTCTTCCAGGAGGGAGCCATGGGTTAACAGAAAAAGTGTTTGTTCTCATCAGACTCCTCCTACACTACATGCTTGATGTACAGTAACTGGTAATCGAAACAGATTTGAACCCGCTAACAAATTTATTGTGTAATGTGCATGACTGAATCATTTGGTGACTGTAATATTCAGTCACTGAAATCTTGCAAACAGTAATTAATATAACTAATTAATCCTCAGAATAATACTTCATACTTTTTTGAGCAAAGATGCATTACGTTGATTAAAAGTGATGGTAAAGACTTTTATATTGTAAAAAATATATATATAAATTTAAAATAAATGGTTCTTTTGAACTTTCTATTCAGAAGTACAACTGTACAACAAATAATGAATTTTGGAAGGATCACGTGACATTTGGCTTTGCAATCACACAAATATATCATATTTTAAAAAGTTAAAGTTCAAAAAATTCGATCACATAAATGTAGCTTTGGTGAAAAAACATTAAAAAATTCGTATCGACCCTTAACTTGTTAACAATAGTGTACATTTCTCTTTTGTAATAATTATCCAAAAACAATCATCACATGGCTTCAGTAATGTGTGTGGGGTATGAAATACGCTTGAACTGGGAGGCCTCTGGAATGCAGGAAGGATCCGAGCAGAATAGCTGGCAGTGACTTCCTTGTGGACAAGATGCCAAAGAATCTTCAGAAACATGTCTACACACACGCACACATTCTTTTTCTCAACACACACATTTTGTATGACAGCGAGCCGCACAAACGCAAGCAAGCGACGCTGTAGTTGTCAGAACACGTACGCAGCTTAAAGCCCCATAAACGGGCAAGGAGATGAAGATAAGCACTAGTCTGTCTGACTGACTGTTTGTGTAGCTTAAACATGAAATTCTTGTTGACAAGATCAATACAAGGCCCGTTTCCCAGAGTCAGGAGAGACTAATTAACATTCACATGTAATTTATCTCATTAAAGTCGTCCCCAAAGTCACTCAGTAACACCTGCTACTCAAGTGTTGCAAACACACAGCTCATAGGTGAAATGCAGTTTCTATCCTTTAATGTTTTTTGTTTTTTTTTGCATGTTGCAAAGCAGTAGCAAGGTGGTTTCTTGTCCCAAGTCAAAAAAGCCCACCCACAACTAGGAATGCACTTATATGAACAGATATTACAATTCTATACTATTTTGTTACAATTCATTAAAAGTCTAGTCCCAGACTAAAATGCATGTTCGCGCTATATTAACTGCAAGCAACTTGCACTGGCATATCTTAAAATACGTCAGTGATATTGTGTCTCAAGATGTACAGCAGAAATGTAATTTTTCTAAGGCATGTTTATAAAAGCTACTTAAATATCCTATTTTATCCAAGGCCTAATCCTGCCTTAATCTAAGCCCTATTTGCATGCATTTGCAAACATTTTAAATGTTAAAAGTGAATTTAGTAACTACAATATCTTAGTTATATTGAGATTTGATAAAGATGCCATTTAATAGTGAATTAATAAAACCACACTTTTGAACAGAAGTGTAATTGAAATGAAGAAAAAATGGTAACCCTTCAGTTTAGGGTCCAATTCTCACTATTTACTAGTTGCTTATTAGAATGCATATTGCATGTATACTAAGATATTGCTGTTTAGTAGTTCTTATAGAGCACATATTAATGCCTTGTTCTGCATGACAGTGACCGTATTCTACATCCCTTAAAGATTATTGAGGAAAAGGTCTTAGCTAATAGTGAGAATTGGGATGAGCTGATCTGATACTCAGTATAATACTTTTGCACAAAGATTATCAATAACCATTCTTGTTCTGTTCTATCATGTCGCAACGCTATACATTTATAAGAAATCGTAATATATTTCTATATAAATATTTACTTGTCTTTCATGAATGTTTTACGATGATACAAAGAGCATAGTATTTTTTGTCATAGATTATGATTATATATATTTTTTTCATTTTTTTATGTCTTTATGTCTGCATTTAATAGATTGCAGTTAACGCATAAAAGAGTGATCATCAGTTCCACACACAGAGGTATAGAAATTATTTAAAGTGATTTTTTAAAATCCTTTTTCTTAAAAAAACTGTACTGGTATTGGATTGGTAGACACTCAGAATATTTGGCATATTACAATATTTGGTTATGAAAAAATCATATCTTATTTCTTGATCTCTGTCCTAAACCAAAGTATGACAGAATAAAAATAGTAAAAATTAGGATACACATTAAATATACATTATCAACAAAGCCAATGCATTTAAATTTGAATTTTATCATCTTTGAAAAGTAAAAGCAGATCTCTCCTGTCATTCACGTCTGCAGCACATACAGTACATGCCAAACTTCGGCTTAGCACTACTTAGGCCTACTGACCTAATTCAGCCAACTATTAACAACACAAACACGCAGATCTTCCAAAGAGCCCAATTTCAGCATCCGCATTCCTGACTTACATCTGTCTCTACTACCAAAAATCAGCTGGAAGAAGCTTATAGATTATGGATTAAGCAATTATGCAGTTGGGCTCACATCTGTTGGACTAAATGGAAGGCAGGGAGAGGGAGAAGAAAGACGGGGGGTAGGGTGGGGTGTTTTTTGGGGGAGAGGAGAGACCATTATTGACAGGCTTTAGAGCAGAGCAGCTGGGTGAGAGGCAGCCTGACTGCAGCGGTGGCCATGACAACCCCTGGGACTCCCCCACAAGCCCCTTGGGATTGGTAGCATTCGTGCAGAGAAGTGCTGTGCCAAGCTGCTTGCACTACCTAAGAGGGGCAGAGGCCAACTCATAGCACAATAACGTCAGAGTATTGTGAACAAAGCAATAATAAATATAATATAATAAACAAGGACAAGACGTCTTGAAAAAACAACAATTTTATTCTGACATGATTGCTTTTGTGACCATCTTATTTCTTGTCTTGGCTCGGGAGGCATTTTTATTGTAAAGGAAGAACCACAGATTGTATTTTTAATTCAAATAAAAACCTACTTTCAAAAGAAAAGACATTTGAGTATTAATCCAAAATGAAGGCTACACAAGAGAAATGGCTGCTCCTTGGTTGAGTGGAGAGAAGCAGCCAATCAGGGCTACGGGATCCTTTAGGGCTCCACCCCCTGCATGCAAGTTAACAAGTCACAGTGCAGTGTCTGCAAACACACACATACACAAATGCACACATTCCATGATGTCTTCTCTCCATGGGAGATTGAGACAGTAAACACAGTGGTCTGTATTAGAGGAGCAGGCGGGAGATGAAGATTCATAATAAACCCCTTAAAAAAAAAACCACAATGCTGGACTCATATGCTCTCCATTGATTATGGAAGCGTATCACAGTGATGACAACTCTAAGCCAAGGGAGCATCCTCAGAAAAAAGATAACCTCATAGCACTAGCGGAGATGATGTACAATACAGTAGATAAATCAATCATGGCCAGTCTGACAAGAGGGGTGAGGTATGTATATTTATGTTTGCCTGTGTGTGTATATGTTTGTCTGTGTGTGCGCGCATGTGTACGAGATGAGTTTTTTTTCCCCCTTCAACCCTATGGAAACCCGTCCCCAAGTTCTATTCGGCCTGGGCGTCGTAGTTGGCCCCGCCGGCCTTCTTCAGCTCAGTGCGGAGGTAGTCTTCCTCCAGCTCCCGGGGATCGCTGATCATAAACTCCTTGGCAAAGTTCTGCACGGAATAAGGACAGAAACACACTAAGCGATTGATGGACAGCACGTGAGACTGTTTGCATGACGGCACCAATTTGTTTACAGGGCAAGTTAACTTTATCTGCCTGCCTGGGTGTGTCATACCTTGTAAATCTGAGTCGGAAAATTTGCATACGGCATTAGTGATAGAATTAGAGAACGCAAAACCCACCTGCACGATGTCTTTTACCAGCGTCTTGTCGGTGCTAATCTTAGCTCTTTGCAGTCCGCTGATGTTCTCACCGATCCAGGTGATGAGGGTAAACTTGGCACGCTTGCTCATAGCGTCGCCCGTTGTGATCCTCACAAAACCGAAGAGACGGGCGTCATCTGAGAGTCAGAGAGAAAGCAACGAGGAACCTTAAGAAAGTTCTTGAATTTGGTTTGTTTCTTTTAAGACTGTCAATTGATTAAACAATTAGATTAACATTGGTGATTAATTAAATTCATCACATATTTGTTGAGAAAAGCCTCTAAATTCAGATCAATTAGACCTTACTCTGGCAGACAAGAACAATATTGAACATACAGAATTTAAATTCTGCAAGGTTATTTCCCCAAACAAAAAGCATGGCAAAAAAAAAAAAAAAAAAAAAAAGTAAATGCTTTAAAAAAAGAAAAAAATTAAATAGATAATAAAGTATATAAAAAAAATAAACCGAATATTAAATATTCCTGTATGCCTTTGGTCTTTTTTTAAGTTTGGCTCTCATAATCTGACATTTTGAAACGGTATTAGTATTAAATTACGGTATTAAACGTAGTAAATTGGTGCCTGGAGTGGTGGGGTTAAATGAGAGGGATTTTTGATTTAAAAAAAAAAAATAAAATAAATAAGGAAATGAGCAAATTACTCGATAATATTTTATTTTTTTTTTTTTTGAATAACATGCATCAATGAAACATGCACAGTAAAACCAGGAACGGGAGTGAAGGTAAATGGGATCGAGTTTGCTTTCATGCTCACTTTAATATTACCAGTAATGTGCTTCATTACAGTCTCTCCAGCTTAGCTGCACTTTGTTGTTAAACAACAAGGAAGAGCTTGGATACAAATGAACACTGTCCCCATTGTAGAGAGTGTTTTGAATCTACACTATTGCATTGTTTTCTTTTCCAGAGAAAGAAGTCATGACATAAAATGTAATCTGAGATCATCACGTGGAGTGGCGGACAAGGCTGAGAAATTTAAGCTCTATGACATCACAAGACATGAAAAACAAGGAACAGAGAAAGTGGGAGAGGAAATGAGGTGATCCGTTTAACCGACTCTATTGATAAGGGTATAATAATGTATCTGCAACGCTCCCAGTCTCTCACAGCTGGCCACTTCCTACCAAATGTGCTGCAACTGCATTGCAGTGGCACTAGGACAGGATTCAAGGATAACATCAATTGCACCTGACGCTGGCGTGCCTCTGTTTAGATACAGATAATGCAGAAGAAAGCTCTTACTAAACCATTTATTCACGCATTAGTGATACACACCTTTGCACTTTGATCTTTTTAGATCTGTGAATATAGTTCTGCTGAAACTTCAGCTTATTCCTAATAGTTATAGCAATAAATGTACATACACAAATACTTAACTAGACTATATAGATAGTAGGACTTTCCTGGAAAACAAATACCCACATGAATTCCCTTGGTACTGCTTGAGACTGATAATATCTGGTTTTCTGTTGTTGATTAACTAGGCTTAAGGTTTAAGACGCTAAGTCAGGGAACCATGGGTAATACTGTCAGTTGTATTTGGCACATTGGCTGTTAAAGTTTCAAGTGCAAAGTGGATGATGAATCCAAGTCACATAGCAATAGAACTGAAACCTCAAACAAGCCACATGTAGGAAGTGAGTATGTGATTGCCAACAGTGGGAAAGCATTGACTCTAGTGATAAAAAGAGAGAGATGTGCCGTCTTATTTTACGATTCTGTGAAAACAGCTATACATTAGCTTTTTTTTATTTTTTATGTATGTGGCAATGAGTCTATGCACTTTTACTTCCCCTTTGGGTGTGTAGCACATCTCTAAAGAGCTCACTTCCAGAAAGTCAGTGTATTTATGCTGACTGAATGTGTACTCTATACTTCCAGGTTTCCAGGCTATGATGATGCAGCAAAAAGAAAGATTTCAAATATTAAACATCACCTAAAACATTAGCTTTAGACCTAATAATATGCTAAATGTATTTTATTAATGTGACCCACTCTATAATTTTAGTCACTTTGACCCAAAAACCTATTTTGAGTTTATGCACTAAAGAGAAAAGCAAAGCTCAACCTGAAAAGTGAAGCCGCGCACAAATGCAAGCCACAAAAAGTCACATACTTCACCCAGAGATTCTTCATCACATAAAACCACATAAAGTCAAAGTAATTCATCATGCTACTGACAGACACTCTGATACCTCTTCTATTATCATTTTTTAGAAGGAATTGCAATGCTCATACACAGAAGACGCTCCAACTACTCAAGAACTTACATAAAAATAAACATTTATTGCTGGATAAAACGGTTTACGTTCAGCTACAGCACAAATGAAGTTCTGTTTGGACTTAAAACAAACATTTCATAACTTCATGGCTAAATTTGACAGTTTTCTCCAGCAATAAAAGAGCGTATTGTAACATGATACTGCTCCGTAAAGGAACACATCCTTGATCATCTGCCAGAACACAATGGCGGAAGCCAAAGTATTGCAACACATGTATAAGTTTGCATTTGCAAGTGGCTACAGAATCTACTAATGGAGCACCACACCCAAATCTCTGTTCATTAAGGATGACTGAATGAGTTGTGAGAAATCTCAGTGGAGATAGACAGTTATAAAATATAAAGCATGCAGTATTTGTATACTAATTCACTGCAGCTCATTAGATATCCAAAACCACATTAAATGAAGCATGAAGTTGAATCTAATGAGCTCTGTTGATTAATTGACGACTAATACAAATGTGAATGTATTTAGTATCATTAAACATCTCATCAGTTTCTCATGTCATCTAGGACAAGATGAAACCATATTTGGTATGGTCTACTTTAGATTATCAATTACTTCCCATCATGTGACATTGCCCATCAAAGTGAAACATGTAATTTACTCAAAAACCTGTACGAGTTTTTTTTCCTCCTTCTGTGGAACTCAAAAGGGAAGGTTAGAACCTGTAGCCGCAGTCACCATTCACTTCCATAGCTTTTTTTTTATTATTGTAAGTGAATGGTGACTGTAGTCAGTCATTAACAAGGAAGAAATTAAATCATTTAGGTTTGGAACAACATGTGGGGAGTAATTATACTTTATTAAACTTACATTTATGGGTGAACTATCCCTTTAACAATTGATGTGATTAATTGCAACAGATTTTCACAGATACCTTAAAGTCCTCCCAACATAAAGCAGGTAAATAGAGTAAAATTAACTCACCTGTGCATTGACTCTTGAATTCTTCGTAGTCGGTCCCGTGACCAGCTGGTACAATAGTAGATCCGTCATACTTGAAAGATGCCCTTTAAACAGAAAACAGATGATTTAACTGTTGCCAGCACGCTGGACGCGTCTCAATTGAGCAAGTAGCATACCAAGACATTTTTTGGGGAAAATCCAGCTAGATTTTGAGACACTCCCCTGGGTTAAAACACCCATCCCTACGTGTTGCACCACAGACATTGATGTCATTAAATCAATTAAACCCAAGATTAAAAAGGTATACATAATTTAAAAGCTTTAAATTGTGGAAACAACGTAACGAGATCCTCCAGCACGTGCCAAACAGCAAATATCTACATATGTGGATGTGAATCCAGCAGACGAAGGGTTCACTCACCAGCATATATCTGAGCTGTCGTCTCTCACCAGATTGTACGCCTCTCTGCAAGCTTCTTTGTCAATTCGCGTTGCCATTTCGACGATGCAAAGGAAGATAATGTAACTAAATGGAGAAGAAAGCCGAGAAAACGGAGATAAATTCCCAAGTGCGGCAGAGGGGCAGCTGGTGTCTCTTCTCTCAGCAGGATGGAGAGGCAACTAATTTAACGACTCGATTCATTTCCTATTGCCTCTTAATGGGCGTTAGTGATATTTGTCAGTCAGGTTGCCGTTCCAGTGAATTAGAGAGCTTTTCACCTCCTCCTAATGGCCAACCTGGGTATTGAGCTGCATTAAATCCACCCAATTCTGTTCTGTCGTAACGTTTGATCTGAGTTACTCTGCCATCTTGTGGACCTGAGCTCGTCATGGCTTCGCTGCTTTCGGTCATTTTTGGACTAGATAGCATCAAAAAATTAATCATTTCACCTGAAAATATAATACAAAGCTTTATTTTGAATCAAGAAAATTAAGGCTATTTCTAGGACTATTACAATTAGTTTCATGAATACAAGAAGCACGTCCCTTCCCAAGAATCTCATTCAGAAATTGTCAGAAATGTCTCATTCAATAGAATAATTAATTCAGAAACAACAAACATTATCATGTTTATACTTAAATTATACGAGATAGATCGATAGATAGATAGATAGATAGATAGATAGATAGATAGATAGATAGATAGATAGATAGATAGATAGATAGATAGATAGATAGATAGATAGATAGAATAGATGCTAGATAGATAGATGCATAACTAGGTTCATGTGTGTTTACATTTGAACGTTTGACAGTTGAAGATTGAAGGGTGTTTGTTCATTTGCACATTTCAGTCTATGGGATTTTAAGGAGTTTTGATCGTCGGTTTAAAGAAAATCCGTAAGTCCAAACAGTCAGAAAATATAGGCTTGACAAGTTAGTGTTCGAAATTTGGTCTTAGAAAAAGTATCACATTATAATATTAATCATAATTATTGTTGTTATTATTATAAGCTGAAAGAGCAGTATGTTGGCTTTGTCGAAGCAATATAATTATATAATTATTTTCATATTATAATAGGCTAGTACTATTTTTTAGTAACGTTTTATATAGAGGAGATGATCAGTTAGCCAAGAAACACCTTTCATGTACCATTTTTTATTATCATTGTTATTTACAAGTACATTGTGTAGAAATTGAGCACAAAAAAGACTTTTATTTTGAAATAAAGGTTAACACGGAAGGGAGAACTCCGCTTCACTGTGGCACGGTCAAAATAACTTGTTTATAGTCACGTACGGGTATTTAACAAGTAGTTAATACGGACAAAGAATGGAAAAATGGTAAAATAATATCTGCATTTGACTATATGGTTGTTGTCACAGCTGTATCGATAAGATATTTAAAATTAAATTAAATATTAGTGAAACGTAGTCACGAGTTATTGTGCAAATGCCCCTTTCCTTTTGTATTCAGCCTTTGTCTTTTTTTGCTATATTTGTTCTTGTCTTGAACGATATAATAATTGTACATTATATATAGTTACATTTAATTACTCCCGGTAATTGATTTTGATTACGATATTTTGCAGATAGTCGAATGGCAGGTGACACAATGGACATTGGGAAGCAATCTCGTCTTTCATGCAGTCACAGAATAAGTGAATCTTCAAAGGTATGCATAATGATGTTCTTATTGTCAACTATGATTAGTGATTAGTAATCATTTTCGATAATTTAAATATTAATATCAAATGAAAAGCTTAAAATACTAAAGTACTAAAAGTATTAAAAAATAATATTATTATTAAATATAAATTTTCGGATTAAAAATATTAAATAAAAAATATTTATAAAATTGATAACATAATGCATAACCCTGTTGTATTGTTTTTTTATAAAATATATATTTTCAATAATTAAAATTCATAATGTGATATAAACATTTATTGTTGCTATTATATATACTTAATGATTCCATTATTAATAAAATCAAATTTTGTATTTTTATTGTAAGATAAAGGTAAACAGTCATTTTTTACTAATTAAAAAAGTTAATTCATCAATAAATTAACCTAGGTATTAATTTTTTTATTGAAATAAAAACATTCAAACCAAAAAGTTATTTCAGTCTGTTAGAAAACGTTTTATTCTTCATGGAGTAAAGTATAGTATCAGTATAAAGTCTTAAAACACTAGCGTGACAAAAATTGGAATAAAAAAAACTGCACATTTAATATTTATAACGTCTATTTCAAGTATCTTGAAACCATTATGCACTAACTAACTCTGATCTACAACAGGTGTATCGATGGGCAGACCAGGCTAACTACCTCCTTCAAGGTTTAAATGAGCAAAGACAGCATGGCCGGCTGTGTGATGTCATTCTGGTGGCCGATGACCAGCGGATCCCTGCACATCGGGCTTTGCTTGCAGTATCCAGCCCCTACTTCCAGGCCATGTTCACCTTGGGCATGCGAGAGGAACATGAGGCAGAGGTAGAGCTGGTGGGAGCCTCGTACGTTGGGGTTAAAACAGTAGTGGACTTCCTGTACAGTGGAGAGTTACCTCTCGATGGTGGAAACATCGACTACGTTCTGGAAACTGCTCACTTGTTGCAAGTGTGGCGGGCTGTAGATTTCTGTTGCCAATATCTGGAGAAAGAGGTACGTGAGGACAACTACTTGTACCTTCAGGAGCTTGCCTTGCTTTATAGTCTAGACCGGCTGGATGCCTTCATAGACCGCTTTATTCTGGAGCATTTCACCACGCTTTCCATCACATCCGAGTTCCTCCAAGATGTGCGGCTGCCCAAGCTTTGTGCTTACCTCGCAGATGAGCAGGTGCAGCACGAGAATGAGCAAGCTCTTCTGCAGGTGGCCTTACAGTGGTTGAGTCAAAGACCTGAACGTCTTGCGTTCGCCCAGCAGCTTCTCTCCAACATACGCTTCGCTCTCATCCCACCGGATGACCTCATAGGACACATATTGCCGGCCATACGTTCCCTGCTGCCTCCTGATGCAGGCTGTGAAGCGTTAGTGGAGGAAGCGGTGGGTTACCACACAAGACTGAGTGCCCAACCTGTACTCCAGACAACACGCACAGGCCTTCGAGGAGGTGTGGAGCGTCTGCTGTTGGTGGGAGGGGAGGTGTCTGAACGTGGAGAAGAGTTGAGTGCCGAGGTGTGCTGGCTGGATGAAGAAGCAGGAAAGTGGGTTGTTGAGACACAACTGCCAGCTCAGAGGAGTCATCATTGTGTTGCAGTTTTGGGGGGATTTATCTTTACTGCAGGTGGGAGCTCCTCTCGGGACAATGGGGGAGATTCTGCAAGCAACTTGCTGTATCGATATGACCCCCGGAGCAACTTGTGGGTTAAGGTAATTTGCTTCACTCCTGATGGTCATTTCACACTGTAAGCTTGAGCTTTGCGCCAGCGTAAATGCATCATCACTGCAGCTGCAGACGCACAAGAATATTCACACCGAAAGCGTTTAAACATAATGCTATTTATAAGTGAGCATTTCTTTACAAAGACATTCTTTAAAAGTTGGTCATTTATAAACTTGATAGTCTTGAAAGTTTATTAACATGGGGTGTGTGCGTACATTCGCATGTAAATGGTAAACAACAAACACAGCCAAGAAAACAGTACAGATCATGTTCTTAACACCCCACTTAGGTACTTAGTGCTAGAGCCTGTATAGGCTACCGGTCTGTGTATTACATAATCAACTGTAAGAAAGTTTATATATAATTTTTTTCTGGCTAGGTTACTTTAGCATTTTATAATACACCATATTTTCACCTAAACTGAATAATTAAAACAAGTTTCATTTTCTTTTCTGATGTATTCCTATAAAAATAAACATGCTTATTCTGTGCATTTCGAGCACTTTTTGAGGGAGATCATATTTGTTTTGTCCATCAAATGTGTGCATTCATATTAACTGACCATGAAGCTCCTGCGCTGCTTCTGTTCCCGTTTTGAATGGGTCTCTCATTGGTTAACATGCACAACGAAAAGAATATGCTCACATTTGCAGTGTGAAACGGCCGTGAAAGTTTAAAAAGTCAGCGACAATTAAGTTTCAACAGCAGGGCTACAGCCTATGACTAAATGGTATTTATTTGATTAGATTTTTTTATTACTAAATTTATTACTACTATTGATTACTATTGATTATTTTAGGTTTATTGTTGCATTACTACATAATTATGTCTTAATTCAAACACAACACCTAGGTTCCTTGCTGTCCTGATTAACATCAGTGTTGTGAGCTTCAGTTGCACAGTGATGACGTGGTCAACTGACGAGTCTTCAGGAATTACAAGGAGCTCTGTCTTTGCAAGGTTGAGCTGAAGATGAAGGTTCTTTCAGACAGAAATGTCTGAAAGGCACAGATACGAGCTGAGACAGAGGGATCATGGGGTTGAAATAACAGATAGAGCTGTGTGTCATTGCATAGCAGTGGTAGGAGAAACCATCTGCCAGTATAATCATTCCCAGTGAAGTTGTGTAAATAGAGAAAAGAAGAGTAGCGAGCACTGAACCTTGAGGAACCCCAGTGATTAGCTGAAGTGACTCAGATACCCCTCCTCTCCACGAAACCTTAAAAGATATGCCTGTGAGGCACGACTATAAAGTTTCATCAATAGTATAGAGCAGGGGTGGCCAACCTGAGGCTCGCGAGCCGCATTCGGCTCTTTGACTGCTCTTTTGCGGCTCTTCAGTCTCCACATGCTCTGTGTTTACAATCGCAATTTATTTTTAACAGAACCTCTCGCGCAATTTAACAAGGCTCCTATTGACTGACAGGAGCTGCTTTCTGACTGACATGAACAGTGTTGCTCCTTTTGGTCACGTCCGACCGGGACAAAGCATTGGGCTGATTAAACCCCCCCCCCCACCCCCCGTCAACAACCGAATATCGCGCAACATTTTTTATTACTCATAACAGTATGCAAAGGAATCATCTAGGAATCGTCATGGCAGAGTCAAAAAAATATGAAGATCTGTTGTGAAGATCTGTTATGAGAAACTGTTGTGTGGCTCTTCGCAGTCATGAGGTTTTTTTTTTTTGGCTCATCATGCTGAACAGGTTGGCCTCCCCTGAGAGCTGATTGAACACAACTCTTTCAAGAGTTGTTTGATAGAGGATAGGAAAGAATGATACTTAGATCAGGTGGGTTTTTAGTCTTACGCCATCTCTCAGCAGCTCTGAGCTTGGTTCATTGGTCACGGAGAACATCTCTGAGCTTGGGGCTGGAAGGTGTCACATGTGCTCACTTGGAGGTGAGAGGACCGATATTATCCAAGCATTATAGTTAAGGTGGAACATAGAGTGTCTGTTGCTTCATTGATGTCTTGAGAAGAGAAGTGGTTAGTGGGAGGGAGGGATGCAGAGATCACTGAGGAAATGTAGGAGAGAAAACGGAGGTTATGGCAAAAAGTGACCAGAGGATTGAGTAGTGAGCATGATGGCAGAGTGACTGAGAACTGGAGAAAGAAGTAGTCAGAAAGATAAAGTGGATTAACAAGATGATTATCAGTGGTAATCTGCCAACAATGCTAGAAGAGTTAGAAAGTCAGTCACTTGAGGTTTGTCTAGGTGGATGTTGAAGAACTACCAGTAGCGTGCCATCCACAGGAGAAGAGGACAGCAGCTTGTGCAGCTCTTCCAGTAACTTGCCTAGTTGAACCGGTGGGTGGTAGATTACAATAAGATGAAGTTTGGCAGGATTAGTAACAGTAATGGCATGATATACGAAAGCTGTGTAATTGTAGGGAGAATTTCGAGGTGTAGACTTGTTCAACCCCCCCCAGTTGGACGAGGGGTGTAGGAGAAAGTGAAATCGGTGGAGAAAGAAGTTGCAGTTATTACTGGACCTTTAATTTTATAGATATAATAATATAGATGAAGATTTAAAATGTCAAATTAACTGTTAAAAAAATAAATAAATAACAAGCATGTTCCAAAACATGAGGCAAGTTGAGAAATGTGTTTGAATGTTAATTCCAGTTTTCTGCTGATCTGCAGGGTGCCCCTATGAACCAGCGGCGTGTGGATTTCTATCTGGGAACCATGGGAGACTGTCTTATAGCTGTTGGCGGACGCAATGATAGCGGTGCTTTGTCTTCTGTTGAAGTGTACCATCCTACAGAGGACTACTGGGCCTATGTTGCAGGATTGCCCAGGTTTGTTTTTTTTTTTTTGTTTTTTTTACTTTTTTCGCACTAGTTTATGCGGATGTGTGTTTTGAATCCACTTTGCACACTACTGTTCAAAAGCTTAGTAAGATTAAGGAAATTAATATTTTATTTGACTTTTCCATTCATCAAAGAATTTTGAAAAAAATGTTTCAGTTACCAAAAAAATAGCTGTTTAACTGTTTTCATCATTGATAAACAAATTATGAAATAGTTTCTTGAGCAACAAGTCAGCATATTAGAATGATGTCTTAAGGATCATGTGACACTGAAGACTGGAGTAATAATGCCGAAAATACTGCTTTGTCATCACAGAAATAAATTACATTTTAAAGTATATTAAAATTGAAAATGTAGTCGGTGCTGATAGTCCTTTCCCCTCTTTCCACCCCATGCTTTCCTGTCTCATCTGTACTGTTCTATTCAGTAAAGGAATGAAAAGGCCAAAAAGAAAATAAAAAAAGAAAATAAATTATCAAAGAAATGCAGACTTGCTATGCTTAAGAGAATATTTTCATAAATATGAACTCATACCAACACCGACACAAGTTTCAGAATGGTCACAAATGAATGGCATCACATGTTCATGTAGGACTTTCTTTCCACTGTGGAACATAAAGATAATTTACAAACTACAAAAATATTCACACAAAAAACACCATAAAAGTGTCTCAAATCTCTTTTTTATACATATATCTTCTTTCTCTCTTTTTTTTAAATTATCTTCTTTTTTACCTTCCATAGATTCACATATGGGCATGCAGGAACTATTCTCAAGGGTATTGTCTACATCTCTGGAGGTCATGATTACCAGATCGGACCGTACAGACGTGACATGCTGAGTTATGACCCTAACACTGCAGACACATGGACAGAACGGCAGGCCATGATCCTGGCACGAGGCTGGCACTCTATGGCATCTCTAGAGGACAGAATCTATGTCATTGGAGGCAGTGATGACCATGAGGACAGCATGGAGCGTTTCGACGTGTTGGGAGTGGAGGCCTTTGACCCACAGACTGATCAATGGACCAAGGTAGCCCCTCTCAGGTACCCTAACAGTGAGGCAGGGGTGGCGGTCCTGGATGGAAAGATTTACGTATTGGGAGGGTACACCTGGGAGGCCATGGACTTTTCTCAGGGCACTCAAGTGTTTGTTCCAGACAAGAACCAGTGGGTCTTGGGTCCAAATCTACCGAAGCACATTGCTGGAGCTTCGGCGTGTGTGTGCCTTGTCAGAAACCAGCAAACCAACAGTATAGAGGGTCATTCCTCAGGACACACAGAGAGAGACAAACAGAATTCCAGCCAAGAGCAACACAGGTGATTATCTGAGGCACCTTATTGGATTCAACAAAGTGATTTGATGAACACTTTTATGAGAGAATTGACTTTCTGAATGTAGGTTGTCAGAAGCCTGATTCCATTGGCTGCTTCTCAGATAAAAGGTCAACAGGAGATACTGTGATATGTTTGACTATGAAGTTGAAAAGCACAAGCTAATGTTGTAGTTTTTGTTACAATCCTTTTTGGAGTTCTCAATTAAAACATCCTGAAGTGACCATTTTACATGACTGTTTCCAGTTTCTTTTTAAAAATGATTTTATGTATATTATCATTCAAAAGTTTGGGGTCAGTAAGATTTTTATTAAAAAGAAATAATACTTTTATTCAGCAAAGATAAAATCAAATTAATCAAATCATTCATCAAAGAATGCTGAAAATATGGATTCTGCAAAAAGTATTAAGCAGCACGACATTGTTAATGGCATTGTTAATAAGAAATGATCACCACATCAGCATATTAGAATGATTTCTGAAGGATCATGTGATATGGAAAAAGATTAACATTTGCCATCACAGGAATAAATTAAAATATCTTTCAGGATAAAATATTTCAGAATATATTCAAATAGAAAACGGTTATTTTAAACAGTAATAACCACAAAATTACTTTTGTGCACAAATTGTAATTTGTTGCACGACGGTATTTTAGAAATGCTTCAAATAAATCCAAGAGAAATAATTCAAAAATATTTTTAAAATCCTCTGACCCCAAACGTTGGCTCAGTAGTCGATGCCTTGATACTTTATCTTAACCTAATGAAGTTAATGACATCTGTGAGTGCTTTTCAAAAACTTTTTATTCCAGTGCCTTAAAATGTTGTAGTTTATCTATGCCCATATGAATACCAGAACCTAAGGATCAAAGACAGTATCTTCTTTACTCCAACCTCCAGAAGGGCTTGGTCATTTATTTAGGGGGGTTCTTAGTCTTCCAAGACTAACAGCATTTCACTTGAAGGGGTAGAAGGGATGTGATTCCAATCTGAGGAGCAACAACACCGTCCAGTTAACTATTCGCTAGCTACGTTTGTTTCTACAGTATTTAGTAAGTATAGTTCACATTTTGTGAATTCTCTGTATGAATGAAACACCCACATTATCTACTATGTACTATTTGCCAAAATGCAGTATGCTGTGGTAACTGCATTCCGTACTGTATCCCTCAATGTCAATTATTTAATATGGCCTTCCATTTCCAAAAGAATAGATTGGAAGGAATATCAGATGCATTTTTAACATGTCCTTGATTTCCTAAGTTAAGACATTTTCACACAAAATTGTTTAAATGCGAAATAAAAACAAATATATTTTTGAAACTATAAATGTGTTACACTACTATGCACCTACTGTTTAGAAGTGTTTAGAGTTGCACATTGCATGCTTTTTTTACGCAATAAAAACATAGAATACTCTATTATCTTACTGTGTAATGATGCAGGCCCTCCAGCCTCGATTCAGAGACCTTAGAGCATTCATATCCTCTTCATCTAAAGTGAAATCAAAGATCTGCACACACAAATCCAATAGGGATAACAGTTAATAGCTTTGCAGTATTTAAAATACACCCTCATTTTGGTCAAAATGTAACTAAAAGTACTATAAATTTATATTTGGCTTACTTTTTGTCACTTAAAGACCCCCTGTGGTGAATATCAAGTTTTTTTATGTTGTTTATACATCTATATGTATTTTTAATATGCTTTAAGACAAACCATGTGCAAATTTATGTCAACACTATTCCTGAGTATTTTCTCCTTAAAACTTCAGTGAACAAAAGACTCTGTTTGAAATTCCCAGTGTTTCTTACGTTACAAATTACCATAATCCTGTCAACATGCAGGAGGGCTTTAGCATATTTTACATTGTTGCATTTGGCAGACACTTTTATCCAAAGCAACTTGCATTGCATTTACTCATTGACTTTCTAATCAGCTCTTGCTTTCCCTGGGGATCGAACCCATGACCTTAGTGTTGCAAGCACCACACTCTACTGTTTGAGCTACAGGAAAGCTTGTTATATCATTAGCCAAGTAGCGAGTAAATTGATGTATATTAAGCATTTTATGCGTTATAAGCTGTTCAAAGCATTTGTAAGGATACAGATTTGAGACGGTGTACTGGTATCTGTTTGATTACACAGTCATGTAGAAGGCTAATTATGTTATAGTTATGTGTCCAACTTTGGAAAGAGTGTAAGCGTTTAAATAAGGGCATTGTGCAGCGTTTACTACAGTAAAGTTTACTGAGTGGATCACTGATCTATTTTAAGGCATGAAGAGGAGAAAAACTCACCATAAAAAATGTTTAAATATGTAATTTTGGTGATCAAAGATTAGTTTTAAGGGATACAATTATTGACTAATATTTTTCTTGGATGAAAGCTTAAGGTAACAGCTGGCATCATTAGGAGAATTGATATGATGTAATATTGGAATAAATACAATATTCAGAAATTTACCTTTGTGTTCTCCAAAATGTGGTGGGGTTTCATACTCTTCGGGATCACTACAATGCTCTGCTGAACGTGATACCTCAGTAGAACCTGCAGGACAATCAAATCCATCATTAAAACCCCCAAAAAAGAGAAAAGTGAAAAACGATACAATATTTGTAATCATAAATAGACATGACCTGTGCAGGGGTCCGTCTGTGCTTCTTGGCAATATCCCCGACAACAGGATCCTCCAGTAATGTCATAGGATCCGTTTCTCCTCTTTGGCTGCAGAGGTGAGGACATGAAAAAAAGAATTGTATTATATATCATCTGATGATAACCTTTGAGAAATGTTTTTAGTGAACCCATCTGTCATTTCTAACCTTCTCATTCGCTTTGATGACATTTAGAGCTTATTTGTGTTAAAATGTCTTTGTACCATTACATAGTTTAAACGTACAATTCTGAAGGTCTCCCAGGTGAACCAAATGGACTGTAGGCTGTTAAAGCAATGGTCTTGGACTTACAGTAGTCAATCAGATCAGACTGAACCAGGTAAGGATGGAGCTCCACCTGCAGATACAAAAATAATGTTTTTAACATCAGTTGTTTTATCTAGACTGAATATTTCTCATTTCACGCCATGTCAGAATTACCGTAATCCTACTTGTAAAAAGGGTTCACATTCTCTTAAAACTCATAATTATAGCTTGTAAAGAAGTGATTCGATGTGTTCCTTGAAAGCAATGTAAGTCGCTTTGGATAAAAGCGTCTGATAAATGCATAAAAATGTAAATGTTGTCACAAGTTGGGGATTGTGTGCGAGAGAGAAGAGAGGAAGCAGCAGAATCCAATGAAATGTGCTTTATTCAAAACTCGAGAAAACAAAGGACATTAAGATACAAACAAAAGCGGCACACTCGCTTGAGAAAAACAGAACAGGAGACCATGGAGAAAACATCCACACATGGAGAATCCACATAATGCCAAACAACATCAACGATCGACAAAGACATGGGAACACAGGAGGTTATATTATATAACAAGAGGAGATTGGGAACACCTGACGAGACTTAACAAGGTGAGTGATTGACAAGGACAGGTGCAAGAAGGGCATGGAAGATACACAGAAGGGACCCAGATGTGAACAACATGACGAGACTGTGACAAATGTCAAATGTAAACTCAGAATTTTCTTGTACCACGTGACCCCTGACATGACCACTGCAGAATAATTTTGTCAGTGATAGTGTTGCCATAGAGGTGCAGAATTTTCAGTCTGAGGATATGAATGTCAAACAGAATGTGTTATTATCTCGTAATTACTGTAATTACAACACTGCGTGAACAAAACAGACCCAAAGCTCATTAATCTTAAACTTGCTAGACAATCATAGGATATACATGCACCTGATTAACAGCAGGTGGGATTTTGGCCACAGATAGCAATCTCTCTAGTTGCTCGATTGTGAAGTTAGACACACCGATACTTTTCACCTTTCCTGTGGCTTTCAGTGCTTCCATTCCCTAAAACAGAAAGCAACACACTTTGAAGACCTTGACATCATTAGCAACGTGTTTGAAATATATGTTGAGTGTTAGCGGTTAGCATTACCTTCCAGACATCAACATAGTCTATATCAGTTGTGAGTATTTTTCCATCCTTTTCTGGGAAAAGCTCATCACCCACTTTCTGTAAGTTATTGTTAAAGCAATCAATTAGTATAGTTTAACTTGAATATATGAAATGAAATAAAGTTAAGTTATAGAACCAAAAAAAGTAACTTTAAGGGTAAATAATTAAAATGTTTTTGATAATTGTGTGAGAAACTGAACACTCAATCAAGCTATGTTTGTGAGGGTACTAATAACTTTTATGTTGATATTGATTTTAATGTATAGAGATAACAAAAGGCTACTTGGGCACTTAAATTTAATTTAAAATGGATGAATGACATTTATTTTAAACATATATAATTTGTTTATAATAATTATTATAATAATAGCTTTTCCTTTTTTAAATAATAAAATACTGAATATTAACAATATGCTATCATATTGAATAAAATAACAAATATTAATATTAATATGAATAAAAAGTGTATATATATTGTGTGTGTGTGTGTGTGTGTGTGTGTGTGTGTGTGTGTGTGTGTGTGTGTGTGTGTGTGTGTGTGTGTGTGTGTGTGTGTGTGTGTGTGTGTGTGTGTGTGTGTGTGTGTGTGTGTGTGTGTGTGTGTGTGTGTGAGTGTGTGTTCAAAGTCCAAAATTACTCAAACCCAGGTCAAATTGTTAGTTAAGGTGAATTTGTATTTTGTGCATGGGTATCTTCTGATTGGAAATGACACAAGAAAGTGGGTAAAGACTGTAAGACATTGTATTAGTGATATTAATGAAAAATATTAGCTTTTTTAATAATATTTGTTTCATTTTGACAAATGTTCCATGTACAAAATTATTCATGTCCCAGATCTTATCGCAAAAAATCTCAGGAAATGAGGAAAATCTTCCTCATATTTATTTAATACCTCAATAGGTATTTCCAAATGTATTTCAAGTACTAGTGGCCACTGTGCAACACATTTTTTGAAAGTTCAAGGAGTTTCACCAAAAGTCAAAAGTAACTCCTGCACTGGCAAGACTGGTGGTCTAAGAAGAATCCAAGGATCACCAGCAAAGCCATCCTGAATAATCTGAGTAATGCTGATGCCAGCATTTCAAGGCAGACGCTCCTTGACTCTCCATACACAGGGATGGCCTCCATGGACACCGAACAAGGAGGATTCTTCAAGACAGACACAAAAAAGGTTTTCTAGCCTTTGCAAATCTCACTTGGACAAAGACGAAGCCTTTTGGTCATCAATTCTGTGGTCTGATGAGACAACAATTTAGTTGTTTGGACATAGGGATATGTTTTGTTTGTAGAAAAAAAGGAGAAGCATTCAACTCAACCCTAAGAACACCATCACTATGTTAAAGCATGGTGGTAGGAACATAAATGCTTTGGGGGTGTTTTTCAGCAAAGGGCCAGGCAACCTTGTAAACGTAAATGGCAAATCATGAAAAAAGAAGACTACATTTAGTTTCTGTAGCACAACGGAGTGATCATAAAAAAGCGACCCCAAAGTCCAACATCCCAGAGTAAATGTGCAAAAAGCAGGTCACCAATTATAAAAACCGTTTGACAGCGCCATTGATTGATTATTTAGAAAGGGCGTGAATAATTTTTTATTACATAATTTTTGTCAAAATGTTAATATATATTAATAATATCTTATCTAACACAGTCTTACTTTCTTTTGTCCCCTTTTAGTGTCATTTCCAGCCAGAAGATGCCAATATATATGTATTTATAATGCATGTATAATTGAATGAATTATAAATTAATCAAAATACATTGATGCGATAATTAATTATTCAGTGTCTTGTATTACCTTTAGTCCTACTGGAAAGTGCACAAGGTACAGGTCCAGGTAGTCTAGCTGAAGGTCATTTAAAGTCTTATTTAAGCAAACTGGAATGTCTTGAGGAGCATGGTGAGTACACCACAGCTGGAAAAGAGAGGCATCGTAATATTACGTATGACGTTTTTGCTCCTTTTAAATGTGTCTACATCGATTTCACCTTAGATCACTAATATAACTGGAACTCACTTTACTGACTATGAACATGTCTTGGCGTCTGATGATGCCCTGCTGTATTTTGGAATGGATGGCCTTCCCCACCTCTGTCTCACTCCGGTAGCTGTAAGCTGTATCTATATGCCGATATCCAGCAGCAATTGCAGCCTCAGCTGCCCTTTGACACATGTCTGGGAGAGTGGCCTGTTCACCATTTTGTAAAACATTAAAGCAAGTTTCTGCTAGTGTCTGTTGCATAAGATTATGGCATTATTACACTATTAAACATTATACGATGGTTGTCCTTTGGTCCTGAAAGAGTGTCATGCATAGGCTGGTAATGTATTTAGAAACAGAAACAGTATTTAGAAAGCACAAAAACTACAAGGAAAAAATGTAGAAAATATACAAGGAAAGACAAGAAATTAATAATAACATATAATGATTTTAGCACACACACATATACAAATGGGAGGTGGGGCATGTTGTCACAATCAAAACCTGTCATTTAATCACCTATTATTATTATGATGGTATGTTATTATCATTATAAACATTAAAACCAACATAAAATATTACGACTAGCATTTCTGCAACAAAGCTTCTATTTCTTGTAGTTTTCCATATGACCCAATGTGACAACTAGCCTATAATATCCCCAACCCCTATTCAGGTAAATCTGAATGTTCAATGTTAAAAAGTTTCCTGATTTATCTGAACTGATCCTGCATCTTTATGTGGTTAGTATGAGACCATTGTAGAAATGCAGTTCTACCTCTGGCTTCCATGTTCCGAGTCCCAGTAGTGGCATGAACGTGCCATCATTTAGTTCGATCTTCCTAGGTTGACCAGTTCCCTCCTCCATGTAAGTGCAGTGAGTAGCAGCTAAGTGGACTGACTTGTCTTTCCTGTCCTTTTCCTGTCTCTATATTTCTAAGTCATATCTTCCTCTTTGCAGTTTAAGCAGACCTGCCTACTCTTATCTTTGCAGTTAATCATTGAACTTGACAAGGAGTGTGTCAGTGTGTATATGTGCACGTGAGTGCAGATAAAAAACACTATTGTTCCTGTACATATGTTTCCTGAAACTACATTCTCAGTTGTGAAGGTGACTTTCAGAGCTCATGTGACCCTCTGCTACTTCCTCAAAATGTGTGTGCCTGTGTGTTGTTGTTGTTTTTTTACCTACATTGTGATGACCAAGGATAGTTAAACCTGAGATCACCCATATTATGGGGACCAGCCAGCAGTCCACAAGAGGGACATGGATTAATAAACATACGAAATGTGAAAATGTAAAACATTTTATTAGAGTTAAGGTTAAGGGATAGAAAATAGTTTGCAGAGTATAAAAATCATTATGTCCCCACAAAGATAACCTAACATGACATGTAGAATGTCATGGGTATTACCACATATAATATGTGGACACTTCAAAAAAAAATGTGTGTGTGTGTGCGCGCGCGTGCGTGCGTTCGTGTAAATCAGGAAGTATCCTCAAAACCGATACAGCTACATTTTTTTACATGTATAATTTCATTTATATTTTATAAATTATATTTTAAAATAAAAAGTTCTCACCTTTCATTTTCAGTTGCCTTTTAACAAGGTATAGGAAGGCATAAAAAAATATCAGTTTTGTGTTCTGCAGTACATGCATCAAACATTGGAGGGCAGCACATTGTCAAACAAAAGCATTTTAAATCTGACCAAATCAGTCCTGCAATAGATTTTGATTTGTCTAAGAAACGGTAAAAACTGTCGACCACATAGGGTTTTCTTGCAAACCTAATTTTCGCATCTTGAGAAAGTAAGAATGTAAGAAGTAACTGACAAAAGTCCCTGTCTTAAAATCCACCTCCTCGCATCTATTTGTATAGGACAGGAGAGTGGGGTAAGATGAGACACTTTCACTAGCTCATCAATGCATGGAAGTCAAATGAATGATAAATGAGAGAGAAGTCACATGAAACCAACCTTTAGGGGTTAACCTTTCAGCCTGTGTCCTTTCAAATTAAATGATAAGAATGCGTCAACAACAAAGGGTTATTAAAATGTGGTTTCTCTAAAAAAAACCAAAGTGGCCTTGTGGCTTAACTTGCCCCAGCTGAGAAATGATTTCTGATGAAGTTGATAAGAGTGAATGGGTAAATTTACCCACGTGTGACTTTTTTTTTTTCAAGTTTAAACCTGAAATTAATTTTTAAAATTTACACATTTCTTAAATGTAACAACATGTAATGTAAACAACATAAAACCAACGAGAAAACAAAAACAATTTTAACAATCATTCAACATTTCAAGTTTGCAAAGTTGCAGGGAAATATGAAGTGTTGCTCCCTTCTTGCGGTTTCCCCTAGCCTTTAGAAGTTGAGGTAGCTACTCTTCTATAGGAGATCGCTTTGCTGGGAAAAAACCCACATAATTTGAATGCAAAAGTGGGTTTCTCACTGACAGTGCTCTCCTGGATTCTGAGAAATCTTGCACTCACTTCGCTGTTACATACATAAATACAGCCACCCATACATACATCTACATATAATATAACCACTAACAAGTAAACCACACTATTCTCAACATAGAACACGCATTTGTTGGTTTTTATTCAAATTTACATTTACTAATAAGCAAAGAAAACAAACAATTACTATCATTTAATCAGAAAATAAACCAGCCTATTTTTCTTTAACTCTCATGCTCTTTGCTTTTTTTGTATTTTAGAATATATCCTGAGGTGCACTTATAATGTTAATGTGATTTTTACATTAACTAATTTTCATAGTTTAGAAATAAATGGCATATTTCCTACCCTGACCTCTGTTTGAGTGTAAACCCCCACTTGTTATGAATATGAGCTCTGCGCTCCCCTCCATGGCCACCAGAGGGAGCTCACACGTATACTGACACTACACTACACACTACATTTCCCAGCAACCCTCACACTGGACTGATTACACACACCAGCTGGACTCCATTATCACTGTTTGTCACACCACCTGATAATCATCACCTGGACTATAAAAGACTGCTTTACCCATGCACTCACTGCGAAGTCTTGTTTAGCCCTGGTTGACATTCTAAGTGTTTATATCCTGTTTTGTTACCGATTCTGCCTGTTTGCCCGTTTTTGATTCTGTTCTGCCTGCCTGCCTGCCTGCCTGCCTGCCTGCCTGCCTGCCTGCCTGCCTGCCTGCCTGCCTGCCTGCCTGCCTGCCTGCCTGCCTGCCTGCCTGCGTGCCTGCGCCTGGATTAACGCTTGAGATTGTTTTCTCCCTGTCTTGACTACTCGCCTGGATTATCTTTTCACAATGTTGCCAACAACTGGAAGAAGGCCAGTTACGCAGTTCAGAAACTGAATTTGCTGGAAACAAGATTCACAAGTAAGTTCTCACAAAAGGAATGAAACAAAAACTACCATGACTTCAAACTTGAACATTACTTCTTGTCTTCACATGAAAGTTATTAAATTTATATTAAATTTGACTTGATGAGGCTGCTATCCAATAACTTAAATACTCAGTTTAAACAGTCTCACCATTACAGTTGGTAAGGAGAAAGAAATTAGCATAAATTAAATCAAGTCTATTTATTTGAGTATTTTTACAAGGGACAATGAAATTCACCAAGTTTACAAATGAGTCTAAACAATTTAGCGACAGTGCTGAAGCTAGTTTTACATTTGGACATAACTTAGACATTCGGTATCATACCCGTCAAACGCTCTGCGCATTTCATGTTTTTAGCCCAAACCAACTCAGATATACATAAGTGGTCTTTCATAGCACAAGGTTTAATGTTAGGAAATACAAAATATATTAATTAGTCCTATAATTCAATTAAACAATTTAACTATGTGACAATATGTCACAAATGCCAACAAATGCCTTGTTCATCGTTAACGACCCTGTTCTGCCTACCTCCTGTTTATTGTTTGCCTGTTCTCTGATCGTTTGCTGCATACCCTGACCTTCTGCCTGCTTCTGACCATTCTCTCTGACCTGTCCTGGACATTACTGTTTTGCCTGGTATCTCGACCTCAGCCTGTTTATACTACTGACTTGGTTTATATCTAATAAACTGCAGATGGATCTTAACCTGATCTTAGTCCACGTTACAATATGATATCAAACTAATAGTAAAATGTTCAGGAAAATATTAATGTAATTGCACAAGGCTTTGTTTTTGGAATAAGGATTGTATAACTTTTATAATAGGTTTAGAATTTATAATGTAATACTGTAAATCCATTAAACTACAGCACCGTTTGGCCTAAAGCAGTGGTTCTCAAATAGTGGGGCGCGGGTGACCATGGGGAACATGCTTTTTTTTGCCAGGGAGTAGGTTTTGTTGCACTGAACAAGAAAAGCATATATGAAGTTCAGATAACCATCCCCTCATCCTTTGACCTGTACGATCACACCGGTGTTCATTTGTGTCACGTGATCAACCACTAAATTCACACGTGTTTTCACGCGTTATCTGGCACTGATCCAAAAAAAGACGCGCTCAGAGCTTGTCATTTATCACAACAATTCAGTGTTTTCAACCATAAAAGATTTCTTCTAGGTTTCAACAAGCTGATCCAACAAGTTGGTGACTATTTTGAATGATATATTATACAACGCTTTTTGTGACTGCGGTATGTCACGTGACAAGCATGACACGTTGCCATGGAAACAAGTTCCAATTGGGGGGAGGGGGGGCACGCAAAATTTTTACCTCTTCCTAGGGGGGCGGGACAGAAAGTAATTGAGAAGCACTGGCCTAAAGGTATCAAACAAACTTTAAATTAATCAGAATATTATTCCTTATAATGCACAAAGGTTGTTTTACAGATTATTAATCTGGTATTTTTTATATACACAACACTATACTCATTTAAATCCATTAAACTACAACACTTTTCCGTGCAGTTCGTGCTACACAGCAACTGACGCGGAAAGAGAGCGGGCAGCCCAAGCGAGCTCGAACAACGTGCAGTCACATAACATGACAAAGTGTACGAGCACGAACGAACACTCATCTCGTGCGATCACAACACAAGACACAGAGCATGAATGTCCAAATGCCGAATAAAGACCGAAGTGCCAGGATACGAACATCATGCCCAGCACACAGACAGGAGAGCGTGACTTGAGACACTCAAACCCATGCACTCACAAGAAGACACATCAATACGGCAGTGTCAGAGCTCTGTCAAATTTAGTGGATGCTCTTTGATGTGCAGTTTCATCATAAAGAGTCACTATAATACAATATTATACAACACTATAATACCTCAGTCTATAATTCCTCTGTTTGAAATACAAAATGAATAAAATACAAATGAATAAAATACTATATACTATGGAATCCCCTCTTATATACTGATAATTTATCATGCATGTTCTTTAATTATATCATTGATTAACACACTGACTTTAACAGCTGTTTTACAGAACGTGTCATGTTTGCTGTGATCTCGCATTTACACTCTTTGACCATGCGGAGAAACACGAGAAGTTAAGTCATTATTTCGAGAAAGTTTCTCGTTATTTTGAGATGCTAAGTCATTATATCGAGGAAGTTTCTCGTTATTTCAAGATACTAAGTCAATATTTCGACTTAAATTATCTTTTTTTTCTCAACTGTGGCAGAAACGGGCTTCCATAAATATCTTTGCCTCAGCTCTAGTTTGATAATCACAGGCGTCAAATCACAACTGACCTCTGGAGAAAAGGAAACAAACCAATGACATTTTATGTTACTATTAAATGAGCAAGCCCCAAATCTGACAAAAATAAAAATGCTCGCGCGAGCAAAAACAGCAATCGAGAGCGGGCGAATGTTCGCGCGTGCGCGCAAGTTATTAAAATAAGCTTGCGGGTACCCGTATTTACGCGTGTGGCTGTGTTCCCTTTCGAGGGCGGGAACGAGACGGTGCATGGAAAAGCATTTGGGAACCTCCCCTTCACGTAAATTTCTGAAACCTTATAGGATAACGCCAGTTGACAACTGGCCAATTGTCGCGCGATGCGCTCTGGCTGTCAGACAGTATAAATAGCATAAGCGCGGCACTTGCGTCAGATTATTTCCTTCACACGGACTTATGAACAGTTATGGAACCAACAGGAACTAAATGTAAGGTAAGTTGCGCGGGTCCCATTGACCCGCCGGATACTCACGCGTGCTGCGTCGTCTGTCTGGGTCTGGCCCACGCCGAGGATGCCCTGCTGGAGTCCTCCTGCGGGGATCTGCCGGGGCGCGCGCTGAGATCCAGGAGGGACATAGCGCGCAGTATCGCGGGGAAGGGGTCCGCTGCCGCCGTCGAGCCGCTGGCGGTCCCCCCCACACACTCGCGGGGTGACGGTGACGACGCAGCATGCCGTCCTCTGCCGTCCCCCCAAATCACCAGTTCTCTTCGCGGACTTCCTCCCGGTCGAGGATGACAGAGACGTGGACTCAGTATCCCTCGCTGCATCAGACAGGGACTGGGCGGCGTCGGAGTGCCTCGACACAGAGGGCCCTCTAGACCTCCGGCAGGAGCTAGTCAGGGTCCTCGAGAGGGCAGTTAGAGAGCTGGACCTGGACTGGAGTGCTCCACAGGAGCCCGCGAGAAGTAAGCTGGACTCCTGGTTCCTCCAGTCCAGCCGCCAGCAAGCTGGAGCTAGGAGGGGATCCCCCCTTTTTTCCGTGCAATTGCTGGACGCCGGCAGCATGGACGCGGAGGATGTGAGGGACCTGAGAGCGACAACGTCGCTCTCATGGCAACCAAGCGGTCCGCGCAAGCCATCGGCCGCTCTATGGATTTTTTTAGTGGTGCACCTGTGGCTAACTCTGGCGGACCCGAGAGACTCAGACCGGAAAATGCTCCTCAACGCACCAATTGCAGCCGCCGGCCTTTTTGATGGCGCAGTCGAGTCGGTTATGGAAAAATTTTCCGAGGCGAAAAAGCGCGCGAAAGCGATGAGCCACGTGATGCCGAGGCGCGCGTACCAGCAGCCCTCAAGGGCGCGGTCGGCGTCGGCGCCGCGCCTCCCCCACAGACCGGTGACACAGCAATCGGCGGCTGCAGTTCCGGCGGCTTCTCGCCCGGAACCGGATGTCCGACGCAAGCAATGGGCGGGACCCGGGAAGAGGCGTCACGCGCCCAGGGGGGGCCCCCGTCGTCACGGCGCACAGCCTCCCGCAGGCAAGCCATCTTCCTGACGGTCCCGTCAAAAGGAAGAGAGAGCTCGCGGGTGGGCCGCCCCCAAAACACCATGTTGTGCGTTATGTCCCCTCTGTTTGTATGGGCGACGATTGCAATGTGTGTGTGTTAAACCCGGTTTGTGTGGATGCAATAATAAAAACAAATGCTTGTTCACAAAAAGAGTTGTTTCTTCCTCATTCTGTCAGTGTTGTGTCGCTTGCCCTGCCCCAGAGCAGCGCGGAGCCACAGTATGCACTTACTCCCTCAATAGTAGCCGACATTTCCCCGCCGCTCCCGACACTCGTCGAGCAGCGTGCAGCCTACCCTCCGCTTCATCATTTCCTGGAAGCTTGGAGGGCCATTCCAGGCATCTCAGGTTGGTTGCTGGGAATAATTCAGCACGGTTATTCTCTTCAGTTCAGACGCAGACCGCCCCGTTTCACTGGTGTGGTCCCGTCTCTGGCGCTCCCTCAAAGCGCACCTGTTCTGAGACAGGAAGTTCACAGTCTGCTCGCGAAAGGAGCGATAGAGCGCGTCCCTCCGAGCGAGCTAGAGAGCGGATTCTACAGCCGCTATTTCGTGGTGCCCAAGAAAGATGGGGGGCTCCGTCCGATTCTGGATCTGAGACCCATCAACCACGCGCGTTCAAGATGGCAACGCTGAGGCAGATACTGGCACAGGTATGTCCCGGGGACTGGCTAGCGTCCGTAGATCTGAAAGATGCGTATTTTCATATTCAGATTGCGCCACGCCACAGGCGTTTCCTGAGATTCGCGTTCGTGGGCTCAGCATACCAGTATGCCGTGCTCCCGTTCGGGCTGGCAATGGGTGTGCTGTGGTATAGCGGACACTGTGTATACCTTTCACGCGAGAGACCCGGGTTCGAAACCCACTCTGTTGCACTTTTAACACCGCGCACGTTCTCAAAATGTGTGGATGCAGCACTTTCCCCCCTCAGAGCGAGCGGAGTGCGCATTCTAAACTATCTGGACGATTGGCTGATTCTAGCTCATACAAGGGAGGTGCTAATCAGGCATACAGACATGCTGCTTCATCATCTGGAGTCACTGGGCCTGCGAGTGAACATGCAGAAGAGCATGCTCACCCCGAGTCAGTATTTAACATATCTAGGTGTGTGCTTCGACTCAGTGGCGATGCGAGCCCGCCTCGCCCCGGAACGCATAGAGACCATCTCTTCGGCTCTGCGTGGCTTCAGACAGGACCGGTCTGTTCCCCTGAGGGTTTTCCAGAGGCTTCTAGGTCTTATGGCGTCAGCGTCTTCCGTGTGCCACCTGGGTCTGCTGCGAATGCGGCAACTGCAGTTGTGGCTGAAAACCCGTGTCCCTTGGAGAGCGTGGACAGCGGGGCGCATGCGCATCACGGTCTCCCGCAGCTGCATCAGCGCTCTGGAACCATGGTCCAATCAGGACATGTTCAGCCAGGGGGTTCCCCTTGGGCTGGTGACGACACGCACCGTAGTGACGACAGACGCGTCGAGCTCAGGTTGGGGTGCAACATGCGAGGGCGTTCCGACTTCCGGTCTATGGTCGGAGTCACAGAGCGAGTGGCATATCAACCGCCTGGAGCTGAAAGCGGTATGTTTGGCCCTGAGGGCTTTCCTGCCGCAAATAGAACAGCAGCATGTGTTGATTCGCACCGACAACATGTCCGTGGTTTCATACATAAATCGCCAAGGCGGCGTGCGCTCCAGGGCCCTGTTCGAGCTGGCAACGAGCCTCCTGCTGTGGGCAGATCAACATCTCCTCTCCATCAGAGCTTCGCACATCCCGGGTGTACTAAACCGCGGAGCGGACATGCTTTCGAGGAACGGGATTCCTCACGGAGAGTGGAGGCTTCACTCAAAGGTGGTGCAAATGATCTGGGATCGCTTCTGGAGGGCAGAAGTGGATCTGTTTGCGACGAGCGAGAACGCGCACTGCCCGCTGTTTTTCTCCCTGTCGCACGCCCCTCTAGCGGGGGACGCTCTGACATCGCGTTGGCCGAGAGCCAGGTTGTACGCGTTTCCTCCGGTAAAAATTCTGCCTTTAGTCCTATGCAAAATAAGGGAGGAAAGAGCATCGGTGATCCTAGTCGCCCCGAACTGGCCGAATCAGCCGTGGTTCCCGGACCTACGAGAGTTGCTGGCAGCCCCCCCGTGGCGGATTCCCGTCAGCAAGAATCTACTGTCTCAAGCGAGCGGCGAGATATGGCATCCCAGCCCCGAGCTGTGGAGCCTGCACGCGTGGCCGCTTCAGGGGCCTTAGAAGAGCTCGCACTACCTTCTAGTGTGCTGGAGACTCTCGCGGAGTCTCGTGCACCTTCCACGAGACGCCTTTATTCCCTGAAATGGGGAGTGTTCGTGAAATGGTGCAACGAGCACAATATCGACCCGGTGAGCTGTCCCGTGTCAGATGTGTTACAGTTTTTACAGCTCCGGCTGGATGACGGGAGTGTTCCGTCTACTCTAAAGGTCTATGTGGCCGCTGTCGCCTCGTTTCGTTCACCGGACGACGGGCAATCGATCGGGAGGCATCCACTAATGGTCAGATTTCTCAGAGGTGCGAGGAGATTACACCCCCCACGCCCCCCATCGGTTCCGCCGTGGGATTTGGCGTTGGTTCTGAGAGCTCTCTCTCTGCCGCCGTTCGAGCCCTTGGAATCGGTCGCGATTAAGGAGCTTTCACAGAAGACGGCGCTGCTTCTCGCACTGGCATCGGCTAAGCGCATTGGGGACTTGCATGCGTTCTCAGTGAGTGACGATTGTATTCGCTTCGGGCCCGGAGACTGCAGTGTTACTCTCCGGCCGAGACCTGGCTTCGTGCCAAAATCGCTCTCTACTCCATTTAAAGCGCAAGTAGTTTCTCTGCTCGCCTTGTCTTCAGAGCCGTCGACCTCACAGGACATCGGCGCTCAGAGGGCTATCTGCCCCGTCAGGGCTTTGCGTATTTACTTGGACCGATCCGCCACATTCCGACAGTCGGACCAGCTCTTTGTGTGCTATGGTGGCGCTACTAGAGGAAATGCTGTCTCTAAACAGAGGCTTTCTCACTGGATAGTGGACGCTATTGCTTTGGCTTATGCGAATCAGGGACAGGAATGCCCTCTCAACATCAGAGCTCACTCGACGAGAGCTATTGCCTCATCGTGGGCCTGGTCTAGAGGTACGTCAATACAGGATATCTGTTTTGCTGCTGGCTGGTCTTCTCAGAACACCTTCGCCAGGTTTTATAAACTGGATGTTCCATCTTTGGCGTCTCAAGTGCTTTCGGTGAGTAATTGAATCAATTATTCCTGGGATATTGCTACTTTTCTCAAAATACAGTTGTTACCGCTGTGCTGTTGACGCTGGGGATTTCTGTACAGTAGTTTGTGCTTATGTGCTCACGGTCACCGCTTTGCCGTTGACGCTATGCGCTCACACTAGTTGTGCTTTAATGCTTTCTGAATAGTCACGTCTGCCCTGTAATAACGCAGCCCGCTATTTTTCATGCTGCTGATATGCAAATTTTGACAAGCTTTAGCTAAGATTTCATTGGCTTAGCTGCACCTATCAGTAGTGAGCACACGTGGCGACGTTGCCATTGGACGAGCTGTGTTTGGTGTATGTTTCCCTGTATCAGACTGGTCTAAGTCTCAATCACGGCGGGATTGAACACCGTTCCCAAATGCTTTTCCATGCACCGTCTCGTTCCCGCCCTCGAAAGGGAACGTCTCCGGTTACTATCGTAACCTCCGTTCCCTGAGAGAGGCGGGAACGAGACGGTGCAACGTCCGCCGTGTTCGTCGCTTGACCAGCTGTGCCGTGTTCAGTCATGATTCTGACGCAAGTGCCGCGCTTATGCTATTTATACTGTCTGACAGCCAGAGCGCATCGCGCGACAATTGGCCAGTTGTCAACTGGCGTTATCCTATAAGGTTTCAGAAATTTACGTGAAGGGGAGGTTCCCAAATGCTTTTCCATGCACCGTCTCGTTCCCGCCTCTCTCAGGGAACGGAGGTTACGATAGTAACCGGAGACGTTTTCCGCTCGCGGATGTAATTTAGCACACGCAAACATCAGTTTTGCAATCGTATATTAATGGCACGGTTTTGCCGTCATATTTGGGGACCACTGCTCCACCGAACCCCTAAGACTGACTCACCGAACCCCTGGGGTTCGATCGAACCCAGGTTAAGAACCACTGGGTTAGGAATAACATTTCGGACAGTAATGCTGTTCCAGGATCAGCAAAATATGTACTTGGTAAAGTCACGTTGACCTGTTTTTATGAGAAGTAGGATAGCCATATTCATCTATATAAATACATGCAGTTTTTTTCAACTGCTAGATGGCCAAAAGTTACATAGTGTACCTTTAATAATAATAGTGATATATAATAATAGGTTTGCACAAATAAGACATAACATTTTTTGCTCCTTAAGATACAATTTTATTTAAATAATTGAGGTGTAACAACTGAAATTTTTTGACTCAAGAGTGGTTGAGTATGCAAATTAAACATATGCACTACAAAACGTTCCATTCCTAAAACATCACATAGGATAAATACTTCACATCATGCAGGTTACACATTAAATTGCTTCATGGTTTGGTCTCAAGGCTTCCCAAACCACAATGTCTGTTACAGTGTAAGAAAGGAGACTACAATATTTTATAATGATGGAAAAATATTCATACAATAACCCCCAAACCACCTACCCCTCCCTTCCCATCCCTGTGTAATACTAGCACATATAAAAAATATATATAAATATGTTGCTTGCATAGAACTTTAGGTTTCCTGAAAACAAAAATATTCAATTGTCTTATGTAATGCAAATAACTGCCTTCTTTTTTTAACAATTTCATTCATTTTGCTCCTGTGGACACCGCTTTAGTGTTTTGACCTTTTTATCCTCGTTTGACTTTTCAATGCATCTCTTTCTTTCACTGGTCGAGTTCGTGGCTGTCTTGGCTCCGAGGTCGGTAGTGACGTGCACAGAATTCTCTGATCCGGATACATGCCTCAATCATCATCTCCTCTGGGACTGTTACTACAATTCGGAAGAAGTTTGGATATTCAAATGCCTGCAGAAAGAAACAACATGTGTGTCAGAATTGACATATGAAAAGGGTGGAACCAAGCTTTGGTCGGATAATACATTTTATTATCTGACCAAAGCTCGGTTCCACCGTTTTGTAACTGTAACAGAATGAGGTAAGATAGAGAAATGAATAATTCACCGTTGCGGGCAAACAGAACACAGATTGCTCAGTGACCAGCCGTTCAGTGAACTCCACATCATTCTGGAACTCTGGGAAGTGTTCCATCTCGATCCCCACCTAAGAACGAGCCAGCATAAAATACATTTAATCTTTGCTAATTTGTAACTTTGCACTCTTTGCAAACATGCTCACTTCTTAATATGGACATCCTGATGAGCAAATGTGCCAAGTATGATTAATTGCCATTTAAAGGGATAGTTAACCCAAATCACTCACATATCAGAAGCAATGATCTCTGGGGAAAAAGATTAACTTAAATTTCAGTAGCACTCTAATTACATTTGTGTGTGTGTGGGCGTGAATGTTTTTAATTTCTTTTAATGTTTTCAATTACATAATTTTAACTTTTGGTCAAATTATTCCCTTAGTTTAAGTTTATAAACATATATTCTGGGAAATGCCCTTAAATGGTTTAAATCCTATTTGAATAGTAATGCGTTCTCTTTTAGTATCGGTACATTTTCTTTGGATGCAGCTCCTCATTTTATGTGTGGTGTCCCTCAAGGTTCTATTCTTGGTCCTATTGTATTCTGTCCATTGCACAGTGCTCTCAAAATCAAAATCAAAGCTTTTTAATTTCTTTTAATGTTTTCAATTACATAATTTTAACTTTTGGTCAAATTATTTCCTTAGTTTAAGTTTATAAACAATTCCTTAAGTTTAATTTAATTTTCATCCACTCAAGGAAGATTCTTCAAGGAATCTTATGTATAACGCAGGACATTATACTCACCATAATATACATGGCTCCCGATGGCATCACTGGATTCAGCCCGGGAACAGTTGACAACTCTGAGAAACATATCTCAGAGTTTGACTGAAGAGAATCATAAAGTGTGTTATTGTCAGAGTTAGATACAGAATCTAGCTATTCTCTCTGAAGCTCTACTCCTCTTACCTTGAGGAAACTGATAGTGCTTTGGTAGAACTCTGGTGACGTGTCATTCAAAATGCTCTCTAATGCTCCCTGAACCACAGTACATGGTCCTAAAATGCGTTGACTTAGTTTCACAAGACCCTCTCGAATCTAGAGTAAATATAAGCATTATTTGTAGTCTGTGTGGGTATGTGTGCGTGCGTGTGTGCGTGTATTTCATTATCTGTTACAGGTGAGAGGCTAATACTTACTCCAGTTCCAAATATGTTATAACGATCATGGATGAGGATCCAGCCCATTCTCCATCCAGGCACCAACCAGCGCTTGGCCAGACCTCCACAGGATAGGATGGGCACGTCACTGCTGAGAGATGCCAAATACTGAAAATCACAGCCAGAGAAAACCTGCAGAATGACAGATATGTCAGCCAATACAATATAGTATTGTAATATAATATAAGAAATGAGCTACATAATTTGCAAGACACAGTAAATGATATTCTATCAAAACTTTGGGGTCAATCAGTTTTTTTATGTTATTGAAACAAGGCTCACCAAGGTATGTATTTGATCAAAAATACAGTAAAAACTGTAACATTTTTAATTTCAATATGAAATAGCTACTTATTTTTGTGGAAAACCATGATACGTTTTTAGGATTCTTTGATGAATAGAAAGTATTGTAGATGTTACAATGATCAATTTCAAATGCCTAAGTAATTCCTTTAGAAAATATCTTGCTGACATATATATATACATGTATGTGTATGCAGTATAAATATATATATATATATTTATAAAGATTGCACGTGCTTTGACATTACATTTCTTTATAGTTTTTTTGTCAGCAGACAGTTGTATGGCTAACTATATGTTACTTGATTTCTAGAATCTTCTGCATGCTGAAACCATGGGAAGTTTAGGATGGGGTCTGAGGAAAGTTATTAAGCTAGAGAGTTCTTTGCTTCCTTATAGCTGTTTCTGTGGTCGTCCACCTGGTTCTAATTACAATCATGGCTGAATGTCTGGGAGATGGATCCGCCCCATCTCCCATTGGCTAAGATACTGTAATTTGCGGTGTTGGCTCTGTTTCACAAGCTCAAACGTATAAGTATGTTTTGCTGCTGTTGTTTTTAACAGGGTACAGACAGCGAGTCCACATGGGAGCCACATCAAAAACCCATCTAGAAACATCTAGGGCCCCTTCCTCTGCTTACGTTTTACACTTCTCTGCATCAGCTTCATGCATGTTCTAACCACAAACACATGCAATGAAAATGTGATAACTATGATACTAAACTAAAATGGCACCATTTTTTTTCTCAGCTACTGCTGTCCAGAGTTGTGGACCTGTTGACCCCAGCTCCACCTTCACTGTCCTTCATGACCTAAACCCCCAAATACCATCAGGCTTCCATTCACCACATACAATTCTAATCCCTCCAATGCTGATGTCTCCACTGTTGGATGAGGCTGAGCTGATCCAGGAAAAGGCATGCTACCCAACAAGAGTGCATGTGCACTACAATTGCAGTACACTAAAAATGTTCCAAATGGGAATTTCACAGTAATGCCATAGAAGAACCAGTTTTCTGTGTCTGAAAACAACATAATAATAATCTAAAAAACTCCTTCACAGCATACAGTTTTTATGCATGTTAAAGGTTCTTAATGGGGTGTACTAAAAGTTGTTATGGTTGTAGTAAACCAGACTCACACAAGTCATCATAGGTGAACTTAGAGTGTGAGGTCATAGGTCACAGGTCAAAGGTGAGCTTAGAGAGTGAACTCCATAAAATACAAAGTACCTCATCAAAGACAGAGTACCCCATCAAAGATGCTTGAAAGTAGACAGAGCATGGAAAATAAAGAAAGAATTTGCAGCTGTTTCTGTATTCGTTGTAAACTCACCATGTCTCCGTAGATCTCATCAGCAAGGATAGGGATGCAGTTTCTTGATGCCACTAGGCCACACAGAATATTATCTGATTAATACCCTAGAATTTTTCCTTTTGAGATACACAATCTTCATGTATTATTTGAATAAAGTAAATTAGTGCATTCACCGGAAAGTATCTTATGCAGGTGTTCTTTGGAGAACACTGAACCACACGGATTAGATGGGTTGTTGACGATCAAGCAGGCTGTTTTGTCATCAATCAGGCTCTCCAAGTGCTGAAGATCAATCTCCCAGGACTTTTCAGGCTAAAGGATCAAAAGAACAACAGACTCATCTAAGGCATGGCACAGTCATTGCTTCTGACAAAAGGTATTGTCAAAACTTTATTCTCTAGAACTGGATAAAAGGGATTATATAAGCACATCAATGGAAGTTTTAAACAATATTTTCCTGACTTGACTCTAGCAAGTCTGTTGTGTTAGTGCTGTAAGATTCGAGTGCAGCATTTGACACGACTGACCACTCTGTCCTCATCTCACGTTTGGAGCACTGGGTGGGCATTCGGGGAAATGTCCTTAAATGGTTTAAATCCTGTTTGAATAGTAATGCGTTCTCTTTTAGTATCGGTACATTTTCTTTGGATGCAGCTCCTCATTTTATGTGTGGTATCCCTCAAGGTTCTATTCTTGGTCCTATTGTATTCTGTCCATTGCACAGTGCTCTCAAAATCAAAGCCATTTTTTCTAACTAAAATAAAATCCTTTCTTTCTTTTAACGAAATGGTGATCCACGCTTTTATCTCAACAAGGCTTGACTATTGTAATCCCCCCTGTATGGGTGTTAACCATGTATCTTTTAACTATATGCAGATGGTACAAAATGCAGCTTCTAAACGAGAGCAATTACTCCGGCTCTGAAATTAATGCATTGTCTCCCGATTCGCTACCGGATTTTTGTTCAAAATTTGCTGCTGGTTTTTAAATCCTTGAATGTATTAGCTCCTGTATATATTTCTCATTTATTATCCAATCACAAGGTCTTAAAACTATTTAACAAAGTTTTAACTTAAAACTAAGTTTTAAAACTATTATTTAGTTCAATAAAAATGCATTGGAATCAATAAATGATTAATTAAATTAATTAAATGATTACATTTTATGATTAAAATCATTGCTAATAACATAATTTCTACCTGAATTGTGTTAGGATCTATAACTTTATTGTTAAATTAAACATTGCAATCTATAAGGTACAGAACAACAGTGGTATTCTTGAGCTATATCTTTCCGTGCTGTTTACATGTACGTGTGTGACGGATGTGGTTGTTGTCATTTATTGGTTCCAGATGTGGACCATATAGGAATGACACAACATTTTCCCCCATCCACTCCACAAACCGTCCAATATTTTACACCCCCTCCCATCCCCTGTCATCTCATATATTTGTGCTGTTTGCATGTATGTGTGTGACAGATGTGGTTGTTTTCATTTATGGGTCCAAGATGTGGACCATATAGGAATGACACGGCATTTCCCGCCATCCACGCCACAAACCACCCAATATTTAATCTCAAATGTTTGTACACTGCCATTGCATATTTGTCCCCCTAATGTTCCCCTAATGATCTTTGAGTATGAAGCTTCCACGCTGGGTCTTAGATTAAATCCTTCAAAGACTAAGACCCAATCACTTAGTGATTTCCTCCCCAAACCTCCCGATATATGGATAAATGGGAGTCGTGTAGAATGCGTGGAAAAATTCACTTATCTTGGAGTGTCAGTTAACTCTTCTTGTGGCAGCTCCGAGGAGATTTCACGTCGAATAGCATTGGCCAACAACGCTTTCGGTGAACTAAAAAGCACTATTTGGTCCACAAGAATTAAAGAAAGTACTAAACTCAGACTATACAGTGCCTACATCTTACCAGTGTTGCTGTATGGCTCTGAGGCCTGGACCATGACAAAAAGGGACGCAAACAGGGTGGATGCATTTGGATATAAATGTCTCCGATCAATATGCAACATCCATTGGTCGGAGAAAACCACTAACAAAGCCGTCCTCAAACGAACCAACTGGATTCCAATTACTGACATGATCAGAAGAAGAAGGCTGAGTCTCTTCGGTCATGTTGTCCGACAACCGGATGGTTCTGACACCAAGGATGCGCTATTCTCAATGCCTCCGAGAGAATGGAAAAGACCTAAAGGGCGTCCCAAACTAACCTGGAAAGCTGTCATTGAAGCTGACCTGAAACAACAAAATCTGGGTCTACATTCTGGTCGGCGGTTGGCAGCCGACAGGAAGAAATGGGTAAAAGTGGTACACCATGGTGCTACGCTCCCCTAGCTGGAGCTTGCATCGAAGAAGAAGAATGTTGCAATGACAGAGAGCTCCTTATAAAACAGTCTCTAGTTGCATTTTACAATTTGTTTCTTGTTTTCAGACTACATGTACACTGGATGATGGGCTTTGTCTGTGTTTTACTCACCAGCAGATTGTAGTGCTTCACTTGGATGCCCATAGACACCGCCAGGGTCTTATAGAGCGAGAATCCAGGACATGGAACTAAGATATTGTCCCCCGGATTACACAACACGCTGATGGCCAACTCTATAGCCTGGCTGCAGCCACTGGCTAAGATCACATCCTACAGAATGATATATATTAAAAGATAAACATAAACATCATGTAGCTATCAAATATCTGTAATTTGGAATAAACATCTAAATCACAAAATAATCATGGATGTGACGCACTTTGCCTTCCAGAGGAGCTTCTGGACAGCTGTAGAAGTTTGCAACAGCGTCTCTGCTCTTTTGGTAACCTGTCAATGTTATTCAAAATGATCAGATTTTTTTAAATAATAATAATGATAAAAAATAATAATAATGATAAAAATGAATGTGTAAATTTTACCAACTGAGGGAGCATAGCCATTGAATTTGTGTGAGTCAATGCTCTCCTTCATTGCCTGCAAAACAGTGTCATCTGTTGGCAAGTTCCCAAACACAGTGGGGTCACCTGGAGGAAAATCAGATCCAAAACATACATGTATATATATATTAATTTTAGCAATACGAATCTGACAAATGATGCAATTTAAATGAGACAAGAAAAAACAAGCATAAAAAATATAAAGCCATGAAATTCAAAATTGTAAAATAAGTATAACTAATGACAGCTCACAAAGATGATATAGGCTACTAACAATTTTTCAGTTGCTATTTCAATCACTTAAGTATCATCCAGCTGACAAATATAGGTAAATAACTTAATTTTGGCAACAAAAAAAAAGTTTAAAAGTTTTAATGAACAGAATAATAACCCAGCCGGATACAGAACTAGGTTTCAAACATTGACTGATAACTTACCAATAGATAGAGCAATCATGGGTTTCTCTGGGTTAGGATTGAGTTTCATCCCGTCCACTATTGCTCGGATGGGGTTGAGTGTTTTCTTGGACATCTCTGAGGGTCTGACGTTCCATCTCAGCCGGTTGCCCTTCAGTTTGGCCGGGTTAACACTCACATGAGTCCGCACGCTCACATGATGCACACCGTTCCCGTTCATGCCGTGGATGCCATCGTTCTGTGCTCCGTTCATTTTCACCACAAAAGACATTTTCCTTGTCTATGCACTTTTTGAGAAAGAGGATGTCTAAGGAATGAAAAAAGAGGACATTGAAAGAGTAGCCTAAAATATGTTAATGAATACTACTAATAATAATCAATTACATTTATATAGCGCAAATACTACAAAGCCTATACCCTATACCTAGTAATACCTAGTAATATACCTAGTAAATAATACCCTAGTGTAGGCTATAGCTTATGAATTTCAGACTGAGGTCAAAAACAAAAATTAATAAAATAAATTCTTAATTTACTTATCAATTTATTAAAAAATCGATTTTGTATAGAAAATTACTGACAGAAATGTAGGCTACTTAAAATAAGACACACCACAAGGCAAATAAAAAAATGCTATTCTAAATCATATGAATTATTAATCCTAAAATTATGCACAAAATAGAAAAAAATATTTATTTTTATGTATTAAGTTAATAATAATAATAATATATTTTAAAAAACGAATACATCTTAATAAATGAATTAATACAATTAATATAGGCTTACATAACTTAAAATGTTGCATAAATACCTTGTTACGCAGCTTTTTTGAAGAGTTACCCTCCAATGGCTGGGAATGAGGTAAATAGGTAAATATGTGCATAGACTGATTCATAGACCGAATTTATACAGAACCCCCAAAATGGGTGTTGAACCTTGCACTTATTTTCATTGGTGGAAACTGAGGGCAGTCCAAAACTCCCCCATGACATCATAAGTCTAAAATTCTAAGTAAATTTTAATTTTGAGGGTACATTTTCTGTTGACTATAAGTAACTTTGCAACTACAAGTCGACTAACTCATTAGAGAATTAGGAGACTGTCTGCTTAATATCTTCCAACTCTATATTATGATATTTTCCTAACAGAAATTCTACTGACTATAATTTACTTTGCAAGTACGTTTCAACTAATTCAAACCCCAGCAGTCTACTAATACTCTACTAACACTCTAATGAGAGTTAGTAGACATATAGGTGCAGCTTTACTTATAGTCAACAGAATGTTCAAAAGGGACCATCAAAATAAAGTGAAAACATATTCTGTAGTTTTGGGGTTTAACCTCCTCCTGTTTTTAGAAGCTGCAGTGAGCCTGTGATGCACAGGATCTATGCATGTGCTCTGATGCGTAAAAGCGCACGTACATGCACTCACAAAGTTACAGCAATGGACATTTCACTTATGGACTTTTATTTTTCTTTCAGACCCATTACTGCCAAACTTAATCATCGGGGGGAAAAAAAGAAAATTGTCACATTTATATTAATTACAAATATAAGAGACAAAAGACAGTTTAGGTTCAAAATTATTTTTCAGAATCTCAATAATGTTCGTAGATATAATCTGGAGAATATTCTTTACAGCTGTAATGAGAATGAAGGGGGTGGGTCCACCACATCTGTCTTACATAAGTCAAGCACACATTTTTAGGGGGGCAGGAGTGGTTTTATTCGTGCTAACACTGCAACCATTGGGTACGTCTACTATTATGTAACTAAAATCGTTATGTGCAAAGCTTTTTGCCAACTATCCCAAATACGAAGAAAAAAAATCAAAGGCGTTGGGTTTTGTGACTTTTTTATTTATTTTTTATCCCCAACATCATGCAAATGCTCAAGTCAAAGTTTAGCACATGGGTTGTTTATGCCTTTTTTCTATTAATGTGACATCTAGTTAAAAGATGAAGCAACTGGTTTAGAATTTATTCAATGAACTGGTTTTGCAAGCCGATCAATCAATCCCAGTCATTCAAAAAAGCTTTAATTTGGAAAGCTTCAATTCTAGTTCAGAGTAACTGCATGGAAAAGAGTGACGAGTACATTTTCTGTACATGTTTCGGATTTAAAACAAAAAACAAAGTCAAAAGGGTATGGAAAAGCACAAGGTAAATAATGACAACATTTTCATTTTGGGTGAACTTTTAATAAAACATTGTATGGTTAGAAAATAAATACGAAAAAGCTGTCACTTCGACGAATTACTTAATCCTTTCAAGCATAATCAATTACCGTAGTATCCAAAACACTAATAGATATTAGTTGCATTTTTATACCCCAAACGGTAAATTACATGCAATCTGATGCAATAAAAACATAGCTTGCAAGTTTATACATAAAAGGCAGACAAAGTGTCCTTTAGTTAAATAAACAGTTTTTACGCCGCAATAACCTTGAACTTTAAACCCACAACTGTCTTTCATGTTTGTTTTTTTTACTTGGCATAACAATCTATTTAAGAAACCAACACGTACACATGCAACATTGTTAGGCTAAGATTAGGCTAATTAGGCTAAGATTAACTTTAAAAATAATGCTATGCTATCTAAACTGAACACAACCGGGCTACTGTAGGTAAATTAAGTTTGTGCTTAATTTAGCCAGTAAAAATACACATTATTATCCAAACCCACCTGTCCTTACACAACCCTTCCAAGTTAATCAAAGGCTCATGTCAACGTTTATTTGCTAAAGCACACCATCCAGAGACCCAGCGATAACCCTGTCCCACGACATGCGTCACTAAAACAACAGTGCATCAGCAACCATGTAGCTTTAGTCATTCTCGTTTCATAGGACCTTGAGAGCAAATGACTTATCACAAACATCATAGAGGAGTCAACAGGATATAAATATTTTGACATTGACCATCAATAGCTTTAAGGCAAGCACTTTGACCTTCATGAGGTAAACATGTTGACAAACATGAAGAACATCATGTTCATTAGCACTTTCTTTTTAGTGTCTTATAATTTAGTTAGACATGAATTCAGGGTCATCAAAGTCTGAAGCTGAATACAGCATTTATATCAAATAAGAAATATTCATGTTCAATTTCTTTTTTACAGGTTCTGTATGAATTTGTGGCTCTGGCGCACTCTTCCTTGCTCAGTCTATTAAGGCACACTTGAGGTTGAAGCCACTTGGATTGCATGAGGAAGCTTTGACTCTCTAAGGACAGTTTTGGATTGTGTTCATCGGTTCTGCTTGGTTCGGTGAAGATAACAGTAGCTAAAATCATTGATTCTTAGGGTGCCGAGTTGCTTTGAGGCTGTGGATTGAGGTGATGAGGAGGACTGTTGGAGGACTGAAGGTGAAGGAGCAACTGGTTTGTTTGAGGACTCTGGTGAAAGAGTGACCTGCTGGATGTAGGACATCAAAATGTTCTTAAAGGATGATCTCAGGTGTGAGGACATCAAGTACTCCATGAGGTAAGAATAAGGTGAAAAAGTTGCACATTTCCTCAACGGCAGTGCAAGTTGTTTTCAAACATTCAACATAAACGGCAAAAACTAGATTTTGAGTATCTATGCATCTGCAAAACATGATGAAGACCACTTTTACTAGCACTTTTATTGGCGTCTTTTAGGTTTGTAATCAGGGTCATCAGAGTCTGAATCTTCTGAGTATGAATCAGAATACAGTGTATTTACATCAAATACCATGTATTGATCATCTTCAGCCACTTGTTCTCCTACTAAAATGTATGAATTTGTGGCTCTGGCGCACTCTTCCTTGCTCAGTCTATTAAGGCACACTTGAGGTTGAAGCCACTTGGATTGCATGAGGAAGCTTTGACTCTCTAAGGACAGTTTTGGATTATGTTCATCGGTTCTGCTTGGTTCGGTGAAGATAACAGTAGCTAAAATCTGTCCTGCATTGATTCTTGGGTTGCCGAGTTGCTTTGAGACTGTGGATTGAGGAGATGAAGAGCACTGTTGGAGGACTGAAGGTGAAGGAGAAACTGGTTTCTTTGAGGACTCTGGTGAAAGAGTGACCTGCTGGATGTAGGACATTGAAATGTTTGTAGAGGATGAATCAGGGTTTGAGGACAATGAGTGCTGGTTTGAAGATGCTTGATGTTCGGGTGCGTGAGGGGGAAGAGGTGGGGTGCTTTGAGTTGATGAGGGAGTGCATTCTGCTTGTACAGCTTCTACATCAAGATCTTCAGAACATTCCTGAAAGATGCTCTTCATTATTTTGCCATGTCTGGTGCACATCTGCTCGTTAAAACTACTCTCACCTTCCTTCTGTTCGGGTTCAGATCTAGTCTCTGCCTGCCTGTGCCTCCTAGCCACGTCCTTCTCCACCGGACGAGATTGGCCAAAGTCTATCTGATCTATTTCAGAATCTGACAACTGTGTGGATGTAACAATTCCTCCATCAACACAAATGTCCTCCTGGGCTAAAATGTTTCCTGTGTTTATGTTCTGACACCAGCCCTGGGAACTAAAAAGCTCTTTTGTGCTGGTTTGTGAGAATCGATCCTCCTTTGAACTGTTCTGAGATGGCCTCAAAATTACATGGAGGGTATTACGGGATGGATGAACAACTTTATCGTCCCTTGGTTTCTCACAAGAGTTTGAAAGTGATGGTGTGAGACTGTCATCAAGGCTCAGATTTGCTGTTACAGCTGCAATACAGAGGAAAATGTCAATGAAAATGAAGAAATTTGGCATTTCAAAGCTGATATAACCATTTTCAAGCCAAAACCGAATTTCTCACCGCCATATAGGAGCCTCTTTAGAACTGTGGGTAGAGACGCACTATCCCTTGAAAGTAATTTTTTCAGTGCCTTCTCTCCCTTCCCATACGCATGGGACTGCTTCAATACCTGGACACATTCATATGCAAATATAGACATATTAGAAACAAAACTAATGTATTTTAAAAAATTTAAATTAACAGATTATTGAGCTGATACTAGTCAAATCTATATTTCGAACCTATTCAATTATTTTTCTTGCTGTTATAGTTATTTAGGCAGCCCAAAGATAAATCACAAGAATTTACATAGAATTTAAAGCCAGACACAGTTTATAGTGCACACAAAATACCAATAATATATTTAGAAAAAATAACGCATAGTGTGACTCAATAATAAACAAGCCTGAAATGCATCAGGACTCTTATTTTGAAATATATACTGTGCTACTTCCAGTTGCTTATTTAAAAATTGTCTGGTTTCATGTTTAAAACCCTTTAAAATTATCATTTTGTTATACCATTTAAGACCCTTTATGACCTTATTTTTGATAAAAACTTATTTTAAGACAGGAACCCTGCTTTAATATTTGATATATACTTATAGATATAGCCAATATATTTACAAATGTAAGCGTGATTTCCCCCCCGCCCACCTGTTTTATCATCTGTCAGCAACAATTTGTGCACTATTATTTTTTTGAAAAAAATCTTCAAAATAACTAAACAGAAGACGCAGCAAATTCAGATACAAATTTACATAAACACTAACCTGTTCTATATATGTAGGCTGTGGTAGGACTTTATCCAGCTCTCTCAAATAGTATGAGAGTCTTTCCTCCAGTTTTTGTGCATATCGTTCGCCGTACTGCTCCTCCATTAAATCCTGCAAAGTTGAATGGTCACATTTGATTTAAAGCTCTAAAATTGATGCAAATAATTACTGTACCATTCAAAGTATTTCAAAAAGTTTTTAAAGAAAGCAGGCCATTTTCACTCACCCGAATATAAGTCTCACGCATGTCCCTGTCTCTTGCCAGACAATGAGCAAAGGATTTGAAATCCTTCATGTTTTTCTGCATCAGATCCATGTTCCTGCGGTTCTAGAAACATGATTTAAGAAAAAGTAAAGGAATGTGTTAACGTGCTTTATCATTTAAAATAATAAAGACTTCTTTTTTTACAGTACACTTCCAGAGAGCATTTTGATGTTTTTGTGGTGGCCCCTGGTGGAAGACGATTATACTTACACATTTATGATACTCTGGAAGGCTGTTAGGGAAAAGGTTTTCGATCTTGTCAGAGATTCTAGCAGTGCTCTGGTCATTCCACAACATCCACATCACAACCTAAAAACACAAAACCATTCAAACTTGTGAATTGTAATACAGTTATGCATATTTTATAGAATTTATAGAAAACTAGCTAAACAATGACAGCAGGTTAAATCTTGTGGGTTGATTGTTGTTTGTAATCAAAGAAAAGAGTCTCACCAGTGTCTGCAGACCAAACATGATCTTCATGTGTTTGATGGGAGACACTAGTCGTGGCAAAAGTGTGTATGTAACATCCAAAAAATCAGTGACTCTCTCAAAGTGCTTGATGTCTCGGGCTTGAACGATCCTCCAGACCTCTGCCGACACCACACGGATTCTGCACGGCTCTTCGAGGGTCAGATGATGCCAGTCACCTTCTAGCCATAACGGAGGACCTAGAACTGAAAAAAGTAAAAGTTGATTAGATCTGCTATTCACAGGCCTGTCACGATTAATCGTCTAATTGTGACTATTCAATCTTATCGCAATTATTTGAGATGATCTCAATAATTGTCGTTTAAATTTCAATCACATTCTAACATCCAAATCAAGGAAATTGAAGCACTAAAAGAAATGCTATAAAAATGCACAATATTGCATCTCTTTTTCCGGAGAAAGAATAGAAGAATATTTCAAAAAAGACCGGTATAATGTACACAAAGACATTTTATACAAAACTAAGGTTTTTAATTAATTAATTCTTTAAATATTATATTATTTTTATTTATTTATACTTTTTTTAATTTTTTCTAGCACTGCTTTGGGCCAGTTATGGCTGCTTTATGGGGACATGAAAGATGTTGTGGTAACTTTGGATCTGCTTCTGACTTGGCTCTGGTTTATGTTTGGTCGCTTTTGTGACAAGCCTACCCATACATTAATTTTAAACTTGATTCAGTTAGAGCTATTATTTGTGCAATCAGTTTATGATCAAAACAATCTGTGCAATCAGTTTATGATCAAAACAAAGTAACACTGTGCAATTACATGCAAAGACACTGCTTCAATAGATTATACGGTTTATAATTAAAAGCAATGCAAGATATTTAAGAAATTAGAGTATACACTTATCAGTATCACAATTTTATATAATTGACAGGTTTTTAACATGCAGATTTATTTGGGTTATAAAAGAAGACCGTAAGAAATACCTTCTAAGACGTCCATCATCCGTTTGGTCCATGCATATTCAATTATCCATAATGGTAATGCAGGAATAAGGATGGTGCACGCTTTCTCCAACCACAGGTTTTCACTCATTCCAGCGAAAAGCAGCAGTTTTAGTCTCCAGCAGTGTCAAGATCTTCAAGCACCCGCTGTTTTCATCCCAGAGCATCTGACGTGAGCTGCTGCATGCAGGAAACATCCGATCATTGCCTCTGCCGAGAAAATGATGAGCCCCATTTAAATGTCAAAGTTTTGGTCCGGGACATGTCCGGGCACGTTGAGGAAGTAGATGGAGGAACGTTTTACTTCTATTACATCAAAGTTAGATATATCCCGGGATAGTTCGGTTTTCAATTATAGGGAAAAAACATTATAAGGTCAGTGCAGTGATACTAAAGATTATTGGTGTGAAAACAGAAATTGTTAACTGTGATGTTTTAAAAACGAAGCTATGAAGAGACGTTTCAAAATAAGAGACCAGTCCCGCTAGCTCAACATGAAAATGAAAGATTTTTGCTGAGTTTATAGGTTAAAATGAATTAAATTAAATAAAACCCGTTATGATCATTCAAAATGAAAACACTAAATATTTTATTTTACCTTTGGAAATAAAATTCATAGTTAAAAACTCGCCATACATATTTTTTTCTTTTAAATCTGTGAAGGTGTTTTATTTTGAAAAATCTATTTCTAGCTTCACATTTAGATAAAAACCATGACCTAGCGATTGTTGGCGTTTGATAGTTTGAAGTGTTTACCAAACTGGATGCCAGTTTCTGTTATATTCTGTCATTAGGGAATCGAAAAGTTGCTTTTGACGGTGAGTGTCAAGCTCTTATTTTATTATTGGTTCCTTTAGACAACGTTTTAAACAGTAAAAGCGCTCTAGCCGTCACACACATTATATATAGATATACAGTATATGTATACACACACACATATATATATATATATACACACACACACACACACACACACATATATATATATTTATACACACACACACACACACACACACACACACACACACATATATATATATATATATATATATATACACACACACACACATATATATATATATATATATATATACACACACACACACACACACACATATATATATATATATATATATATATATATATATATATATATATATATATATATATATATATATATGTAAGCTATAGAACACATAACACATTTTATAATGTTTTATTACTTGTTTGTTTTTCATGTTACAGTTCAGCTAATCTTTCCAAGCAAGATGCCACCACGTGTTGATGACATAATGAAACTCTGCTGTGAAGTATCTGCAAATCAGCAAGTAAAAACAACAGTAAAGCAGTCTGGAAAAGGAGCCGCGGCAGCTGGAGGTCTAGCTTTTGCAGGAGGCTTAATAGGGGGTCCTCTGGGAATTGCAGTGGGCAAGTACATTCATGCCTTTGGCACTGGTGCCAATCTCACATAGTGATGTTTTTCTTACCTGGACCTGTGTGTTTTTAAGGTGGGGCTGTTGGAGGACTGCTTGGATGCTGGATGACAAGCGGACAATTTAAACCTCTTCCACAGGTTATCATGGAACTGACACCAGACCAGCAGCACAGACTTTATGAGGATATTGTAACCATCTTAGGCTCAATAACATGGACTGATGTTGCACAGTTGACTGCCCTTGTAATGGGAAATGCCACACTTCAGCAGCAGGTGACTGCTGCTCTTCTCAGTTATGTACATAAGGAACTTCAAGCTGAAGTACATTATATAGACTGACATCACCTTCATAACAAACAAACATACACAAAAAAAACCCATTTCAGTCTTTATAATTATCATGTTTGATTGAATGAATGCTTGAGGATTGTAGTCAAATTTTATTTGAATCTGACAAGCACTGGGATATACAGTACTTTGAAATTTCCTGGGATAATGTGCCGTTTATTTTCAGAACATTGTGCATTATAAAACAAATGTGAATGTTGTTGTTGAATTAATGCCTTTTTAAAATTATTAAAAAAAGAAAGAAATTGTTTATTTTAATTATTTAAAATTATTTGCATGCCCAGTCAAAAGCCTTAAAAACAGATGCAGGCTGCTTTAAAATGTTTATTGACATTTATGCATTAGAATCATGTTAGGGATTGTATGGCTGGATTCTTTAGTACTCTGAAATTAGCATATAAGTGTTTAATTTATATAGTACATTTCAATCTGTCATGCACTGTATGTTCTTTGAAATAATTTACTGGCATATTGTGTGGTTTATATTTTTTAAGAACACTTAGGAAGATTGCATTATGGAAGTGATATTGTTCAATTTAAGTTATTTAATTAAACTTTTTTTTGGTCATAAATCTGTTTACTTGTAATTTATAACCATTACTTGCATGCCCAGTCAAAAGCCTCAAAAACAGATTTTGGTTGCTTTAAATATATTTATTAAAAGTTACCATACAGATAAAATGTCCATTGTTTATTCTATCCAACAATTACAGTTTCCTCATCAGGAAATTCATAATAAGGCACCTCCAGGTTGAGAGGTGCGGGTCCTTTTCTGATCCTTCCTGAAGCATCGTAATGTGACCCATGGCAGGGGCAGTAGTACCCTCCGTAATCCCCGGCATTTGCGATTGGGACACAGCCGAGATGAGTGCAGACACCAATAACGATGACCCAGGTGGGGTTGCTGACGCGGTCTTTGTCATGCTGGGGGTCTCGGAGCTCTGAGAGCTCTACGTTCTGCTCAGCTGTGATCTCCTTCTCCGTTCTGTGACGAACAAACAGAGGCTTGCCTCTCCACTTGAAGGTCATGTTTTTCCCTTCTGGGATATCGGACAATTTGATCTCGATTTTGGACAGGGCCAGGACGTCAGCAGAAGCACTCATGGAGGAAACAAATTGGGTCACAACCGTTTTGGCAGCATAGACACCCAATACAGCAGTGGATCCCGTCACCAAGTAAGAGAAGGCCCGCCTAGTGTCACTGCTCTCCTGAGAGGACGTCTTAGGATCCAACACCTCAGCACGACGATAGTCAGAGAAGTCAGGGATTTTGATGTCTGTGTGAGCGAGACGTGAATGGCCTAAAAAGGAAATAGAACGAGATTAATTGGGGATGATTACACACAAAAAACTTTCTTCTGTTTAATATAAGATTTTAACTTTAGTTAGATATAAATAAAGATCAAATAAAGTGCATGGTGAATGCAGCTGCTAGTCCCTTCCGGAGGTGCATTAAATTTGGTCTGAGATCTTATGTTGACAATGGGAGAGTGGAACGACTCTGTAAAGGCTTTCAATGGGGTTAATGCCAAGATTCTGTAGTGGCAAATGTGTGAAAATGATTCCTCATGCACCCCGTACCATTCTTTCACAATTTGAGACATGAATTTTGGCAGTGTCATCCAAGAATATGGTCATGGATAAATCATCTGATATGGTTTTTAATTAAATAAAAAGCTCTAGACTGCAAGTTATATTTAGAATTTATATTATGCACGTGTGTGTGTATATATTTACACACACACGAAATCAATGTCTAATATTTTAGAAGCATAACCGAATGTCAAGAGTCCGACTAGCCTGTCAACTAATAACACGAGCACGTTATATGTTCACTTACCGCTCGCAGCACACTTCATCAGCACTTCTGTATTCACTGCTCCGGGGACTAATGTTTTCAGCGGACCGCATGCCTGCATGTAAGGGGACAAAATCCCCAAACGAGCGGCTAGTGGCATCATTTTTGTCCTGTAAAGAAGGATACTAACGGTCACACCGACCTCTGAACAGAGCGCTTGTACAACGGAAGCTCCTCCTTCAGCACAACATAGTCGACCGGAGATTGACTGAACGAAAAGTGGATTATAAAATATAAATTATAAATAATTACTTCAATTAAGCTTTTGAAATTGTAAATAAAATATAAATTTAATTAGTGGCTCATGTTATTTGCACATAATTTGTTTAAATATTTAAAATGTTTTTCATCATTTTGAACAGGCAGTATAAGGTAGTCTCTGAAAAAGGTAAACAGTGGTGACGAAACATTGGATTCATTTCTGCGAATCGGTTCATTCGAACAGTTTTCATCCAAAACTCGCAGAGTGTCGACTGAATGAATCTTCGTGAACGACTCGTTCAAACGTGAACATTGGACGTTCTTCGCACACACTGGTCGGGATCCGCAGGATGGTGACCTGAAAATCAAACATGAGATTCTTTCGGCGGAAAATAGCGATCATAGTTGTTTTGGCTTATGCGATATTTTCACTGTACGCCGCGTATAATGTGTTTTTCAACAAGAGGGTTATTTCTCGCGTTCATCGAGTAGTGAAAAAGGGCACTGTGATTATAGGTAATATAATAAACCATAACCAGCATAATCGAATGGGATTGTTATAATAAACAAACAATATAATGTAGCGTGCAGGCAATAAAATATATATATACATCGCATGTAAACAAAGGTTTATTTAATATAATGCACGTGTTTCCAGATAATCGAAAAGGAGGAGAGGAAGAGTGGAACCCATGGGAAGAGGATGAGCGTGCAAATTCCTTAGTTCTGCAAAAACGAAGAAATGCCTTCAGATCATATCAAGATCATGTTGCTAAAAACAGGCCAAAAACATATAAAGTTCAGATCTGGGGCAAAGCAGCCATTGGCAAGTGGATCAAGTTTTTGGTTCCAGAGATCCTAGTTTTCTTTTTGCAGTTGTTGTTTGCTTTAGTAGAGAACATAATTGAATATTGTTTCTTATTCACATTCTTCTAGGACTTTATTTGTGGGAACATATTTTAGAAGGGTCTCTCAACCCAGCAGACAAATCAAGCCAATGGAGAGAAGGAGAGATTAAGTCTGGGAAGATTAATTTCAGGTACGCTTTTAATTGACACTTCTATTCAGAGAGGATATATTAAATTACTCAAATGTACCAGTAAAGACTTTTATAATGTTACAAATTATGCTTATTTCAAATAAATGCTGTTCTAAAATTCAGATGAAAATACTGAAAATTCGTCTTTGCCATCACATGAATGAAAAAGGAAAACATATTTAAATTGTAATATTTGTTCACAATTTTACGTATATTTTTTTTAATTAAAAGAGTCATGACATTGATTTTTGTTATTATTTTAATGTTTCTTGTTAAATACTGACAAAGTCAGTAAATGGACACTTTTTTGATTGCTAACGTCATTGCATAGATAACCGTATCAATGCCCACTCGCTATTTCGTGTGAGTAAACTTTGTGAAAACATTATCCATGTAAAACCGTCATCTAAAGACAAAGCGTTATGAAATTATTTACTGACGGTTTGTGTTGCAGCTGCTATCAGATCCAATAATATTTCAACAAAAGTTTCTTTACAAATTCTCAATTACACTGTGCCTCGTTTACAAAACAAAATGCTCCGAACAAACATATAATCAATGCAATCCAGTACGCCATTAAAATAATCTATTTACTTGTTTCCGACACTGGTATGTTTCTTGAGTCTGCATAGTAGGTTCTCTTAAAGTCCTTCAATTTCAATGCAAGTGTTTTACTTACAGGCACAAACGCAGATTAAATACATGGTATTTTTTATTTTAAGTAAAGCATTATGTTCCATTTTTCTTTGATCTCTTTTATCATCATCTGTCCTCAGTTTCTACACAGGGCCAGCAGTGGTCCAAGGGCATGTTTCTCTCGACACAGACAGTGTGGTGTTGGTTTTGAATGGCCGTGAGCAGCAAAAAATCTCCTACTCCATCCAGTGGCTTCAGCATGTCCAGGGTCTGGTACAGGCCCACACGGTCTCTCGGGTTGCTGTGGTCCTTTTGGGCAATGAGCGGTGCAATAACGACTGGATCAGTCCTTACCTTAAGAGGCATGGCGGGTTTGTGGACCTGCTCTTTCTTGTGTACGACAGTCTGTGGGTCAACGATAAAGACATATTTCAGTGGCCTCTGGGTGTTGCCACGTAAGTGTTTTATGTTTTTAGAATTACTATTATTTAATATTTTATTATATTTGAAAGAGATTTATGTGTTTTATATATATATATATATATATATATATATATATATATATATATATATATATATATATATTTAAAAAATAAATAAAAATTAGATATTTATAATGTACTTTTTCTTTCTCTGCAGCTACAGACATTTCCCAGTAGTCACACTTAGCGGTCAGATGGTGAAATCTGTAAGACCGTACCTCTGCAACTTTCTTGGGACTATCTACAAAAACTCGTCCAGGGAAACTCTGATAGGCATCCTCAAGCAGAATGGCATAGAGAAAGATTGCCTCATGCATGTTAGAGAAAAGTATGTATTTCTGGAAAAATAATGTCATCATTTCGTCAGTCTGATTTCATACAATTTTCTTTCACACAATATGTGAATAAATGAACTTGTAAAATACTTACTCTACTGATAAAAGGTTCATAGCCAGTAATATTTTGACCACTTTTATTCAGAAAGAATATATTAAATTGATCAAAACCTATTTCAGATAAATGCTGCTCTTTTCTAATCATCTATAAAACCGTAAATAAATTATTACTGTTTCCACACCAATATAAAGCGGCACAATTGTATTCCACATTGATAAATGTTTCCTGCAAATCATATTAGAATGATTACTGAAGGATCATGTGACACTGAAGACTGGAGTAATGATGCTTTCGATCACAGGAATAAATTACAATTTAAACTATACAATAAAATAGAAAACAGTTATTTTGAAGTGTAATAATATATTCACAGTATTACTGTTTTTTTACTGTACTTTTGGTCAAATAAGTGAGCATAAAAGTAATGCCAGGTGATTGTTTTTGTTTAAAAACAAAATGTAATAATAATATATATTAATAACAATAATAATAACTATTAAATATTAAAATATACTATTAACTAATAAATATTATTAATAATAATAACATAATGTTTCTGTTTAAATCCTTCAACAAATAATATCCCAAACATTTTTGGATTGTGCAATTTAAAAAACAACAACTTGTATTTGTGTCATCAGGTGGCTTCCTCAAGAAACTGCAGACACCTCTAGACAGTACCAGATGGCATTAGCACAAAGTGACCTCACTCTTTGTCCGGTGGGAGTGAACACTGAGTGCTACCGCATCTACGAAGCCTGTGCCTATGGCTCTGTGCCCGTGGTGGAGGACGTACTGACTCCAGGGGCTTGCGCAGTTGGTAACCGGTCCCCGCTTCGACTACTTAAAGATGCAGGAGCACCCTTCATCTTCCTCAAGGACTGGAGGGAGCTGCCTGCCATCCTGGAGAGGGAGAGAGGGATGAACCAGAAGGAAAAAACAGAGAGGAGAATGAGACTGCTGGAGTGGTACAGTGGCTTTCGGCAACAAATGAAAGACAAATTCACAGAAGTATTAGAGGAAGCCTTTTTCAAAATCACCTAGGATTAGTTTGGAGAACATTAATACAGTCCCACAAATAAAGAGTTAAAAAGACAGCAAGCAGATGATATGCATCGACATCCATTTTGGTTGCTACTTTTTTTTTTGAACCATTCATTCATTTGGTTTGTGTACAATGATGTTTTACTTCCTCTTTAGTGTTTTTTTATACATGTGAAATAAGATGCAACTGTACATTATAATATAACCTGGTTCACCACATGCTGCTGCATTAATGCCCTCCATGTTTACTTTAAAATGTTAATTTATTAAGTTAATTAGAATAACTGTTAAAATTAATCATGTTTTATGTTAAAAAAGACATTTTTCTTGAAGGTGTCTTTAGTTTTTTAGCTCAGTGCAATTTAATAAAAGAACTTAATTTTACTTTTAACCTGCCTGATCATTATTTATCAAGCATTTGGACTGGAGTGGATGTGATGTACTGGTACACCACTAATCAAAATTACAAAAATGGTCACTTAAACTGTATTTACCAGAACATTACCATGAATTACCATTACCAGTGACAATGGGCTTCTATATATTAAAGTTTGTATAAATAACTCCATTACTAATGTACTCTGATTCCGAAATGAATAATGGTTATGATCCAGTTCTTTAGTGAATCTGAAACGTTTCCCGAACTGTATTAAGTGAGTACTACATATAATATTGGACTGAGATTTATTTATATAATCGATCTAATCTTTTATTAATATATAGAGTTTAATATAGCATATGCATCCAGAGGATTAAGTGGTGTAAGTGTATGTACACAAATGTAAGAAGGTTTTGAGTGTTATTCTTGTTTTCCTGTTTTATGTATCTGGTATTAATTTTCAAACTTGCAATTTTAAAATAAAATATTTGGGGAGGTGGTATTAAAATAGTTTCAAACAAATCAAAATAATATTTCTATTAGTGTTATTCTACACACAACAGCAGACTCTCTGCTTGACATTCATTAACAGAAATTCGAACAGAATTTCAAACTATAATTTTTAGGAGATCAATGTTTAATTTTGGAGCATTATCACACACACACACACACACACACACACACACACACACACACACACACACACACACACACACGCACACACACACACACACACACACACACACACACACACACATATATGTGGAAAAAGCATATTTTATTATTATTATTATAATATTTATGTGATTCTTTGTTTAGCTTATCAATTCAAATATGTAATAATTCATCTTTTTATAAGGGAATTTTATAGATTGAAAGACTGTGCGTGGAACAATAGTAAGAACATTAAATTCATTAAAAAAAACATAAAATGCATCCAAAAAAGAAGCAAGAACGCATGGTAAAACATTTCCAAAAGTTTGAAATATGATCTTCATTGCAAAGTGATCTCCTTATCCCTCTTAAAATTGTGTTGTGACCTAAAGGTTTTTGAGACAAGATGAACTCAAAGGCTCTTGTCTGCGATTTTGCAACAAAAACATCTGTCCTGTAAGAGGCGCTGTGTGACATCAGGTGAATTATGAACTGTCAGTTGATCCAGATTTTCAGAGATGTCATAGATTATATTTACAGTAGCCTATTGTATGGGCTTTTTTGGTTTAAAAAAAGATTAATAAATAAACCAATGAAATAATGTTACAACCTTTTCTATTTGTTTAGCATTTTATTCAATGTAGAGAGCCAGTTTTAAAGGACTCTATTTATACCCACTGTAAGCAGGCATTGGCATTAGGGAAAAAAAGACCTCTGACTGCTAATTAAAATGCCGGAACTGAATCGGCCTCGTTCATTTCTTTCAGAGTCGTCACAGTCTCTCCATCCTAATGTGGTTCCATACTACCCTCTCTTAAATATGTGAGATTAGAATTAGTATCCCATATCATATATGTCAAAAATCCCCGGATGTTTTCGAAGCTTTTCGAAGTGTGGCTTGGAGGATTCGGTTCAGAACTACAAACACGAGTAAAACGTGTTTAAAAAACTACAAACATGGCGGATATGCGCGACCGACGGCGAGGATTAGATAAAGGCTTGTGTGGCTAATAATCAGTTTAACCTGATAAAAATATTATCCGTGTTCTGTTTCATTTATAATAACAATGTAGACTTTTATAAAGATCCGTTTGACATTAATAAATTATTAATACATTAATAATGAATAAATATTATTATTATTATTATTATTATTATTATTATGCATTAACACGAGAAGAGTAAAATATTGCTACTGCATTTCTCTCTGATAAGTATGAAATGAAACGTGGAGGATTTTATCCTCTGTGAACTGTGACACGATGATTGACAGGCAAGTTTACGGTGACAGGATGCGAGAGCAAATACTTTTGTGTGACGTGTTAGTATATTTCCCAAAACGTGTCTACTCTTTTGCTACATACTCAGCAATTTTTATGAATTTTCATAACTTTCCAGTCCCATTAAAGGAATATAACGCCCTGATAAAAGCAGGTTTAAATAAATGAATTAATAAATGTAATAAAGACAACAGTGTCTATTTTATGGGGGAACCAAATAAGAACGTTCTGGGAACGTTCTTTATTGTTTTTTTTTGGGGTTAATTCTGAAACCTAAAGAGAACATTCCCAGAAAGTTATTTTTTAGTAATAATTTTGTATATCCGGCTTTACGATTAGGTGGGATCAACATTTTAGATCGTAAATGTAATAATAGACATTGGAATTGGAAATTGGAAGATTTATCTATTGGGGTTCCCTTGTAACAGATGTCATTTGGAGAAAATAAATTCTAGTGTATCCAACAAAGTTAAGGAAATCCATTACAAAATCCTCTATAAAATCTATCCTGTTAACTCATCAATTTCTAAATACTCTGATATTGATGAAACTTTTTATTTTTGTGGTTTTTCTGAAGAAACATCTGCCCTTATTTTATGATGGTAATATAACCAATACATTTTGGACCGAATTAAGTTCTTATGTTTTTAACCCTGTAAATGTTACCCACACCTTTGTCCTCAAAGAAGTTATCTTTTATTACGAAAACCAAAAGCTACTGTCCCATGAATATGTTGTTGAATATTTTGTCTGAATTTAATTCTGTCATTTCATCCCTTGAGCATATTAATAGTAAAAAAAAAGAAAAAAAAAAGAAAAGTGAACACTTAAATGGCAAAGTATTTAAACTTAGTTAAAGTAAAGTAATAAATATTTGATTTAACCCTATTAATGTGCTTTTCATTTTCTATATTATTGCACATTTAATGTATGCAAACCTTTTTTTTGTTCTCTATTTTGTAGTTATGATTGTTCAATATGAGAGATACAATCTAAATTCTGTATTGTATTTAAGTAAAGTTCTGCAATAAAGCAAAAAAACAAAAATAAACTTTTTTTGCTACACACTCAAAAGTACTGTATGTACTTTTCCATTCACAAAAATGAGTACATACTCTTAGTGCGTAGTATCGGAGCAAGTGATTTATTTTCGTGTAATTCCACCTACTGGCCGCTAGGAGTACCACAGCGTTACTAAAACGAGATGTTGAATCGAATTAAAAATATTCTCAATGCTTACTCTACCACTTTAAGAGTCATTACCAGAAATCATATTAAATATAAAGACTGGAACGGTTTGACGCGTTATATATATGTATCATTCGAAAACAAATTTCAAAATAAGTTTTCAAACTGTTTTGCTTTGTTTATCAACATCATATGCAATATTTTGAGTCGCTCACTCTGTAACGACAACACAAAATTACTTTTCGGGGACAACTGGCTAGAAAAGTTGCCAATCCCGTCCACATTTCCGCTACGTGCACCCCCCTTCCACCTCCAATCCCTCCCATTTCCAACCACTTGCTTTTCCAGCTGCTTTGAGGTCAGTCGGGATCCGTGAAACTGTCCGGCGACGCGAGGAAAAGCTGCTGAAAATCACGCTTGCCCGGTGGAACATGTCATTACGCCGCTCTGTCCGCTCAGGTCCGTCGGCGGGTGACCAAGAGACCGCTTGAAGGGCTGGAACAAGCCGCGGGTGACATTCACCCAAGGAAAGGGTTACTTGTTTGGGAGGAAACTCTTCCAGCGCGCGCTCTGTTTTGATAGCATTGACGGTGGAATTACAACCCGGGAGTCGCTCGGAACTCGGACGAGGAACATTTGCGGCGTTTGGCTTTTGGGATTTTCAGCCTGAGCAACTTGAAACATTTGTGATGCTCTTGCCGCTATAGGGTGACCTGGAAATTGGAAAAAGCCCCAACATAAGCTAGTTTGCAAACGTCCTCATTACTGAACTGTAGATATTAATATTCGTTATTGAAAATGTCGAATCCGGTGAAGTTTAAAAAGGAAAAAGAGATCATTACAGATTACGAGACTCAAGTCAAAGGTAGGAATCATAAACCGCAGGTTATTTTTTATATTGGGTTGAGCTTGTGCACAATAGTTGGATTTACAGATTAAACATTTTGTTTAAAGAATCAGAAGAATGCAAGATCACCTGATTTAAAGCTTGTTGGGTCAATGATAAAAAGGTTGATATTACAATTTTTTTTATATTTTTTTGAAATCTAGTTAACTAAGTTGGAAATGTTGTACTCTTTGTTCCATAGATAAAAAAAATGTAAAAAATTTAATGACTAAAATATGCTGTAACATCAAGGACGAACTTGATCAATATTTTCAAGCCATTTTTCATAGTAATGCATTTTTGATTCATGGAAATCAATGTGTTGTCTTTGTGCTGCTCCATTTGACCTATTTGAAATGCCTTTTCATAAAAAGGTTTTAAAAAATGAAGTTACATTACATACTTTACATACATGCATACTTTTGGGTCCTCTCCTTTTTTGCTTTCTTGTCACATGACAGCAAAATGGCTTCTATCATATTGGGTTTCATCTGTAATGAAGCAGCAGTGCTTTTCTGTTTTGATTTTTTGTTTTTCATTCTATTTTGAGTATTTTCATCCGTGGATCCGTGGTCTCAGAAGAACAAGAAGTATCAGGATATTTTCAATTTATGATTTCCAGGCCTGGAAAATCCATGAAAGTTAATACAATCTTAACCCTAAAAATAAGAACAAAATATGAAGTTTTGCTTTCTCATGGCATGCAGCCATGTTATCATTTATATATATATCATGATATAAAACTTAGGCATAATCATCATCATCAAGTTAATTGACAGAGTAATTGCAGGGCCTCTTTTTAATGTTGCTCTCAGCAATTATCCCTACCCAAGTCACTCGAAATGACTTTTTAAGTACATTTTTGAAAGTAAATATAAACTTTTCTTGCTTGGTTTAAAAGTATTTAAACTGCTACCGGTAGGTACATCGATTGCAAATCATGGAAACTCATTGGCCAGATTTTCTCCCTGTGTGCACAGAACTTTTTAAAAGGTTTCCTTTTACTTTCCAGCAAATTTAGCCGGATGGTCCGTTTCCTTTTCGTCTCATGAGCATCATCGTCACAGGAAAGAGGCCTTTGCTGCATTGTAGTAACCATGGGGATTTGGCATCACCCCAAGGGCTGAGTCCTCCAGGGCTGTTTGCAGACAGAAATGCCTATTATTTATGTAGAGGGAGAGCGTGTAACGGAGAGAGAGAGGTACGTCTGTATCATGACATTGCATTTGTCAGAGCAGCAGTGCTCATTTGGCAGGAATGTCTCTATCCCCTCGCTCTGGTGATGACTAAGACCGTTAATAGCAGCATGATGCACAGGATCCGGCCGTGCGGAGCATCTCATTAGCTTTGCGCTACAGCCAAATAGGGTTGTAGTAACATGTAAACCCCCCTCAGATTAATAGCATGCACTGAACGAGGGAGATTTGTTCTAGCACAAACTTTATACTTGTGCAATGTTGACAGTTATGTCACCGTGCTTTTTTATTGTCTTGTAAATGTTGGCATCCATAACAGGTACATTTGAATTTAATATTTTGTCTGTCAACCTTGCTTGTGTGCATTGTGCACTATACCTGATAGTGATGCTCTGAAATTAATTGTTTGATCGTACCTTAAAGTTTTCATTTAAGTTTCAAAGAAAACTAGACAAAGTTGAGTTCTTGGTAATTGACTTTAATCCGCACACAGGTGATAAACCAGTCATAGTAAAGAGTCACTTCTCCATATTTCATCTGAATTTTTTTTAACATGTTGCTACTCTAGCATTATTTTTTGGTCACAATGAAGTGCATCCACACAGCGGTTAGCTCATTTAATTTATGTGCACAAAATAGATGCTGACAGTTAAAAAAGAAAATGTTTGCGCTCCAAAACAGTCGAAACCGAAAATGTAGTTTTTGTACAAGTATTTGCAGTGGTGTGATGTCTAATTTGTGTCACGTTGATATGGTTTATTGCCTTTCCATAAGTTCCCCTCAACCTTACTTGGGATGTTTTGTGATCGTCTTCTTCCTCGGTTCCTTTGCAACACCGTGGTTGTTGTGAAAGTGATCCTGTGAGAGAGAAGAAAGGAAAACCTATTTATTAGCTTATGCCAAGGAATCGTGTCATTTGTATCCCTGGCTCCTGGCGTTTGCACATTCTCTTCTTATCCCGATTCTGACTATCACAAATCATGCATCAAAATATTTTATGAAATGTTTTATTTTTTTTATGCTCCTGCATATTTTATTCATTGATAATTGATTGGATAATGAGTAGTGGATGTTACCTGACAGAATAGAGTGGGTTGGAGGGGGAAGGAAATGGGATTTGGGATGTCAGCTGAAAAGGAAAGTTCTGTTTTGATGAAGATTATGAAGACAGACTTTTGTGTTCTCTTTAATAGCGATTAATCACCCACAGTAAGATCAGTAATGTAGGACATCATAGATTTTGTGTACTTTAGAGATTTACTTCCTATTATTAAGGGGCTGTTGTGCCCTGATGGTTAGAGTCCAAATGGTAAACCAAAGGTTGCTGGTTTGATTCTCAGTACCAGGAGGAAATGTGGTACTGGCACCTAACCCCTAATTGCTCCCCGTGTGCGTTCACTGCTCCTATGTGTGTGCACTAACTTGAATGGGTTAAAGTGCCATACTTGGCCTTCACATTTCACTTAAACTTAATCAAGTTAGAATTTTCTGACTTTAAAGTTTTACACATATGTGATGACTGGCTCATAGTTTCCACATTCTGTTTCTGTACTTCCCATCTATAAACTTGGCAATGACTCGTATTGTTTGCTTTAGCACCATCATGAGTCACATGTAGCTTATTTTAGAGTTATCAGGTTAGTTCAGCCTGCTAGGACTGAAAGGTCAGAGGATCCCAGTGGTTGCATCGCATAAAATTGCAGGAGAGCCTAACAGTTAGTCTTATCAACACACAACCCTGCCTTATCGAAGACCCTGCACTTCTTGCAGAACTGACTGCTTTGAGAGAGCAGTGTAGGATGAATGGAACAAAATATGGAAAGGCACAAAAATACCGAACAACAGTGGCCAAGAACTAATCAGTGTACGCTGAACACTGTGTGACAACGACTACAGCAGCAAGCCTTCTGTATTGATCTGAAATTGATTGGAGAGCTGATTCAAGTTTAGTTAAATCAGTCTAGAATTTCCATATTACTCTAAGGTTGTTCACACTTGTAGTTCGTTTCTCTTGTTTTTGAGGTCGGATTAAAAAAAACATCCCTTTTACATCCGAGCCTGAAGATATGCAGACAAAAACCCTCAATTATGACGTTTATTTTGCGAAAAATCTTGCCAAAACATTCAAAACAATGCTGTGTGTTAGGATAAATGTGCTTTTCGAATGATCCTACATAGGTTTTATTTATTTTTTAATCGGACCACCATACTCACAGAGCTTATAAAATGTGTAACCGAGTCAAAACTGCTCCATGTATTCCTCTGTTGCACACAAACCAAGATCTTCTTCTGCAAGAAGACGGCAGTTCAGGTGCCTGTTGCAAACTGGTTTGTTTAGATGTCTATGCTCCATGTTACAATCGTTTTTCAGTCAAACAGCAGCAGAGTGAATGGAAACCCCCGAGAAAAGTGGGTCTCAGTCCACTAGTTTGGTCTGAACCAAGGTTTGATAAAAAAATCGAGCAACAGAGCTTTTTATTGGCTGGTTGGCTCTTTGTGCTCCCTGCACCTCTGTTGCACTTATTAGTTCACGTGTATGAGGCCAACGGTAAGTCGTGTCAGTGATAGCTCTGTGATTTTGATTGTAATTTCTTGTCCATGAAATGTGTAGAATATCATGAGCGACAGCATATTCCATATTTTTTCCGCATATCACCCGCGAGTTATACCAGATTTGACAAACCCCGCGGGGGGGTGTAGGTTATATAAGGGTGCAGACTTTTCCGGTATTTTCTTTCTGTTTTTCTTTCTTGCGAGGGTTGTTGTCTCTGGCGCTTGTACTGTCACTCTGACAGCTGGTGCTGATTGGCTGTCTGACCTGTCAATCATGCAAGAAGACGTGATTGGCTGTGCTGCATGAGGGCGGGCTATTCTCATCTCATCCGATGATCAACACCTGTAGAATCGTTGCTTAAGGGACGAGCTGCTGCACAGCCGGAGACACTGCTCTTTCTTTTTCTTCTGATTCTGACTTGTTTGTTTTCTTATTGTTTGAATTTCGCACACAAGCACTGTGTACCGAGCTGAACAGTTATGGATAAGTCATGCAAGCAACATTTGAAATTCGAAATGTGAACTTACACAAACTTCATCAATCTATGGGTGTGTGTTTATACCAACAATTTTTTTACACAAAGACCCAAAACCCGCTGGCTATATGAGGGTGTGGATTACTTCCGTCTGCGGGTTATAAGCGGGAAAATACGGTATATGTGACACTAAGAAAAGTGTGAAAATGGGTTTTATTGTACTATTATTACTTGAATACATCAACTCATTCTATATTTTGGTGTTTTCTCAGTTAAATGTTTTTATTTTGTGAGTAGATTATTTTGAACCTTGGTTTATATTTTTAAATTTGTTTTTAAACTCACGAGGAGTGGCTAATATGCTGGAATACATCAACTCACTCTGTATTTTGTTGTTTCTCAGTGACTAAATTGGTGAAAGAAGATTACTTGAGTTTTATTAACACAATGCAAGAGGACAGTTACAGCAGTATTCAAACTTATTCGAAATGAACAGCACAAACAGAGCAATAGCACCACAGTTTGTTTTAACTGAACCAAACCTGCTAAGTGTGACTAATGGATTTGTTAAATTTGTATTTCATAATTGAAAATGTATGAATGGTGTTCTAAAAATATAGCTTTTTTAACTTTATGAAGCATGGCTGATTTATTTCATAGGAAGCAATTACAGAGATGTGCACACTCATAATTTGTTCCCTTTGCCTTCACAATAGCATTGTTATCTTTGGCCAGATTGTCTAGTTGATGTCACACAGTTGGCGTTCTTTTGATTGCACCAGGTCACGACTCGCTGGCCTGCCCCTGCTGGTCGATGCCCTCAGCCTGTCAGAGAATATTTCCCCTATAAATGTTTTAATCTCTAATGCGACTTCCCAGTAATACACAAATGCCCTGTTATGTGCTGCTGAATGAGGCAGTGTGTATACATTTATTTTTGTAATATTTTGGTCATTTTTAAGTGTGGTTATAGAGATGGTAAATATTTGTGCTGTTGTCAACTTTGCTAAAGCATTTTGCCATGTCCTGCGGTGTGGCATTTGAAGCTATTTTAAACATAATATATTCTTTTATGCATTCAGCTTTTGTGACCTTTGTGATATTCATTGACAGACTGTTTTTAGAATATTTGTACTTTTTAAAATTAAATTAGCCACAAAACAACTATTTAAAATGAACAAGTGAAGGCAAAAAGCTTATTACAAAATTTGAAAAAAATTATGGTCAGTCACAACCTAAAATATAGGTGATACATTGCACATTAACGTACTTGTTTGTTTTATTACTAAATTCTATAAAAACAGGCATGCCATGCAGTTTGTTTCTCATCTTGGATTATTTCACTGAGATTTGAGTTGTCACTTTAACTTTATCATAATGAAACCAACCTTGCTAAATTATGAATGAACTATGAGTTAATGTCTAAAAATGGCCTAAAGATTGTTCAGTGTTTTGACAGTCACTGTCAGGGCTATCTTGGGGCTTGTGTCATTTTCAGTGCTACTGACTTAAGATATTATTCATAGCTCACACTTTATTTGTTTACTATATGTTTCTGATTATCTCTAAGTGAATAGTCAATTTATTTAGGAAGAATGTCTAGTTGTCAAAAAAGCTTAGTCCATTTTAATTACTTGGTTAAAGTGTTTCATTAAAATCCAGTCAAACAGTTAAAAAAATGGTGTTGCTGCAAGCTTAGCAGTTGCACCAAATGACATTTCAGGAAACATTAAACTATATTATTCACAAGACCTTTATAACCTTAAATCAGTAATTAAACCTATTCCTCTGTTTGACAGCTATGACATTACAATTTACAGCTCGTTTTTGTTAATGAAGTCCCTTTTGCAGTAGAATTCCCACACTTTCTGCTTGAGGCGTCCTGTACCTCTGTTCCCCACAGGTCCACAAATACCTACCATCTGCTCCAGCCCAACCATCATCCTTTGTGCTTGAGTCTAGTGCCCAAACAGTGGATGAACACCCTTGGTGGTGGAGGAAAGAGTGGGGGTTATTGATGGGACCATCTGTGTCCTCTCTCCCTCTGTCTTGTTTGATAGACTAAGCCTGTCTCCTGCCTAGTCTTTCCACGCATGCCGGGCTTTTCACTCCACCCAACAAAAATCATCTTCTCTCCACCGACCTCACACCCTGACTTCACCATCCCGAACCTTAACAATGGACCGGAAGTCAAGGAATTATGTTTTACTTAGAAGCTAGGTTATATTATCTATGTCTATTCATAACATTGTTTTATAATTATTTTTTTTTTTAAATGGATTAGTTTTTTTTGTGCAACTTTAGGATCAGTTTCTCTCTTGCATGATTCATGGCTTCTATAATTTTTCATAGAATTTGCGTTTATATGGGGTTGATTAGATGAACTGTAATTTATAGAAAATGCACCCTATCTATTTTGTGAGTGCATTTTATTGATTGTGAACCAGAGCTGCACGATTCTTTGATGTTATTCTTTGTCAAATTCACTTTAATTTGACAATCACTACACAAATTATTTCAAATAGAGATCATGATTAAGAAGAGACCACTTACATTACCACTCAAAATAACATGTAATTTACTAATGTTCTGACAAAATTGCTCCAGTCTATTTAAAATGTTTAATTCTTTTCGAATGATTTATTTTAAAAACCTGTTTGAGTGAGTGGTACAACTTTTTTTAGACACTTTTCCCACACTTTAGACACTTTTTGATCGATGCAATCGTTATTTAAAGCTCCAAGTTCGCTTCCATAGATATCAGTGATTATATTTAAGCTATAAACTTTTATCCCAGTATTTCTCAGCGCTTCCACTAAGATTTTTTTTTTTGGAAGTCCAGACTTCCAGATGTTAGTTTTTGGAAGTCCCATGTATTATCTTTGGAAGTCCCAGGTATTATTTTTGGAAGTCCCTGTTACAGTATTACTACGTCGTAAAGCACAATAATTTTATGCCTGTTACATATTACTATTACATTACTATTATTGCTTGGTCTATCATTTCTTCGAAGCGTAGACGTTCTCGTAAGAATATATATATATATATATGGTAGTAGATGAAGGATCTGTAGTGGTAGATAATTATTAACATATCCACAAATTTCACGGAGGCGGAGCATTCCGTATCATGCACAGATAACCAGACTATTTTGGGGAGTTTCGGGAAAGTTTACCCGTCAATATAACGCATCTCTCACAGTTTCGCGATCCCCGCACGTTTGTGCATAGTTATCAATTAGTTTATGGCCATAGCTCTCGCTGTTGGCTTTCGTGATCCCCGCAGTAGGCGGAGTTTCAGTAGTTCGCGGGAATTACCATAGTTACATCACTAGTGTACATCTTGACAGGAGTTGTATGGCGAAAGAGATTAAGTGACCTGCTGTGTCCTTATCAATGGAGTCGCTTAGCATACACGCCTACGGCGCATGTGGTGATTTACAATGCATTTGGTCACTTTGCAATGCACATGTATGTCGAGCGCTCTGTGATCTGGCGTAAAACCATTAAACAGGACGTCCCGCGGACTTCCTGAACTTAAAATTTTGGCGTACGCTGGCGATTTTCGGACGTAAATTACGCCCGGACGCCCGTTAACGGAGGCGCTGATGTCATCATTTGAAAATTTATATCAGAAATAAATATTTTGACTGTTTTTGGAGCCGTTACATATCTTTACATAAAAGCGCGAACATAGATTTAAATGTTTCGGTGTGATTTTTGTCAAATGTTTAATAGACATAGCCGAATCGGTGTCATTTAGGAATGAGATTGCGTGTGTGTTTGAATTGAAATTGCTGTCTTTTAACAATTAATCACGCAGCTTTATTGTGAATAATTAATATGCTTTATTTTTACAATTCTCAATCAAATTTTCATAACATTTCTCTGGTGCCTTATGCAACATTTCTCCAGTCATGTAATCTGTTTAAACCTGCTAACATTTCTTACAATTGACCTTACGGTCACTTTTAGCCAATCTGCAACTCATGGATAGATCCAATTCCAATTCTTAGCATGTACATAAAAATGCTCTGGTCATATTCAGGCTTGTCTTTGCATGAAGCTCTTACTGTTTTAACAGATGGAATAGAAGGCCTTTTGTGACCCATCTTAGGCCTTAGACCTAAAATAAAAACCTTAGTAAGAGCAGTCCATGCTATGATGAAAGAACAAGCAGATAAATCCTTCCCTTGGGTCTCCTCATGGTTGCCAAAGAGCCCCTTCCCATAAGGCCTTGGTTAGAACTGATAAAACTAACCAGTGTTACAAGACAAGAAAGGCGATACTGCCTTGAATGAGTGCAGTTTTTGTCATGGGATAAAACAGGAGGTGCGAGATTTTGAGAGTCATAGAAGGTCTCACGTTTCGGTTCATCTCCAGTTTAATCTAATTGTTTTAATCTCTTCTAATCCTCTTTCTCCACCTAACTTGCACTCTTGCAGCTGAGAAGTTTGTTTTCTAGTGGAGTGGCCCTTCAAAAAGTTGACTGTAAACGTTCTGGAAGGACTTGAGCCTATTTTCGTGTTCTCCATGTGCTTAAACATCGTAATGCTTTGGCTTTTTGTTTGCACTGAGCTTGAGTGTTCTCACGTTGTTCAACGCTCACACATTGACCAGTATTGATCTCCTCTGATTGCCCAAGCAAAACCCTACGTCGTCCCTTAAATACTGGTTGGGATGAGGATTCATATTAGCTGGGCTAATTGTAAATGGCATTAATTCGAATTTTCTTATTAGACTGCATCAGCATGATTCACTGTATGCAATTTGGAAACGTGCAATCAGCTCTGATTCGCTTCACTGATACAATTATTGGCCATTAAGATAAGCTGCAAACAATCATAACTGCTGTAAAGGCTTCGGCCGTGATGGTGCATTTCTTTGGCATGCTTTAGTTTTTCATTTAGCTTTTCTTCTATCAGATTAATATGGTTGAGTACTTTTTACTTAGCTTTTTCCTGAGATGAAAATGTGATGCATCTCTCTCTCATTTACGTACTCTGTCCCAACAGATCAAAAAGCCCTGATGGTTGTGTGTGTGTGTGTGTGTGTGTTCCCTTAGCAACCATGCTGATGACTCTGTCATTGTTTATCGTCTGTTGCTCAAAGTAACCCAAGATGCCTCCTCGCAGCACCTGCATTCCCTCCCTAAGGCCTCACACTAAAGCAGCTTTGGCCTCCCTTGGGTTATTGTTGGGTACAAGCTACTAAGACAAGCTATCTTGGTTTCCTCTTTACAGTAGAGGTGCACGATTCTGGATAAACTGAGAATCAAGATTTTTAGTTTAAAATAGAGATCTGTTTTTTTTTCACGAGTAATATAGTATCTATTGTCACCAAATATAGATGCATGCAATTACAGTTGGAAAGAGGCAAGCTTTGTTTCTGATGTACATGTATAATCACAATGAAAGCATCCAAACTGCAATGTATTTAACAACTGTGCATCTAATGTGCAAACAATATGATTTATACTCCAGCATAGACTGTGTATAAATATGGCATAACCTGTATGTTTTTAAATGCTGAAGACAAATGCCACTATTTGAACCTTGAATGCCCGTTAGCGTTTTTAGTTTATTTGCATAATGTCGAGAACTGCCCAAACGTTTGACGCTCTCAGCCTCTCTCAATGGTTTCTCCAGTCATCTGTCAATCCCACAATTCACCTCGTGATGCTACACTGCCATAGGAATGAATTGAAAATGCTCCCTCTGCTACAAGCCAGTGAACACACACCGTTACGAAGGATCCTCTTCGTGAAATATAAAGACCGATATACATTTATATATACTGTGTGAAAAATATACTATATTTTTTGTTATAAAAATGTTTAAAAATGAAATGATTCATTGTACTAAAGAAATGTAAAAAATTATCTGGAAAATAAGATTAATAATTCAAAATTATTTGTATATGGCTTTCACAATAATTTGAATAATAAATGTTTTTTCATTCATTTAAATTTTTTACTTCTCCCCTTGAAATCCGTGGACTAAACTACTATCCATCCAACACCTAATTGGTGGCAAGTTAAGTATTGAGTTAAAAAAAAATGGTTTTAATATTTTTGTGGCTTTTAATTAGCATGATGTGATTTAGCTGTTTTAGTTTGTGTCTTTAAATTCATCCCCTTTAAAGTACCACTGCTGTGCCACATTCATTCTGATGGGTGCCTTTGGCTGCCACGTTTGCATCATTTTTTTTTCATTGTTCCACATCAAGTGTTGCTCTTTTAAAGAATGTCAAGTGAAAAAATCCTAACTTTTTAAAACGAGAACCCTGCTGTTTCATTCCACAGTGCTCCGTCTAGCTGTCTTTTGCAAGAACTCTTCTTATGTAAGCATCTGATCAGAGTCAGGTGAACTCTAAACCCAAAAATATAAAACATACTTATTTCTATATTGTATAACCAAGTTGGGTTTCTCTGCATGGCTCTTTATGTCACTCTGGGTGTGTATGATGGGATAAGGTCTACTAACTTGGCTGTTCGTGCAGTAGGACTGCTCCTGGCACTCAGCCCAGCGTGTCTTTGTCTTCATCCTACTTAAACTAATGCAATCCCAAACAATCAAAGTTTGGCAGCTACCACAAACAAGCAGCTTTTATCACGCTGACAAGTCAGACCCTGTTTGTCGTCATCAAATAGATGCTCAAAGAGTATTAGTTTAGGGGAAGAAAAGTTAAAGGTAGTAGAACTGCAAAGTCAAAGTAGTTCTAGGTTTTGGAGAGTTAGTGAAAACTTTGCTAGAGTCTGGTCTGATCCCGTGATGACGACATTACAATCAGTGGTTGAACTTAAATATGAGGAATGGTTTACGAGGTGATCATCCTTAAAAGCAGTTTGCAGTGAGAAAACGAGTTTGAGATGAATTGATTATGATATTTATAATAGTGATATTTTAATTTACATCAGCATAAATTAAACTTGTATTACTAAAACAGTAATACCTCGGTTTACGAGTTTAATTCGTTCCAAGAGCGAGCTCGTAAACCAAAATGCTCGTACACCAAAACAATTTCCCCCATAAGAACGCACTAAAAATCAATTAATTCGTTCCACGCGACCATAAATGCGACCACCTATTTCTCTAGGTGAACAATAGCGATCAGAATTCATTAATGTTTATAACGGGAGGTAAAACCTCTGTAAATCACTTATAAAAGTATCACTGTGGTGAATGATGCAGCCAAACCAAGCGATGCTGAGAGAATAAATGAGTTAAGGGGTGATAAAGGGGTTGGAACCATGTGACTGTTATGAGAGGCTGTTTAGGATATTTCTAGTAAAAATGCGCTCGACCATGCTGAGCGTTAGGACTTTTTCCACACAAAAAATGCACGTGGGGGAGGGAAAATGTTTCTCGTACACCGATACAATGCTCGTACACCGATTCGAACCTCCATGCTCGTACACCGATTTGCTCGTATACCAAGTCGCTCGTAAACCGAGGTATTACTGTATTATTTTTTTCTGATTAGTATGGCAGTCCCTTGATCGAAGGGAAATTCATCTACTTCTGTGGTTATTTCTTCCCAACCCCCCTCCTCTTTTCTCCTGCATTGACCTTTTGAACTTTAAAGGTCGAGGGGGTAGGCGGTGGGTTCCAGCCTGGCCTGATCAATAGCCAAAGGCCATGCTTTCAACAAACCTTCCTTGAAAAGATGTCTGGGTCCACTGGCGCTGAATCGCTGGGGGTAGCGATCTTTTCGACGGCAACGGTCAGGCATGAAATGTCAGAGAACGCTTTCCCTCGTCTTTGTGTTTAAGCCTGATTGATTATCATTTGTGGCAAAGGCACAGTCCTGTTCTTTATTTTATGTAACTCCTACAATGCTGTATCATTGCATTGATGTCACCAGAATGTCTTCCTTTTATGATTTTTTTGAATGCGGTTGCCTTTGCCCCTGGTTGTCTTTTTTTTAGCGTTGTTGTTGTTGGGAATTGTTTGCCATGGGTTCTGTCTATCTCTCCCACACGATAAAGCCTTTTTGTGGTGTGGGTGTGAGCTGTGGTCTCAAGATTCAGGGGGCTACATCTCATGTGCCGTTGCCTGGTCTGTGCAGCTCCAGAGGCAGAAACTTTAGACCGCATTTGTGGTTCCAGCCGCGGTTGTGTGGGACTCCCAAAGAAAAGGCCATTTATTGATACCAATCTGAGTGCTGTGGTTATTTTCTGAGCTTGCCACCAGCAGTCACTCTGAAAGCATATTATTTGGGTCCTTTTATGAAATTTAAATGGGTACTGCGTTACAACTCGGTCAACTTTAAGCCCTTGCACACTGATAAAAGTGTTAAAAAATTAGAAAGGAATAAAAAAAGTTTTATAATCCAAACAGAAGATTAAACCTCCCAGTTTATTTTTTCAGTAATTGAAATGATTCATTTTGATATTACAGAGCCATTATTCTATGAAATGGAACTGTTTACAATAAACTATAAAATGAGAGACAAAGTAAATAATGTAGGGTGCTGTATGTGTATGTTAGTTAGATTAGCTCAATGTTACACCAAAATACTTTTAGGTTAAAACTGTAAAAAGTATTTGCTCCTCCTCAAGAAGATTGCATGATTTGAAGTATCATGCTAAATGCATAGATTCTTGTCTACGTCTTATTTTCATTTGAACTGCAAAATGTTCTTTTAGAATACTTGAAACTCTTCATCACTACTGGAATATTTAATTTTTGTCTTATTTTGCAATGAGCTTCATGGCTGTCCTGCTGAGCAGTGACGTCTGGTGAGGGAAGTGTCTTATGGAGTGCTTTATCATAAGAGAGATGATAATGGAACCAGTTGTTTTCTATAGATCCATTATAAACAGACATTTCCCACTAGAGCAGCATCTCTTGCAGTACATCTCCTCTTGCTCATAGTCATCTCTTCCACCCCCTGTGCTGAGCTGCAGATGGTCTATACATAAATCTGCATGTGGTTGATGATCGTTAAGAGCTTTGAGATTAAGGTATATAATACAAAACTTTTCCTAATATGAAACTGTAATACTGCAGACCTATAGAATATGGATAGCTGAAATGGTTATACCTCACATACTAAATGTGTGTGTATATTTATATTAGTGCCAGCAAATCTGTTATTTGCAAAATAATTTTTGTACATGAAAAGTGCCACATTGACAATTAGAGTGGAGGCCAAAAATGACATTTCAAACCTTTAAGACTTTTGTTTATCGTCGGAGTACTGTAAAGATATTTTTTAGTACATTCATGCATTTGGCAGATGCTTTTATCCAAAGCGACTTGCATTGCATATAAGAAACACATTGACATTCTAATCAGTTCTTGCTTTCTCTGGGAATTGAACCCATGACCTTGTGTTGCAAGTTCCATGCTCTACTGTTTGAGCTACAGGAAAGCCTATTAAATCAAGCGATTTCTGTAACCCAATTGACAGTCTACGCAACTACTACTTTGACCCTTCAAAAATTACGTAAAGAGATTGTAAAAGTAACTTGTATGAATTGACTGGTGTTGTCCAATTTTTCTGAAAAGACATGATCACTTATAGAGACATATTCACTGTAGCAAGGTTTGTAGGGAAGGAGGTGGGAACCAGCAAACGATCAATGGACGAAACAAAACACAATGTAAAGTCTGGGCCTGTTCTCTCTTGTCTTGCACTGTCATCATTCCTCCTTTTATCCTTCCAGATCTTGTTCCGTAAGAGACTGGAGTCGCCACGGCTTCGCTGTGTTGCTTTCTGCTTGCCACATTCACATATGAACATTCATTAACTCAGATATAACACATCAGATATGGTCAATGGAAACTCAAGCAACCTTGCTTGATGTGCGAGAACCAATGAGGTTCATTCTTGTGTGTTACGTAGCAGGTTTCTCAAGAACCAATTAGGTTTGTTCTCGCACGTCAACCATGTACGGTTGAGATTCTGTTTATGTTCACTGAACAATGTTTGTATGTGAATAAAATCCTACATTAAATCTGTTCACATTTAGATATCGTGTCTCCTTTTTACTAAACTGTTCAATTCATATGAATTAATTTCACAATCTCTATGAACTTTTTGAAGTGACTTTTTGATAGTTGTAAATGGAGGGACAGAAATAGCTCAGGTTTTATTCAAATTATTTTAATTTGTGTTCTGAAGATGAACGAGAGTAAATGAGAACAGAATTTTTTCGTTTTTGGTGAACTAACCCTTTAAAATGGCTTTTGAACGAAAGCTTGCTTTTCACTTTTTCTTTTGAATTCACGATTGTATGTACTCTGTGTATAGGGAGCAGATTTACTGACCGCCTTTTTTATAAGATAAGATATTTGTCAATGACGCTCAGGATCTGCTGTGCACAAAATCCACAAAAACATCGTCCTGTCCGTCATCTCTCTTACTCTGTTCATGTGATAAGTCAAGTCACCTTTAATTATATAGCGATTTCTACAATACAGATCGTTTCAAAGTAGCTTTACAGTGGCCACATGAAAACATTATAAACAAAGTTTGTTTGATTGATTTGATTGATAATTTGATTATTATATTGATAATTCAAGTCTAAGTGAGTACTGACTCCTGCTGCACTGTGCTGTGACTCTGGAGCGGAGCAGATGCTTTCAGTTTATGGTTGTGGCATGATTAGAGTCCATTGTCTAATTCAACTGAATGGTTTTTATGTCTGTAGAACGGTAAAATGCCACTGGGGGTGGTGTGCATGTAATTGAAACGGTGTACAGCTGAACACAGTCTAACGCTGGTAACGCAGACTATCGTAGCAAGCCTAGCAAATTATATTGCTACAGTAGAACCCCGACTTACGAAAATAATCCGTTCCGAGGTTGGCTTCGTAAGTCGATCTTTTCGTATGTCGGTCAGGCTTTTGCATGTTAATTGCCTAATCCATTCCAAGTCTTACAAAAACACCACATTTAGCATGGGATGAAGCGCATCCCAGCTCCATACTTCTAAATTATCCCCCTTTTCAACGCAATGTAAAGCATCCTCTTGTTCCTTTTCACTTCAGCAACAATCTTCACATCCATGGTGAGTGATTAGAAAAAGTTTAACTCGGCACAATGCTGACCAATAGGAAAGCAGGATTGTAAAAAGTGTTCCGCTTCTTACATGGACTATTCCAGCCATCCTGTCATTCAGTGCGAAATGGACTATTCCAAAACTTTCCATCTGAGAGAGCTGACGGATGATTAAGGTAAAAGAGATCGGCTGAAGATTGTATATATAGTTTATTGAGTGAAATACAGGGAATTAGTGCCAATCGTTGAAGTTTTATCGATCATGCGTAACCACACATCTATGCACCTTTAATAAATTACAGTTTTGGATTATTCCCTGAGTGAGACATCATTGTTCTGACCGGACAAACTGTAGCCTTCATCCAACCCGAACCAAAATCAGCGCGAATTTCAAAACAAAACTCGGAAATGTTTTTTCGCATCTCGATCATTTTGTCGGTACTCGGGCAAAAAAATAAAATAAATCTTTTATTGTATGTTGAATTTTTCGTACGTAGAGCGTTTCGTAAGTCGGGGTTCTACTGTATTTGTTTAATTTATTAACCTGTCTTAAGTTATGTAGCCTAATTTGGTCGGTTAAATATCTATGCATTTAACGAAACTTAAATTAAAAGTGATTTGTTGTTCTTTTTGTTTTTTCAAAAAGTCTTACAAACCATGTTGTTTCTCCCTTGGCTATTTGCTTTCTCACTGGAGTAGCGTTGCCTCCGGTTTTAACAGCTGTAACTATCCCCTTGATTTATTCATTCACTTTTACATAATTTTTCTCTCACATGATACAAAAATGCCGTCTCAAATGCAGCGCGATGAATCCGCAAGAGGGACGTTTTCTAAGGTTACGGAGACACCAGTCTCCATTGTGTTAATCAGGTTTTGCTATCTGCTGATTTCCATGTAAAACTACCCCCTGTGCTTTGGCTCAGCACAAAGTAGCAAGGTAGTGCGCATTACACCGAAAAAAAAAGTCACGATAGGGCTATGTAGGTCTTTGTTTTTCAGGTTGGGTGGAAAAGGAGCACACTTGCTTTGACATGTCTCCCAGTAGACCTGGTTCAGTTTTATAATGGCTCGAAGTAACAGGGCTGACAGCAGAGTTGAGCATTGCTCTGCTTAAAAGAACAGTTACTCAAGGACACAGGCAGCTAGCACTGAAAATAGACTGTGCTTGACACTGTGAACACTAAAGTGTTTTTGCACTCACTTGTATTCACGTTGGAGCGCTGCTGTTTTTGCCAGAAGAGAAGCTCTTGAGCATGAGTGAGATGGGGATGCGGTGCGTGTTTGCTAGAGACACACTGACATTGCCAACAGAGAAGTGCTTCATTTTGAGAATGCAGTTTGTGATAAATCTTCATTGGTCTAATTGCGTAATGCACCGCCTGAAACAAATTACTTCTAGGCAAATTATCTAGTTTAGATGAGAGGTTTTAACTGCTCTAACTGTTATTGCAGTTAAAGAAGAAATTTGTTTTTCGACAGTGCACTGAAGTTCAGGAGGCTGATTTCTGAATGCGTAGTCCTTTTGGATCTCGGGTTTTACTCAACCTAGTGAGCTATCTTTTTATATACTGTCTACATTGGAAGCTTCTTAGGTAGAATTTTACCACAAATGCAACGTCATATGTGATTGATTAGAAATGCTGTTCTGTTAAATGTGAAAATAAGTAGAAAGGCTGAATAATTTTAAAACATACTCCCAATAATATTTTTTTTACAACAAAAAGTGTCTTCACAGTGTAACAGTTATTCTCTACTAACTACAGTAATACCTCAGTTTACGAGTTTAATTCGTTCCTAGAGCAAGCTCATAACCCAAAATGCTCGTGCTCCAAAACAATTCCCCCCTATAAGAATGCACTAAAAATCAATTGGATCGTTCCACACGACCATAAATGCCCATTTTAATGGCCATTCAAGTGCAAATGAGTGAGTTTTATTATAATAGTGCAGAAAACAAACAAAGTGATAATCCAGAGTGAAGGTAATGGAACACGGGAGACGGGGAGCCATGAATGAACGCGGGAAACGCGAACGAACGTGGGAGAGCCAAAGACAGCACAGACAGGAGTGGAGAGAAGTGAACTAAATGGGCAGATGATATGAGAGTCAGGTGTGACGGTGCTCACTGACCACGCCCCCACTCACACACACACACACAGGCAGAACTAGGAGACAATGAATTCATGAACCGTGACTGCTTAGAGTGAGGATTCTTTCTATATGCTGGACTGTACGTGTATATTTCACTACGTGAACAATAGCGATCACAATTAATTAATGTTAACAACACGAGGTAAAACTGCTGTAAATCACTTATAAAAGTATCACTGTGGTGAATGATGCAACCAAACCAAGCGACGCTGGGAGAATGAACGAGTTAAGGGGTGAGAAAGGGGTTGGAACCGCGTGACTGTGTTATGAGAGGCTGTGTTTAGGATATTTCCAGTAAAAATGCGCGCGAAAATGCTGAGCGTTAGGATTTTTCCACACAAAAATGCGCGTGGGCGAGGGAATATTTTTCTTGAACTCCGATACAATGCTCGTACACCGATTTGACTTTCCATGCTTGTACACCGATTTGCTCGTATACAAAGTCACTCGTAAACCGAGGTATTACTGTATATCCAAAGTATTAGGTGAACTATTCAATGTTCTATTTAATAGCTCAGGTTTTATGGATATTTGTATGCACTTTTTATAATATATATATATATATATATATATATATATATATATATATATATATATATATATATATATATATATTCTGTTTGATCTGAACCAGTGTTTATAATGTAATTTGGGATTAATGCATCTTTACATTGACAGTGATTAAATTACTAGAGGTCGTCAGGTCGCTATAGTGTAGGTGTTCCTATATTTCACCCGTTATTGCAAATAAAGAAGTTTTGGTGTCATTGTCATTATTTTGGACAAAAATGAAGTTTTAGAATTAGATCTAAATTGGAACACAAACATCCTCCTAGGTAAAAGTTTTTTTCTTTTAGTACTGAAAATAATCATCCAAACGCAGTGATTTTGTTTTTACTGTGGTAATGATGCTCTGCATAGTTGCATCATGATTACTCATTCATTGTGCTTTTAAGGGTCAGTTTACAGTGTCAGAGCATCAGACCATTTTAATCAGTGTGACCTGTGGTAGTGCTATTGGCCCTCTGGAGGAGGGTGATTTGTTGTGTTTAATGGGTTGTCGTTATGGTGATGAATGGTCAGCTGGATCAGATACAAACATTTGTGAGGAGACGTTTTGGTTTTGCACACTGGTGGACAGCGGCTCTGCTGATAAATGAACCCGTTAGGGTCTCACCTGCATATGCGATCTTCAGGGAATATGGCAGAGGGCTGTATACATTCTACTTCAACAAAAGATTAATCTGTGAAAACCGCTACCTTGTAATGGCACCTGATGGTTTAGCTAAAATGGGCCTATTATTTGTCTGAATTATTTGTCTAGTAGAACTGAGTTCATAGATTGTATATTATATCAGTACCTTGAATTTAATGCAAGTGGCTATTTGTAACCAGTGCACATTAATGAAGAGAACTATCACATGCCCATTCTTCTGCTTTTTAAAGGCCGCTCTCAATGTTGCATTCAGAATCAGTTGCAGAGATTGCTGGAAACTCAAAGGTTCCTGGCTGTCATGGTAGAAGTTATGGATGACAAACCTAGTTGAATGGAGAAGTTGTGGTGTTTTTTTCAGTTGGCCAAGATCACAAGCAGTTCTGTTTTTGCAAGGTTGATTTGAAGGTGGTGGTCTTTCATTCATGCCAAAATGTCTGTTATGAGATATGAGCAGCTATCTTCAGATTATCTGGATGCAATGAGAGGTAGAGTTGTGTGCTGTCATAAGCATGGCAGTGATAGGAAAAGCCATGTTTCTGAATGACAGATCCAAGTGATGATGTGTATATGTAGATGGTCCAAGCACTGAGCCCTGAGGCACCTCAGTTGTTAGATCTTGACCCATTGGACTGCGTTTCTTGAGGATTGACAGGAGGATTTGGTGGTTAATTACTCATGCATTGTTTTGTTTAGTTACAAGTTGGAAGGGAGACCACACAAACATGAACATGAAGTGATTTATGTACAGTATTTTTTTAGTATTGTAGCTTGTCATTTATGAATCTTTCAAGTTTGTTATTTTTATTTTATTTTCAGAGAGCGAGAGACAGAGACAGAGACACATTGGTCTGTGGATCATATCTGTCGTTTCCCAGCTGTTCCTTTGAGATAAGAACCTACATTCACATTAACCCAGACCTTATTCAAAGCCCTGTCCCATAACTCGCTTTCTAAAAGCTTTCTAAAGATCTTTACGCAATACAGCTTTTTTTGGGACTTGTTTGAATACATCACAGGTTTGAAACTAAGCACATGAAACAATCTGTGGACAAATCTTGTTTATTAGATGGCTTATAATCCAAAATTAAATAAATTTTTGGACAAAGGCATATTAGCATGTATTTTTATTACACAGAGAGATTTTCTTCACATTTTTGATTAGCATGCAGTGTGATATCATGTCAATCTAATGATTCATGTTATGTCAGTCTGTACCCTATTTGAGATTAACTAGCGTCCTTCCAGGTTGCAGGGACAAAATATCCGTTCTTAATGGTGGAGTGTAGTATACTTTAGCACGTCATAGACATCCAAAATAATTGTCCGTTTAAAATATATTGCAACCTAACCATAATTAATCCAAATATCTTTTATCTTGTTTTTAAGTTTAATTTCTCAATTTAATTCAAGCATGAACCGCAAAGACTTCACATCCCCTAAATGCATACTTTTCCTAGGACATAACATCGTAACTGCCATATATTGTTTGTTGGTGATTTATAAAGTACAGCCGAGTTCTGTTCACTAAGACCTTTTGTTTCAGCTGTTGTGTTTTCTACAGTCAAGAGAAGATCCTATCATTGACATAAAAGGCAGAACAACAGGAACAAATGTGATGTAATTCTAAACGACAACCACAACATAATGCATGACATGCCAATAGTACATCTGCTCAGTCCCAGGGTAAAAAAATAGGCTTTATCAATTAGTCAATAGCACTCTTATAGCTTTTCTTTGTGTTTGTTTAAATAGGTAGGTGAATAAAGACATCCTGTTGAATTGAATGTAGTTCTTGGAGTGCTCCACCTATTTTTTTCTTTTCAGTGGCGGGTTTTTGATTTGAATACAAAGTATTTGTTTTTGTCTTGACAGCCTGTCATATATAGGTGAAGAACTTTGGTGTAGTTTGAGTCATTTCTCAATTTTCCCATCGCATAAACTACCCGGTGGCACCCTCTGCACTACAATTAGAGGCCCTGGGTTCACGTTGGCTGCTATCTCCTGCCCTGAAGGGTTGATACTTTCTCATTTTACCTCTAATTACGTTTTTGTTACGGTGGATCTAACATACCATGACAGGTATTCTAGCACAACAGGCTTGGACTTGAATGTAAACGCTGTCCTTCTAGGGTTACTCTCTTTGGACTTCTTTACTTGAAAAGATCTGTTGATGTGATGATTCTTTTTTTACTGGAAGGAGGATTGTAGGGAATGGCTTAAATGAACACCGTTTAGAAGATCTAGAATATAGTTTCGGATGAGCACCGATGGGTAATGTTTGCCATGTGGCCCTGTGGTATTTCAGTTGTATTGTTCCTCTGAAGTTCATGATGGCCCTCATTGTGTAATTTGTCTTTTATGCACACATGTCTTGTCTTGTGTATAATTATATTTCTCTTGTATGTCTGGGTTTAGCCCTTTTATTGTTTAGAATGCTAAATTGAATTCCAACCCAGGAGGCATACCCTTTATTATCCCTTACATGCTTTTATTAACCCTACAATAGTTTTTCCATTTAAAATATGACTAGTTGATGCATAGCGAAATTGATACTTTTCAGCTAGGGCTCATTATATTGATAAAGTTACATCAAAGACATTTATAATGTTACAAAATATGTTGGTCTCAAATAAATGCTTTTCTTTTAACTTTTAACACTGCCAAAGTCATAATTTGAGTTTTTCCTGCCCTCCATATTGCAGATGAAAGAAAAAGTATCTACCATAAAGCACACAATTGTTCTTAATTAAGTCACTTAGATGTAGATAGGCATAGATTACTTTCATCTGTCAGTGTTTCTTGTACAAATAGGATGCCTGCTCATTACATTAAATGCAAATGTCACAACAGGGTCCAGCGGGAGCGCTTAGTTTTGTGAAGATGGCCCAGCTAATAAAATCTATAATAAGTGAGATTCATGGCTTTTATAATAGAACAGAGTTGCTGCTCTGTCAAAACGTTCATTAGTTTTGCAATCATGCAGCATTTGAACCTGTCCAGCCAGCCTTGATCTGATTAATGACAGTTGGCCTTTTAGTTGTAAATGGCACATAGCAGATTAGCTTTAGTGGTTGTTGGTGTTATCACCTTTGTGGGGTTACTGAACACCAGGCTGTATTGCTTGGCCCCATGGGACACGATTTTAACTGCGGGGGACCCCTTAGATTTGTGTCAGTATATTGGATTTGTGTTCCTCCTGCTGTCTATGCAGAGGTTAATGAAACATAACAAATGTTTAATGTTATTGTTTAAGAACTTCTTCACTTGCATTATTTAGCCTAGTATTCGTTTTTGCTGTGGAATTGCAAAATTTCACTTATGTCTACAATTTTGATGTCATAGCAACCTTATTTTCAGCTAAACATAATTGATATACATTGCTCTTATGAAAAATAATTACTCCTAAAATTTTAATCATATCGCCCACATTATTTTAAATAATCGTGGTTTAAATACTGGCCAAAATAACCATCCAAAATTTTTTTTTTCCATAATCAAGCTACCCTAGAATGTTGTGACTGCTAATGTTCTCTGACAGAACAACCCCATGTTTACTAGGCAACGAAGTAGCGTGACAGGTAAACTTAATGTGACCCTACTGGAACATTGGTCTGACCTTGTGACCCTTAAAATCTGGAATACACAATATAACATAAACAGATTTTAAAACTATGATTGACTTGATTTGCTGACTTTATAAATTATTATAGAGAAAATTTTGCATTAGCAGAAAGTTTATGTAGATTAGTTCTACAATGCCCGTCTTGACAAGTTTACCAACTTTGTGTCCTGCATTGTTACCCCCCCCCCCCCTCCCAAAGAAAAGATGACTCGCCTTTATATTAGGGATGCACAATACATCAGTACCATTTACTTTGTTAGCCAGTAGTAGACATTTGTTTTATTGTAAAGGTCAGTGTTGAATAAATGTATCAGTAAATATTAGATATTTTCGTTTTCATGCTCATTTCTTCTTTCTTTTTTTATACATTAAGATTACCATTGCCATCAATAAACTTTCACTTAGTTCATTATTCTGATATCTACTCTCTTCCATCTTGCTTTGATTTTTGTGCCACTCTAAAGCGGCCACCTATAAGCACTGAGAAGCTAAGCGGCAGGAAAGAATCCATAACGCGTTTCCATGCGTTTAAAAGATCTGAACATTTATTAACTGTGATGCAATTTATAGTCCACATGGCTTTGGAAATCACAGATGTTAAGGGAACCATTAGGATCTCTGTAAACTAAAAAAACATAGAAAACGGTCAACAGAAAGTGAGCAATCCTCTCTACTCACCTCCTCACTACACGGTCTAACTAAAACCAGAAATCACTACCATGTGACCAACCATCACATGCACAAACGCACACTCAAAATACAAAATAAGACAAAAAATGTTGCCCTTGCACTCTCATTTAAACGATACGTCGTAGTGATGTGAATTGTGCAGTAATCATTGGCTTTTCGCTTTGAAAAGTTTGCAAATGGTTGAAAATTGCATTACAACGCACAACAAGATGCAACGTACTATATAGCTTGACATTTCTCTTCAGGTATGTGAAAGGGCCTTTAGTTTAAGTGACCGGCACTGTTTATGGTCTGTGGAGCCTGTCAGTGGTGTTCAGTGTGTTAATGGATTGGATGAGCTGCAAATTTCGGCTGGTGAGGGATGGAGTTCTGCAGGTGTGTCGTACACAGTATGTAGAACATTAGACCGTGCAGATGTTTAGAATGAACCGTCCAGGTGTTTGTGTGTGGGATTGAACCGCCTCACGTGTGGTCCGTGAGGCCCTGTCAGGCTGCACTACTGGCCCCCCAAGCGCTGAATGCAGTTTCTTGAATAGAGTCATCACTTCAAACAATGCACTGCAGGGCATTTGGAGTTGCTGCTTCAGAAGATTAATTTACCATTTTTTCCATTTTTTTTTTTTTTGATCTCTGGTTGCGAGGAGATCTGAACCTTTTGATGTAGTGTTTATAATAGTTATTGACCTCTTAGATGTGGGGAAATGCCCCATCTAATTACATGAGAAGATCTGTTTGCGTTCCACACGTTTCCAAGGGTCTTACTCCAAATGTGGCATGTCCTGGCTGCTCCCTCAAAGTTACTTTAGTTTCTAGAAGGGAGAGGGAATGAAATGTTATCCTCTGTTCTCTTTTTCACACTCTTCTCGCTGACATTTTCCAAACAAAGGAAGAAAGTGAACCCAAGCAGCATACAGTGTCATCTTGCAACATAGTGGTACTTTCTTCGAGGGAAAAAAAAGTGTGAGAGGGAGCAGTCATTTTCCCAGTATGAAACTGTAGTCTGAAAGCATGTAAGCTTTTTTTTTTATGCTCTTCTCCTCGTTCTTCCCCGAAGGGCAGTCGAAGCAGCTATGTTGGCCTGGATATGAATCACTGAAAGAAGGGCCCGTTGAACATTTATGCACCTGACATCTTTCACATTTTTGCTTTTTCTCTCTCTCTCTCTCTCTCTCTCTGTCTGTCTGTTGATTTATCTTTTTACCTTTAAAGACATATTTAAATATTATATGAAAAACTTAATGTTACAAAAAATGATGATGATAGGATATAATTAAAACTAAAATAACAATATTGAAACTGGCTGATTTTTGTCTGGAAATGTGATGTCTTTCATGTTTCCAGCTCCAACAGATATCAGAAAGCAGCTGAATAAACAACCTTTCCCTTTATAATATAATTATAAATCTCACATTTCTACTGCTCTACATCGTTATTTTGGTTGGGTTTGAATGATGACTCTCATGGACCACCGTGATTATTCTCAGTGATTGATGTTTTACACACATCTGCCTGGAGTGGACCTCTCCTACAGAACTATATTGTTAACTTCTTTATTCTTTTTAATTTTGGGACTTTCTTACAATGTCAATTTATGTATCAGTTTCTCAACTTTCTCACTATTTTCTGTTATGTTTGTTTTACTTTTAAAGATACAGTAAGTGATTTCTGAAAAAAAAAACAATGTTGAAAATTTTTATAAACACATTAACAAACAATTATGCAAATATTTGCTAAATGTTTGTTCTATGTGTGCCGGAAAAAATGTTTGTACACAGGGACAAAGAATAAAGTGGATTGGACCGATCCACAGAGCACCAAAACACTCTTGTAGCCAATAAGCAATAGGGGATTGAATGTGCTCATCATGGGGGAGGAGAAGTGAGGAAGTGGGACATCTGTAGAAAGACTGTAGAAAAAGAGATGGCTGAGATATTACTATAAAGGGAAGAGTCAGATGAAATTGAAAGAAGGGTTACGATCAGGTAATATTGGAATATTAAGACGTTAGACTTGTTTTTTCTTTGTGGTTTCGCATAAAGATACAGTGGTACCTCGAGATACGAAATTAATCCGTTCCGAGGCGGCCTTTGTATAATGAGTTTTTCGTATCTTGGAACACATTTTACATGTAAAATGGCTAATCCGTTCCAAGCCCTCCAAAAACACCCCATTAAATTTCATATTAAGCTAAATTGACCTTTAAACAATGAAATAACGTAAAATGTCGAAGCTTACGTTTCGAGTGAGGCTATCTCCGAAAGTGGCGGCAGAGGAGGAGGAGGACAAACGGCAGATAACGTACGTACGTACACTTAACTTTACAAAAACACATAAAAAATGTAAAGTTTCGTGTGCGGAGTGGCTGAGCTAAAGCACGCCAGCACGTACGTATAGAAGATACACGATGGGAGGGATGCTGTCCAATTAGAGAGAAGGATCTCATGGCTTGGCTAGCATCAGGAACCAATGGGAGAGCAGGAGGATGGTGGCGAGTCTACTATAACTAAGATGGCGGCGTGCGGCACGAGTTTCAAAATTGTTATGTGGCGAATCTCGGACTTCCAGAAACCTTTCGTATCTTAAACTTTTCGTATGTAGAGCAGTAAAATTTTTCGTCTTTGCTTTCGTAACTTGGATTTTTCGTAAGTTGAGCCTTTCGTATCTTGAGGTACTACTGTATGCTATGCTATAGAAACCTGTTTGGAAATGGTTTACAGTTCATTTTTATGACATAGTGAACTGAATTACAGAGCTAAAACCTTATAATGTTTAGTCAACATGAAATCAAAATGGGCAGTTCTTATTTTTTATAGCACTATTGATTATAAATGAATTATTCATGATTTCATATGCCCTTGTAATTTTTAATTAAAGTAACTTCCCCGCCCTCTTGCTGTGAGATCTCATCTCTTCTCTGATTTAGCTGTGGGACAACCTGTCACTTACATGAGATCACAGCAGTAGCAAACCACAACCATCCAACAATCCAATTGATTCCCAATGGACAAGTTCCACCCTAAATTTATTTTTAGAGAAGCAGTTTCACATCAGAGAAGAGAAGGTTATTGCACACAACTTCTGTTCCAACTGTAAGTTTTCTATCCATTCAAATTGTTTGAGTTTATGATCCAGTTTCTCCCTAATATATACTGAGGTTTTGACATGGTTTAGGTTACTGAAAATGTCTAAAAGAAATAACGGATCTGAGTTTGTCGATTGCAATATTGTTTTATTTTTTTTTCATATACATTTGCTATACTTGGCCAAAACTATATTAGACTCCCTACTAAACTCATTTATTTGTCTTGAATAAATAACCTTCTAATATTTATTTGGCCTTGGCTGACCACATTATTGAGGATTTTGATACTCTCTAAGTCGTTTTATTGGCAGCTGTGCTTAGCCTCAGTCTAAAAAAGGAATTTCCAAACATTGAGTTTGTTTTCATGGATCTGCTATTGATATACGTTTAATATTTGAGGAGAGCAGCGAGTAAGTGGAGGAGATTTAAGGTCAGAGGAGTTCAGGCAGTATGGTGTAATTTAGTCCTGTTGAAGACCAGAACAGGAAGGAACTGCTTCTCAGTAGGTTAGTAGACCACAGTCTGTCCAGACCGTGAAGGCATATACAAAAACTGCCTAGGGGCCAGTCTTTCCTGTTTATGTGTGTTTGTGTATCCAGGCCTCCAGACCATCTCAGGAAATGGTAATGAGCTAATAGCTGGATGCAGTCCTCTGTGGTTCAGAGTTCTTGCTGGGTCTGAGGAAGACTTGCAGTCAGATAAAACAATGTGCAAACCCCATGTTCGTTTTCTTGCCACTAAGTGAAATGGCTTTAGAGAGAATAGACACATTTTCGACTGGCTGGCTGGATTAATAGTTCAGATTTTTACTTGCTCACTGGTCCCTTCACAAATAAAACCAAATAGTAATTGTTAGACATATTTTGAAGTATTATATTTTTTGGACGAATTTTGTTTTTAAATGCATTAATTTAGTATAATATTATTGATTTATATAGGGCGTGGTGCCCTTCTTGACACCAGGCCCTTGTCCAAAGGTTTTGGACTCACTGTGTATGCAGATGTACTATAACCCTCCTGCCGTGATTCTCTAGATGGCAACTTCGCCGCCTTCGCTCCAGTTAAGCCTTTCTACTTGAAGTTCTTTATAATCCAGTAAATGGTTCTTTTAGGTGCAATGCTCATCTCCGTAAAATATCAGTGTTGAATGTCTTCAAATCACAGTTAAAAACCCACCTTTTCACTCAAGCTTTTAATGCATTGCCTCGGACTTGACTATGATCTTATTTTTTCTTTGTTTTGTTGTTTCTTTGTTGTCGTTTAATATATATCCTTTTTATTTTTTAATTAATTTATTATTATTATTATTATTTTTTCTTCTTCTGGAAAGCGCCTTGTGCACCTTTTGGTGGTTGTTAGGCGCTATATAAATAAATTTTGATTGATTGCAATGTTCTTTGCAGCAATTTCCTTTCATGTGAGGCCATTTTGATGCAAAGTAATGATCAAATCACCTTTATTTAAATAGCACTTTTCACAATGCAGATTGTTCCAAAGCAGATTTACAGTGATAACAGAAAATATGCAACAAAGATTGTTTTGACTGTACAGCAGCTCTAGAAGAAAGTTATTGTTCTGTTTAAGGAAGTTCACTGTTGATTCATATTGTAAAAATCATTAGCTATTAATTTAGCAGCCGACATATGACAATCTTTTCAATTGAAAACAGAAAACATTTTATGCTTTATGGCCAATCATTTACTTGACAACAGTGTTTTGGTGGCCTGAGAAGTAACCATTGCTAATTCAAGAACACAATAATTGGAAGCACTTCTTTCATCCTTTTATAGCAATCACTCTGCTCTCATAATCCAAGCAGAATGACAGTGATTTCTTGTTTGTCTACAATTTCACATGTGCTGATAATATTATCAGTGAAATTGTTAGCTGGTCATTTTATGCCAAGGCTTATTATTATTATGTTTTTTTTCTATTATTATTTTATTTTAATGATTTTGGGGTGAAAGCTGACCTAGACATGTTTTCTTGAGATTCTACCACTTATAAAGGGTAAGAATTTTTGCATTCCGGTTGTGTAAATTCAGTTTACTCTGGATTTGCATGCCAGTAATTAATAATTTTATATAAACGTAAAAAATACTGACTAATTATAACTTAAATGTAACTAATTTAATTTGACTTCCTGATTAAACTAGCATATAGCAAGAGTTTGGTCTGTATTGTTTCTGTTAGGCCTTGTTTTGATTTGCAATGTGAATTGCACGGTTCACTGGATACCTTCTAGTTTCTGGAACAAGATAGCTTGTTAGTAGTAGAATGTGGACTGACTCGCTGTTCTTTTAGCTGTCAAAAGTGAGCAGACTTTCCCTGATGCACTGTAGATGGTTAATCAATCTGGCCATGGGCGATCACATTGCTCCTTAGCACTGGCGCAAGGCCGACTGACTGATGTTTCCCAGCTGTGCTAAACTGTATAAAAAATATTCCCCCAGCCACTGTCCACTTGTTTACCTGTCTTCAAAGAAACAGTCACTATCTATTATGGGTATGAAAGGAGACCCTGGGGTTTCATAAGTTGAAGTGCACATAGTTATAGTGCATACTAGTGGTGTTCAGATAAGATAGATCAATAACAGATTGTTTTTGCGGGGCATTTTTATAAAAACTACATGTTACAAGGAGGTTGTTTACAGTAGTTTTAGACACAGTATAGAGAAGTACATGTCACACTGCATTGCTTAACATGTCCTATCAGTTACCCATAGTTTGGCACCTCACTTTGGTAATTGAGGAAACGTGACAGTCTGGAAAGTATTCCCCATGCTGAGTTGTTAAGCAGATGGCAGTTCTGCGTGACCCAATGCATTAACACAAGTCTCCTGACAAATGTTGCTATTTCAGGTAGCGCTGAGGAGATACTGTGCATACAGGATTCTGGTACAGGATGTCCCACATAGCTTTTGCCACAGACTGAATAAGGAGAGAGTGTAACATCCAGCTGTTATTGGTATATGAGAATATTGAAGCTGTCATGATAGCATAGATATTATCATTTAGTGACCCCTATTCCCCTTACCCTGATGTTAAAAATATTATTTAGGTTTTACAATTTATATTTTAGGTGATACATTTTAGCAAATGTTTGCAATAATCTCTTTTTGCATTTCTCTATTTATTGTAAGCATTTTTGCCTGATAAAATTCAATTGTAAGTTGGTTTCTAAAAAATGTTTTATATTCTTTTTTTTATAGCAGTTGAAATTTTTGTGGTAATTGTACCTTCCATCTCGCGGTATTAAATTCAGCATGATGTCTAATCTTACTAGTCTGCTGTTGTGGTTCTTTACTACGGAATTCTTTCTTTTAGCGTGCAGCGTCATAAAAAGTTCAAAAATGGTCGCAGTTATCTCTAAATGGACCCCAGACCCTGTTGTTTGCCCATGTAGTTTCCTGCACTTTAAAGAAAAGCATGCAATCTGTGATAAACACTCATCCCAGCTAGTAGCTATCTTAGCAACCCACCTGTGAGTGACTAAATTGTTGAAGCTAGCTGTAGACAAAGTGGAAGGATGATTAGCTTGGATTCCACATTCAGGTCTTGTTTGTGCAGTATCAGACGGCTCACAGGTGCTCACATCTATCTCTCTGTTTGAAGTGGATCACAGGGGCTTTGATCAGACACATGGTCTCACACATGCTTGAGCACACCGACTCCATGCAGATGTTTACCATACACATGACCTCACAGGGCCAGGAATGCTCTTTGTAATCGCAGAGGGTCACTCGATACTGGCGATACGATGGGAAGCTGAGCGCAGAAAGTTTTATATTGCTCTTGGAATCTTTTTGAATGTCTTTGAGGCTATGGTGTATTGTGGATTATGTGACACATTTTTAGTCAGTGGGTTATTAGTTCAAAATATATTAAGTTGAATAGAAAAAAACAAAAAATCCCAGAATGTAGCAGTTGACCAGCCAGACAGTCGTGGAAGTTCCTCTTTTTTTTATCCCTTAACTCATATTTGATCACCAAAATACTTTTTTTGTGTGTGTGTGTGGGGTAACAAATTATTTGTGCCTTAAAATAGCTTAATGTAACTCTACCCCCTTGCTTAATTTAATGTGTTACCATGAATATGCAAATTAGCCCAGCCTCCACTCACTCACACCAGCTCAGAATAGCTGATCCACTAGCTCAACTTTACTGTAGTAATCATCTTATAATTCATCTGCTATATTGCTAGATGTTTTCCATATCAACAGGAAAAATATAATGGTTATATAACTCTCTTGAGACTCCCCGCTTCAGAGAATAGTTAATGATAAGCTGAAGTCCGTCCACACGTTGACTTGATTGGTTACAAGGTAGTTTGTGACGTAAGAAACATCAGCAATGCGTGACATTCAGCAAAACCTTAATTCCGTGTTTTTTAGACAGTCTTTTTTTATTTCAGGTTTAAGCAAAAACTACTTGGCAATGGTGCTGACTTGATTTAAAAAAAAATCATCTATGAGAAGTGCTACAGTATTACCATCAAAACACCAGTTTAGCAACACAATTGCAGCTTTGAACAAATGTCAAGAAAATTGTTAGACTTTACTTCAATAACTTCAATGTTTCCATTATTATGTATACATTTTTTTTCCGCATAGTTTTCTGAAGGCAATGACAGCTTTTATGCATTTATATTTTCCTGATTAAAATGCTCCTTGCTGCCTTACCTAACTAGTGTTCTCAGACTATAGACTCCTTTTTACCATCGTCGACCTATCGATACTTATACAACTAGGCCTTTGTATTGGCAAGATTCTGGCAATACGATAAATATAGCGATAAAGTTCAAAATATTGCGATTATTTTAATATTATAAGCAAGTTGTTATTGCACTATTTATTTATTTTTAGGAAAAGGATTTAATTTTAGAAACCCTGTCATAGTACCATTTTAGAACAAAATCTAAGCAGAACAGTGGGATCTGCATATGCATTTATCAGTCTTTGTAGCATCCGAAATCATAGAACTAGTTTATGTAATTTCATTTGAGTCATTTTAGTTGTTCATTTTGTTATTGAGAAGAAAGCTGGCAGCATGTATTTACATATTCATCAGAACGGATCAGCTGCGTGGCGTGGATGGTGCCAGGATGTTAAGTGTGCTCTTAAATTAAAATGTTTCCTGAGTATTGGATGTTGGCATGGCTTATTTTGCTAACAACATGACTCGTCAGTCTCATTAGTGGCTGCTTCCACTTCGGTGAGAGCTGGTTTATAAGTGAGATGGCTTTGCTAATGTTAATGTTAGGGTTACAACCGTGCACTTCTCCCCGTCACATCTCACATCCAGAGATAATGACACTGCTATCTAGTAGTTGGGGTTTAAACGGAACACAAAACCCCAAATGTTGAATGTAAACATATTTATATTGATACAGAATCGATACAGCATTCTCGAACATATCCCAAATAATTCACGTTTATCAATGTTTTCTTGCACCCCTATAAACAAGAGTTCATTTTTAAAATTCAGTGCCTTTTCTTGTCATTTCTTTAATGCTGCTATCGATATGATTATTTGGGTTGCTCATACAGGATACAACTAGCATAGTTTTATTGAAATATTTGTTCTTTTATAGCATTTAGTTATTATGTAACTGCTCATAGTGGACATTTTGGTTCAGATCCCACATTTATGAGGAATACATTAAACATGTTGAGGGCTTAGAGAGGAAGTCTGAATGTATATTATAGTACTCAGCCTCCACCGTGGACTGCAAATTTAATGAGTTCCATTTATGACAAGGCGGCAATCACATAAGGAAACTGGAGGTAATTTTGGCAAAAAGAAAAGAAAAGCTTGTTAAATGCAGTGGAGTGCCCACATGGCTGTACGAACTGTACTCACATTGACTTTAAAGAGCCATTAGGTTAGTTTCTGTGACCGTTTCTTATTCCGGCTGTAAGGAAATGCTCCACAAGGGCATTACCTGCTCCACCTGATGAGCCTGGATTAATGTAGCATTGCTGATACTGCACAATAAAACTAGCTCAGGGCAAATCTGAATGGTTTATTCATGGAAGATCTATTGTTGGCCCTTTTTAACATTATAGCTTGAGTTTTTAACCTAGAGCTTTTGAAGCACGCAATGAAACTGTGATGATTTGCCTTCATTCCGTTGATGATTTTTGTTGAGAGACTCTTACAATGTGCAATGTTTGGTTGTGTTTGTTCAGAGATTCGAGCCCAACTGGTAGAACAGCAGAAATGTCTGGAGCAGCAGACAGACATGAGGGTCCAGCTCCTTCAGGACCTCCAGGACTTCTTCCGCAAGAAATCAGAGATCGAGATGGAGTACTCGCGCAACCTGGAGAAGCTCGCAGAACGCTTTATGGCCAAGACCAGGAGCACCAAGGACCACCAGCAATATAAGTGAGTGTGTTGTATTACTGGTGACTTTTTATTATTTGAGGTTTGAATCTAGAAACTTTTGTTCTCCATCCCAGATCTTCAACCACTGACCCGCAACATCATTATTATTGTCTAAAGTGTTATTAACATTTTGACTTCTGCTAAACTGCAATGTGTGCAATATTCCATTCCAATATTCCAACTATTTTCAAATGATGCAATGCAAATTATGTCACTTATTCAACATATTAAAGCTTGTTTACAAACATGAAGTGGATATAAATTTATTAATGGAAAATTTCCTATTTCAACTTCGCTTTGCCATCTGAAATGGATCCCTAAATTGTTTTATAATTATTTTATGAGAATCCATTTCAAATAAGTTATATTCATGTTTTGCATTTGTTTGTATATATTTTATATTGTTTTTAGATTCTTTAAAACAATATTTATATGTTGTTTATAAGCATAAGATATATTTGATCTATGTTATTATTTTATGATCTACAAAATGTCATCATTAATACTGATTAAGAAATAATTATCGGCTTATTGATTTCACATCAACTCATTTACATTTATGCCTTTGACTGATGTTTTTATCCAAAACGACTTGCATTGCATTCAAGATACACATTGGCGTTTTGAACAGTTCTTACTTTCCCTGGGAATCGAACCCATTAATTTAGCCTATAATGAGTACTTATTTCTTAACCGTTCCTTGTAACTTATCTCGGCCTGACACTGAACATTATGAAATGTTGACAGGAACAAACCGGGATCATGGTCTCATTATGCCAGTAGCGTCACTGACTGGAAAAGACAGTCTACATATACATGTTGGTACAGAAACCACTGGTACAAATCAAAATATTGAGTGTGTTTGCTTTTCACTTTAAATAGACCAAATGCTAGTTTAATAGTCCTAAATGAGTCCAGCAGCTGTGTGCACAACTGGAGGCAATGGAGAATCGTCGTGGCACTTGTGGTTTATGTGGCCTGTTGGTTTGAGAGAGGCATAAGATACTTGACAGAACTTACTAGCATATTCTGAAACACAAGATGCTAAATTTGCCAATTTTAAATATCTGATGGAGTATTAATAGAAGCAGAAGAAGGAGGGTATTTCTAAATTACAGTGTGAGGTTATTGGGGAAGGTCTGTGATTTTTATCTTCATGAGATTAAAAAAAAAAACTATAAAATGCTGATGTAAGGATGGGTGGCCATTTCTAAAGCCAGTTTAGCTCCAGCGTTTGTTGAATGAATTAACATCAGAATGAGCTTGCAGATTTGTAGATGTGTAATTAACTGCCATATCCGCATCCTCGAGTTGTTGTACAGAATGGCTCCTTTCAAAAGCATTTTGAGTCATTTTACCAGGTGTTTCAGCTAAATTTGGACTCTTCTGTAACCACAGGGCTTCAGCAAAGAGGTCCACACCATTGCCTCGGTGATTGTAACCCATTTTGTTCCGTAGTCCAGAGGTCTGGCCTGATGTCTGTCTGATGTGGAGGGTGTGTTTTACCCCTTTGTTGAAGTTGGCCTGTTATACTGTCAGCAGAATTCTGTAAAACCAGTGAGGGGAAAGTTTGTCAAGTAGCACAGTTTACTGTACCTTGTTTATTACTCTTATAGTCACAGAATCAATCTTCTCGACTGCACTAGGTGCATCTCAGGTGACTCTCAGAGCAAAGTGTGATGGATCTGACCTGTGAGTTGAATGCCAGAAAGATGTGGTCACTTTACCACATATTTGGTTCGTTCCTAAGTGAAAGTTTCCATTTTAGAGTACTGAAATTTTGATTTATGACTTCTGTAGAGGATTATGGGTAGAAAAAAAGTAATAGCATAGAATTGACCACATGATCTAGTTATCTAAATAAAGAGCTAGGGCGGTAAAATGGCCATTTTAGAGAATATTCTACCGGCCATCCGATAATCATTCCTACTTGCTCAACATTAGTGGTAAAAATTGACCCTTGTGCCAATTTTTATCTGTCAGCAGCCTTGACAATACATTATGCTAACTTTTATTCTACTAGGATAGATTCATTAAACGTAACTTAACGTCTTTTTTACGTTGTTACAAAAAATTCTATTTCTCTCTCTCTCTCTCTCTCTCTCTCTCTCTCTCACACACACACACACACACACACACACACACACACACACACACACACACACACACACCCACCCACCCACACATATATTCCTAGAAAAAAATTTTTAAGCAGCACAACGGTACACCATTGATAATAATCAGAAATGTTTCTTGAGCAGTAAATCACCATATTAGAATGTTTTTCTGAAGGGTCATGTGACACTGAAGACTGGAGTAATGATGCTGAAAAACACAGTTTGCCATCACACAAATAAACAACATTTTAAAATATATTACAATAGAAAACATTTAAAATTGTAAAAATATTTCATATTAACGTTTTACTGTGTTTTGAATCAAATAAACGCAGCATTGTAACTTGTTAAACTTCTTTCAAAAAACCATTAAACAATAGTGTTTCAATAAATACATATTTTACTGAATTTCCATTAAAAATTGAATGAATTTATTTCATTTTCTATCTCAATTCCCGTTATTTAACAGTTGTCTATTTTCGGCATTCACACCACCCTCTAGTTATTGATGTGCATGACCTCTCCAGGTTCTGTCCATGCTTATGCACATTCACAAGGAAAGGCATTTGTGAGCTGTGTTATTAAACCTCTCACAGATGTCACTGTTGTCGTGATGACTAATAAACTGTGCACGTGTTTGTTGAGCTAACAGGCATCGCATACAGTTTGCCCAGGGAGTGGTGCTGAACTCAGGATGGGAATTATTTCATTATATTCATCCTTGGCTATTACTCATTGGACACCAGATTTCCTTTTGATTGATTTTCATTTGGCAGGTGCCTTTTAGCCAAATAGACTTTCCACAAGAACAAAATTCCCTTTTTTTTCTTTTTTTTTTTTTTGAGTACAGTAGGTTTGAAACTTCATATAAGGTATTATGATAATGTGCTATGCCTCAGTAAGTTTGTTTGGTTTTTAGTTGTCTGTGTGATTGCACCTTCACTCACATTCATTTTGATGACCTTGCTGTTGGCTCACAAACCTCTAGTGAAGCGCTCTAGTTTGCTCTGGCATTTCGCAATCGATGAGCTGTCAATATAATGTTTGCGATCTGCAGGATGTTTACACCAGCACCGAATGAAATTCCTCTGGCTACAGTGTTGATGTAGTTACTGCAACGCTTGTAGTTGCAGTCTATTTATGTCACTGGTGATGATCTTTTGGGTTATTGTGATATCAGCAGATTAGACCTACATTAAGTTTGTTTAGATAACCAAGTGTAATTAATTTGGGTAATTGACACCAATGTTATATAGACTTGAAGGACCTGAGAACTGCAGTACAAATCGTGTTTCCGGTATGGATAGAGTAGTCACAGTGACAACAGCTTTTCTATTCCCAAGTGTTAAACTTTCTTCTGTGATCCAGAATGTCAGCATAGTTGAAAGTTTTGTTGCCTTTTCATTTGCTTTAAAATATAACTTTTTTGTTATTAAAAAACAAGCCCAGCCTAAGTGATGTTATGCATTACTTTAAGTACCGCAATTAGTTACTTTTTTTAAGGAGTAACGTATTATTGTAATGCATTACCTTTCAATAGTCTTCTGAAGAACACAATGGTTTTTTATGATGAATAGATTTGCAACGTTCTGCATGCTATAGTAAACACGGATATGCAAATGCTTGCGTGACGTTTTTTTTTTTTTTGATGAAATAACCATTTACATTTTTTGAATAGTCATTTTTAACATGCTTTCTTGCGATTAGAACTGTGATTGCATTGATCATCTGAAGTGCTGCCGGCACTCCTCAAAGGGAAACGCAAACTTAATTTAAATCACTGTCACGTGTAGTTTTAGTAGTATGTTTGTGGCGAGCAAGGTGGGGTCGAGGGACCGTGAGGGCGTCACGAGAGCTGGTGGCGTGATTGGTAATGAGCGTCACCTGTGAGCCACCGGTCTCGTATCTCACGGAGGAGCGGAGGCATAAAAGGAGCGACGACAATGAAAGACGAGAGAGGACCAGGCCTGGATTTATGTTTGTGTACGGTGTTTGTGTGGGCGGCAGTCGTCCGTGAGGGGCTGCTGCCAGTGCATTTATTTTATATTTATGTTTTATTTTTTATATTAAGGTTTGTTGAATGTTCGCCGGTTCCCGCCTCCTTCCTCCCCGAACAAAGAACTATGTTACGATGATTATTCCAAGCATGTTATTATTCTATGGTTTATTCTTAGTGCATTAATAGCAGGAAAGGCCGTCTTGTCAGAACCAATTCAGTGTCAATTTCAGTGACATTACTATTATATTTAAACTACTATATATAATGTTGAATATAATGCAGTGGAGGAATATTTGTGGGTCCTGATAGTAATATAATAACAATATATTTTTAATAATAATAGAAAGGTGATATAAAAAAAAAGTTTTCTTAATTTTCTGTAAAATATCTCTCAGTATCGTCAGTTTAGTATCGGGATTTGTATCGAAACGTGACGCGAGCGTATAGTTACATCCCTAATCGCGTGCGTTCCAAATAAACTTTACTTTTATTACACAGTTGATGTACGCTTGTTTTTTCCCTTTTCCCTGTATTCTTCATTCTGGACACATTTGGTTAAAATGTTTTTAATTCTATGATCTAGTATGTAGTAGAGCTTTAGTCAACGAAGTACCGTTAATCGAGAAGAGGCTTAGTCAACCAAATTTTAATTAGCCAGCTAGTAAAACCACACCAGGAATATAGTCTGATGGACAGTGTTAATACGGCTGGTCCATGTGGTAATTATATTGGGCAGGAAATCCATACGTTCGCCTTTCATTCCTTGTCATCAAACATGGCATATCATTTGGAAAAAGCAAGTACTGTAGTTACTTAACATTAGCCACTTTACATGGCCGCATGCTCTAACATTAAAGTTAACCTAGATAAATGTGCGTTAATATTAGGAACATGTGTAGAGTGTGTACTCTAACAACATGCGTTTCCCTCTATAGACACATCCGTTATACTGTGGAGATGAGAGTGTTTGTCTAAACTTTTACTCAGAAAACACCAGTTTATTAATAAATTATTAAAACATATTTTGAAGGCTCATCATCATTGTTTGGTATTTCTCTATAATGTAGAACAATGTTCTACAACTCACACCTCCAGGTATATATTTAAGTAAATAAATTAATATCATATGTATGACTACCTTTCGACGAGAAATCTTTAGTTGAGTGCAGCCCTAGTATGAAGTATTAGCATCGTAAAAAGTTATAATTCACAACATTATTCCTATTGTTTGTGAGGTAGACCAAGTTCTCTCTTATCCTCCACTCATGGCCACCAGGCATTTAATAGCCTTGTGACTTTAATATTGTTGCCTTTTTATTCATGCATTTCAGCACCTAAAAAGCAGAAGCTGTGTTTTTGCTACTTTTATGAATCCATCATCCAAATCACATGTACACCTTTCAGCTTCCTGACAACCCAGCTTGAGTCATATAGTATATACGGTCTTTGTGTGCGGTATTATTCTTTTCATACAGTACACACAGACCTGAGTGCACGCTCTAGAAACTGAGACTATCTTGTGAAAGGATTTACAGTAATTGCAGACTGACAGAAAGCACACAATGTGAATCCCTGGTGTGTTCATTTTGTGACCATGCATCTGTAGGCTTTTAGCTCAATTAGATTATCCATTTGATCTAGTCTTACTTAGATGACTGATCTTCCAACCCTGGCTGTCTAAAGTCTGTTACTCTAAGGCATGTACATCATCTTTGTGGATTTAGTTTGTTTCCTGTTTTTAAAGAACGCTGTTAAGGTTAAAAATGAGATTTATTGGCTCATCTGGAGCGGATGCATATTTCCTTCACCAGTGATGAAATTCATTGCCTGTTTTGCAGGGAGGGTTATGGAGGGAAATGGAGCTGAAAAATACTTCCTTACTTGCATCCAAATCTCTATCAGCTGCCAGTGTCACCTCTTCCTCAAATGCAACATTTTCTTCTATTGACTTTATATATTACTATTGCTAACTTTTATAGTTATCTTTACTGTCACTTTTGGTTATTTTAATGCATCCTTGCGGAATAAAAGTGTTCATTTTAAACAAAACTAAAATTACTGACTTTTTGAATTTCAACAGTGGTTTATTTATATCGGAAGTTGCTGTTAATAAAGTATAGATTTTCATTCATTATCACATAATACAGTGGAGTTCACTTATCTCGACTCACGGTTAACTTGCCAATCCTATTATGTCGATGTTTTTGAAGTGGAACCGCCAAACTCCCTATTTGTCTCAGTATTTTCTTGTGGGTTATGTCGATTCTTTTATGTTACCGAAATCTAATATCTCAAGCAAAAAAAAGGGACAAAGTCACCACTTCACATGGTTATTTCGTGACTCGAGCGTACCTAGTTCACTGCGCATGCGCCGAGTTTGCCTTTCACGTGGATCGCGGTCCGCTCACGGTTCACTCCCTGTCGTTGATCTCGTTCGAGGGATAACACGCTGTAGCTATTCTGTTTTTTTTTCTTCTAAAAAAGTCTGGAGGTGTTAAGAAAAAACTGTACATTCAATCTATAGAGAAAAAGTATAAAAATCGTACTGCAGCTAGAAAAAGGAACAAAACCGGCAGAACTTAGTCGTCGGCATGGCATTCCAACAAACACCATGTCAGGATGGAAAAAGAAGGCCGACGTGATAAAGCAAATGTACGAGAAGTCTGTCTTTGATCAAGAAAGACATATGCATTTTACACATGCCTTTTGTTGTTAGCAAACATGTACACTGTACAGTGTATGGAATTTTTTTTAGATGAATGCCGATCGTTTCATCAAACAAATCGCGGCAACACTGCCTGTGTAAAAAGACACCAAAAAATCGAGCATGTACATTCTCATTTAATAACTCACATCATGTACATCAATACGTGTTCTTTTTTCAGTTCTTGCAAGGGTTGTTGTCTTTGGCGCTCTGACAGCTGCACTGATGGGCTGTCTGACCTGTCAATCATGCAAAAAGACGTGATTGGCTGTGCTGACATGAGGGCGGGCTCTTCTCATCTCATCTCATCAGACACGCTTCTTAAAGGGACGAGCTGCTGCTACAAGACTGCTTTTTCTTTTTCTTCTGATTCTGACTTGTGTTTGTTGTTTTTTATTGTGTGAATTTTGCGCAAAAGCACTGTGTACCGAGCCTGAACAGTTATAGATAATTGACGTCATGCGAGCAACATTTGAAATTCGAAATGTGATCTTACACAAAAAAGTTATCTGTGATTTATGTTATATGGGTTATCGTGGCCATCGGTTATCTCAATGCTTTTTTGCAACCCTGAGGCCGTCGACATAACCGAACTCCCACTGTAGATCACTTTAGATTTTTTTGGTGTTGTCCCTGCACAAATGATTATAAGAAAATAATAGAACACTACCAGTATTTGTCATATTGCAGGTACATAATGATCTAGAGAGTCCTGACCCAGAAATTCTGAATCTCCCAAATGTCCCAGAAGCACATCATGTTCCACATTACTTTTAGGTCCAACTCATGGTTCTGTCTGCATGCTACAAAGTATCCACTCATCTTGAATGCTTAAATAGGCCATGCATCATCAAGGGAAGAGATGAGAGGGATGTTAATGTGTGTGTGATCCACGTGAATGGCTCTTAAGGCATCCTGATGGGTGCTGGAAAGATAGATCTGTCTGTGGTTCCATCCAGTTCATGAGTTAAGTGCACAGATGGTCCTGACAGCTCGCAGACAGGAGCCTTTCATTATGTTTGATCAATGTCTGTTTCTCTGTATTTCTCTCACATGCAGGAAAGACCAGAATCTTTTGTCCCCCGTGAACTGCTGGTACCTGTTGCTGAACCAGGTTCGGCGGGAGAGCAAAGACCATGCGACATTGAGTGACATTTATCTGAACAATGTCATCATGCGCTTTATGCAGATTAGTGAAGACTCCACACGTCTTGTGAAAAAGGTAAGAAGGGTATTTTATTTTATTTCCAAGACCTCCAGTCTCAAATATCTGTATTGCAAATATTTATTTCATTATTAATAAGTTGTTGGGCATTATCTCTTATAAGAATTGAAAATCAAGCAGAATATACACTACTGTTCAAACGTTTGGGGTTCATATGTTTTATTTTATTTTAAATTATTATTCTAAAATAAATTAATACCTTTATTTAGTGAGAACACATTCAATTGATTTAGTGGCAGCAAAGACATTAATAATATTAGAAAAGATTTCTGTTTCTGAAAAATACTGCCACATCAAACTTTCTGTTCATTAAATAATTATTTTTAAAATGATTAATTTTACATTGCAAAACCCAACATTTTGTGGTTTTTATGGCCACCTATGATTCGTTTCTTTGTATGGAGAAAAAAAGTGTTATGTTTATAATTGTATTAATTCATGATAATTAAGTTATTGAGGTCTACTAAATGCTAAAAGAGAACCTGCGTTTTAAGGAATGTTCTGTATTCAGGACACTTTATATTTACGTCATAAGATGTGCAGTTATTTTTAGCTATGTAAAGAGCAAAAAAAAAAAACTCTTCGTTGAGCTAGATTATTTTTTTCCCACTCTGTCTATTGTTTTACTGCCAGTTTTTTTCCTTCTAGTTATTCTTTTCTGAAAGCTATTTTTATTCCTTTGAATCTTTATATTTCTTTCAAGCAGTTCCTGTTATATTTCTGGATGGTGGACCCTAAAAGCAACTTTACAGAGTATTTAAGCTGTTCATAAAAGGATACTTTGTCCAAAAATGTAAATTCTGTGATCATTTATTCACCTTCATGTTAAAAAAAGTATTAGACAAACTCTTTTTTTTTTTTTTTGTCTAGACAATGAAAGACAAATGGGATTCAATGTGGTTTTGAATCCCATTGACCTGCACAGATCAAAATGTTTTTATATGTATGTATGTATGTATGTATGTGTATAAAATACTTAAAGAAAAAAAAAATCATACAAATCTGGAATGACATCGGGTGAGTACATAAGTGAAATACTACATGACATTTTGTCTTTGTTATGAAAATCAGCACACGTATTGTTTTCTACCGGCTTTGATATTTCAGAATGAATGTTTTGTTAATGCGTAGTTTCCTGCGATTGTCATTACTGTGTAAATACTTTTAGGTTACCTCAGTGCGGCGTTTTTGTGAATCGTAACCTCTTCAAATGAGATGTATGTGCTGCTTTTGCCATGTAAAGACGTTTAAAGTGTGCCTGTGTGCAGCTGTGGGGCATATGATGTTTCATATGGTACGGGATTGTTTGTGTGCCTGTATTCGCTTGTGAGATTTACCATACGGGACCTCTGGTTCTGGGCTGCGGTTCTGTTCTGAGAAGTTCATAAAGCCCGAGCTCTAATCATGGCCTCCTGCCTGTCGTTTGATGTCTGCTGCCCCATGACCAAGATGACGTGGCGGTCCCTCCAGCTCAGGCCACAGAAGGGGGACAACTCCCAAACAGATTATGTGCTGCCATGCATGCGAGTCATATGAGACGACCACAACAGCAAATTACAAGGCTGGAATGTGGGAGGTATAAGTTTGGTCTCAAACAAGGGTTATTCAGAGGGCTTAACCAGCAGATCTTACCGGCTTTGAGATGGTTAAAGAGAGAGTTCACTCAAAAAAAAAAAAAAAAGAGTAGATTCTGTGATTATTTACCTACCCTCATGCTGTTCCTAACCGGTGTGAGTTTCTTTTTTCCATTGAGCATAAAAATATTTTGTCCACTCTTTTGAAATATAATGAGCGAATCAGAACTGAGACTGAAGTTCAGAAAAAGAACACCATAGAAGTATCATAAAAGAATGTTCAAAGACCCTTTGATCTTTTTGGTTGTTTGTGATTCACTGAATGAGGATTAGGGATATTTAAGGATAAGGATATTTTTTTTACCGAAATAGTTTTTTCGTAAATGATCGGGCCCTAAATTAAATCTAGTGCAAGATCCAAATGGACCACTTGTGTGAGACTTTTATGGTACTTTTCTGTCATGTTCGAATTTTGACCATACTATGGCAAAAGTGACCAGCATGTTCTTCAAAACTGCACCTTTTATGCTCTACAGAAAAAAGAAAGTGATCAGTGTTTGAAACAACTTTAGTATGAGTAGATAATTGCTGACTTTTTTTTTTTTTTTATAGGGAGACCAGATTTTCTATCTTGGCATATGGGACGGGATGAACAGACAAAACTCTCTTTTATATGATCGTCTAGCAAATACAATTTGTTAAAGAAAAATATGGGACAAAACATTTAAAAAATGTATGCAATAAGTTGGGACACAAAAAATGGAACTGAAATATGGAACAGTTCATGGAAAAACGGGATGTCAGGTCACCCTTTCCTCATAGCTGTTTTCATTAAAATTTAACTTATGTTTAAGCATGACAGAGGAGAACTTTAAAGACCTTATGAGTCATGGCAAAATCTCCCGATAGAGGAAACCTCAAAACAAAACTGATGTGTCTGAAGTGACTAGTTATATAACAAAACAAGCTCTTACACACATTCTCTTGCTCTGTGTTGTCTGTGTGACACAAGAGTGGCAGAAGAGACAGGGCAGTGGGTTGTTTCCCTTAAGGGCTCTGGATGTTGTTGATGGGGGGCGGTCATTCACCCATGGTGTTGAAACTGCTCTTCCCTGTAATCATTGCACCCCGCTTCCTTTGATCACAACATTGTTTCAGTAATGAGCCACACAAACAGCAGAGCAAAGCCCCTGCTGTCACCTCAACCCTCAGAGGCACAGCTGCAACAGAGAGCAGAGCTCCAGAATGTCTCTTAACCCTTTCGCACGTAAGTTCTAAATATTTTCTCTGACCCCACAGCGTGAGTTTTTTTTAGACGACAGTTATTTTAGAATGTTTACCTTATTGTTCCCATGGCGACGCGTCATGCTTGTCACGTTGACACACGGCAGCCTCAGAAGCGCTTTATGCCATGTGCATCGCATTTATTTAGTGTATGTCTTATTTATTCAAAATATTCACACACTTGTTGGCTATGTTATCAACTACCTGATATTTAGATTCTCAAATATGTGGAAATGAATGTGTTTTGTCGTTTTTTCAAACTTTTATAATGATCTTTATTAACTGATCTATGATGCGCGATGGGCGCCGCCATGTTTGTTTGCGCTGCAGTTCGGATTTATAACGCAAATTCAGTCGCTTCTCCCGAAAAACGCAAGTACTCCTCGCTGCAGACTGTAGCGCGGTGACGTCCCGTATACGTGACGTATATGCGTGACGGTACGTTTGTGACACCGCGCATGCGCCAAAACGGTGGTGACAGCGCATGCGTGTCCTACGCGGTATTGTCACGTGTTTTGACGTCCCATGTATTTAAAACCCATGCGAAAACTTGATATTAGTAGTCAATAAAATGTAGACATGTTAAAAACGCCAAAGAAATGAAAGAGCTATTGCCAAGTGTGTTTGAACATACAAGATTTAATTTCTTGGTGCTGAAGCTTCCTGTGCACATATACAATACAACAAAAACATAGTAATAAAAATTCTAAGAAAAAAAAACTGCAGCAAAACTGAGTACACATAACCATGGTTTTGACCATGCCATCTGTCATGTTTTTTGTTTATTTTTGTGTATATTTTTGGACAGTTTGTGTCACTTTGGCAATACTTAAACTGACTACATACAGTACATGTTAAGTGTCTGTATTCCCATCTGCATACCAAAACAGAAAAAGAAAAACTGAAAACGGTGATAACTTTCTTTTATTTCATTTATATACACAATTGTAATTACAGAATTATGTACACATTATAAAATATACACAATATATAAATAATATATAGCTAGATAAATATACATTATATAAAATATATATTTATATATCATCTAAAACAATCTATATATAAATATATATTATCACATGAAAATTCACTCAAATCTACTGAAATTCCCCTCCATCATAAAAAAGTCAACAGACTAATAGCCTTCCACCTCCCTAACTGAATAAAATCCTCTTTTACGATTGTAATTACAGAATTATGTACACATAATATATACAAAATACAAATAATATATACCTATATAAATATACATTATATATATATAGAATGTATATTTATACAGGTGTATATAGGTGTATATATATATACACACACACATCATATAAAATTTATAAATATATAATATATATAATATATATATATATAAATATAATTTATTTCACATGAATCACAAATTCACTCAATTTGTCACATCATCTGTGACAACTCTTATCAGGATCCGCCGCAGCAGGAACTCAGGTGGCATCTGTCTGAAATAGTCAACAGTTGTAACTTTATATAAGATATATTAAAAAGGGACACTGATAGATTGATAGGAGTTTATACTGTTCTTACCTTGGTCCAGTCTTTGGTCAAGTGATCAACAGGGGGTTCTCATCACCTCTAAATTGTAAAGTAAAAATAAGTAGAATTATTTTCAAAACCCTGTTATTTGTGCTGTTCAAGAAATAAAGTGAAACCCACACCTGCTTTCTCTACTCTTCTCTTTTTTTGGAGTTTTTTTCTTTCAGCATCTGACCTTCAAATGTTAAAAATATAAAGGGCTCATGAAGACAGTTTGTTCTTAATGACATCCCCAGGACCAGGATCCACTTGGGTAGATCGATACGTGTAATGATATTTGATGATTTATGATGATTTATTTTAAAAAGCAAAATGTTTATTTCTAAAAAGCTGTTCACAATTAAGTTGGCAACATTGTACAGACAGCACAACTTATTTCAAAGGGTAATTACTCAGAAGTAGCATGCACCAACACCTTCTAATTGTCAGCACGTCACTCTGTAAAACAGAGCACTGATTAGAGAACACTGAAGAGTTTTTGAAAATGAAACCTTACCTCATTGAAATCAAAACACCCCTCCATTACAATGTAGAGTGCATACTACAATATGAATTAAAGCACATTAGAGCAGACACTAAATAAATGTACAATAGTATACTAAAACATGCACAATCTTTCCGATGTAGGACATTTGTAATACTTTCTGGTGTGACTTAGGTCACAATGCTGACTTACCATTAAAACAAACACAGTTATTTGATTGATGTTGTCTGGGAATGCCCTGAGAATTAAAAAAATAGAAATGTTAACAGTTAATGCATCAAAAGCAAGTAGGACTGTTATGCTTGGAATGGTGAGGGTATGCTAAAGGTCAATGTAAGTTTTCGTTCAACATGTTTTTCAGACAGAGTAAAGAATTTCATTAATAAATTGAAGGTAACTCAATACATCAATCTCTCAGTTTGTTTGTCTGTGTGTCCGTCAGTCAATCAATCTATCTACTTACATATATAGCTTTATTACTATATATATATATATATATATATATATATATATATATATATATATATATATATATATATATATATATATATATACACACACACATGCATATACACACTTTATTAGCATAAAGTTAAAAAAAAGTAAGAGTTTAAAACTACTTCAATAGCTTTACATTACTTTTTAGATTTGCATTATTACATTTACATTATTACAATAATAGATTTACATTTACCCCCCCCCCCAAAAAAAAAAAGTAACATAAACTACAGTACATACTGGAACATAACTTTTACTGTATGCTCTGACCATGCTGCAAAAAGTGTTGTTCCACAGTAGTTTTATAAGTGTTTAAAGATTCTTTAACCAATGCATTTACAATGCAAAGAAACATTTAATGGAGACACAAAATACGAAATCGATAAAAAAATAAAATGAGCTTATAATTAAAACAATAACAAATATCATCAACCAAAGCTCAGAAAATTAAAGAAAAATTATTCCTAAGGGAAGGCATTTATAATCCTAACCCTTATAATTATAAGAAGGTATTTGCTTTTGTTGAATTGTATTCATTCTTTTGATACTCCAATGTTGCTTCGAATGTATTTCGGTTGAAAGATGTTTAAATATCTGTTTGGAAAACAGGACAAAAACACTGAGAAACTATTATTATTATTATTATTTTATAATAATATTAACAATCAATGACATTACTTCCTTTATTTAAGTCTTTAAGCTCTACTAAGACATCTTTAAAGCCTTAATTTGTTTAAAGGCGAATTAAGACTTTTACAGATATTTAGCACCCGAGAAACCCTGTAATCTCGAACGCTAACACGTAGCCTATCATAAAATGTCATAACATCTTTTTAAAATCTTAAACAGATTATAACCCACTCAATGGAATGCCTTAGAATACGTTAATACAAAAGCACAATTGTTAAAAACAACATAAATAATGCTTATCCACTTACTGCCATTGAATCCATCGCTTTCGACCAACATCCACGTATAAATTTGCGCGCATGCGCACTAACATCCAGGTGTGAATTTACGCGCATGGGCGGTGCCACACAAGTACCGTCACGCATATACGTCACGTATACGGGACGTCACCGCGCTACAGTCTGCAGCGAGGGGTATCTCGAAAAACGGGACAGTAAGTGACCAGAGAAGTGAGAGAAGAATAAAGTGAACTTTATAGTTACCTATGCAATGTGTATCTGATTTATCTGATCAATTTATAAATGAACGATTGCTATTTCTGCTTTTATGGACGTCAGTGTGTATTTTTCAAACTAGAGATGTATACTAGATACTAGAGATGCATTGTTTTGCGAGTACTTATGAGTATTTAAATGTCTGAAACCGAAAATAAACCTTATGTGGTTGAAAACACTGAGTAAGTTGTGATATATGACAAGCTTTAAGCGCGCCCGTCTCTGAATCGGCGCCAGATGACGCGCAAAAACACGTTTGAATTTAGCAGTTGATGACGTGAAGCACGAACGTTCTAATCACACCGGTGTGATCGTACCCTCCAGGGCACAGCCAAGACTGATCACACCGGTGTGATCGTACGCGCGAAAGGGTTAAGAGACTTGTTAGTGTCGGTCACTGTTATTATTGCTCATTTTTGAGGTTAGGCATTTGAACCCCTGCTATTAGATTCTTTTTCAACATATCAGTCAGTGTTATTTTTTATTATAAAGAAAAACTGGGTAATTTGTTTTGGTGATGGTACACAACTATTTGGAGTACACTTTTTATTTTATTTTATTTTTTTAAGAAATTGATAACTTTTTTTCAACCAGGATGCATTAAATTGATCTGAAAAGACATTTTTAATGTTCCACTAAAAGGTTGGCACTATAAAGGTCACTGAAGACTATAGTAATGGCTGCTGACAAATCAATACATTACATTTAGAAAACAATACCATTTTAAGTTGTAATATTTCACTATATTACTGTATTTTTTTTATTAATTAAATGCAGTCTGCTTGAGCATAAGGTATGTCTCTTAAAAACATTAAAGAAATTATACTGTAACCTTTGAACATTAGTGTAAGCTGAATTTTAGAAAAGTTAACAGTGAAAATAAATACTTGAAACTCTTTCCATTTAAAAGCAAAAGAGTTTAATATATTTGTACTATATATGGAGCACGGCATCACAGAACCGCACGTCCTCTTCAAGTGTGCATGCACAATGAGGAATTCCATCATGGTAGAGTAGATTTTGTCATGTATTTTGTTTTCATTATTTATACAAGATGTTCCAAGGTTAATTTTTGAAACCTAGTCTCTCCTGATGCACTCAGAGGTGGGGGGTTTTCTTTCAAAAATGTCATTTGTTTTTCTGCCAATGCATTACAGTAGTTGATAAATCTGTTTTCGTTTCCTTTTTTTAAATAAAACTCTTAATGCTAACAAATTTTCAATAGTACATTCTATGCTGCACAATATGGAATGTAACTAGTAACATGGTCTTCAAGGATGAATCCCACTGTAAGTGCCCTGATCATATATTCTAATGTAGTAAAGCTGTCTAAAACAGTCACACATGTTAAATGACTGTCGGCACTTTATTTAGTAGCTTTATTGCCACGCAATGGGCCTGCTGCCATAAAGTGTATAGCTCCTCACTATTTTTGACATGACTGGCTTCATCATGGGCCTTGCGCATGGTTCTGTGAGCCCTCTCATGTTCGTGCCTTGAAGGTTGTACATTTTTCATAGCCAGATTAATTTTAATGGAAAGATGTAACCCTCTATACCCAGAGGCTTGATACGGTTATTTATAGAGTCCTTAACAAAGTCAACTAGCAGATAGTAGTGCTACAATGACTCAAATTCTCACTTGACAAGTGAAGGGTCTTAAGGGGTCATTGACACAGCAAACTTATTTGTTTTTGCTTTTCATTTACACGTCAACTATATTTAGGGGGGGGCTGATGGGTTTAAGTTTTTGAGAACTAACCTTAACCCAACTCAGTGTAAACTACAGATACAGTGTTTTTTGTCTTTTTTTGCGGATCTGAATGAGTGTATGTCATCTGTATGCAAATAACACAAAGGAAAAACTTTAGTTTTTAGTTCATTGTTGTCATGTAAATGCGTACCCTAATTTCCAAAGTCTAGTGCAAGGAATAGGTCATGTATTATAGCACAACATAAGCCTGAGATTTTTGAAACTGAAAACAACTGCCATTTAATTACATTTATGTATTTATCCAAAACAACTTCTAAATAAAGATTATTTTTATTGCTTTATTTAATATTTTACATAGATTTTCTTTGATTTTCAGACACGTTTTATTTTATTTTATACTTCATTCAGATTTAGGAATCTCATTCTTAATTCAGTTCTGAATAGCACTCAACCCTTCTTCCCACAATCATTTGCTCTATTGCCAACCTGCTTGATTGCTCCCAAAAAGGGAGAGTCACCCTCAGTTTGACCATCGGATGGAAACGGTTATGTAAAAGGCTGGCTGGTGTTAGATGAGCCTGAGAGGAAGCCTGCTTGAAGGCAGAGCTTTGGACATGGCACGTGAATAATCTCTCTAGGCTGGTTTGGATCTGCATGCCCGGATGCTGCCAGTACTGTATGATGAGTCACAGATGATGAACTTAGCATTTGTGTGCCTCTGAGATCCTGCGGGTGTGCTGAAGTGCACACATGTACACACACAGCTGTTAGCTCTTGTTTGCTCTTGAGAGGTTGAGTGTAGAACAGCAGTGTGGGTGTTTGAAGAACTTAGCTAAATTATTTTGACTCTTGACCTTCACACTACACGTGTGACCTGTTATGCTTGCATTACACAGTTAAATTAAATGTCTGAAATAATTGATATCATATAGCCTATGAAGAAGATGTCCAGATAATATTTTCTGCCGAAATTAAATTCCCCTTAATTTTGTGTATCTTACATTAAATATTTAATCACATTTTTATACGTGCATTAAGTATATATTCAATTATAAAAAAATGCATTAAGTATATATATGCTCACTAATGCTGTGTGTGTGTATATATGTATATATGTATATATGTATATATGTATATGTATATATATATATATATATATATATATATATATATATATATATATATATATATATATAAATTAATAAATAAATATATACTTAATGCATTTTTAATAATTGAATAATCATTATATTTTATATATATATATATATATAAAACATATAATGATTGTTTATAGTAAATATTATTGTTAAATGTTATATAATTTAAAAAAATATTTCTTTAAATATTTTATGTAAATATACAATTTATGAAGTTAATTCTGTAATTGTCATGAAAAGACAATTTTTTACATTGTCTTTTTTACATTTTGCAATTGAATTATCTTTGGGATGAAAATTTCATTTTAAATGTGACATGAGTAACATCTCTTTTGATAGGTGGGTTAACAATGATTCATAATCTCAAAATTCTTAAGAAAATGGTTAAAGCCAAAGTCACCTTCTATTGATAAATGGATGCAAAATACCCCCCCCCCCCCCCCCTCTGAAGTACTATATTAGGTCTAAAGGACTAAATGGACTGAGTGCATTAATATTTTCAATGAATGTTAGGATAGACATTTGTAATGATTTTTGTAAAGGTAATAGTTCTGCATGTCACAGTTATATGTAATGTAACTGTGATTTCATGATAGATTTATCTAAATATTTAAATCTTGTATGTATATATTAGTACATGACATGAATGTGATTGAGATTTACCCTAAAACATCCCATAATTATTTATTTTTCCAAATTAATCCACATGTAAACCCAACCTAAAATGCTGATAACAATTCCAGTTCTTTTCACATTCGTACATTGAGTCTTATTTAGTTTGAAGAACATTGTGTCCTCTGATTTTTGAAGATTGACTGGAGGTCTTGCTCTGTTACAAAAGGATTTGCTCATGGCACCCCTGAGCATTGGGATGCTGGGAATGGCTTGTGGAATCAGATTAGTAGAGATATAATTGGGTTACTGAGAGTCTTAAGTGGCCTGCGAGAAAGAAAGATCACCCTCACGCAGGTAATCCACACAAGCTGCTAAAAGTTGAAGCAAACAGTTCAACTAAAAAACATCAGTGTGAAGAGGGCGTGCCCATAAATCTCTTGAAAAACCTAACATTTTATTTGCTCACAAACACATGCAGCTTTCTTATTTTGTTAAACATTTTGAAAGTGAGTTTAATGTGATCTGATAGCTGATGTCTCCTTTTTTATCTCTCTCTTCAGAGTAAAGAAATCACCTTTCAGCTTCAAGAGGATTTGATGAAAGTCCTCAATGAGCTCTATACGGTAAGTGTTGTTAGTAAGTGTAAAGGTTCATGCTTCATTCATGCTTCCGGCTCAATCCAGGAGTGTAATATGATAAAAAGGCCCATAAAACTACCTATACTTCACACATACTTTCCACATCTCTGATCATGGTAGATTTTGGTGTTTATACCAATAATCAATAGATAATTCCCATACTTTAATTACAGCTGTCAGGCCTAATGCAATTGTTTGGAAGATTCATGTGTCCTTTGCTTTCCCTGTGGTCTTAATAAAATGCTAATATATTCCAAGGTCTTAAAAACCACCTGCAGAATAAGGACTTGCCCTCTGTATGTTTATTTGTTTGCAATGCTCAACGTTTCTTTAAATCTCTATTTGCTTTTGATGCTTTTGTACTTTATTTTTGCCCAAACTAAATTGTGGGATAAAGTGATAAGAATGTTCTGATTAGCTGATTTTGTTACTTTGTGCAGCATTTCAGTATCTCTTCTACATTGCAGATATTCAGATTCAGTTTTATTGTTCAACGGTTTAGGGTGGTTAAGATTTTTTAAATGCTTTTGAAAGAAGTATAATGCTTATTTGATTTAAAAGCAGTAAAACAGTAATATTGTGAAATATTTTTACAATTTAAAATCTATTTACATACACAAATTTTAAATATTATATTAATATTATATATATTATATAATATTAATTATGTTAAATTAATTATATATATATATATATATATATATATATATATATATATATATATATATATATATATATATATATATATAATATTATTTATTATATTAATATTTTAAATATTATTTATAAGGCAAAGCTGTCTTCAGTGTCACATGATCCCTCAGAAATTATTCTAATATGCTGATGCAGACCATTTAAACAAAATTGCCAAAATAACTACTTTCAAAACTAATATACATGGTGATTTTGGTTTGTCTTTGAGAAACCTCAGCCCGTATTTTGTCACGTTTTAATTTCTGAATGTTCTATAGCGATCTTTTTGATCACTGTTTATGTGAAACTTTCATCCCGTTTGACCTGAATTAGCCTTCGGGAGGGAAACACTCCTGTGGGACCGTTGCTTCAGAAAGCCTGCAGCCACAGCCAGTAAAATAACAGGTCTGGTGTGACTCTAAAATTGGTCCTTCTAAAACCAGCAGAAATGTAAACAGAGTTCCAGACCAGTAAGTGGAGAGCGGGGCCCATGGTTTGGTCTGCCGTTCTAGCCATGCGTCTAATTATACAGCCATGGACAGTAGTGCTCTGTGCTGCTCCGACTGTATATATTTATGAACAATATTTAGTTTGGTCCACATTTTATAGTCAAGCTCTCTTTTGAGGCCCCTTGAGGCTTTACTGTACAGTGAATTATAATGCTGCGTGACTGCCACTGTGATTATGGCCTGGACTGACCCAGTGTTCAGGGGTCTAATCGTGAATGGGTCCTTGTAATCAGCTTGGTGCTCCGTCACCTTTGATTGAGGAGACGGCAAGCTGATGAGCGTAGCTTAGCGCTTTAGCGTTAGCGTCAGGCTTTGCAAGAGGCTTACTGAGCACAAGTCACAAAAACATTACAATCATGCTTAAAAATTTGTTAAACATTTCCTTGACACCTAAGCTTATATTGCTAACACGGCTGAGGGGAGTAGAAGAACAGCTGTCATTTATTTTCCCTTCTCTGTCTTCTTAGCAATTCATGCTAATGCTCATATTTAGGATTGGTGAATGAATCAACCTCACAATAGTCTTTTTAACATATGGTAGAGGACAATACACACTCCGAACTTGTATTTATATTGATATCACAAGCCATATCCAGTGTTTTTTTAGTATAATTTATATTTAAGTGTGGCATTTACGTATACATGCATCTTTTGCTTTTTGGAAACCACATACAGTAGCGTCACCACTGTCTTTTTGTTTTTCTTTCAGAAAATGTCTTAAGATTGCTTTGTGCTTTCAAAATCTTTTTATACATATATATGAAAAGAGAGTCTGGAATATTCAGAATATGCAGTGTTCAGTCATGCCGTGCCGATATTGCATCAATTACAACGTGAAAAAGCTTTTAGTGTTGATTTGAGCACTCTCTCTTTCTGTAGAGTTTGACATTGTGGGCATAATTAGTTTGTTAGTACAGACTCATAAGCTCTGAGTCACATCCTAATGCTTGTTATAAAATTTGTCTGAATATGACTAATAGCCACCTAACCAAAACAATTACTCAGCCCATCTGAAGCAGCATTTACCATTATGTCGCAAATTCACATCTCAGTAATTGGATTTCTTCACAGGAGTTTAGTACTCCATAATGTGCGTTTCATCTGGAAAGGCTCCCGGTTTGATAAAAGAAGTTGAGAAAGGTAAAAAAAAAAGAAAAAAAGATGGAATTCTATTTTAAGATAAGTGCGATTACTAGCGTACTTCAAATACAAAGTTTTACCAATGTACTTTTTTCATTATCTATTAGTACCAGTGAAGTTAAATTTTAATAGCCAATGAAGAAACTAGAATTTCACTGAGTATTTCCTTTGGTTCCTTTTTGAAATCATGTAGTTTAAATGCAAATGAAGGTATATGGCGGAGAAAATTATGCATTTATATGTTGTTTTAAAACATGCCCATTGGTGCCGTTTTAGCTTTTACATGCATACAAAGGAATATAGAATCCTCTTTAAAAAAAAAAAAGAACAGAATTGATTTGTCAAGTATAAAGATGAAAGTGTTTTGGCTCAGACGAGCAGCTGCTGCACCTCTTTAGAGCTCAGCTGGCTGTTGTTGAACTTTAACCTCTGACCTCTGGTCCTGCAGGTGATGAAAACCTACCATATGTATCACACGGAGAGCATCAGTGCCGAGAGTAAACTGAAAGAGGCAGAGAAGCAGGAGGAAAAGCAGATTGGACGTGTTGGAGATCCTGTCTTTCATATTCGACTAGAGGACAGACACCAGAGACGGAGCTCTGTGAAGAAGATTGAGAAGATGAAGGAGAAGGTAAATAAGAAACGGTCTTCAGTCATTCATAACAGGTGCATGATTAACCATCCAATGAAACTAAGATCAAGTTCTCAAGGCCCATTGGATTTAAATCTCATGAGAGTCTGGTGAATGGTAAAACATAGAAATCAATATTTTAAATGAAGACATATTACTTTATTATAAAAAAAGATAAGTTTGTGATTTTAAAATGATACACTTTGTTTTGTAAAATACAAATACAAAAATAAAATACATGTATCATGGTGATATTTTTACTGCTAAATAATTTTTTGGGAAATATTCATTTAATTAGCTAATATTATTAGTATATTAATGTGCTTTCTCATACACAAAAGAATAAACACAATATACTGTAAATGCAATTAAAGAAACAAGCTAGATAAAGTGTAGAATTTATTATTATTATTATTATTAATAAACTTCCCTCTGGAGCTTTTTTAAGTTTTATAAAAAAGTATTTATTATTAAAGTTATTACGTTTTATATTTCATGATATAATTTTTACTCATTAGTCATGTTTTTGATAGAAGTCATGCCTGACCCTGATTTAACAGTAATGGCAATGTTTTATGCTCTTATTATAACTGTTAAATCTCTTATTATTGTCTGTTAAAACCTGTGACAAATGATTTAACAGCTGTGGGATTGTTTTTTCCTATAATGCTTCCTGGAACGAGACATTGTGGGAAGGTTAAAATATGGAAGTTAGCATGAGTCACTGTCTGTTGGTCAGTCATTTTAGTTGGACGACTAAGTGGCTCTCAATGTTAGCAGTATCCTTACTGATACAGGAAATGAGCAACCCTTTATACTTCACAATGCTTTAAATGACATCCTGTGCTTTAAGATTTTTTGAGAACCACGTTGATGTGCTCTGTTACTCCATGGATGTCTGTATAATCGGCTGTATAATGAGTTTTACATTTATATGTCCCTGTAGGTTTATTTTTGGAAGGATTTGTTCTGTCATTTCACAAGAAATCTTCAAGGAACATATTGCATGCAGAGATAAAAGGCCGCTTGCGTGTTTTTATATTTCAACCTGTTTTCTCAAATTCTGTCTCTTTCGTTTCTACACTCTCTCTCTCATCAGAGGCAAGCCAAGTATTCGGAGAACAAGCTGAAGTCGATCAAAGCTCGGAACGAATACCTGCTGACGCTCGAAGCCACTAATGCTTCAATCTTCAAGTATTACATTCACGACTTGTCTGATTTAATAGACGTAAGTACCGGGGAAAGAAAACGTTGTGTAGGGATTCTTTCACAGAGGAAGAAAGTTTTTGTGACAAGTAGGACAGTTATAAATAGTTTCAAACTGACCTCAGGTCTGCTGGGATGCTAAATGTGACAAAGATTGCTGCCGTTTCACCTGTTTCTTGGTTGACTGTGCGTCTTTGTCTACACCTGCTTTGATCTGAGGAGATGCATAGATTCTTCAGTGAGAGCTCTGTCAACGTTGCATTCAAATGTAAGCTCTTGAGACTTCAAATACAGGTGTGTCTGACAGGAATGAGATGTTTTAAAAGAACACACTGTGGTTAAATTGCATTAATTTCCATATCTCCAAACAACCACAATAACCTCTTATTTGAAGACCTTTTATGATTGTCAGATGCATGTTTGAAAAAGGGACACCGTCCAGCAAGTTTAGCTCCAACCCCAATTAAACACACCGAAACATGTAACTTAGGACTTACTAAAAACTTCCAGACAGGTAAACTTTGCAAGACAGTGGCCCTCTAGGAGCAGATTTGGACACCCAATAAGAGAATAAGCAAAGAAAGTGTGGGTGGAGTAACTGAGACCAATTTGGTTATGGACCAATTCACCAAATTACTCCATTTGGTTAGACGAATTTTAGAAGTTCATGATATTCGGTTGGTCCATATTTTTATATAATATAATTTGGAGTTGATAATATACCTGTAGACATGATTAACCTGTATAAATGTATATTAATGCTGAGATTAATGTATATTTACAAACATATATTTAACTTACACATTGAAGAATGTGCCGTGTTTATTACATTTCTCATGACTAGTTCTTGAAGTTTTCTTCATTCAAATTTCTGTCTGTCTTCTGTAGTTTATTTTCATATATACTTGTAATTACTTTATTTGTTTTTCTTTTTCAAAAATTTTATTGATACTTCTAATATTTAATATAAAAACATAAAAAAGATTAGTTCTTCTCATATTGTTTTTTGTGATATTGAAAATGATGACAAGAATTGACATTTTCAGTGCCATCAAAAATATTAATGTCATAAAAAACGTATTTAAAGCAAAAATAACTATATTGTGATTTATATTTCTTTTATCTTCAAATAAAATGACTCCTATCGTGATTTGTTTTTTGGTTTCGCCCACCACTACACCTGTTGATCATGTTCTCCAGTATGATCTAAAAAACTTCAATAGAAGCAAGAACATCTGACATTCTTTACAAACGAGTTCATATCAAATGTCACTTGTTTCCTTTTTTTATCAGTGGCCTAGAAATGATTCAATTCACATCATTCCTAAGTTTAAAATTGTCTAAATTCCATTTTCAGTTGGAAAAGAAATATTATTTTTGTACCCTTTGCGTATTTGTTAGATATGTGTTAGCTGCTGTCCTACTTTTATATTAAGGTACTGTAGGTGCTTCAATCTCTGAATATGGCAGAACAATTTTAGCATGACTGAAGAGAAAGTGGCACCTGGCCTTAAAACCCACTTTTCTGGGTATCAGGCTGACTGAGTCTCTTTTAGGTCAACTACTGTTATAATGTACATTTGCACACTTCACCCTACTGAGCGTTGCTCCTTCATTGTCAAATCCAGTCAGCATTATTTATTTATTTATTTATAAACTGAGCATCCAGCAATATTATGTTCATCTATGAAACAAAAAACTCTCTACAGGGGGTTGGCAAGAGTTAGTGTTTGAGTGAAACTGTATTCATGCGCAGTTCATTTTTCAGACATTTCTTTCAAGGAGAAAGAACTTGACCTTGTCTTGTATTAAAGATTTTTTTCCCCCCTGCGTAATGCTATTGAACATGAACTTTCCATAATGGGTCCTATTAATATGCTAAAGCAGTCTATAATGCAAAAACTTTTATTTTATAAACATTTGATTTAATTTTAATATTAAATATATTTATTTAATATATTAAATATATTAAAAATATTTTATTTTTATTTTTCCATGCTAGGTAAGCTCCAAAAGGTGGCCAAAGCAAGGTCTTACAAATGGCTGTTATCATCAGTGTTGCCAAATTGGGCTCCTTTTGGTCACGTCCGACCGGAAAAAAATGCATTGGGCTGGTCGATAAAAATTGGGCTTGTTTTTGATGACAAACCCGCCCAAATTTCATATGTAAATGCAAATAAATTCCATTAAAATAAGCCTACAAATGCATATAAATTCCACTAAAACACCGCCCCCCGTCAACAATCGCGCGTGTAGGTCTCTCTCTCTCCACCAACCCCCCCTGTCAACAATTTTGGTCTTGGGCGGGTATTTTTGTAAATGGGCGGGTTTTTTGCTGTAGTTTTTTGCTGTAGTTGGGCTGGAAATCGTCAGTCCAATCTGTCAACACTGGTTATTATGTGACTCCCAAGTTGCACTCTGGCACTAGAACCTGCACCATTTCAATGAAAAAGGGGAATCAAAACTCTTAAAACAAGCAGAGCAGGCCGTCAGGATAGTTAAATAAAATGAACTCTGAAAGTGAATTTATATACATTTTCCCTTTTTTCCAAGTACGATTTGGCAGGGACACACTTAGTCAGAACTTAAATAACCTCCCCAAGGATGCCCCAATTCTCCCCCATATTTTATTATCCAGGACATCTCCGTTTCCCATGAATCAGAGTCAAAAATCAAGTTATGGAAATTCCTGCCAAAATCCAAGGCCTTATAAAGACAGCACACAGACCACCAGAGCACAGTCAGTCTGTATTAGGTCACCTCAGAACGGTCAGACACAGGGACACGAAAATCCCCAGAGTCACAGTTGATGATAGACTAGTACGTCATGCTGTGTGCCCTTTGTGTTAATGTGTTTGTAATCTCAGATATTAGCTTTGAGTCAGACCTGACGTTACCTTAACAAGGCCAGTTGGTTACAAATCTTAACTGTCACCAGGAGGTTGTAGGTTTGAGGCAAGAGCTGTAACTTGCCGTTTACAGGGACTGTCTTTTTAAAAGGTTTAAAATGTGTTACTGCACTTTACATTAAAAGTGTCTGTTAAATGATAGATTATGCTGCTTTCAAATCCTATTTCTGATTTTTAAAATCATGACACGATAGATTTTGTGTACTGTTGATGACAAAATTGGGATACAACTTGCCAGAAAATACAACTTAATTACCCACTGTATGAATTGATACGCTTGCACAACTAAAATAGTTGAATTTTAAATAAATTAACCATCACTATCAGTGGCAATGGTGACAATTACACAACTTATGTACATCCTTTGCTCTTTATTTTGTTGCACTACTGCTAAAAAGCTTTCTAAGTTTATCTCTCAGGAAGTAAGACACATTGTGCATTTGAATTGAATGCACTTGGAAAGATTCTTTCTCCTTTTTATATATTTTGTTTTCCACCTGGGCTTAGCGGCATCTTTACAGTGTTATTTTAGTATTTTCCAATTACATTTTAATCTGTTTTTAAGTTTTCAGTCGTTTTGTTGTGCTTTAAAAAAACATTTATTATTATTACTATTATTTGCCGTTCTTTAAAAGGTATTTTACAGTTTTTATTTGATATGATATGAATTTTTATTACAGATTCAGTTTTCTATATATTTCAACGAAAACTTCAGTTGCCTTGACACCTTTACTGACCTTAACTGAAATAAAAGTTTAAGTTTACATTAATATCTTATGTTATTATTGAACATTTATTTTATTTCAAGTAACAAAGATGTTTTTTGTGGTTTTAGGTTCATTTTAGTTAATAACGATACTAATAGATACAATTTCTCTCCTTCCTGTCTTCCTGTATAGTGTTGTGATCTAGGATATCATGCCTCTCTGAACCGAGCTTTGCGTACCTACCTCTCTGCTGAATATAACCTGGAGACGTCTCGTCACGAGGGCCTGGACATCATTGAGAATGCTGTGGACAGTCTGGACCCCCGTAGTGACCGCCAGCGTTTTATGGAAATGTACCCTACCGCGTTCTGCCCACCCATCAAATTTGAGTTCCAGCCACATATGGGAGATGAGGTCAGATTTAAACAAAGCCTTACCCACACGCCCACGTACATATGTACACACACACAGTGGCACACTGACACCCAATGTTTGGTTAAGCTACATCTTAACAGCATGTACAATAAGATGAGGTTGTATGGGTTTATTTTCTTAACAAAAATAAGAAAAAAAATTATTTGTCTGTTATGGTGTAGTATTATGTATAATTTTTATATATATATTTTTTATATTGTAATTTGCCAAGTATTTAAGAGTGAGATTTGAATTTGTCTGTCTCGTTTCCAGTTATTTTAGCAGTTATAAAAACAGTCCATTATGCTGCTTATATTGTAAACTAGTATTTGTTATCAGATCATATTAATGTAATTATAAAAACACTGATTTGTAGCGCAAATAGTTTTACCCTTTTACTGCACTTTATTTGACTTGGCACCTCTCAATATTGGGATTAAAAAACAATATATATTTAATCTTTGAAATTTCTAAATTTAATTTTTTTGACACGAACTACCAAATTGAATTTTTTAAATATATTTTTGAAATAAGTATCTTATACTTACTGTGACTGTATTTATTTGAGCAAATATCTGTCCTGTAGCTCAAACAGCAATGCTTGGTTCTTGCAACACAAGGTCATGGGTTCGATTCCCAGGGAAAGAAAGAACTGATTAGAATGTGTTTCTTGGATGCAATGTAAGTCGCTTTGGATAAAAGTGTCTGCCAAGTGAATGTAAATGTACTGTTAATACAGTAATATCATGAAGTATTGTTTACATTTCAAACAAATGTTTACTACATTTTAATATATTATTATTATTATGACAGAGACAATATTATATTATTTTGTCTCATGATCCTTCAGAAATCATTCTAATGTGCTGATTAATAAAAGATCTGAAATCTTTTTTAACATTATAAATGCATTTACTGTCACTTTTAATTATTTTAATGCAAAACTTGCAGAATACAATTATTCGTAAGAAAAAAAAATCTTACTGACCCCAACCTTTTGAATGTTAGTGTATATGTGATAGAGACATGAATATGTACTGAATAGTAGGATTGACCTAACACTCTTTACCTTCTAAATAACCTGTAAGCAGACATTGTTTCATTTGAACATGCAGCTTCCATCCACTGGCCCATCCATTACCCTAACGTTAATCTTTTCTCTGGCTGTGGTGAAGCGAATGAGATCATACAGGATACCGAATGGAGAAAAGCGTCTTAATGAAATTCTGAATTATACGCGGTCAGGATTGCCTCATATCCTTCTTTATTGAGTCTCAGCTGGCAGCGTGGTGTTTACGCAGAGCGCTGAGAGCGAATCATACTGCATTTCTCACCCTCAAGCTGTTTTTAGAGAGTATTTATTGGATTTATTCTCACTAATTGGCAATTTTGTCTCTGATATCATGTCTGCGCATGGTTTACAACCTGTTGTTTCGTGGTCATGCCTGTATTCTCTCGGTCAATGAAAGCAACTGGGGTTTTGCTTCATAAGAATCAGTTAAAATGTTTGTGACAGGTGTTGGTTGTTTGTTCAAATCTGAGATTCCTCCTTTACGGAGAAATGCACAATAAGAGGTTCTCTAATGGCAGTTGTCATCTTGCGTTCTTATAATTGCAATTCTTTGGGTTTTTCCCCCCACAGGTATGTCAGATCACGGCCCAACCTCCCGTACAGGCAGAACTCCTCCTGAGGTTTCAGCAGCTACAGTCCCGCCTGGCCACCCTAAAGATTGAGAATGAAGAGGTAAGGTTAATCCAAGTGCTGCCAGAAATTTAAAGTAGTTCAAAATAACATTTGCAACCAGTTTTAACCAAGTAACACTTGACCAATGATTTCTGCAGTGCCGAAAAACAGAGAATTTACAGTATTGTATAGTTCAGAATATTGCAGATATTTTGATATATTGCAGATATCAAACAAGCGATAACCATGGTTTAACTTGAAGGAATTGACAGAAATATGTTAGTTCATTAGGATATACTTATCAAATAAAATATTAAAATAAGCAAAGGTTTATTTTAAAGTAAAATTGCACAATTTTCCCCTTTTTTAATTTACACTGTAAAGCTCTTTTTTTAGCACTTGTTTGCCAACATTTGATTACATTTATAGATAATTTAAATTAATGTTTTTTTATGCCTTTATTTTAATACCAATAGTTATTTTAATTAATTTGTATTAAATCATAAATCCAGAATTTTTTTCAAGATAAAACATTTAAAATGGCCATAATATTGTAATATTGTGTTTTATTAATTGAATACATTAGACATGTTTTTTGATTATTCAAATTTAATTTAAACATTGAAATGGAACCCAGAAAAAAAAAGAAAAGAAAGAAGAGTTAGGATTGATGGAAGCAGAATAAATGAAAGCGGAGTTTTGGAAAAAATAAAAAGGATTTCATTGGGTCCTTCCTATGCTGCCACTTATATGCGCTTGAGCACAGTATGAAGTTTCTGTGACACTAATGGCACCTTGCGAAAATACAAAATTAAAGAATATTTTGCTCGTCACGCCCCCCCCCCCCAACTCAAACATCACAGCTCATATGAAAGTATGTTTCAACAGCTAAAAGCATTTCTACTATGTACTTTTATTGAAAGTAGCCCACTTTTAACTGTTGCTGTATGTCATGAGTATCAATCGAACATTCTGTCTGGAGCAAACTCGAGTGTCTCACTTATAATAAACCCTTGTTTTTTGGTTTATGACTTATTATATAAGTCATAAACATTATAAACTGATACATGTGTTTTTTTTTTACTGTTGCATGGTGATTCTGCATGATATTGCTTCCATTATAGCATGTTGCATTGCAACCCCTTGTTCTCTGACCAATGCATTCCTGGCCTGTTTAATCTTTGAAGGCCGAAATGCTGTGAATTATAGCTTGCACTTTTGTAACCAAAGCTTCCAAATTTCTATTCCCATGTAACAGGTCAGTCATGATCCCACACAAGCTAAAAACCTTTGCACACCCCAAAATCTCTATATGTTGAGCTGGAAAGATGTTTACACCTTAAAGGAAGATTAACTTATAAATGGCATACTAATAGTAGTCAGTGAACAATAAACTTGTTTAAGATAGCATAAAATATATACACCTTTAAGACTTTCCCAGAAATTAGCGCGCAGTTCATTTTGGGTTATGAAGCGTCTGCTAAATAACAGTTGCATCAGATGATCACCGGGGCTTAAATGGTTTTGTTCATTTCAACTGCGTAATTGAATTTGAAAATCTTGTTTAATAAATTAGCCAAGTCCAGGAGCACACAACCCGTATCCTCCTGTTGCATTAGCGTGAGACAGCTTTGCAGTGTGTTTGCTTAATTGAGTTGGCAGGAGCTGATCGTAAAAGAGGCTTTGGGAGGACTTACAAGAAATAGTTTTTTTCCTCCCTGCAGAGTTTTCACTGTCCTCCAGATAACCCGCGTGACGCACAGAGAATCTTCTCTCAGTGACACAATCTTCTTTTTCTTCCCCCAGACTGTCTGTCTTTTTCATATTTTATTATCTCTACTCCAAGACTGCAACATTTTAATCAGTTTTTAAGTCGAATGCTCGTGCTGCTGTCGGATAAACCACTCGGTCAGAAAGATGGAGCCTGGCTTTGCTCCTTGGCTTTATCATGTCTATCTTAGATGAACAAGTGTCTTGCATCTGCCCTCTTCTTCTCTATCTCCTTCCTGTTATTTCTCTACAACGATTCTCTTTCTCAGTTTTGACAGACAAAATCAGAATCTAGCCAATGAAACCTGAGCGGTGTTGTTCCTGCAAAACATTTGACATAACTTAGAGCTAGCTAACCTATCTCTGCAATATTCAGCACAGCTTTGGACGGCTCTGTATGAACATTGTTGCTACAGTCCTTTTTGGACTTTCCCCACAAAAGAGCCGATAAATCATCTGCTGTGAAGAACGATTGGCACTGTCAGTGTTGTCATGGAAGCTAAACGGTTTTGGAAAAATGGCCAGCTAACAGAAATGTTGCAGGTTGTAGTATAAATATCAGTCTCCGTAAAAAAAAAAAGTGACTCATGAAACATTTAAAAAAAGGAAAATCCAAATTTTGCATCTTATTGTCAGATGCAGTGTTTAGTTCTGTTTGGTTTCATTGTGTTTTGGATTTGATTTCACTGTTCCCGTTTTGCCTGTGTTCCTGGTCATTATTAAGTCTCTTTCACACAAAGTAGTTTTAGAAAATAGCCACCTCCCCGTGAACTAAATGTTCCTGTAAGTACATTTTCCTGGTTGCATTTGCACCACCAGAAGGAACTCTGAAGTGACGTAAGCCGCGCTGTTTGTTGTGACTTTAATTTTGACGTCGCTCCCCTCAAAGTTGTGTTGGATTTTCTCCTTAGTGTAACGGTTCAGAGGTCCATCGATCATGGTTTTCCATGTTTGTAGAGTTAGTTTTTGGAGTAAATGTATAGACTAAAATCTGTGTGTAAAAGTTTTTTTTTTTTTTTTTTTTTTTAATGGCTGGTGCTGGTGTTTCACATCCGTTCACTTACACTTCAGCATCAACATACACTTCTGTCACCGGTAGTTAATATTGTGCTGGGTTAGACCCCACTCTGAAGTAGCTAATTTATTTTCCCTAAAGGGCGTTCCTAGATCTAAAGTCTTTCCCAGTTATTGCTGTGCGAAACTATGAAAAAGTAGGTATTTCCGCCATATTTTCAAAGAACTATGACCTGTTCTTAGTTCCTCTGCAGGGCTCGACATTAATGCATGTCTGGGACTTCTGGATTTTTTGAAGAGGCAAATGAAAAAGAGAATTTTACTTAACAGGACAAGTAGTCTGAATAAAACTTCAGTGATAAATAACTAGGGAAGCATCGAAACGCGAGAATGATAACATATGATATAGTTAAATAAAACAACATAACCTAGGGAGCTGTTTTGCTGAAAATTATCACGATTTCAAATATTGCATTGATTTTATTATTTTATTTACAGTATTGACTATTCTTGTTCTATTTCTCCAGTGAAAATAGTTTCAAACAAGCATCACAGCAGAATTATTACGCATTCTCAAAGCAAGAGTTTTGTTACTGAATAATTCATTAGTAGTAATAAATAATAAATCCTTTAGTAATTGGATTAACGGCTCAATCAGACTGAAAAGCCTTTATGTAAATACCTTAAACGATCCTTCCATGAAATTTCGATCAAATTGAAAGGTGTGGTTTATTCCTTTTTTTTATCCGACATTTAAATAAAATGTCACAAATGGCTCTAAAATTCTCCTACCCTTCATTTTCTGTGAAGTGGAGAAGAACAACGTCCCATCACACAGCGAGCGAAGGGACATTTTTACTAGGAGAACAGTATGCACAAACAGCGGGAAACCTGTATATTCGTGCAGTGTGTGCATGTAAATAAAATCTATTCTGATTAGAAGCTTGTGACTTACAAGTACATCAACCCAATCACTTTATCCATGTAACCTACGTTCGGATTTATCAATCTGATTGGAACAAAAGGTGTGTGTGTGTGTGTGTGTGTGTGTGTGTGTGTGTGTGTGTGTGTGTGTGTGTGTGTGTGTGAACATCAGTCATTAAGTTACTTTTTGCCATTTAATGTTTAACAGTATCATTGCATCATTTCTTATTTATATATCCAAACAGTTATTATAAAACGTTAATCTCATAACATAATTTATTGCAGTTATAATTTTGCATTGTAAATTATTTAATTGGTAACTGCCCTATAGTGTCTTATTAAAATTACATTTATTCATTATTCATCTGTGTAAGATGGCATACATTTAATAAGGTTAAAAATAAATGGCCCTTTATAAACATAAATAACGCCCTGTGGTAAATATGACAAATATGCAGATTTAAATATGCAAAAGCTGATATAAATGATGTATACATTACATAAATAACAAGCACTTAAACACGTGTTAAATGAAAAGTATTAGACTCGGGCTAAAAGGAAGTGGAAGCACACAGTAAGAGGATGTGAGGTCATGGCACTTCCTGGTTTCTCCAGATGGGTTAAAGGATCTTTTTGACATCAGACACAAGGTCTGTGAGGAACCTCCCAGGATACTGGGTACAGTGTTATGTTTTTTTGCAGCTGTTTCCTAGAACCTTCACTGAAAGATATTATCCAATGAATACTTTATGCATTATAGAGGAACTGTTGTTGCCTCATCCTCAAACACACCTTTATTAGACACAAAGGATAAATATGTCTGTCAGTTAGAGCTTCCTGCTTCACCCTTTCGTTTCTATTCAACAATTATACAGCTGTCAGCTCTTTTTTTCATTCTTCTGAAGCTCATAATTGCATAATGTAAATAGTGTTTGCTGTAGAGATTAGGGTGAGATTGGAGTTCTCACACGAGAATTGACAGTGTTATCTCTTCTTTTTTTTTTTGTCCCACTCTCTTTATCTTTCTCTCCCGCCCTCCTTTATTTCTCCAATGGATATTCTGTTCACATCAAACACTAAAACCCCACTAAGGCACTGCACAGTTCTCCGTAGGAAGTGTCTATTTGTTTTGCAGGGGATAAACCTCTGGGAGGCACATCAAACGCTTCTCCTTCTGCTGTGTGAAGCACTGATCGTCTGATTACGGGCCCTCTTTGCTGCCTTTGTACTTCTGTTAGTGCTAATGCTGATTGTCAGAGTGCTACAGATGTGCCAAAATATCATCTTTGTTCAGTGCCGTCTTATCACCCGAGTAGCTTGTTCGTCAAGCTTACAGATCACATGCTCAGAAATATTGGCAATAATGGAATTGATCTGCATTCCTAAACAATAAATGTTTTTATAACACTATATAATGACACATTTCTTTATAAGATACTTGTATTTCACTGTCTCATATTATTATCTCACTTTTTTATATTTGTATTTTATAACTAATGCACACTTCATAGTATTTCAATCTATACACTGTGAAAGTAGGGCTTAGCTTAGACTTTTTTTTTTTTTAATCGGCTGAAGTACGGTAGTTTATACTTAGCGTTCATATCTTAACCACCCTTAGGTTTTCAAAAAAGAATTTAAGCAGCATTAAATTTAAAGCATTAAACAGAAGTTGTCTTTTCTTCCCTATTTTGATATGCATCTAAGTCATGGTGACTGCAAGTGACTTTAAAGATACCTCCTTTAAAAATAAGTCCCTCTCCCCCCCCCCCCCCCCCCATGTAATTCCTTTTTGACTGCTTTCTTCTCCTTGAAACTGAGCTCTTCTCTTCAACTTTCACTCAATTTACCACTGTGTAACTTGTCTGCCTTTATAACAGAACTTTCCCAGTATACAACATCCTACAAGACAGGCTTAAAACTGATAATCTCTTAGTGTTTCAAGTTCCCATATCAGGCAGATGAATCACAAGTTGAACAGTGACCTGGATCTAGGTGTGACTGTTGGTTTCCGTTGACTTGAATGTCATACTCCATTAATTTGATTCATTCATTCTGAATGGGTCAATGATATGAGATATGAGCTCACTGTGTGATGAAACTACCATTGGTACCATTTTATGTCGCATGACACCATGTGGTGGTGATGCACACTGTGGTTTTATGACATTAGCTATGTTTCCATTCAAAGTTGTTGCAATTGGAGAAGCCAGTGTGTCTCTTTTTTCCTACATCATTGAGTGAACAGACAATACGCAATAAATGCTGTCTTGTTATCTTGTATTCAGAGGCTTTTGCCTTGGTGTTTGGGAAACAGTGTCGTGTGAGACAGTTCTGGGAGGTAATTATGCCCAATAATTTTGATGATGTTTTTCGGCTCAGGCATTTTGGAATGACTATACTAGTCCAGCTGTCCAATCACATCCTCTTTTGAGGCAAAGGAGATTTTTTTTGGGTTGCTTTTTGTGCACATTGATGGTTTTATTTGTTAAGTGTGTTTCCATCATAGTTTCCCAAGTATTTTGTCTTATTAAATAAAAAAAATGTTGTTGTTTTTTATGTGGATTTTTTATTTTTATTTATGTGCATCTTTGTACAGTAGAACCCCAACTTACGAAAATAATCCGTTCCGAGGTTGGCTTCGTAAGTCGATCTTTTCGTAAGTCGGTCAGGCTTTTACATGTAAATTGCCTAATCCGTTCCAAGCCCTGTGAAAACACCACATTTAATTTTATAATACAGCAATGCTTGTTCAGTATGGTATGACAAGCACATCCCAGCGTCATACTTCTCAATTATCTCCCTTTTCGTCTCCATGGAGAGCATCCGCTTCTTCACTTTCACTTTCATCGTGAAATGAAATGGGAGAGGAACGCCGCTACGCAGAGGCTGGTGAGAGCGATGCTGACCAATAGGAGAGCAGGATGCTGCAGCGAAAGCTAGTGTCAGAGCCGGGAGCAGTGTTGCCAGATTAGATGGGTTCCCGGCGGGTTTTAAGTTGTAGTTGTGCTGGAAATCTTCAGTCCAATCTGGCAACACTGGCCGGGAGACAGCCAATGGGAGAGCGGGACGATTGGTGCGAGTTTCCGGGTCAGTGGCACGCGAATTTCAAAACCAAACTCGGAAAACTCGGCCGAGATTTCGTTTTTCGCATCTCGATCATTTTGTCGTTACTCGGGCAAAAAAAAACCCCGAAATCTTTTATTGTATGTTGAACTTTTCGTACGTAGAGCGTTTTGTAAGGCGGGGTTCTACTGTATTTTCCTCCAGCTGTTTTTTTATTTTTATTGATGCAGTTTCCCAAAGTTTGCATAAAATAGGTGGATGGAAACATAGCTGTTGTCTATTTGTTTATATGTATGTTTTATAGTGTTGTGCAAGATAATTGCAGTGTTTGTGCAAACAGAAAAGGCTACACTTTCCAGACTCTGTGTATGTGAGAGAAAGACAGCATGTCAGTGTAAGAGAAATTTGCTCTTCCATACTGTGCAGATTCTTTAAGCAGGTGAACTGCCACTGAGCGATTGCACCAGCTTTCAACATCTTTTTTTTTCTTTTTCTTTTTTTATTAGGTCTGGTAATTCATTAAATATTGTAATTGGGTTAATATCCATTATATGCTGATTAAATCAAGTGAATCAGAGCTAATTATATATATCAGCACTTGCTGAGAATTACCCATGAAGGATAATAATAAAAGCATTGAACATGCATTACAAAAAGTGGCTTTATATTGTTTATTTTATTCATTGAAGCCTTTCACTGGTCTGCAGTCTATAGTAATGCACTTTGCGAATTGTCCCTCTTGTATATACAATTCCATTTGTAATTCTATGATAATGTTGCATGTTTGACACTGGAAAAGTACAGAAATGAATCCTCAAGGCCATCAAATGAATGATGGTTCCTTGTGTCATCTACCTCTCCCCTTGCTCTAAATTGATTTCTTTGGTCTGGTGTCTTGCTCAAGGCCTGCTATTAGTAACAGAGCACATGTCAAGCTGGGATGGTCAGAGGATCCATCCCCCTCCCTGTCACTTATTGAGGTTTAATGTGCTTATGTTCACACACATTCTTATCAATAGTTGTTGGATGGTTAATACTTTTGAGTTTCATTTAATGCTGTACTCTTAGTTGCTATTATATGATTTTGGCATCAATATTCGCACTAAAAATGTTCTCCTATTTCAGATCAAGAAGACCTCAGAGGCCACTCTCACTACCATCCAGGACATGGTGACCATCGAGGACTATGATGTATCTGAATGTTTCCATCACAGCCGCTCCACTGAATCGGTCAAGTCCACGGTGTCGGAAACCTACCTCAGCAAGCCGAGCATTGCCAAGAGGCGCGCCAACCAACAGGAGACAGAGCAGTTCTATTTTATGGTCAATTTGTATTTTATAAAAATATAACAATACATTTAAACGGTCACTTTATTTAAATTAAAAATGTTAATAGACATGATATCCAGTTTCACCTCCAAACTGTGCATTATAAGAAGGTCATGCCAATTGTTTTTTAATAAGATACACTAATAGTTTAAAGGTTTTTTTATTATTTTTGAAAGAAATCTCATATGCTCAACAAGATGGTCATTTGTTTGTTTGTTTTTAGAAAAAACAGTAATATTGTCAACTATTATTGCAATTTTCAATGATTGGCGCTCAATTATGAATAATAGCTCTTATAATGATCAATTCTAATTATATAGGAGAAATTCTATTTTAAAATGAATGAATTTGTTATTTTCACCTATACAAGTTATCATTTCACAAGATTACGTTTTTTACTGTATTTTGATTTAATAAAATACAGCCATGGTGAGCTTAACAGGTTGCTCAAACAGTAGAGCGTGGCGCTTGCAACGCCAAGGTCATGGGTTTGATTCCCAGGGAAAGCAAGAACTGATTAGATCAATGTCAATGTATTTCTTGAATGCAATGCAAGTCGCTTTGGAGACATATATATATATATATATAGTGGGTTTTTTCTTTCTTTTTATTCGGTTAATTATGCTTAAATGATCCTGTTTTTGCACTCATGCTGGTCTCAATTGTGTCTCTAAACAGAAATTCCGTGAGTATCTGGAGGGCAGCAATCTCATCACTAAACTCCAGGCAAAGCATGATCTGCTGAAGAGGACCCTTGGTGATGGTATTGTTTGTTGGACTTTCTTTCTTCTTTCTTTCGTTCCAACATAGGGTTAACACTTTAAACTAAAAGTAAACAATTAATGTACTTTATAAGACGTTTGGATCATAATCCTCTCAGCCAGTATGACACACTGCTGCTCGTGTGGGTGATGCAACCTCTCATTAACCTCATGTTAATCGATTGTGATAGTATGAAGGATTATAATTCCCTCATCGTGTGTAAATCTGCTCATCATGTTTTGGAGCCCCGGGCATTTCAGTCTTGTGTTGTGAACACTACAGACTCTGCTGTTCGGGGCCATTGAGTGAACGCTGTGTGGGTGGGCTCAACAAAGCTGTCAGGAACCATGTTCCCTGGCCTAAAATCAACCGTGACTGTTTTTTAAAGATGTAGGCAGTAGTCTCCCTGCTGGATTCTGACGCTTTGGTGAAACATTTGTATAGCTAAATGGGTACCTGTAGCTAAAACTCTCCAGCTTCTACTGCAGTGGAAATGTCGAATTTCTCAACAAAACATAACAATGTCCTAAAGGTGTATGTGAATGGATGTCCAGTTCTAGACAGATGGCTGGCTGGCTGTATGTGCTTTGCAGAGCATAAACGAAAGCCTCCCTTGAGCCTCTGAAGAACTGTATTGTCATATTATTTCTCTCTCTCTGTCTCTCTCAGGTTACCGGCCTGAATATGCGACCACAAGGTAAAAATCATTCACAGTGCATCTTGTTTTGTGTCTTCTGCAACATAAAGGTGTTTTCTAGAGACTTTCTCACAGGCATATCTATCTATCTGCCTTTCTGTCTGTCTCTCTGTCTGCCTGTCTTTCATTTTATTTGTCATTCTGTTGTTAATTTTATCGTTCTTTTCTTCTATCAGTCTTTCTATCATTTTACATCCTACTTTCATTCTATCTGCCAGTCAATTTGTTCTATTGGTCTGTCTATCATTCAGTCTGATGCTTTATCATTCTTTTTGTTTTATCTATCAGTTCTGTTTGTCATTCTGTTTGATGTGCTACTAATTATTCTATCATTCTATATATACTTCTATCAATCTGTCTGTTGTTTCATCTGTGCATCCATTGTTCTATCCATACTTCTATCTGTTTTTTGACCTACCCATCATTCTATCAATCTGTCATTCTGTCTGTAGTTCTGTTCTGTTTATCAATCTTTCTATTGCTCATTCTAGATTTCTATCTGTTGTTCTATCTGTCTAAAAGCACTTGTGAGAAAGTAGACCTGAAAGTTAAAGAGATACGGGTACATGCACAGATAAGATCCAAACGGTAGACCAGATGCTTGTCTGTTCTCTGCCATAATTCACCATATGTTCATGCAGCAATCTTCCCCGGGGTTCCTCCCCACAATGCTTTGCACTAATAGTGCTCTTTACATCCAGCCCCACCCAAAAATCCTACAGTTTGAAAGCACATGAAAAGCTCTCCTATTGAGAGACACAAGAGTGAAGAGTGAACGGACTTGTTTGAACTTGGATGCTACCCTTTTTATTTTATTTTCAGTGTTAAGCTTTTGTTGCACATGCCAGTTATAGATCCTTTAAGGATATGGCATCAATTCAGTCATAAAACAAGAGCTGGATTCTGATATTGAAATTAACTCAGATTTATACTCCAATTGAACTTCGGCATAACCCCATGGGATCTCCCCAAGCCGAGCCAAAAGATTTTGTGCTTGGCCATATCTCGTACTCCCACCTCCTGCTGTTTCTGTTTCCAGCAGACTTGCCATTTCCATGACCTTTGATGTGCGATGGAAGTGAAGTTTATGAACAGGATATTGGCATGTGCAGATCACTGAGCTAGGCAGAATGGCAGCTTACCCCTAAATAACCTAAAATCACATGTCCACAAACATGTTGTTACATAAACTATGTGTGAAAAATGAACTCATTAGTGGTTTCTAGAGCATTTTTTATATTAAAAGTGTAAACATCTCTTTATAGGCCTCCCAGTCTTCCTCCTAAACCGTTTGGCACACAGAGGCCCAGGCCACGCTCTGTATTTAACGTTAAGCTGTTTAATGGCAATTTGGAGTCATTTGTTAAGGTACTTAGAGCTTTGGGTACTGTACTACCTGCACTGAATACCGCCGCTTGAAGCCATAATGATCCACGGCTACTTGCTTCTACCTGACTGATCATTATGGCTGGGGAAGGTTTTTAAACAGAGCAGAAACGGGGGTATGTGTGGGTGTGTGTGTACACATAAAGCCGAGATGATGGTGATAAAGTGAGCTTCAGGCATCAACATTCACCTAGTTGCTTCAGGGCAGCATGAAAGCCTCTTAAAGGGATAGTTCACCTAAAAAAAGAAGAAAGAAATCTGTCTTGTGCTGTTCCAAAGCTGTTTTCTCTTTTGTGGAACACAAAATAATATTCTTGAATGTTCTAGAATGATCATGCAGCTCTTTTTTCCATGCAATGAAAATGAGTGATAAGGACGTATGTTGTTAAAAGATACAAAGTGCGTTGAAAATGGTCCTTAGGCACTAAATTGTAAATGTTGTGTCCCAAATTATGCACTATACACTGTTTTTATTTTGCTTTTTACTAAATAGTTGTTTGATAAATGCTATTTACTCATATACACTTTTTTCACATTCACATTTATACTGCAAAACAGCATAGTTCATAAGTACACAAATCGGGACTCACCTTTACAATGGCTTTAAGTCATTATTAATTTAAAATCTTTCTCAAAGCGTTAGCGATTAGATTTCATTCCTCTGCATTTTTAAACTTAGCAAATCTAGAAGTTCTGAAAGATGAGAACCAATGACATTGACTTGAATATTGTTTTTCAGGATATAATAACTGTTGGATGACTTGAGGTCATATTGGCCAGTTTTATGTCACTTTTTGGGTGCATAAATTTTGGCTGACTCAATTCACTTTTAAATGGAGAATCGAGTGACTTTCTTGTGTTTCATGGAAAAAAGAAAGTCAAAAGTTTTTGGAATAGCATAAGGGAGAGTAAATGTAATTCTAAAAACTAAATTTAAATACTTGTATTATATAATAAGCTTGATTTAAGAAAGTTGTTGGATAATGGCATTTAATGTTGTGTCGGCACACCCCCCCCCCCCCCCCCCCCTCTTTTTCTCTCTGTGAGGCTGGAGCTAATTATGTCATTGGAAGACTAATAATGATTTTGTAAGCTGTATTGGTGGCTTGTAGTGCTGGGACCAAATAACCTGGGGATCGCATCTTTCTCTGTTTTTTCTGCTCTCTCACTCTCTGGCTCTCTGTCCTGTCGTCCTGCTGTCCTTCTCTCATAGTCGTGGACGACGGAACTCACACACAAGGCACCAGGTACAGAAACAGTCGGCTTGTCCTGATTAGTTCATTGCTCCATGTCTGTCTTAGCTTCCAGTAGTTCAACTGCCAGTCACCTCTGCTTAATCCTGAGGAGCTGTGAACCATGTACAGTGGCGTCTGAATATCTGAGACCACACTGGATTTCTGGAATTTTTATTTAAAGACAGGAAACTAAGAAAAGTTATAGCTCGAAATGAATCGTAATATTTGTCTGAGTTTAATTTTTTCAATTCACCTTTTCAGTCAAATGGTTATGTTGATCAAATAATTAGTAATGAACTTTTTTTTTTTTTTTTAAATAAATTACCAATATGCATAATCAGCATTTTCACTAGTGGTCTCAGACTTTTGGACCCCAAAGTAAATGTGTCCATGTGCTTGACAAGATTTCATCCTTCTTGGCTTCAGTGACCGTAATGCACACAATTATGATTAATTGGTTTTAATTGAGAAAATATCCCACAGTTTAAAAGCTTTTCACAAATAATAATTCTAATAATACTAAAGTGTAGATTACAACACTTACATTACATAATACTTTCAATACTGCACAACTTTTTTAGTGTCCTATTGTTATGGAATTATACTTTTTCTCATGAAGTAAAAGTGCAGTTTCCATCATTCATTACTTTTCCACCTTTTAATTATGATTTTCGATTTGTTGCAGATGTACAGTATCAATATTTAATCATGTTCACGGCAGTGCATTTTGTATTCATCTTATTGCAATGATCATAGCTGGGAAATGTAGCGCCTGTGAGGTCTGCCTCACTTCCTGGCACTGCCACAGTGTTTAGACTTGGCACATTCCCTGGGTTAAAAGCAGATAACAGCATTTTTAAAAGCTTGTAAGATAGAGCGCTGCCAAACACAGAACAAACAGCTCTAACCCCACATAACAGTCAGCCCGGACACCAGGATCACATAGCTGGATTCACTAAAGCATTTGGGGGTTTCCACTGGTGACATTTGCTCCATTCATGTTCAAGAACCATGTTAGCATGTGGATATAAGTAGTCATTTTTGTTCCTGACTGGGATAGGGAAAGGCCCAAAATCTTAGGTGTGCACTTTAAAAGGGTCTGTAAGAGTCAAGAAGGATTATCTTCTCATCTCTGACATGAGTGATACATGGTGTGTGGGATATTCTCAGTTGATTTAGAGCTGGACTAATTGCTTGGCCCACATCCTGTGTTAATGCCCATGTTTGTGCTTTTTTAAGGACTCTGGACAAGCAATACCTCGAGTTGTTGAGAGCTGTATTCGATTCATCAACTTGTATGGTAAGATACGTTCCATATATTTTTAAACTCAAACCATAAAATGCACATAATTCCTTTGAACCATTGTCATTACATCACCAAAAAAGCACATATAAGTTGTTCATTAGTTATGCGACCTGTTTTGTCATTGGTTTTGGGCTGATTCGGTAAGTTTTAGTGTCGGAGTTGATCATATTTTTTTCTGTGGCCTTTCCTAATCTGTCCTATTCCAGTGTAGGCCTTGCACACACTTGTTTTAGAGCTATTGTAAGTTTATGGTTGTGCTTTTCTGTCAGCGTTAGAGGACATTCAGTCCAAAGAGGTCTTTATCATATGCTTGTATTAACTGTGCGAACACAGCCATAGACCTTGTGCATATATTGTAAGTGCTGAAAGCTGTCTGTGTGTGGCCGTCTTACTGGAACTATAGAGAAGTTTTTAATTAATCTTTTCCGACCCTCAGCCAAGCTTTCCATTAAAAGCTAATCCGGACTGACGGATGTTTTTGTAGAAGCTGATTGCAGTCTCTCTCTTTTATTCATTATCTTTAATTAGAAAAAGGGAACTTTTCAAAAGCACAGGGCTTAGCTTTTGAGGTTGGGATTTGGCCATGGTTCCTATGGACGCAGCCTTTATTTCCATTGGATTTAAATGGACATGGGAAGGAGTCTTATTTAAACGCTTATTTCACAGTTTCTCTCTCTATTTTTTAGGCCTCCAACATCAAGGAATATTCAGAGTGTCTGGATCTCAAGTTGAAGTCAATGATATCAAGAACTCATTTGAGAGAGGTGAGTGTGTGTGTAAATGTGGTAGCAGAGTTCAAGTTTCTGAAATAACTCTGAAAGTGCCGTCTCTGCTGAATAATAATGAATATCTTCAGTGGTCGTGAGCTATGAAGCTAAAACAGAAAACATATTCTTGATGTTTATCAATATTTTTTACATGTAAAACATACGGTACATCCTTACATTGTGTTCTGTAAAGTTGTGTTTTCAGCAAAAGTTTTTTGTGCACAAAATATTTTCTGACAAATATTTATATTTATATGTATGCGCGCATTTAATTTGTATGCTACTTTGAATAAAAACATTATTGTAAAAGTAAACGGCAGATTTGATGCAAATATGTCTTTTAGGTAACGATCCTCTGACAGACGAAGAAAATAACCACGATATAAACTCTGTTGCGGGTGTTTTGAAACTCTACTTTCGAGGTTTGGAGAACCCTCTGTTTACAAAGGAAAGATTCAATGATCTAATCTCCTGTGTCAGTAAGTGCCTAATGTTTTTTGCTTTCTATTGACCTGCAGCTGTACATTTGTCATTGATTCTCAGTGTGAATTAACAGTGCTTTGAACTGTTATCGTGTACACTCAGATAAAGAGGTCTCAGTCATTTGCTCCAACAGTGGCACAGTGACTTTCTTCACTGTACGAAAAGACGCCCATCGCTTCAGGCTAATGCTAACAGCCTTACGCACCCTTCATTACAGCACAGTGTGTGTTCTACCATGGCATGACACATTAGAGCTTCAGATGGTCCTTCAAATGGCATGAATGCAACTTTGTGTGCATTTGAAAGAGTTCAGAAAGCGTGCTTTATCATCATCACAGATGACGCTAGACTGCTCTGAATGAATGCAGCATGACACCGTGATGCTCAGTCGTTTCATTTTGGTTAATGGTATGTTTGTTATCCACTGTTTGGATCAAGGATATGATTTAGGGAAGAGTGGGGTAAGCTGTGCCACACCACGTTGTTCTCTTATCAAAGGACATTATATGGACAGTGTGCATTTGAAATACTGTAGAACCCCGACTTACGAAACTCTCTACGTACGAAAAGTTCAACGTACGATAAAAGATTTCGGGGTTTTTTCCGCCCGAGTAACGACAAAATGATCGAGATGCGAAAAAACGAAATCTCGGCCGAGGCGACGATTTCCGAGTTTTGTTTTGAAATTTGCGCGCCACTGACCCGGAAACTCGCACCGATCGTCCCGCTCTCCCATTGGCTGTCTCCCGGCCAGTGTTGCCTGATTAGACTGAAGATTTCCAGCCCAACTACCGCTTAAAACCCGCCGGGAACCCGCCCAATCTGGCAACACTGCTCCCGGCTCTGACGCTAGCTTTCGCTGCAGCATCCTGCTCTCCTATTGGTCCACATCGCTCCCACCAGCCTCTGCGTTGTGGTGTTCCTCTCCCATTTCGTCTGTGCTACGCTAACGCTACAGTTCGTCCGCGCTTTCGCATACAAGTTTTGTTTTCATCGTGCTGCATCGCCATTATTTTAACCTTTGCACTGGGCACAAAATAATAGCGATGCAGCACGATGAAAGTGAAAGTGAAAGGGAAGAAGCGGATGCTCTCCATGGAGACGAAAAGGGAGATAATTGGGAAGTATGAAGCTGGGATGTGCTTGTCCGCCATAGCGAAAGAATATGGCCGTAACCCTTCAACCATAGGGACCATACTGAACAGGCATAGCTTTATTATAAAATTAAATGTGGTGTTTTTTTCATAGGGCTTGGAACGGATTAGGCAATTTACATGTAAAAGCCTGACCGACTTACGAAAAGCTTGACTTACGAAGCCAACCTCGGAACGGATTATTTTCGTAAGTCGGGGTTCTACTGTAATCAAAAATATGAATATAAATGAGTTAAGAACAATTACTCTTTAAATTAATTAAAATATCTATTCAATATTCAATGCAATTTCCATTAAAAAAAAATTCTGGCACAGCATCCATTTTCCCTAAAGCATCCAACAATCTTTAGCCTACAGATTCAATTTCGGGGCAAGTTATTAGTTTAATAATTAATGAATTAATATTTAGCCAAATACTTCAAATGGTTTTAAGCTGTTAGGACTTCCTTGTATATGTAAATATTTTGAAACCTGAGTAAATTTGTTGACTCTTTTTTTACATTTGCCATGCAAACATGTTTTAGCATAAAAATATCACTTATAGCTATATATAACTGATCCTCTTGAAATATTTGTTCTCGTATACAAATTTTAAAGAGCTGGATTTTTGTTTGTCTGTATGTGTGGAGGAATGTCAAGGCATGTGTTCATGCGTAGCCGACCAACGGGCGGTCTTGTGCCTGTGACACTCCACAGTGTGACTAATGGGGATTCCCTGCCGTTTACATTTACACACGACTTATCCTTCCCAGCATACCACACACTCCCTTGAAGGCTCGTACACACATGGCCTCTCCTGTTCTCTGTCCCTGGCAGATCTAAATATAGACTTTCAGAGTTGTTCGTTCACTGCACTGTAGGAGATCAGTTCATGTTGTGTAGCTGGAGACATGTGCCTTGTCCGTGGTGAAACCCAGTTTCTTGCTCAAGCACGACGGATAACACAAGTAGCATATTCCCCGAAGCAGACATCTTTTTTTCCTAATGGTGATATTTTAAGCTGCTTTCAGATGATGAATCAGGGAGCTGTGTGCTAAAGTAGCAAAGCAGATCACATTGGTTTTTAATTATGTTGTACCGAGGCTGGTTTTGTTTTTATAAGTGCTGCCGATGTGTCTCACTGCCGACACATGGGATCTGATGAGGTCAAGATGTAGTTGTTAATCTGAAGCTATGCTTGGAATGAGCTAGTGGCATATGGCATAGTGTGTTTGCAAAAAAGATGTATTTGCAACAGTGCACAAACATTTCATATAATTGTATGCTAAAGTAATTGTCATTTGATTATGGAAATGTTTTGGTTGTGAAAACAGTCAAATAAGAAGGTGATCAGAAAGATGTTAAAAATGACAGGTGATATTGCTTCTGGTTCAGTCATCATAATAGAAATTCATTGCATTGTGAGATACTGTATTGTGTTGTATAGATTCCAACCATTCCTACCTTATTTTTCAGTAGCATTGATTCCAAAACTGTTTTAGCAATAGGGATTTTAAAATAGTCTGCATTTAAGAGTTATAAGCCTTGAAACAACCAACCAACCAGCTGCAAGGTGTTTCACAATGTTACATTTGATCAGAAGCAACAACAAAAAATTGAAAATAGGACAAAATGACAAAGGTATAAGATGGTATACTTAACGGCTTTAATGAGAGTGAGAACTAATCCCATGAAGCAATGCGAATGATATATTAAAAATAAAAGCATATTTGATCAATTTTATCAATCACCAACCCCATAGCTCACATAGGTCTGTCTTTAAAGGTTTGTAAGTTAAAAATTAATTCCCCTGTAGAAAATGAATGGAATTTTCACTTCCGGAACCCAGCTGTTGCATTCTGCACGTTTTGGATTGTGTAGTTATTTGCATATTCTGTGCATAACAAAAATGTGCTTACAGTTTACACACTGCATATAACATAACTAGTATGAGGTATGGTAGAAAAAGTAGAGTAGGATGGTAGTTTGAGATTTCAAACTCTACCTGAGAGTGCAAATATGATGAATGGAATTCCAGAAGGTGACATGATGAAGTGTGTTATAAAGACTCCAAGGAGAAAACCCAGTCAAATATTATATATTACTATTACTGCAGGAATTCTCACACTTTACTGCAATGCCAGTCTTCTGGATTAATCCTTAAGCTCCTTTAAAATGAAGAGTTAAATAGTTTTGAGACTTTACCTCCTTTAATGCTCTGTTAATCAGCTTCATTAGTTTCAGGGTGAGAGCAGGCAGCAATTTAGTTTTAATAAGTAAATCGTCTGTTTGCTCTGCATTGTGGTTAAAACACTGACGCAATGAGAATGTGACAGATACACCTACCTTTATCTGTCATGTCCATGTCATGTTTCTCATCTAATACAGTAATACCTTGAGATACGAGTATCTCAACATACAAGTGTTCAGAGATACGAGCAAGCCTTCGAGCAATTTTTTTGCTTTGAAATACGAGTAAATATTTGAGATACAAGCAGCTTAGAGACGCTGACCCTAGGTGGCACTTGGAGCAGCTCACGTGTCTCACTCGTTCACTTCATGTGTTCGTTGACTTCCATACGCATCTCCCGCGAGTCTTCCTGTGGTGTATTTTATATACATTTATGGGGTAATTGCATATGGACTCCACTAGAGGAGAGTGATGGGACTATCACGACGAGTGATTCACGAGTATTATGCTGGGAGCAGCAGGAGTTATGTGTGTTCAACAATAATAAATATGAGGTTCTGAGGCATACATTACACTCATTACTCTCTATCCAATACACTACACGGGAAGAAACACTACACTTCCATATTGTGTTTGCGTTATCTACTTAATCTACGTAATCCCTCCCCCCTCCTCCTCCGCATATGCCGTTACTATATATTCTGTCTTGAAGGTAAAAACTCATAATTAAAACCACTTTTTTTATCACCGGAATCTACTATAATTTTTGGTTTGCGTATGTCTCTTTAGCAATTAAAAACATGTTTTTTTTTAAATGCTGTTATTTCTTATGGGAAACAATTATTTGAGATAAGAGCAATTAGAGTTACGAGCTCCGTCCTGGAACGGATTATGCTCGTATCTCATGGTACTACTGTATTTAAATTACCAAATTATTTTTAATAGTTTTAGTTCTAACAACGTTGAAGAGATGAAAAGATGTCATTTGTCAATTGTTTTGCAGTGATAGTTGGCAATTGGAATTGTCCGTCTGCAACATAAGACCCCCCCCCCACTCACACACATAATGAGCTCAGCCTTACACTATGAATAGAGCTGCAATGATGTGGTTATCTGTGAATTAGCACGTTCAGATAGAAGCATGTCATTAGATACTCAAGGCTGCTTAACAGCATGGATGACAAAGGCGAACCTGAATAATAATTTCTGAATGTCATGGTGGGATAAGCATGTCTCCAAGACTCCTATGCTTTTGTGTGTGTGTGTGTGTGTGTGTGTGTGTGTGTGTGTGTGTGTGTGTGTGTGTGTGTGTGTGTGTGTGTGTGTGTGTGTGTGTGGATAGAGAAAGAGTGGTAGGATGAGATTATTTTGTTTATAATTAATTAATAATTCTCTGTATGTGAAGGAAGTGTTAGTAAGCGTAGACTGAAAGTTTGTTAGTATTTATTTTTAATTCCTCTATCTGAATGCTGATGCTGTGTGTCAGATTTCATTTTCTTTCAAAAAATTATATATAATTATACTGATTTAAATAATTTTGTTGCTCTTTTATTTTTTGTTGATTTTCTTTTTGTTGTTTTTTATGCTTATTCCCTTTTTAACTCTTGTAGGAATAGACAATCTGTATGAGAGAGCGCTGTATATTCGAAAGATCCTTCTCACTGTACCCAGATCAGTGCTCGTGGTCATGCGATATCTTTTCGCCTTCCTCAACCAGTAAGTCTGAATGTCTCATCTTTTGAACTGCAAAAAACATGTGAAATAACATCTGAAGTGCTAATGATATAATGCGCTGTAAATAACTTTTAGATCCAAAATCTTTCCTATATCCGTATCATAAAGAAATTCTCAGACCAAACTCAAACTTAACCATCTGATTAAGAGTCAGTCGAGCTAGAACCATCGATTTTTTGCTGGTTGACTAATAGCTTCTTTTTTCCTGCAGCTTGTCCCAGTACAGTGATGAAAACATGATGGACCCCTATAATTTGGCCATCTGCTTTGGCCCCACCCTAATGCCCACTCCAGAAACACAAGACCAGGTGTCCTGCCAGGCCCATGTCAATGAGGTCATCAAAACCATCATCATCCACCATGAGACCATCTTTCCTGATTCAAAGGAGCTTGACGGCCCCCTGTATGAGAAGTGTATGGCAGGTGGAGATTATTGGTGAGTGATGGGATGAGATGGTGGTGTTGTTTTTAATTTTTATTGAGAGCTGTCTGGGTAACTGCGTCTAGGTACGTGAAGGAAGCATTACTACTATAGATGTTCAGGGGTTGTGTTTGAGCTATTGTGTTTTTATTATTGGTGGCATCCGGACTGAAGTTAAATAGTTTGTCTTAATAAAAGAAACGATTAGTCAGTGCTATAGTGAGTCACTTATGTTGTTAGAATAGTTTTAGGGTGTGACCGCTTTGTTGTTAAGATCAGATGTAGTTGATCCAGGAAAGGAGCATACATCCTTACAAAAGATGTGGTAAGATCGTTACAAAAGATAATGCTGGTCCAGAATACATAATTTAAATCTAATAGAGCCATACAGATTTTGAATGACATGAGGGTGAATATCAGTGTGGTTTATTTGTGAAAGCTATTTTCTTGCAAACTGTAAACGTGTTTCTCATTCTTTCTCTGTGAGGATATACCAGACCCTCTGCCAAAAGTTTGTATTTTAAAAAACACTTAATATAACTGGTATGTGTGCCTGGATCTACAGAGTGCCTGGACCAGCTGCATCTGAGCTGTTTTTGGATTCAGTGTGGGTAATTATTAGATATAATGAGCTCTTTAGTTGAGCTAGGACATTTTTTTAGAGGCCGAAAAGTTTAGAGATCTTTAACTAGGTGAGACCGAATGAAACCATCTTGGTAATTGCCGCAATCAAGGTAAAGAAAGATCGCCGGCCAAACCAATGCTCATTTCTCTCCGAAATACTCATGGATGAGAAGAGGAAAGAGACATTTTCCGCCAACTCCACAGCTGTGTGTATGTGTTGGCTAGTGATTTTGTTGTCTCAAAGAGAGCGGCCCAACTCCCACAAGTCTTCATCCCCCAAACTGAAGCAAAACACCTGCCACTGCAAGAATCTGTACTTTGAGCATTTCAAATCATTGCACCCACCCTCCTTAAACTCACCGAAGCCAGTTCTTGTATTTTGCTGTTTGCTAGTGTGGCATGTGGGAGTGGCAGGGTTCTGTTTGAAATGACTTTACTGTGTGTCAGAGGTAATCTGCAAGGATGTGAAGGGCATTACTGCCAGTCTCAGTAACCATGTTGTGCCACTGACAGAATCCCAATCAGCCTGCCTTTCTCCCCCTGAATACTAATGACAGCCTCTGTACTTTTGCTCCATGCTGAGTTTTACTCTGGCTGTGGCTTAACTCTGTGTTTCCATGTGCATGCACTTGTATAAAGAAATATACATGCACTCATTAGGATTTTTAAAATGTATATTATGCTAAGCAAGGCTGCATTTATTTAATCAAAAATGTAATTAAAACAATATCGTGAAATATTATTACAATATAAAATAAATCTTTTCTATTTTAATATATACTTCCTGTGATGGCAAAGGTTCATTTCCAATAGCATATATATGTATATTTTTAATATTATTATATTTTTAATCAACATATCAAATTGATATTATGTAAGGGATAATCCAAACTGATTCAAATTAGACTCAGAGTTCAAGTAGTGAGGTAAGGAGGGAAAAAGATGAGTTTTAATTACCTGCATCTGTGCCACGTCTGTCTATTAATAACTAATTTATGAGTTTAGTTTCTTCAAAAACATTCCCTCGTTACTGGGAAATAAAATGTAGCGATTCAGGGAATGCAGTGCATTAGTAAAGAGCAGTGATTAAACTGACTGGATCAACCGTTGCATTAAATTTGAATGCATACCTTTCAGCCAATCAGAAATGATTTTTGAAGCGTTTTATTTTACCTCATGAGAAACATTTAGTTGGTTGACTTTTATTGAAAGCTAGTTATTCTGTCCCTAAAATGTGAGTTTACAGATACTGTAAATTACTGTAAAGTATTTAAAGTATTTAAATTCCTATACCCTGTATTTGACTAAATAATTATTTGTCTTGATTTATTTCCTCTTTTTTTCTGCAGCGAGAGTCCATACAGTGAACATGGAGCTCTTGAGGAGGTAGATCAGGATGGAGGAATGGAGACCCACACCAGTGAGGATGGTAATTTTATTTTGTTTAACACACCCTGTAAAAGTATTTCCAGTATGACATCTCATGGCAGTGTATGTCGGTTGTACATTGGGAAAGTCATAGGAAAAAGCTTAGGTAAACTTAATTTATTTTCATTGTCTCAGAGCAGCTTCAGCCAATGTCCATTGAGCCTCCGGATTGATTTTTGACATGGCCAGTCAAGGGTTAATCCCTGTGTGCACTGACCTTTGGGTAATCACTTTTCACAACTCTGAATTAAGTGATCGTTAGAGAGAGGAGAACTACATTTTTTTTACTATTTGGTTCTTTTTGTTTTCTAATCCTTTGGGAAGAGAGAAGCATCTGTAAACAAAGAACGGGATTTTAATCAAGCATTGTAAATGCTTCCCAATACTGCAGGGCAACATAAACCATTCTATCATGACTGCAGTGCTACTTGCATTAAAAAAACTTGCAAAATCCTCACTAGTCTGGCTCAAACTTGAGTTCTTTATGTAGTTGCATGTGGTTTTACTATGGAAAACGTTCTCTAGAAGTTCCCAAAGCTCAACTGAAACCAGATGCTTGGCCCATTGATGACATGATCAGTTCACATGTGTAATCTGAGAAACAAACTGCAATTTTCAGACTGTGAAGATTCAATCAAGTGGTTTGTTTTCGTCTTCTGTCCAGTATTTCAAAAGAACCGAAAGGAAAATGTTGCAGCTGACCCGTATGTTACCTCACTGAAAATAGACACATTTCCTGTCTCTCATTGTCTGTACCTGAACAATGCTTGTTTTTGTGCTTTATTTGATAAGAGAAGTGGGATGTCTGCTTTTTCCATATCTAAGATTTCTGGGACAGACAAAAGCCACGTATTCGATTGTTCGAGTAAGCATCTAAGGGCAGCGACACACCAAGAGAATGGTTGGCTGTAGTTGCTGAGAGATTTCTCTGTTTGGCTTTGTAGCGAACGAGTCGTGCACGAGAATAAAAGCGAAAGTGAGAAATGACGATCTAATTTTACAGCATCTTACCTGAGCATTCCAATACTTAAAATTTTTCATCAGCCATCTGGAACGAAGAACGTGATCAGCATGATGGTAAGCAAACAGTGCTTTGCGTATCGTTCTAGTTTTAGTTTCTAGACTATTGATACCTGCAGAAATAGACAGTTAATTCTTTACACAAAGGTGCAGAAAGCATGTGCTAGGTAACATGCATGTAGTCCTTTTGGTGTGTTCATGCACAGCTTTTTGGCAGTCAACTCAAGGCGACAACACAGTCGGCTTTTGTCGCTGCTAGTTCTTCTATGTTGGCTTTGTGTGTCCCGGCCTTAATCAGAGAGTCAGGTAAATGGTCGGACTGTACCATAATACCAAAACATACTTGCTTTGAAGTATACCTTTATTTTTGGATCATAAAAACAAATGGGGGTAGACTCTCCCTGTATTTACTCAAATGGGATTTAATTATTTGGATAAGTCAAGAATATTATTGTTCATTCTTAAAGTTAGGAATTTAAACTAAGGTTAGCTTTACTAAAGGTCCAAATCCTTTTTTCCCCCCTCTGTTCATCTGTTTTTGTCATGACAGTGTGAATAGCATTAACTATGTGAAATCTGATCTTTTCAATTCTGATTTGGGCCTTTTCCATAAGTGGCCCTAAATCCGATACAGGTCAGATGTTTTGCAATTCGACCTCAGTCTGCAAGTCATGTGACTTTAACGTCACTCTAGAGCATTGTTTGTCACAATTCTGTGATCATGGGAGGCACTTCTAAGATTGTACTTACCCAAAATTATCAAGGCCGTCATGAAAGGTGTCAATGGAAAGATGCATTGACAAATATACAAGGAAAACATATGGGTGCATATTATAATTTTTTTTTAGTTTTTTATATTTTCTGCTCATATATTGTCTGCTTGTTCGCTGGCTTTTGTGGCAGATGACACTATTAATATAATAAACATGTAATCGCTTACTTTAATGTCCTCCGTGTTTACTCCCATATGACAGCATGCTGCGTGTGGTCTTTTTATCATTCTTTTGTGTATGCTGGTCAGTCCAGGACCATGATCTGTTCACACTGGAATCTGTTATTGGCCGTAGTTAAAACCATAATGTGAACAGCTATCCCAAAAAAATTGGATCTGAGCAATAAATCATAATTGAGCACTAAGACTTGCAGTATGAATGTAGCCTAATCTGTCCCTCACCGTTCATGCTACAAACATGAAAGATACTTTAAATTGTGGGGCTTGTATAGAAGAGTTGCTTTTGTAAGCTTTTAAAATTGAGATTTGTGATAAAACTGACAAACAGAGAGTTACTTGCAGGAGAAACCTTTACTAACTGTATAAAACGCCCACCTACAAAACCTCAGCTTTGGATGGGTAAGCGGCTCTCACATTTTTGTAATTATAACCTGTATGACTTGACAAGTGTTTATAGGAACTGAGACTCGTGTCCAACTCTGACATCATGCCGCCTTCATTTGTCTAATCTCTAAATTAAGCTGAAAAGATAGATCTCACGTCCACTAGAGTATAAACATAACCCATAACTTCTAGTGTTCAATCTTTTCGAGTTAGGATATTACGTGCAATTGTGTCATTTATTTTCTTAAATCACTTTTGGACATCCAGACATGTGCATATGTATGCTGGAAATTAGTTTTGACTGTTCCCATCTCACGGTTTGTTTAAATTTCATGAATCTGTCACATTTAACTGAGAAACCCGATACTTCATGAATGTCAGGGTTTCCATTAACTAACGCAGATGTCGGATATCATTGTCAGTCTGAATCATAACTGACCTAAAGATTGTAAAATTTCTCTTAGCTTCCACGGTTTTGCTCCAAATGTTTTCCTGATGAATGCATTGAGGAAGTTCTTCCCAGTAGAGGAGTTGTTGTTTTCCTTTTTAGCACACGAACATTGATTATTTGCGTTCTCCTTAATGGGTAGCTTGTGTGTTTTGTCTTATTTCATAACAAGCCATTTGGGTTGTATTACCCTTTTAAATCTTCTCTCAAAAATGTATTTATCAGCTGGCATTATTATAGAGACCAGCCTGAGAAGCCGAAGCCTGGACTGTTAGAGTCGAACTATATTGGCCGACTCAAACCTGTGACCAGTGGAGCATCTGTCCTCAATCATTGCATCTGAAGGGAATCGTCTGGTTTCAGGGCCCGTCTGGAAAACCACTTCGTCGAGTGATGGGACCCCTGCTAAGCCTTTAGAGCCATTTATTCATTCAAGTGAACTGGAATAAGCAGACAGAATGCACTCTTGGGAAGAAAAAGACAAATCTCAGCATCTGTGAGAAACCAATGTTGAATGAGAAGATTAGGTGTTTTAGAAATGTTGTATGTCATTTTGTACATATGCTAGATATATAATCTATACATATACAGATGTATTTTTGCTGTTCAGCAAGGATGCATTAAATTGCTCAAGTTTTATAATGATACAGAAGATTTCTGTTTCAAATAAATGCTTTTCTTTTGAACTTTATATTCACCATTACATCATCACAAGAGTCCTGTATCACGTTTTCCTCAAAAACAGTTTTCAACATTGATAATAATGCATGTTATCGTCGTATTAGAATGATTTCTGAAGGATCATGTGACATTGAAGACTGGAGTAATGATGCTGAAAATTCAGCTTTGCATAACAGGAATAAATTACTTTTTAAAATATGTAATTTAATAGAAAACAAATATCAAACATGTGCATGCAGCCTTATAGAAAGTTTTTTTTTTTTACATTTATGAAAGATTTCTTAAATATCATTCATTATAAATCATTTAAAATGTTTACACTTACTTGAGATGCAGTGTATGAAAATTAGTGTTAAAGGGTTAGTTCACCCAAAAATGAAATTTCTGTCATTAATTATTCACCCTCATTCCAAACCCGTAAGACCTTCATTCATCTTCAGAACACAAATTGAGATATTTTTGATGAAATTCAACAGCTTTTTGACTCCTCAATAGACAGCAACACCATTACCACTGACAGACCGACATGGAAGAGTATAAGTTGTTGGATAAAATAATTTTTTCTGTTTTTTTTTTTTAATGCAGAAACAGTATTCTCATTGTTTCATAACTCTTAAGGTAGAACCATTATCTATAGGGGGTCTGAAAGATGTCATCAA